>OX276453.1:22119700-23319700 GCA_946251905.1 Cryptocephalus moraei | reverse complement strand
CTAAGCAAACTTTAAACGCCCAAAAATAAATGGAAAACGAAATGACGAACATTCCGCGACGTTTCATAAGAATGATCTCAGTTCTGATCTTTGGAGTCTGATGGTTCACGACCTGCAAAAACAATTATGTACTATTATTTAAAATTATCAAATTGTATTAGTAGAAAGTATGAAATCTCATATTAAAATTCCTCTCATCAACACACAACATTCAACGCAAAACAAACTCAAGTGCCTTATGTGCCTTGCATTGATCACTGGCATTTTAAAGCCACATAATATGTAGCATTAAATGTAGTCACAGTAACAAGTGTCTTGAGGATGAATACCTGTAAGACTAACACCATATAACTCCAAGTAAAAGTATCAAAAACGGAGGGTTTTGTTTCTCTATTTCCAATACGGGAAAATGAGAAATTTAGGAAGTTTCTGAAATAAGCGGGAGGATATATTTAATTTTTTGTCTTGACATCACAACACAATGCAGTACAAATTTTAAGTAAAATGAGAAGTGTTTACATATCTTAAATCTAATCGTTGAGACCTTTCAAATGATATCTCAAGAGGTCACAAACTGGTAAAGTAAATTTTATTATGGGTTTTCATGGTTAGGTACGGGTCTATTGGTGTTCCATACGTTTTTCCTGTTTAAGTAAAAATCGGTATCATGGCAATTAGTTGAATTGTTTTGAATTTAAAACCTAAAAAGTTGTGGAGCGAACATATTTTCTTCTTAGTTTTTTAACAAAGAACCCTAAAACATTTAAAGTAATGTAACATAAAACATTACTTCACATTCCTAAACCACAATGTTAAAATTATATAATTACCATTGATGTCCTTGGCTGCACCCTCCTCAACAGTGCATGACTGCATCTTCTCTACGACTTCAGCACTCTCCTCCTCTGCGATGGTGGGGCAAGTGGAATCAGATGAAGTCACAGGTGAGTCAAAACCTTGGATTGCAGCAAAAGGTATGGGAATTGGGCGAGGTTGAAAGGGTGTAAATTCCCCATCAACTGGAGGAGCCCCATAGAAAACACCGGAATTTAAACGGCGACTACCAATATCCAGAGCAGCACAAAGGGCTAGGACATCTGGGACTGGATGCTGAAAAATTTTTAAAAATTAAAATGATGGGAGAATTGAAGTGATTAGCTAAAAAATAAGCACAAACTTCTGTTTTAATGAGGTAACTGTACTGACCAATATAACAAATACACAATCTAAATCAACAGATATATAAAAGGTATGGAAAATATTAAAAAATTTAAAAGAAACTTATACAACTCAAATATAACAAAGAATTATATAACTCATAAGAGGCAAGCAGATCACATGCGTTATGACGATTTTACTGTAATATAAGCTATTAATTTTCAAGTTTACATTCAAGTACCTACTGTCATGTATATGTACTGGAATACTATATAATAAAGTCTATTACACTGACTCATTGTGGGAATACTTACAGAGCCTCTGATTTCATTTTGAATGTAAAGAGCAAGAGAATGAAACTCTCGCTTTATATCATTCAACAGCTTTCCAGATGTGACATATTTTTCTGCATCTTGAAGTGACGAATATAAGAGCTCTGCATAAGCTTCAAAACTGAAAGACGGTGCCCCAATGGTTGCCTCTGCCAAAGCCTGTGCATCTGTTTCGGGTGTAAGTGGATCAAGACCAGCAGTTTTTAATTGTTGGATGTAAGCCATACGCTCATATTGCAGTTTCCTACATAGATTACCAAGCGTTTCCAATTTTTTTGAGAAACCTGCTATTTCTTGTTGCAATTGATTATTTGCCGTTGTTAAATATACATTTGTTTGTTCAGACATCGTATATTTCGATCTCCACATGTTTCTATCCTTTTCTACATTGGTCTGATCTTTATGGCGTCTCTTCATTTCATGTTGATACTCCTCGATCACCTTGGAAAATAAAATTGATTTTACAATGTTAATATTCAAAATGTATAAGGTTGTTAAAAATTTTAAGCAAAAAAAACTGAAGATAATTGTGTATCTTACATCCAGTGACAAAACTACTCTTTTTCTATTGTCTATTATTAAAACTCTTTTAAAAATAAAACCATTAAAAATTCACATACTTTTCTCGACCTTGCCATAGTATTGTCAAGCTCGGTACACTGATTAGTGTAATTTTTGATATAACTTTGCAAGGTGTCAATATCACTCTTCAATTGTGTGATTGTATTTTCACTGTTACGGAGACTTGTAACATACAGGTCGCGTTCCTCTCCCCATTTTTGTCTCTCGGTTCCAAATTCTTCCTCGATCCTCCTAATTCTTGCTTCAGCAAGCTTTTTCTCTAATTCTATCTGCTTGCTCATTTTTGCCAACGAGGACTCATGTTCTTGGAACTGATTACACAACATGCTTATTTTTTGAGTCATGTCTGCATTTTCCAGTTTTAACTGGGTCGATTTATCTCTGTCTTCATTCATAAGAGTGGTTAAAGCATTTATGTTGTCCAGAAATTTATCTGCACTCATCCTATGTCTTTTTTCTTCTTCTCGCACGGTCCTTGTGGTATCCTCCTGTTATTAAAAAAGATCGTTTTTTAATTAACAAAGAAAAAGGAAAAGAATTAACAGCGACAATGACAACTACTTTGATGACTAGTACCCCAACAGACATTGAATCGCTATTGATTCTCTTCTGCATGGCAATGGTTTACTCGAAAATCTCATACACCTTAAAACTGACTACCTTAAGGGCACGAACCTTGAACCTACTGCAATATGTAGTGTACTGAAGTTTACTGGCTGAAAGTGAACAGATATAGGGAGTTTTCTAAATAATATAAAATAATCCTACAGAGATCGAGCCAGAGGCGAAACTTTACCAATCGAGGCAAGGAAAACACGCTTTGGGAAACTGATGAAGATAGAGAGTTATTCAAATAGTGCAAATACTAAAGGAATGGTAACTGAGAGTGAGACAGTAAATATCACCACTGAATAGAAAACTGAACTGTAGAGAACTGCAGTACCTGAGAAATATTCCACAAAGATTGTTAAAGTATACCTTCAGATGTCTGCACAGCTATTTATGAAATGCATCACCAAATGGTCGATGCTTGATGAGAGGAAAGTAGCTCATATTACTCTAATTTGTGAAAACTGTTACAGAAAGAACTGTGATAACATATAAACCATGAGCACCTTCAGCAGGCTATTTGGAAGCACAATTATGGATTTGACAGAATAAAAACATTAATGGTAAAAAGAAGAAGTTGCACAGCTATGTTATGATGCTTTTACTATAAAACAGATTATAGAGAAACTAATTACTGGACAAGAAGTGCTTCTATCGTTTGTTGACATTAAAAGGGCTTACAATAATATCCCTCTTGCAAAAATAATCTAGTTAAACAACTTATCAGAACAAAGTGTGTCATCAAAAGGGCTCAGACAGGGTTACTATTTATCACCACCTGGTGATAAAGTTTTATTCTAAAATGATATAGCAGAGCAAAAGAAAAACCACATCAGCAGAACAAAGGAATCATACTGTCAGTATTCAAAAAGAATATTGAAAGACTGCAAGACAATAATTAGAGATACACTTTTAAGCACAGAGAGTAAAATATCAGGAAAAATACTAACAGCAGTCTTAGAAAAAGGTTAGGTCAGTGGAGGGTACAATAATGTCCCTTTAGGAAGTAAACAGGAATGCACGAGACAAACACGAAAAAGTAGTTTGAAAAGAAGATAAGTACTTATGTGTTTCATAGAACAAGCCTTAGATATGGTGAAATGGAACGGTGTGTGGAAGATGTTTCAAACATGAGGAATTGCCGAGGAAGATATACAATTAGTTGATGCAATAGATGAAAATGATACAAACTATATGGGTAAATCAAAAATAGTCAGAATTTTTATGAACAATAACTTTACTTTACTCCTACTGGAAAATTTTGATTGTATTATTTATATACTTCCTATATATATCCTTTACCAAAATACTTACTCTGATATATTTGTTCTGTCTGTGTAACTCCCTTGAAAGGGATTCAAGATGTTGAATTTTCGCGAATGCTCTCGACAACTCCAAACGTAATTTGTCATTCTCTCTCTGATGAAACGCAGCATCCTTTTGAGTATTTGTACAAAACTCAGTCACATCTTGAAAGTCTTCAAAGAGTTGAGAATACTTCTCCATAAGCGCTTGCAACTTATTTTCCGGAGCCATGTTAGCTAGGGCTTTTTTGACAACCGTTAAGGACTTGGGGCTGCTTTTCCCTTTTTTGATTTTTTTCTTGATAGCCCCCGTACTAGGGTGCATTTCAGCCATGTCGAAATCGAGTTTGTAGAGTCTAAAACACAGTAGCAAATCAATTACATAAAAAAGTAAGGTTTATCGAAAATAACAAAGATTAAACAATCTCTTATAGTTTATCCGTTATCACAATCAATATTTTAGCTAACCATGTATTTTAATGTATATATAAATACATACTTTCATCAAAACGTACACATAATGAAATCACAACTGTTTCTGGTTTGAAACTTGGTTATGTTCGTTGTTCGTTTTGTAGTAAACAAAATACAAATAAAACCATAGAACACAGCCCGGAACGTCAAATGGACAGTAAATTACAGAACGTTAATAAATTTACGATATGTGCTATGGAGCAAATTCAATAATTCATATAAATGCCAGCTATCATAATTAATTATTCATTATCATAACAGTTCAGTAAGCTTAACTCATCGATATAATGTTAATAAACCATTTTGTCCAAAATTGTAACTTTTTTGCCATATCTGACATAAACTACGTTAACTTTCACTGATTGTTGTTTAGACGATTATTTTGCAACATAAACATTTGTTTCCACAATTCTCAAGAAGAATCTGTGCATATTATTCATTAATATGGTAATTAGGTTATGTTATGTAGAATCACGTGGACGTAACTATTAAGACAAAATAAGTTCAAGCGCAGCAATTCCACACGAACTTACCTTGATCATAAATAAATCCTAGCGAATTTACTGTCTCTCTTACTAATTTAGTATAATTAATTCAACATTTTAGGTTAAAAATATAAATACTATGTGACAGTGACAGCGTTGAGATAATACTAGTAGGTATTTAAATAAGCCGAAAATCTGTCTGGAATCTTCCTAGTCGCGAGGACACCTGTTAGGAATTCCTAATTTAAGACAAAAGCTGAACGAAAAGTTATGTTTTGCCAAGTTTTGATGATCTCAGAGATTTGTAATAGAAAAAGAAGATCCCATATTACCTAGATATACATTTTCATTGCTGCAAAAATTTTAGAACAATAAATATACATTTGGCGATGATTATCTAAAATTAGAAATCAAAAATAGCACGGATAACATTCAATCACCTGAAAATAAACCTTCGTCGCATATGAAAATTGTTAGTTTTTTTTCCGAGAAAACGTGACATAGAAAGATGATTAAATTCGATAAAGATCCATTGGAATAACCTGACAGTATTTCTTCTTAAAAACATTTAAAATGATAATCATCCATTGTTAGTCCAGGATCCTTACTTCATACCTGCCAGAAATAAAGAAATGCCTACGGTCAGTTTGTTGCTGAGATTTCTCGACATTTTAAATTAAAATTTAAGACATCGAAAAAGTGATTGCAAATACATAAAACTGAAAACTAAGAACGTTGCCATTTCTGAAGTTCACTAATTAAACAAAAGAAACACCACATCATGTAACACGTAATTGCTATCAATCATTACCACAATACATACTATTTAAAATACATCCATATAATTAAACAGATTGCAAAAGTATCTAACGCCAAGTAAAAAAACGATATTTTCACATTATGTTATTGATGTATGTGTGATGGTTAATTGTATAAAATTAGCACAAGATATTCGGTTCTTAGTTCATTTCCATTGCTTTGTCCATATTTATTGAATCACATGATTCATTTCTGCCTCTCTTCTCTCATCTGTCCAGGAGCTTGGAAACTAACTCAAATCATTCCAACAGCTATTCAGAAATTAGATATATGTTATTTATGTTAGTGAAGCTTTTGATGGTGCTATAACTTTTTGCCAGGAACTAGATCATTTTGGATTCTTTTGATACTTTATTAAATGAATTGTACTTAAGTTATTTAATTCAACGAAAACAACAAGTTAAGTGATGAATTCTTTCTCATTCATGCATTACTTCCATTTGAGGTATCCCAAGGTTCCATTTTAGTGCAATTATTATTTTAATTGCACTATACATCCGATTTGCAAACTGTCGCCAAACTTTGTCTTATTTATCAGTAAGGCCGACGATATCAAATAGTACGTATACTTTGATCAACCCTTGGAGAAAGTCGACAAACGAATAAATCATGACCAAACTCACTCCTTAAAAGATATATCTGCAATCTACAATTTAAAGATAAATTTAAATTTGATTTTTCTCCACTAAAAGTTAGATCAGGTTTAAACAACGATTTTAGCAATCTGTCGTATAATGTCATTTATAAACGTATATCGCAATATTTGTGATAAACCATATTTAAAAACTCTCCCATAATTACAACACAGGTATTGAGTTAAGAAATATCCCGAATACTATTAACTGTACGTGCAGTATTATATAAAATAATTTTTTTCCTATAATTGTTTTTGTCAAAACGGCGTACAACTCGATTTTATCGAATCCAAACTTTCTGCGGCGGGCTTGAATTTTACTTATTGAAGGAAATCACTCGGTCGATAGTATTTCGTAAAGTTACACCATTTTTACTAAAAAAGCAATAAGTGACGTCACTGAACTGAGTGATGCTCACTAGAGTTCTCTATTGAAGTGTCCTTGGGAAGTGTATTGAATTTCAATTCTTTAAGTGGCGGAGTTCTGAAGTTGTCGTTGTCTAACCACCTAATAGCGAATGGTTAAGTTTGCAATTTGCAAACGTTTGAAATTCGTGAAAAATATTCAAACTCCAATTACTGCATAATTCACTAATGGTTGTTTATTGAAGTGTTCTGAAGAAGTTTAGTAAGTTCGAGCACATTTTATAGAGCGGTTTTGAAGTTGTGACGCTATATGTAAGAGTCAACACAAGTGAACTATAGTTGCAATTTGCCATGATTTCTTGTTTCAAAGTCTTAATTTTAGAATCAATTTAGAATTGTTTACTAAAACGTCCTTGGGGAGTTTAGTAAAATTCAACTGTTTTAGAGAAGAAGTTTTGCAGTTGTCGTGGTCCATTTAACAACCGGACAGAATGGTTGGATGAAGTTGCAATTTGTAAGGATGTTAAAAATTCATCAAAAACTATTCAAACTCAAATTACTGTAAAATTTTCCATTGAATTGATTGGTTCTTGAAGTGTTTTGAAGAAGTTTCAGCACTTTTGTGAAAAGTTTTGAAGATTTAACGCTCAATCAAAAATAGGACAAAATTGAACGAATGTAGTTGCAATTTGATCCAATTTCTAGTTTCAATAATTCATAATTTTCGTATCGAAATTCAGATTGTGATAAAACTCACTACATATAACTGTTTACTGAAATGGGGGGGTTTAATAAGTTTCAACTCTTGTAACACAGGAGTTTTGTAGTTTTAATGGTTAATTCTTACTAAATTTACAATATATTTATGTTTTAAATTTTACATGTACAATGTAAATAATTCTTATCGCCTTTAATATCACCATTTCAATTACCACAAATTTTTCTTCTTTATCAAATATTGACCCTTCTTAAAGTTTATAAAACACCACTGTTACCTTAACTACATTGTGTTAGGTTAATCCAGATTTTACTTTGTTATACATCAAAGTGAAAATTTTACGAATCCATAACATTAAATCGTAAATACAGAGTCAAACAAATGCTTAAAGTTATCAATATTTTGCTATTTAATAATCCAGCATTGTTATTGACTTTTATTGTTTATAATTTGTGAGCCAGAGAAAAATGTAGGTAGTCGACTATTTTACACCGGCGAATGATTAAATGCAGTACGTATATGTATGTTTAAGCAAATGTAGTGATGAAGGCTTTAGTGGCGCATTTAACGTGAATTAAATTTAAATAAGGCGAGTGTAATTATTTTTCAATTAATTCAACCTCTGCTGATAAGTAGCTTAAAATCGTCAACGAGTAAGTAACATTTTAGTCAACGATTGTTAAATCTAGTGCGTCAAATCGAATTTTCAATGATATCATTTTATAACAAATACAGAATCTAGAGAAATAATATATATACAGTTTGGTTTACTTTTCAATGAACCTGCCCTTTATTTTTGTTATTAACTGTTGGATCTATTTGTAGTTTCAATATATCATATCGACTTTAGTACAGAATTAAAAGCACAGATAAAAATTGAAACTCATTAAAGGTATAAGAGGAATTGCCTTGGTATTTCTCAGTTAATACCGACATATTTATTTGGAAAAATTGAGAGTACTTCATTTCTCGACATCATGACCCCTTTTGTAATAAAAATATCTTGTGTTACAGCATAATTTTTCCTTTAATTTTTATTGTAATAAGATAAAGCTTAACGCCAAAGCTATTAAGGTTACTAAAAACTTGGTTAAATTAATCGCGTTAAGATATAATGTAAAATCACAGTTTAATATAAATACATAGAAGGTCGCTTAGTTTTGTTAAATTTTGTTTATTTAACATTTAAAATTAGGAATATTAAATATATTTACTTAACTTCTGGTAGTTCCTTTTAATACATTTATATGGAATGTTGGTCAAACATCTAAGCATAATGGTACACCTTTAAATAAGTTTGTATTCTTTCTAGAACTTTAGATTTACTTCATATCCGTTGTCATTTAGAAGAACTGTTATTTTCTTTGTCAAGATCTGGTCACAAATATTTTTATTATTATGTAACATGGTGTTTATTATTTCTTCTTGTTCATTTTTTTTTTCAATTTTCTATTAAAGTAACTGTTTCTTTGAACTATGTAGTATTCTGCTTATCACCTATAAGAATTTTTGATTAGTCCATTAGGTTCTGAATTTCTATGTTAAAGTACTGCCTTTTTAATTGTTGTTTTTACTGTTGTAGTTTCGCCACTATTCTTTGTTACTGTCGCTATTTGTACGTTTAAGGAGTCTATTTGGATAAGAGCATCTACGTCCACATCATTTAGTTTATGTTCCCAGGTGGATTCAATTTTTTCTGCATGAGACCACCCTCAGGAAAAAATTGACATTATAGTTCTTTTCAAAATTCTTATTCATTTGTATTTTCCATACCATCAATTAGGTTAGGTTGATAAGGGAGATAGTCTCTTGAATTCAAGGGGTTTTTCACATTTTCTAAACTTTTTGAAACGGGACTAAAACTTAAAACAGGATAATTCAAGAGTACTATTGCCTATAAACTACATAATAAATCACATTAAATACAAATAAAATCATTAGAAGTACCCACAGGGGATGAAATTCTGGGTTTTACTCTCTTTTTGAACTCCTTAATTCACCCCCCATTATAAATATCCTGTTTTTTCTTCAATAAAAAACCTAGTACCAGTGTTATTTGTGAAAGTGCCTTTACGTACTGTAATAACCACCTTGAAAATAGTTTGGGTACTTCAAGGAAGGAAATGGGCACACCATCCAGTAATAACTTTTAATTGGACATTGGACAAACGAGAGTTAATATAACTGGTGCGCAAATTATAAGGATGCTCATTAAAAGATAAACTCATATAGTTCCAAGAAACAAAAGTGGTGTACAATACGTTTCTTGAATGTAAACGGACCTCATTAGTAGTCGATAATAATTGGAATGTTAATACTTTTCAGCGCCAGATTGCAATAAAATCAGTTTTAGGCAGGATGTTATAAACAATAACAATAATAATAACTTCTCTTTTTGTTTCAATTGTATGCGTGCGATTATTTGATCACGTGGTGAATGTTTCATCTTGGCTAGTTTAAAATTTTCCTGTTAATGTGTTTATCGATATCGACGGTCAGAGTGCCTTAAATCATCAGTGCGCAGATTGGTTTTAAACACATGAAACAAAGTAAGTTAATTTTTTTTTAATATCAATATTTTAATTCGCAACTAATATTTTCTTCGTAATATGATTCATACTAATTGTTATGATTAAAACAAACCATTTTCTATCGAGCTTTGCCCATAGATATATGCATACATATAAGCGATATATCACTTGACATTTTAGAATAAAAATTTGTTATATTTGAAAGGAGTTTGAGAATGCCTACATAATTAGATTTTGCGTTTTGTGAAAATAAAACTGAAAAAAGAAGTCGAGAACATAAAATCATACTACTGTAATTGCAATGGAATCTATTTTAAAATTTAACTGGACTAGAACGATTAGAACGATACATCTTCAATTTCTTTTTCATTATCAGCGGCATAATTGGCTAGAAAAATTTTCCAACAAAAATTGCTGTGCTATAATTTTAATTTATTAGCTACTAAATTACAAATGTTGCTAATAAAAACGTCGTTACAAAATAGCATTCTTATAGCAAAAATGGTATATGTCGAAAAGTATCTTCCTAAGATAATCTGAGATATGTGAACTGTTTCTTAAAATATAACAACGAACAATAATATGAACAATACAAAAAATGTAATAAAAAATACATCGTTTCCTCTGTTTTTTTGAGAATCTTTTCTGGGATTTGTCAGAAATCAGGTACCCTTCTTTTAAATGACGGATGTAATGCACTAACTATTCAAATTCATATTAAACAAAGGTACCCGTAAAAATTAATCGAATATACTTAAATACCCCTGCAGCGTCCAATAAGAAAAGGTTTTTAAATGTTTAAAAAAGTACTAAATTTTAATACGAAATTGATAACCAAAAATTACCTTCCTATTACGTTTAGCACTAACCACAAAACACGGTATGACGTAGTAATAGTTAAAAGCACTTCACAGTATAGATGGGTTTAGTGAATCGTCACCTGAAGAGGATTATTGTAGTGTTTTAAAATTTAAGGATTCTATGAAGGACCAACTATCCTTCATACAATGATATAGTCGATTTACAAATTCTTTAGTAATATTTACGATTACGCCCATTTAATACATGTTATCATAAGAAATTATAAATTAAATGAAAATATAAAATACAATATAAATCATAAAAAATTATATACATCATATTATATCTTTTTATGACAAAAATTAATTTAACCTACTCGGATAAGTTAACCATATCAATAAGAACGTTGAAAGTTCGGTAATGAAAATGATAAAATATAATAAAATAATTGCATCAAAAATTTCAATTGGAAATATACATGTAGAAATACCATTAGAAATACGGATACCAACTTTGAAGTAATTTTGACATTGCAATTGGAATACAATGATACAATGCAAACAATACAACGCAATTTTTTTCTATCGAATTGTCTTCTTAATCTTTAACATAATCTTAGATTAGACAGTTTATTTTCTATTATTATCATTTCCCACTAACACTTTTTGATGAAAATACCTGTTTTGTGAGAACTATTTCATTAGTAATAATTTAAACGTGTATATTAGTGATGCAATTATGATTTACTTGTGTATATACTATAAATTTTTATTCAAACCAATTAATCAAATTTTTGATTATAGTATAATTACTACTATTAAATTTATGGGGTGCTGATAAATACTTACTAATCACATGTATTGTCTATTTTATTTATTTGCTACAGAAAAATCAATGTAATACTTTTTGTGATCCATAGCGACACAAATTATTTCTAACAATAAAATTAGAAATTATAATTACTGTTCGGGTGGCATACTAATGGTAAAGGATGATGTAAGAGTACGTTTAAAAACATTTGAATCAAAAAAGAAGAAAGAGTTTCCTTAAAATGGCAAAACGTACATGTGACAAAATATAGTTTCCATAAAATTTGCATTTTACTACTGTTTACAAAAATATTTAATAATATGATTCAGACATTTTCTGGGGCAGGGCCTCAGTCGGTCAGATTTTAATCTAAGTTATAAAAGTCTGGATTAACACTGAGGTTAAAGCACTTTAATCGTTCAATACAATTAATGCCAGCAATATAGAACCTCTTAGTTTGTGTGACCTCAGTTAAGGTGATAATAGTTAAAAACCGATGTGGCGGTTAAATGATCATGTTTTAGGATGATTTGTGGTATAAATATACTCGTTTAAAAAGTTAATGCAAATTTAGAAGTACTCAAGGATACACATTCATACCTATACATATGCTTCGAATGAACGATGAGGCTTTAGAATATATTGAACTCTTGGGCCAGTCGATAAAGAAAAGAAAAAGTATGCTTTTGTGTAATGAATACCTTCCGCGAACGAATTCCGCCATGATTAATCTAACCGAATTAGTATTTTTACAGAAAAAGAATTGGAACCTAACATGAACTGTCTTGAAGAGAGAGCTTCAATTCTCTACAATTCTCTAGAATTCTACAATTCTATCTGATGTTCAAGATCATTTTTTAGTAAATTTTAGTCTAATCTACCACCGCAGTATCCAGTAACAAAAGTGAAATAACCTATAAACTGACAAATTAAAATTTCCATTTTACCTCCCTTCCCCTCTAGGACTTGTGCTACTAGCAATCACCCTCTGTGTCCTTAGGGAAAATACGTAACTAGATACGACACCTACCAAAAGCTGACCATGTTTTAAGATGTGAACAGTTCTGTATTCTAGAATATTTTGGTAAAAGAATTTAAAATATAATCGGGAGAATGTAGAATTCGTTCAGATCTGGATTATGCTGGAATCTAGTTTCGACGTGATAGTACTGTATAACTTGGAACATCCATCAAATATTGAACACCATAGATACCAACTTATTCTGAGGGCAGATCTTGTTATTCTAGAGTGTCATAGCAGAATGATTTAAACTAAGTAGTAGCTAGAGTGTGCTATAATTTAGAATTCATACGTGCCTGGAATACGCTGGCTCTGAAGGTACATACTACCTACTCTAATCTTGAAATAAGCTCGAATGAGACACTTATTAGAAATAAGTCATATTTTAAGGTATGCTTTAGAATCTAATCTGTAACTACAATTTGCTCTAAAATAGAATTTACTTCAGCCTGGAATTTGTTAAAATGTTACTCTGACATAAAAGCGCTATATAATCTGGAATATTTATCAAATATACAATATGCTGATTTCAAGCTTATTTTATTAAGGTTCAAATCTTGTAATTCTATAATATTCCAGCAAAAACAAATATACATCAGTTTTTAAGTGCTATCTAGAATCTAGAATTCATAGGTGCCCGGTAGTTTACAGATTTTGCTCCATTTACGAAATATAAAGCTTCGAACTTATGTAATGTGATCGCTTTCCATCCCATTGTTGACGTGAAGTATCTAAAAATCTCCAGAAGTAACAGACATACGTTCTATACCTTAAAAAAAGTATTTCAGGCTATCTAGATTTATTAATTTTGGAAACATATTCATGAGGTTCCAATTTAGAAACAATATAAAATAAAGGTGAAAAGTTACAGATGAACGTGTTTAGTGAGTAATTTTCATTCATCAAAATACTATTTTCATAACATAACATCTCTCTTCTTGCATTTTTGAAAGCGAAACTTGCTATATAATATTTTATCATCTATTTTTTATTATTCATCACTATTACGATCGGAACTTAAGTTTGAAACTAAAGTATTCCTTTGTATGCAAAACTTCTAAAATAGGTATGAGATGGGCTTAACAGGAAATCGACATTTTTATAAAAAGGAATAAGAGGTGACAATAAAATTTTATTAACGGCAGTTCTTATACGTTAAAATAAGTCGTTAATAATTTGCGTACTAAACATATAGAATATAAATTAATGTATTGTTTTAATGTGAACAAAAATTACTTCGGAATTTAATTTGCGACTTTTTGTCGATGCTAATTGTCAATAATCAACGGTGTTAATAAATTTCTTAGCGACTCACTGTATGTATGCAGAATATTAAAAAACTGCTAGTATGTAAACTTGGCATAATACTGTTACATTTCGCATTTGGGCACCAAGATATCTAAACACAGAATACTAGAGAATTACTGACTCATTACAATTTAGAATTAAATTGTAAAATGACTTAGAGAGTAACGATACTTATGACCGCCAAAAATGGTATCTTCATACCTTAAAACCTAACATAATCAAAAATAATTATAATAAACAAAATAATTTATAATCATATAAATTATTAAACTTCAAAAATATATTAATCTTTCAAATCTCACTCAATTTACTTTCAGCCCATGTTTCATGCAATAAATTTTAAAAACATATTTCAGTGTGAAATTCACAAGTTAGCACTGTCCAATTAATGATCAACTACGTCTAGATCAGATAATTTTGGTGGGGAAACAAAGTTGTTTGGGCACATGATAGAAAATCCATTCCTTGACATATGCAAATATACCATATACCTATGACATATATTCGCCGTATGGTAAGGATCATTGTCCTGTTGGAAAATCGATAGGTTCCCCAGCTCCAAGCGTTTTACATATGGTGTTAAATTTTCTCGCAATATTTCAACATATTACATATGGTTCATTGGACCTTTAATAAACACCAAATTGCTGACATCAGTTGCTGTCACAACGACCAAAACCATGACACTCAATGCTCCTGTTTCAACTATAATATTGGTATCAAACTTTTAGATTTAGTTTTTCATCAACAACTTCCCTAAATCTGAAAGTCACTATCTTTCGGAAACAACATTTTGAATCTTATGTTGAATATATTGGACATTGAATCAAATGTTAATACTACATTGTTCAGCGAAATCAATCTTTTTGTCGAAATTACAACGGTAATAGCAATGAATGAAAGCATTTAAAGCATAATAAAGAAATTCAGAGCCTAATAGCAAAACAAAAGATTGATAACAAAGATAATAAAAATAACAGAATAAAACAAAAACAGCAATACACCAATAAACAAATCATCAATAAATAGGAAGATCAGAGAACAGAAGAAAGGGGAACAAGAAGAAGGAATAAATACCACCATAGAGAATAACAGAAACATGGAATGTTTACGCTCAAATCTGGGACAAAAAGAAATACTAACTCTTTTAAATGAAAACAGATATGAAATCATCAAAAGAAATGAAGTACTAGAATGAATTATGAATGCAGAAAAAAATGATAGAATGAATGAATACAAGGTTTCTACCAACATGTGTAAGGTGAACAGGAAGGACCTATAGATTTAGCAGTACAAAGAAACATTTGTAGCAGTATTACTCAGAGATGGAAATGGTAGAAGAGGAAATTAATATGGTACTCAAAAATTTGAAATAGAATACAGCACCTGACGATGATTTATGGCGATTATGATTATTGGAAGATTGGAATGGCAAGAGAAGATGTTAAAATGTTACTCAAAAATATGAAGTAGGATAGAACACCTGACGATGATGAAATCACAAATGATATAACCCGAGGAAATAAATATCTATATATTACTAAATGAATGTATCAGGGAAAAATATACCATGGATTACCATGGACTTTATCAATTTTTCTGCAGTATGTTGAATTTCGTTATAAATTACATACATTTTCTCTCTATTTAATGAAATTTTAGAAATTTTTCTCTCAAAAGTTTTACAGAATTGAAAATACCCTATAAACAAAAAACTTCAACAGGTAGAAAAATTTAATTTATTCTGAACCGACACTTATCTGTAGAGGCTTCGTTGAATTTATCTGTAAAAGGGATGAAACTTTTATTGTCCTTAAATGAAACATGGTAAGTTAGGTAGAAGATTTAGAGATCCCTGCTACCTCTAATTTTACCTCAAATTCATGGTACTTTCGGTCAAGTGATGAGAGCTGAAATCGTTTGTTTGACCAGTTTGTTGTTAGTAACGTTGAAGACAATGTATGAAGAAAGTGTTGTTGTTAGTGACATCAATTGTTTTCGCTCCAGAGACACCGTTTTGAAACTATTTAAAGAAAGTATTGTTGTAAGTGACAACAATTGTTATTGCTGAAGAGACTTGTTTTGACGCTATTCCTACAAAATTACGAGCCCAAGGACATTCTTAATGCTAACGAGATTGGACTTTCTTTTAAGTGCCCATCAAACAAAACATTAATTTTTAAACATGAGAAGGCTTCAGGAGGTAAACATAGTAAGGACATAATCACAGTGTTGTTGGGTGTGCGCATATGAAAACTTAGAGTATTCCACGATTGTTACAAGCATTAAACGGAAAGCAATAACAATATTGCATAAAGTTTGGACAACGGAAGTTACACAGGATTTGGAATTGCTTTAACAAGGTTGGATTCTCTGTGAGGATGAATTGTAAAGAGAGAGACGAACAGCCACTTGAGGGAATGAAAAAAATGTGGTACCATCTCAAAATTGTTAACTCAGTTAGTGAGACAGTTCAACTTCAGGGTCTTATAATAATTGACGTATACAGGAAGACACTGTTCCGCATTAAAGTGAAGAAGAAAATGAAGAACACGGTAAGATAAAGAAGGACACTGTTCCTAGAAAACCTCTAAAGAAAGACGTAGGTGAAGCATTTGATATTCGATTAGGTTTACAATTTCAAGACGTTAAAAATGATATCTTCTAGCTTTCAATAACTGTGACATTTTTCGAAAACACAACTTTTTGCAATAGATTCGTACAAACAAAAATTATAGTACCGATTTTAATGTAACAAGTAGGTAATCAACATACCCCTACGTATTATAAACAAAAGCATACATTGAATTTTGGTCATCAACCATTATGTTCTTCGAAATATATAACTTTTGTTAGATTGGCTCCAACTTATGCAACAATCAAGCAAAACTCATAGAAATGCTAACAGAACTACATCATGAATCCAACCATATAGAATTGAATACTAACGTTACCAAGGAAGTAGAGTGGAAATAACAGAAACAAACAACAAAACGGTATAAAAGGTAGACTCTTAAATTTATTTAAGGCAACTTGTGTTTTTCTGACAAGAAACTCATCAATACGACGAAGATCAAAATCGTCTTAAGCTACATTTGGGAAATTCAAGAATGTATTTAAAGCAAGAATACCTACAACTCCGAAAAAAATTTTATATTTACTTTACTAGTAGTGACCTATGTAAAATGAATGACTAAAACAATGGAGAGGTAGAGTATAAAAATATGAACTGCCCAAAAATAATAATAAGCTCGTAATAAGTTTACTATGCCATAAATCTGACATATGTGATCGAGAGAAACAAAGTGCAGGCACACTAAAATATACATTAGCGGCTCAAATAGTGAGAGATGAAGAGAAACGCCAAAAATCCTTACCTGGGGATTTAGAGATAAACTAGCAATGTGATAGTATGACAAAGTTTTCTCGGTTTAAATTGGATACAGAAGGAGAAAAACACAAATTTGCGGAAACAACAATTTGAGGAGGGATATGTACGAAAATGCTAAAACGCTACTAAGAGGCAAAGAAGAGATGAATAAATGTAACAATGAGTTAGGTTAGATTGTTTTTTAATCGAAAACGTTTGTGGCACTACCCTTAAATATTATGGTGCAGACAAATATAGATATTTAAGCAACAACTAAAGGATTAACACTAACCCCTCCTTGTCCATGTTTAGTATTAGCGTTACGAGAAACAGATCACATGAACTCAATATTATCTTAATACGATACTAACATTTTCATTTTTTGCAGAGTACTATGATTTGAGCATTGGTATATCATAATATTTTTCAGATATTAATCCAAGTATTAAACTCAAGCACCGTTCAAAAATACGTTACATACGCCATATTGAATTTTGTTATTCCAAGTTAAAATTTGATGCCCTCTCCCCCCATTATCACGGTAACTTTCGAACCAAAAATTTTGGAAAAACAATTCTGGTTAGAAATGGTAAAAACAAAATTTTTCGATTCTGGAACTTTTGTTGTTAAAAAGTTACTTCAGTTTAAAAACAAAAAAAAAGTTAAAATTAAAAACTTTAGCTGCTTGTAGGCATTTATTTCGGAAATTTCCTTTTAAAAATTTTGAAAATAATTAAACTGGTTTAAAACTACAGGTACATTTATAAATTGAGTAAATAAAAATCTGTTCAAAAGTTACATAGATTCAAAATTTGGCGTGGCAAATTTTGTGGCGTTAGTCAACAAACCTTAGTATTCCATATGCATAGCATATCATTTGATGGCTTGTTTTTGATTCTAAGCAGTTGCGAGCAGAACTTAAAAAACAAATTGGATATTCAAATTTCACTTACGAAGTTACAACATTGTATAACATGTTATTCGATTTTATTTTAACGTTATAGTTTAAGACTATGTTGGTAAATAACAAATTTGTTTTAACAACTTTTAACAAAATATTGAAAGCATATTTGTTGACCTCTCTTTAAACTATTTCCTTCCTTGCGCTTTAGAGCTTCAGATAATCTCAATTATGTTCATGTGTATTTATCAAAACCTGATAATGTACTAATTCCTTTTCAGAACCTCAATTCATCAACGGAGTCCCAAAAGCCGAAAATCGTGAGTCTGTCGATTAGTATTAATGCGGTTCTCGAAGAGCGGTGACGCTTGAAAGTGGCCTTAATATACAAAATGCCAGCAAAGTGAATATCCAAAAACTGTGACTAAAGTTCGTTTCGATTGAATTTGAAATAATTTGTGAAGTGCGGAAAAATTTAAACACTCATAATGAGAAGCGACAAATACGGTTTGATGGACATTCTGATAATCGTCGCTTTTTTAATTGGACTTCTGGGTAATATTACCGCTCTATGGATCCTTCACAAGACCGCAAAAAGGAGAAATAAGAAACATTTATTTATGTTGAGATGCCTTGCGATGAACGACATCGTCGCCCAATTGGGCATGTTACTTTTCACCAACCTCATGAAAAATCGTTTGTTACCTAACCACTGCATTTGCATAGGGTTCGTTATTTTTCGAGGGTTTGGTCTTGGGTCTGGATGTGTTGCATTCGTTATGGCCTTAGAGAGATGGCTCGCACTTACTAGACCTTTCCTCTATCATCAGGTAAGTTTTTACCGACACATAAAACCCCTATTTATAGGAATATTTTTTCAATACATCAGACAAATAATAGATTCACTAATAGTGCACTAAAAATAAATACTTCATTAAAACCTGTTGATGTTTTGAGAAAAATTAGTTTTGAAATTACAACTTTAGTCCGAACAAAATACAAATCACTGGTTTGTTAACACTGATCTGCTTTAATAACAATTTTTTGTAAAAACGTGTTTTTTCGATAGTAACAAGTATTTAATTTAGCGATAAAATAATAACATCTCAATTGCGGTGAAGATAACGATCCCCGAATAAAAAATAATAATCCCTTCTAGACAATATCATCATAATTAGGAAAAGTTCACACGCAAATTCGCTTTATTAATTTTCAGATATCGTGTAGATCGTGTAAGTGTAAATAGAAATCATTGATTTTTGATGATCATGATTTGCCACCAAATTTGACTACAATTTTTTTGCGCGTTAAGTTTTAAATAATATTAAATTGACTACTAACTGTTATACTAAAAGGGATAAGATTCATTGTTTATTTGAATTTTGCCTGCACTTTACTGAGTTTGTCTTAACCTCTTTAACGACTATACGTACATGTACAATCTTTTTAAGACACAGACTTTTTCGTTAAAAGAAAAATACATATATTAATTTCAAATATTGCCAATGTTTTATGCTTTCATTGTAATGAACATTTAAACATCATAAATAGCATTTGTTAAATTATGAATATATAGTTTTAGTGGCATTTTATTCATTAGTGAATCAAATACACTTGAAAGTATTCAAGTTTCTTGACTTTCATAAAAGACTATTTCAATTTTAACGCAATGAATTTTCATTTTTGTATCATTGTCAAACCTCATTAAAGATTAACATAACTTATGGAAATGTTTTTCAAACCCAAACAAGATATTTCAGTGCATTGTTAACCTATTTACACATTGATCATTACTTTATCATTTAACCATATTTATTCTTAAGCAGATTTGTAACCACTTGTAAGCACTATATACGTTGAATAATAACCGGTTGATTCAAGTTTTAGCCTTTACGCCTACAACATATTAACTTAAGACGGTAGTACATTCAATCTAATCCTCCTAATATGACAGCTAATATTTGACCTATTATTTCTTTACCCATCTTCATAGTCTATCTTGTTAAGCGAGTACTGTATGCCATTTAATTTTATTTATAAATCATTTAAATATTTTTAAGTTTTTGTGTCTTAAAGCTTAATGTACTTGTTCTGTTTAACATTCTACTGGTAACTAAACAAATATTCGTAATGGTCTGTACGGAATTAAAACAAAAAGAAATATTAGTATGCACCACTCAGATTTTTATTATATCCATTCACAGAAGCCTGAATTAAATTATTCTCTTAGCAAATACATGCATTGTAACAGTTTAATGCCTAAGGCAATTTAAAAATTTGTAACTGCATAGCGATATTTAAAAACTTTCAAAATCAACGTAGCTGCTATTTGGGAATCAACATTAGAACCTCTAAAATGAAAATAGGGTCAAGAAGAATTGATCAAGAATAAACTCCTGTTAATTATGAGTTTAACACATCATAGGCCATGTGAAGACTATAAAAACAATTATAACTAAGTACCACTCGCTGTGAAAATGCAATTAATTACATGTAATTTGAAGTGAACTAAAAACAACTTTTATTATTCTGCTATTTCATTGGATTGAAAAATATCATTTATTTTCAATTGCACTGGTGAGGGGGTGAGCAAATAATTTTAATTTGTCATTTGAATAATATGGTAATAAAATAAAAGTAAAAGATAATGTTAATTAAGCCGACATTTACTTATTTCCACTACTATGGCAAAGTATCTAAAATAATTTAAATACAAAATGTCGTAACAAACATTTTTTTTTCAACATGACAAAGGTTATTAAAGAAAAAACTAGAATAATTTAAAAATGATTAAATGTGATATAATTGCTACATACATCGAGGGTTTTAATTAGGCAATATTTTTCATTTGCAATATGAATGAATCTTGTGATATACATGTAAAGAGTACGAATCGTATTGTAACATACATTAGTTGTTAGCAAGATTGAGATGAAGGTACATATGTTTATATGTATAATGGGATAAAGGGATATATCCTGAACAATCCTGAATATATCCGAATATGTCCTGAATATTTTATCCTTTCACACATCTTCACATTTTGTCCACAAATATCAATGTGGAAGAAAAATTCCGAATTTGTGTTAATAGTTTAGCACACCAAATGGGAGTTTTTGCAATTTCATTATCTTTTAGATATTTCTACAAAGAAATCCCCATTTTCACATTTTCCGGCAAAAAAGTCAATTTGACAGTTAAAAAATCGCGATATTATGTTCACAATAGAAAAGGGCAGGTATTTTAAAAAATTCCAACAGAAAGTATATTAAAAAGATATTGAAATGTCAAAACTATTTTCTTTTTGAACCTTTATTTCGTTAAACCTCAATTTGTGAAAACATTTTTCAATACATTTACATAGTTTGTTATACAAATGGCTGCAAATTTTTGCACTAACATATACACCAATCTTACTTATCGTAACGCATATACACATTTCTTGGTCTTCGTCTTACGATATTTTGACATTTACTTTCTCTGTTCTAGCTGGTAACTTATCAAGCACTGAAAAGATTCATGATAATATTTTGGTGTTGTGGTGTTATTCTTTGTTTCCTTCCTTTGACTGGTTTTGGATTGTACTACGACCAAGAAGCGCAGAGGTGTGAAAGATTCCGATATGCTGTTGAATACAAGGATAAAATCTACGCATACTTGTTTTTTACATTTGGTAAGAAGGTTATTAATAGTTATTTAAGTCACAAGGAATGTAAAGACGCTTTACCATTCGAGGCAAGTGTGTACGAGCCGAGGCTTATCACTTGCCGAGGATGTTAACAGTCGATACATTCCGTGTGGCTTATTAGATTTTTCACGCTGCCGTTGACAATTTCCTTATAATTCCTCAAAAAATGAAATGTTTCATTTAATTTGGACGTACGTCACTCTGACATAGTTGACGGACATACGTCAGACTTACATATGTCAGTCGCGTAACTAGGGATAAATCAACTTGATTTACTCTTTTGATTTTCCTAGGAATGTAAATGACAGTATTTACATTCCGTCGTCAAGGAAAAATAATACACGAATGTTATTTTTGCCATTTTCATGCTACGTACATATGCATATAAGAGCGATTTACGATAGCGGCAGCGTGAAAAAATATTTTTTAAGTCTTGCATGTGCTGCTGAAATTCCATAATTCTTTAGATGGGAAAAGTTACAATTGGGTTTATTATAGCTCAACTTTTTGTGTAGGTGCATCGCTATGTTTGTGCATTGTTTTATGCAACACATCGGTGATTTGGGAGCTGTGTAGGATTAAAACTCAACACAAAATTATAGTCAGAAGAATCAGTAGATCAATTATTAACAACAGAGTTGGATGTGCCAGGTATCAAACACCAGAAGAAATTGCTTTTGCTAAACTAATGGCTTTCGTCTGCATCATTTTCGTCATTTGTTGGTCTCCGCAAATAGTAAGTACATGTAAAAAATTGTAACAATTCCTGGAAAGTTTTTTTATAATTTGTAGCTTTTAAACTTCCATTACTATTCCATTAATATTCCTTGCTTACGAGTTGGGCTTGAAACATATGCAGAATGCATGTTAAATACATAGCAGCATATTTCAGGGTTTTCTTTAAACTGGACATGTAAGCTATAATGTATATTTGAAACATTTTCACGTTTAAACGGTTTGTTAAGTTAATCCATTTCATATGTTTAGCACATGGTTGAAACGGTCAGATTAAAATTTTCTTTTGTCAATAAGTTAGTCAGAACTCTCTAAAATGTAGTTTGAACTTTCTTTGAAATCTTTGAAAGGTTCGTTTAGAACTGAAACATAACAAAGAAAGATTATCTTTTATTAATTTAGTTTTAACTAAGAATTATATTGCTATTAAAGACGATATCAATGATATTGATTCAGGTACAGGTTTATCTTTGTTTTTTCATTTTTTTTAATTATATTTTTTAGTTATTATTAATTATTTATAATAACTCTTTAGTAAAATAAAACCCGTTTTTATCGAAGTGCGTCGTTTGTGCATCAAGAAATTATAACATAAATGTTTTGTACAAGTTTCAGTTCGCCCCAATAACTTCCTTGGAAACCTTAAAATCTCATTTTAAGTCAGAGAAGGTAAACCATAAAAATGGAAAATTTAGATGGGTATTTGATTGCTATTGCTTCTTTCTAATTTTAAGTACCATCTCAAACTGCCGATTAAATATTCATTCAAACTCTATCTGCAGATAGGACGTAATGCAAATGAGAGCTCAAACTTATAAAAATTATATTCTTACATAACAATTTCAAATGAGGTGAGAAATTGTATAGCCAACTTTCATTAGCAATTATTAGTTTTAAATTATTTCCAATATTTGGGCCCCGTTCCAGTGATTTGAGTAACTATTATTTAATTACATTATAATATAGGAGAAGTAGATAAATTTAGGCGTTTATGCTAAAGTTTTCCATCACATGCCATATCATTTGTTTTAAGACGAAATTGGTTTCAACTTTATATACTTAGTAGTCGTAAAGAACAAAAACAGTGGTATGTTTATTTAAGATAGACAAAAGGTCAGTAATACATAGCCAAATAAACTGTGGAATGTATACACATTAGTCGTCAATATATCGAACGTTTTTAACTGCATTTTTTTTTTCAGATATCGGTGCCAATCTCCCAAATGTTTCCGAAATCCGATTCGATCAATCGCTACGCAAAAGCAGCAGACTCCTTACTTAACATTTATTTCACGTTAGATCCCTTCGTTTACGTACTACAAAATTATTCTGAAGGGAGACTCACTTTCAGTTGCTGTTCTTTCAAGAGATCAACTAGCAGCCTTTCTACGGCTACAACTGTTTCAGCAGTACCTAATAACAACGTTCAAACGCAGGAAACAGTATTTATTGCAGAATGTGAAAAATAGGCGGTGTTACTTTCGTGGTGCCCACGTAAAGATTGATTCATTTTTGTACCGAAAAATTGAAGGAAAAGATCTAGAAACGAATGTACGCAATTCCGCCAGAATTTCAAAGTGTGAACAAAACTTCTTATTGTTTATTACAAATTATTTTTACCCCAATAGCATACATGCTTTCGTTAAAATTTAGAATAAACAATAAACTATCAGCAATTTTGTTTACATTATAAGTAGGTACCTGCTGAACAGACACTGTAATAGACTCGTAGTCTCTAAATACTCAAGACACCTCTTTGGTAATAAAAGTTTAATTGATATATTCAAACAAAATTTAAAATTTGCGGAAAAGCGTTTGAAGCTCATATCAATTAAATATAAAACATTCTATTTGGGGACTAACTATATTTACTATTTCTTATTTCGTTATTATGGTGTAATTAATATATAGGATATATTTTATCTATTTTATCAATAGTTTCGATACTCATTATTAATAATTAATTGACTTGAAATACAGACTTTGTGTTTAGTATAGATTTTGCTAATTTTGTTTTTTAAGTAGTAAAAGTCATAACATTCCTATAGTCGCGTTAAGTTAAGTTTTTAATATATATTCAACCATTTTAAAGATCTAGTAAGTGGTAAATATGGAAACTAGAAAACACTTTAATAGTATATATATTTTAAAAAAATGTTTGTTTAAATCATTTAATTGTAAGACTACTAGTGCATATTAAAATGAGAACTTTACCCGAAGTAGCCAAGACATTTCCAGTGATCTTCAAGCTAGTATTACTTGATTATTTCAATTACAGGCATAGTTGTAAGAAATAATTCTGACATAATTGTATAATTTTATTACGTAATATGAAATAAAATGTTTACAACTACATATTTCTCAAACCTAGTAATTATTGTTTTTTTTTTAATTCAAGTAATATCTGCGTTAGTATGTAATTCTATTATCCCTTTTCTATGTGATTTTAATAGTTGATTTATCTGAAAGAACCACTAAGCTTATAAGTTCACCATACGTCTTCCTGCAAAACTTAATTTGAGTCTCAAAATTCCAAAAAGCTTTGGAAGTACTTGATAAATTATGAAGCTGTTCTTTGTTTCTTCGATATCGTTAAAAATAACGCAATGAAATGTTAATCTTCTTTTAATAAGAAAAAAGAAACATGGTCGTTCAATCGCACTTATTTTTGTTTAAAATGATGACTTAAGATACCTGTCAGTAATTCAACTGAATTTATATTCTTTCGAAGAACGTACTTGAGGATATTTTATTTGGGTGTAATAAGCTTTTACTTTTTCTGTTTCTGTTTCAGTCAAATTTTATAATTGAACATTTAGGTGCTTATAGTAATAGTGCTTAGTATCAACTCAAGGGTACCTGGAAGGGTGAAATTTTCAAGACATATGTGAATTGGATGATAATACACCTTAGGGGTGTTTATGGAATATTTTGGGCGAACATACGGGAGTACGGGGCATTTGTTGACATTGTCAATGTACTTTTTTAATGCACCCCGTAAGTCATAAAGTCGACACATGACAAATTTACACCGTCATTTATACGGTTCAAACAAAATGTATTTCCTTCCAGCTTGATTAATTGTATAAATGACAATTATGACATGAGATTTTTTCAGGCTGGTTGGAAGTAAATGTTTCAACATGACCAATAGAAAAAGGCTTTCCAGAATATTGCAGTGGTAGGTTTTATTACCTGCAGGCCATTTATTGTAAATGAATAATATTATTTTTAACCAAAGTACATTTGATAAGGTAAGATGCAACTTCCATATGAATGCGGATGGTGAAAATTTTATCCGTGACATCTTCGCTGACATATAACAAAATCCTATTGAGCCATGAAAAAAAGCAATAGTTTTATAATGGTTGTGATGATTTACTTTTCTTGATTTCCTTTGTTGCTTTACTGTTATACTCATTTTTAGAATTCGTTGGCAACACTGCCTCAACAAACCCATATATTTTAATGGTGGTGTCTGCCTGGCTGTCCTAAAATTTGAAAATTTTTGTAACTGATTCGGGCGGGAGTGTCATAATTTGAGAAGTATCAAAAAATGAACGTAGTCGAGATAGAATATGTCTTATTTATTCCTTATATTAATCGCGTTATTATGCGTTAAACGTCATGAAGGACCATTCCTACCTCTTAAACCGCTGGACCAAAAATGTTTTAAAAAATCCTCAAAATACTTTACTACATTCTCCAAAAAGACACTTTCCAGTTTTTAAAAATTTTGATTCGTTTAAAAATGATCTAGAACTGTAGGATAAATTATAAGAAAAAACTTGATTTATTAATTCATTACTAAGACGGAGCCGTCCATATTGGTAAGCTCTAGTTGGGGCATGCGCTAGTTTAAAGCTAGCCATACACAAAACCTATTTAAATAATTTTAAAAAGGTTCAAAATTGCCATTGAAAGTTTTAAAGGTTTCCAGACATTAATTTTTAAAGCTGATTTTATTGTAATAAGATATGGAGGTCCAAAATGTCCTAAATTTATATGGTCAAAGTTATATTTAAATCCAACTGTGCTTAGCGCATTTTGAACTAATGTCCTTTAATAAGGTTACATTGGTTTGACGGCTCTATACGACGCAATAACCTAGCATTAGATCAAAACAACGTTTTACCATAGGTGAGCATAGATGAAATCTGAAACAAACTTTAAAATCTGCAATTTCTATCGTATTACTGTAGTACCATTATTACATCTGCAATATCTCTCTCAAATACTGGTTGTAAGCAACTTATTAAAGGATGAAGCAAACAAAGAAGGACTATTTTAGGGTGTTACATGATATGCTTGTGTTCCGTTAACCTATATAATAAATTATTATAAATGATTATGGTATAGGGTTTGCATGTTCATTCAATTCCTTTTTTGCCTAACCCAGTCTCAGAATAGATCGAAGCTACATATTTAGCTATCCATTTTTATAAACGAATATTATATCTAAATATACGTTATCCGATAATCAAATGGATTCCTTCCCCTCCGACCCAAAGTTGCGATGTGCGCATTCATTCCTTCTTTATCGTACGGCTCCGAATTATAGGGATTAATCATCTTGATGGCGATAAGATTTTGTCCGTCAGTATTCGTTCAGTACTTCTTGAATACCCCTGATTAAGTTCATTCCTTAAATTTAGTGATTTAGTAAATTCATTCAGTCAATTTAAGAAGCCAATTTACAGCCGCATTAACCTCCCCGGTATAATACACGGGGAATTCATTCCAGCAGAGCAAGGAATCTAACTCTCGTGTTATGAGACAGCAACTTCTCATACTAGTGATGACTACATTGATCAACTGTGTGACAGGTGTAACGATTTTTCGTACATCTTTCTCTGCAAATATGAAGTTTCAATTTAGTTTTGGGAGCAGAAGAAATGTATTGTTTTAGAGATAGGAATGTATTGGGGTAATCCTAATTACTCGTTCCGAAAACAAAATTCTTATCCAAAATATATGATTTCAATTGGATGTAGGAATTTTTGAACATCGAAAACCAACGTACCTTACACAAACTAAAAAGATATTGAAATAAAGAATATAAAAGTTAATGTAATCATTTACACAGTACTCGTTTGTTAAGCCGAGTTTCGCAGGAAAGATAAAGCATGAATTAGCTAATAGTGGAAAGAAGAATTAGCAGACATTATATATCGGGTGTTTTTTTAAATTTCACCTCATAGTAGGCTGTGGATAATGTTTGTGAATGCGCCTTACTAAAAAATGTTAAAATTGACATAACCTCACTTTTTTAATAAAAATTGAAACTGCTCCAATCAGTTACTAGTGTCTTGAAAAAGACAGCTTGGCTCTATTAATTAGGCGTAGATGAGTAAGCTGTCTTTTTCAAGACACTATTAACCGATTGGAGCAGTTTCAATTTTTACTAAAAAAGTGAGGTTATGTCAATTTTGACATTTTTTAGTAAGGCGCATTCACAAACACTATCCACAGCCTACTATGAGGTGAAATTTAAAAAAACACCCGATAGAATAAGGCTAGTTACGTAAGATTTAACAAATCGTCAAATATACATGGTGGTCCACATCTTTTGCTCATCCAATGTCTTCGAAATGTGAAAATTCTGAACGATGTTAAGGTTTAGTAATGTTCAAATAATCCTTTGTGGCGCACCCTCAATGTTACTTTTGGTGTTTTAAAATAAAAATTATAATCAACATGTAAAGTTTTAATTAAGGAAATATAGTTTTTATGTTTTGTTAGATCCTCAAGTACATATTTCATCTTGATTATGTTTCATTATTCATTCAAATTGCAATTATGACTATTTAATTTCTCATTATACGATTAAGCAATAACTTATACGTTTGACGACTCATTTAATTTAAAAGTGAAAACTGAAATTGCAAAAATTAACGTTAATATAAATTATTCAATGACTAAGGTATACGTTTAATAATGAAAATTTTTCCGGAACCATTTACAAAAAGTGCGCAAAATGTTTTCCTTCATTGACCATAGATTTCATAACGTTGTGCTTGCACGACATTCTGATAAAATCAAGCGGTATCGTTCGCAGTCTGCAGAAAAAGTTTTCAGGCAGCGATTCGGAAATAAATTTTGTATCAAACTACGTCATAATAAATCGAATGCTGTTAGATCGGGTGAACGTGCTGGCCTGGGAGAAATGTCTCAATTGACCACCGATCTTGAGTAAAATTGAGCGGATTATTCCTCCCAAGGGCAAATATAGAAAACTGTTTTAGTTTAGTTTAGAGTACTGTGAAAACTAAATTTCAATGGTTGACTTCATTTTCAAAAATGTTTTACTTATTTTTTATATGAATTGGTAGGTTATGAAACATTTTTTTTAATTTAGGAGGTACGTATCAAATAATATTTCTTTCAATGCGATCTTGATAAACGTTTCTTTTCTTCCTTATATCCTCAAATCGATTCCTAATTGGAAACGCGGGGTTGTGACCCACATGAAGTGAGCTAACCGAATGTAGTAGGCAGGCAGGTTCCTCATTAACATTCGAATACATAATTACTTATACAAAATATTTCACCTAACAAAACACCCCTACCTGATAACGCTCAACCTTGATATTTATTCCTTATCGGGGGGTGAGATATCTCCACAAAATATCGTTAGTTGGAGAGAGCGGCGCAACCTATAATTTTGTTCTTTTATGGAATGATAGCTGGTCAGGCTAAAAAACCAACAGAAAAAATGTTTTGATAAAAATTTGCCTGTTGGGTTAAGTAAGATTTATACCATGTACAAATAAAAACTGTTCTATGACTTGTGTGTCATAATGAGCCATTTGTTCAGAATACGTGGGGCTCGGAAAATATGTACTAAAAGTGTCGAATAAAATAGCAAATATGCATTCGTGTACTCTTATATGTGTATTTTACACCATTTCAATGTGAAAGTTGGAAATTGCGCATATTAAACGCATTTTATATTAAATTAAAACAAAATTCAGTAATACGCTTAACGAGAAGAAAACCTAAAATATTTAAAAAAAAATTTAAAACGTGCTTTAATATATGGGCTCAACATGCACTTTGCATTTTTTCTGAGCCACAATAATAAGTAGATACACATTTTCTTGATCTTTCATGGTATGTCCTACACTCCAGATTTGCGAAAAACTAAAGAACTTGTAGAAACCAGCAATAGTGATGCACTTGTTATTACCAAAGTTCTACTTGGAACTAAGGACTCTACTGTAAAAATGGTACTAAAATTGGAATTGGAAAACCTGTAGAATAGACGGTTTTAGGAAAAAGAACAGACTTCTTAGTAAATGTCGCGACTATCTGAAGCAATATCAGGCGTTAGTAGGTCTTTTATTTTACCATTTAAATATTACAATCCATTTAAGTTTCATTCTAATGTCATTTAAAAGCAACGTTTCTATAACCTGACCCTTCGAATTCGACAACGAACGATAAATTTTATTAACATAACAATTTATATTTTAAAACTCTTATTTTCTAAACCGTTTTATAATTGCATTTAGACTGTTTCGTAAGAAAAGAGTTGCTAACGGCATATTTTAGATCTAGTCTGCACCCAAAATAAAAAAAAAATGTTAGGAAAATGTATGGAAATTTATTATCGAGTTAAAACAAAACTTTATTTAACGCTATATTTCCTTAGTTCATTCGCTCAAACGTCATCGGTGCTCTATGTAAAGATTATTTTTCAGACTTTAAAAGAATCTTTAAGACTGATATACAGAAAAACTTTAAATGAAAAGATTGAGTTCTATCCTTTTAATATATTAAAATGTCTTATGAAATACGATCTTTTCTTTTCTGCCTAAGTACCTAGTTACTTTATCTAAAAAATATTCATGTATAAATATCAAAGTAGACTTATTGCATGTTTTAAGAAACCATTTTCATATAAGTAAGTTTTAAGTAAATGTAGTAAGCATATTGGTGCATATTTCGCCTATTTTTCGATATCTATTATCCGAACCCTGATTAAAAGTTCAGATTATATTTCGTAGTACATGTTAATATTAAAATTCTTCGAGATTTAAATGGGTACATGGCATGCACGAGAAAACTGGCTTGATTATTCTAACAACTTATATTATTTACAAAGTTTTCAAAAGCAGATCATGATTATTTAATTAAGAGCAATTTTCACGTTGTATTTTTTCGTTTCATGTGAAAACTAAAAGGGGAAACTTTTTCGTGAGAATGTTTCGCCCCTACTCACACCCAAATTATGTGTCTAAAGAATAGAGACCCCTTCATCAGAAAGGCGAGACGGTTAATTTATTGTTCAGCATGCAAAGTCGAGCGTTTTCAGATTTTCCTTCGATATGGAAAGAGCAAAATCAGTGAACACGCATGATTAAACTCAGCACGAAAGGAGAGTATCTACATAGGCACTTAGGAGCTTTGGTTTTTAACACGAATAATTCAAGTGCTTTGTGTTGAATAACAGTTAAGGATAATAAATAGTCGCAATTGGGTATTAAAAGTATTATTCAATGTTTATATGTAAATTATGTGTTAAAACAAGGCACGGAAAGAGTAAATCCACCACCTATTTCGCTTCATAAGGTGTCAATATATTCAGTTATCACTTCGTTTCCTAACTACATACTGAATTTTGATTACATACACAATGATTGATCAACTGCTAAAAATAGCTCAAGACAATTCATGAAAATTCCGTGTACCACTTTAATTGTGTCTCGCAAATTGAGTGCGAGTTCATTATTTGTCAATTTGTGAAGAAAATAAGTAATATACCTACCTACACGCTATACCGCAGTGCTATTTTGTTTTTTCAAGCATTGGTTACCGAGCCCCAAATCGATATGATTTATTATTCATTAAGAAATTTATAAATATCCACCCTGTATACAGAGTGTGCACTTTCAAAGCGAGCCACAAGAAAATAACATATGAAAAAGTTTTCTGTCATTCCTTCTCTACGGTTCAGAAAGATAATCGTACCGAAATGCAACTAAAATGATCAAAAGGTACCAGATTGAGCAAATTATCAGTTTTATTAAAAATTACTCCGAATTTCAAATTACTCGATTCTAGATGTATTGCTTTTGACACTGATAAAATTAGATTTTGTGTATTTCTGAAGCGACTCATGGAAAATGGGCGTAATCATATGCAAGTACAATGTATACCATTCCTTTATTCACTACTGTTTAAGATTCTTGCTTCAGCAAAAATAAACATTTGTCACTATTTTCAGCAACATTATCTAAAATGTGCATTCGTTTGTACTGGATTTTAAGCCAAACGCGGCGGAGGCCAATACAGACATTGCCATTGGTATCATTGAAATTGGTGACAAGTGTATTTAACAATAGTTTAGTTACAATCAGACCGGGAATGTTGGGAAAACGCAGCGCATTGGAAGACAAAGAGTTACTATAGCAAATCAAGATTAGTACATAACTACTTCAGCTTGTAGAGCACTGGTGTGTACTTGTAAAATGAAGAATGGAAGGTTGAATAATACCACAAGAACGGCAATCGATAAGGAATGATCCTCTGAAGTGATTTAAAACTAAGAAGGTGTGTAAGAAGGATTCCACTTACTGCAATACACAAACGGCATAATCTAGCCACGTGAAGATCTAAGTCGGAGAGAAGAAAATCGGTACTTTGCACTGATGCAGTTTAGGCTAATCGATAACACAACAATTACTGTATGGGCTAGAATTTGTTTGAACAACCGCACAAGTTGTACAAGCAAGCGAAAATCAAGGTCTTCCACACTTACCACTTGCCCAAGGTCCCCCGACCTAAATTATATTAAACACGCTTGGGATCGATTACAGAGGACTCTCGATTCTCGTGAAACTAGTCTTGGAACCCTTGTGTTCTACTTCCGCATTTTTGGTGAAAAATCCTTAAGATATGCTTAATGATTTAGATGAAAGCATGCACAGAAGTTGCCACATAGTTATCTATACTCCAAATTCTTCGATTCCTAGTTAATCGTATTTTTCTCTACTTATTAGCAGCATCCTTAACTTTAACGAGCAGTTTAGAACATTAAGCAGGTCACGAATATTTTTCCAGCAAGATTCTCCATAGGTTATAACTTTTCACCATAAAACACTGTGTTCCTTAGTCTAATTACTTACTATTCAGTTAAAATCTATGTCAAAATCGTAGTTACTAATAAACAATTCTCATTCCAATCGGATAATTTGAAATAATCTGATTAATACTGTGATAATAGAAGAGAGAATCCATTTGATATTTAATAATATCAGAAAATGTTATAATATAGTTTTCATTGTCCCTTTTTGAAGGTGCGCACTCTGTATGTGAAACAGATGACTGACCTTTTCCTTAGACGTCTGATTGAGGAAAGTTTCCTTTGGAATAATTAAAACACATTAACAATAGAAGACCACGAAATTAAGTAATTTTCATACATAAGTAGAAAATGCTCAAAAACCCTTTCACATAATCTCATTCTCATATTTTTTAAACAATATTTTCACCTAACTTAAAACCGGCATGCTGTAAATGGCGAGTTCCTACACCCTGTGGGGAATATATTTCCCCGTCTACTTTTGTAATTTAAATTTTCTAATCACTATTGCACCAAAAATGCGAACAGGTATATTTCACGAAAGAAAGGGTTTTAACTGTGTAGCGGCGAAACATTTCACTAAGCTGTCTACATTTATTTACCTATGTAATGTATTTCTACAGTTTCACGAAATTGCATGTCTACACCACAAAGAAGTATCAATGCGATGACTAAACAAACAGAATACACAATAGCAGCAAAAATTAATTGAAACATTTTCAGGGATGGAAATGTTATCTTTCGAATTTTGATATAGTTTATATATAGTTATAACGTTTAGACTTCAAATGTGTTTAGAATATGGTTTTAAGTTACGTATACATTAATGTAAGAAGTTAATAAATGTTGTATTCGTTCGTAAATTATTGGCTTTGCAGTAGAGATTTTGGTGTGAACTACGTACCTATATGTATTGCGCTATACGCCATATAATAGACTGATTATAAACCACATCAAACTAAGAGGAAAGAAGTTTATAAGTGTAACGCTGGACTGTGAAATAAGGCAAAAGTAAGAAAACTAAAGAAATCTGGATCTAATGGTCAGCGAGTGAAGATATTTAGGAAGATTTGATATATCCCATTAACAATTATATTGCCTTCATTATCCGAAGGGTGACTTGTAAGAATAACAAAGAGAAAGAGGTTGCTGTCAATTTTGTATTGTCCTTCGAAACAGATAATGAGACTATTTCACTTCATATTGCTTTAATATTTCGGTAAACTTTGTGGATTCTAAGCATTACATTGATTTATTTCAAAATGATATTTAAATTGTTAACCTCGTTCGGTCATTTTAACATAAAATTCTCTGAAGAAGTTTCTAAGGAATGTTTGATAATTGTAATGAACCGATGACATTTATACTATTGTAGTTATGTTAAAGACGTTTAAAATTTATCAATGTGAAGTTAGTTTCTAAGCTACTTACTACAATTTATTGCAACTTGTAGGTAACACGTAGTAATATAAAACTAATACACAACTATAAAATTTTCTATTTTTCATAAAATTCTGTATTGGAATAATTTGGAAATTGAAAGAATTAGGAGAAAGTTAGGACGTTTGCGTAAATGTAAGTCCTTCATGATTAAAAAGGGTGTTGATATTACATGTATTCTAAAAGGAGGAAGAGGGACCAAAAAATTAAAAATTGCCATAAAAAAATCAAAAACTCCTGGCTGAATATATTAAAAATCGGAAGAACTATGTGTACGTAATGACACTAAGACACGGGAAAATAGATGTTAGATCACTGCTTCCTTTTTCTCCTCAGAATTGGTATAAGAATTGTAAACACTATCAAATATTCCCGTGATAACTAAAGAAGAAATGGAAGGAACGGTCAGAAATATTAAATTTTGACTTGCTCCAGGTCGAGATAAAATTCCTCCAGAGGCCATAGTAGAAGCATACACAGTTATTCTTAGTGAATTCTTTTGATCTATACAACGTGTTACTTATGAAACAATATTTCCAAAGGACTGGATAATGCCAGAATACAACTTGTATGGAATATAAAGATATCGACGGGCCATCTGCCCATTTGGGATAAGTTATATGAAACAATATGAAATAACGCATTTGAAATATGAAACAGAATTATCGGATTTCCAGGTTGGTTTTACAAAAAGGTTTACAATCTCTGCTTTGCAGTCAACACGGTCTGCACTTCTGAATTTACATGGCGTTCCCTAGTAACCCTAGGTACAAAGACTGCATTTGAGACACCTTCATTGAAATTCTCTATTTTAGTAATAAAAAAGAGAAGTATCCCTAAATATTTAATAAATATTATAGAGGACTGTTTCTCAGACAAATCTATAATAGATTTGAGTAAAGAAACGACAGAAGCACACAAATGGGTAACGCAGGGTTCTGTTTTGTGACCAATATTATGGGAAATCCTTTACAAAGATGTTCTTCATATAGAAGTATCCGAAAACGTTAAGTTAATGACATTCATGAATGATTTGGTTATCCTAGCCAAAGATAAGACTTAACCATTGAAGTTAAAACTGACTCTAAATGACACTCTAGCAAAGATTTCGGAACAGAAGAGGTTAACTTAAAAGATGGTGGAAACGAGACTTTATTTAGTTTAAAATTCTAGATAGGAAGCTAGAATAACCGCGAAGAAAGCAGAAGAGAAATTGGGCATGGTAACTACATTAAGCCGAATATAGCAGGCCCCGTAACTGACAAATCATATTCTGACTGAATTGGTACTCTAAGTAAGCTCAGGTGCTTTGGGAAAAGTTAAAGTTTTTAAGGAACTTGTGAGGAAAAGCAATGGTACTTTTGAAGGAAATGCAATTCGTGTAACCTTAGGTTTCAGGAAATGATGTAATCTGTTGGCCTTAAGACAATCCTATCAATTCCCTAAAACGTTTCCCGTCAACGTATAGTAATAGTTTTAATAAGTCATAGTAAGCTTAAGTCCTTTCAAACTTAAGCAAATTTAAAATCTAATAAAGAACCTAATCACTATATTCCGGCAATTACCTCACGTCATTGTGCCTCAGTAGGGGGTAGCCAGCCATTTATTGCTGTTTCATGAAACTGTGATTTCAAAACAGGTACAGTGTCTTACTTTAATGGATGGGAAACAGTATACCACGAGATGAGACTCTCAACTCATTTAGTCTCGTCTCGGTCTCGCCCATTTTCCAGAACTCTCGTCTTCATCTCGGTCTCGCTCTCGTTACGAGATCGAGACGAGACCGAAGTTTTGTCTTGGTATTGTGAAGCACTAGTTTTGACCATAGCTGCTGTATAACTCAAGGCTCTGTGATTGTGAATATACTTTACCTAAATTTATTGTTACCTACTGAAACAAAGATAAACTAACAGTGAAGAAACAATTGTTGTTTCAAAAATACGTTTAAGTTGTTTAATCGCTAATGCTCTTTTTCTCATAATTGTTACGTGTAAAGGTAAAATTGCTTTTTATCATTTGATTAAACATCTTTAGGTGAACCGTTGGGGCAAATATTTAAGTTCTGTTTAATTAGGCGGGGGCTGAGATCGAAAATAACATTTCACCGTTTTTTCCAGTAAAAGAAATACTTGCATGTACTTCTTCAATAAATTTTATGTCCGTAAATATAGTGCCACTTCGTACATTAATTTTGATTAAGTCTGGAAAAGGTGAAAGGTCACCAAACATCTTGGTTAGCATTTAAGGTATATTTCCCACTGAGCATATTGATTACCGAAAGTCAGAAGAAAACTGTTCCGAATGCAAAAAAGGATTGGGGAAAGCCGTGATATTTTTTCCATCTTACAGCGTTATTAATTTCCTCTAAATCTGACCACTGCCACCTTGAATGCATCTGTAGAAGCAAAATAGCGCCTTTTTCGCTCATTGTCATTTTGTTAAATTTAGACCAGGCGGAAAAGTGGGGAAAACTGTGAATCTATTTCATTTGCTTATGAGGTAAAACAACGGCAGGGAGTTGCGGTAGTGACGTAACAGTTTGCGTGACATTCCTATAACGTTCCCATATTCAAGGCGCCACAATGGCCGCTACACCTTATCGCTCTAAAATCACTCTTAAGAACTCCTTCGGTGTATAGGGTGAACCAAACATAAAAGTACGGAAACCATTTAGGCATGACATTCTTTTCTAGAACGGATAAGCATTCAAAAGTTTGCCGCTAACAACTGTTTATCACGTAGAATTTGTTTACACACTGCAATTTCGACTTATCGCACGTACGCTGGATTTGTACAAGCCGCTTAGGTATGCTTAGTCACGTCACAGCACATGGTCTAATCATCGATATCGAACAGTAACATAAGAACAATGGTAACAATTATCGAATATGAACCATGTTATCTATGCACGACAATGACGACAATACCACCAATGGAATGAAATCATATTTCATCCAGATAATACTTACATCAAATATTGGTGTACATTTCACAGTAGTCCAATTAAACGTTCATACTTGGTCCGAAATCGGGCCCCAAAGGAAATATTTAAGGAAATATTCATCTAATATTGGCACGTCTCGATGAACAAATGTACCAAATTTAAATTTAAATATATTAATTTGTAACACAAAATTTATGTATAATGTATTCTGTAAAAATTATTAAAATGTTTCTAAGGGCAACAAATTACAACACTTCTGCTGCATTTTTTTATTACATATTACTGTTTCAATGCCATCACATCTTTTCTCAGAGGGAGTTCAATCCAACTATTTACACAGTGCTCCCTCGAAAGTTTTTATTAATTTAATACAAGTTCAGTTTTACAAAAAAAGTGATGTAAGATTCGGCGTTTGTGGTTTTGCCATTACATATTAGCAAAAACTGAAATGCAATGTACTCGATTTCAGTACTAAACGAAAATAATACAAATAACGACAGAAGGTTGTCCAGCTTCCCAAAGTTGGCCATGGTAATGTAGACCAGAAGAAAACACAAAGTCTTCGCTAACCAATTTATTACAAATGAGCGACCGGTTTCGACTTCATAAAAGTCATCTTCAGGCTCGCACTAGATACATGAGAGGGCATTAGTTATCTGAAAGTAAGTAACAATGCTCACAAATTAATGTTTTAGGGCTCCCGTTAAGGACAGAGACAGTTAAAAATTATCAAACTTCGAAACACGAACATTTCTTCTGGTCTATAATACAAACAAAACTTTTGAGTTTGTGTAGAAATAAATTTGCATAAATTGGTATGAACTCCTGGACAAAATTAACACATCAGAAGGACTTTTCATTATTATTTATATTTTTTCGGAGTTATGATGATCAATGATTAATGATCAAACATGTTGGTAGTCAAGGAAGTATCATCCCCTGTCTCTATTGACAAACAATCGCCATTGTTTGATAGATGCGTTATATGCGATTTCTGCGTTATTTTTTACGGGTGCGAAGCTAGCTACTAAATTTTGTAGTCCGGAAAAAAATTCTCTTTTAATTTCAAAATTTCAACAAAAAATTTTCTCGGAGAGATTATTTATTAATAAACAATTTTATCCGATACGATACAAATTTTGAGATTGAAAGAGAATTTTTTTCCCAGACTAGAAATTTTGTGGATGTGGCTACCTTTACACCCGTTATTTTAGGATCATTAAGTGAGTGAAATGCTTTGTCCAATACACTTCATCAGAATAGACGAAATGCACTCCAACTTAAGAGAAGCTGAGGCAGTAAAAGCGGTAACTCTAGTTAACAAGGGACGTAGCCAGCGATATATAGCTAATTTGTTGGGAGTTACACAACGAACAACTAGTCAAACAGAGTGAAACGATTCAATGAACTTGTAAGTTATGTAGAACACAAGGATAAGGCCATAATAAGAATACCGATGCAAGAGATACCTTACGAACATCTCCTTAAGGAACAGGCATCCACCGAGTTTAGAGATAAGCAAAGCATTAGCAAAAGCTAAGAATAAATGCAGTGATTTATCGCCTAACAGCCAGGAGAAGATTTAATGAAGAAAGATAGGACAGTAAAGAACCAGCTATTAGACCACTACTCACCAAGGAACATAGAGTTGCTAGAGTTTGGTTGATGCTGACATTGGTGACTGGAGGCGAGTTTTGTTTAAAAAAACGATAGTAAGTCTTATTTTTTTCCGGAGAGATCAGCAGAGAGGTTTGCGGCCTGCAATATCATTCCAAGGATCCCACTTGTTGGTGGATTAATAAGATTCTAGAAAGGATTTAGTTCCCACACGGGGGTGATTCGTGAATGCACATTTATAGATAGAAAACACCACAGAAGAACAAGTGATGCAATTTATAGAGGCCAAGTTCATCTTATGCAAGCCCTACCTTGCTAGAGAGGTAAGAGAGGTACTGGACTACCTTCCATTTGTGAACATCCCAACTATGGACTGGCTATAAGAAGCCCAGATATGAACTTCATAGAGGCACTAAATGATCAGTTAGGCATCACCTAGCTGCTCTTATGAACCGTAGGGAACTCGTACAAGTCGTTCATCTAGAATGGGAGAACATGCCCTAGGAACCATTCAATATTTGATCAGTAGCATGCCCAAACGAATGGAAGCAATAGGGAAGTGAGTTTTGTATAGATCTTTTCATATTTTTTTGCTTTATGAAATTTGTTGAATTTTTTCGCGATAATATCATAGCACCTTGTTAAATACTAGTTAAAGTCATTCAATTATAACAATTCATACCTAGGTACTATGATTTAAACCTTCGAAAATATAAGACTAATAACAAGAAGTATTGCTGATGCGTTAATTTTGTCCAGGAGTTTATAATTTGGTGGCCATGCAACACTGAAGCATTTTTATAAGTAAATCAGAATTTACTGCTTCACCACATGATATATCTTTCTTATCCATCTTTTAATCTTTTAGCCATCTAGACATATTTTAATAACTAGAGCTGGTATTACAATAAATTCGCCAGATTGGGACTTGGTACGATGAATTGCACTACTTTATATATCTAAAGAGTTTAAAGTATCTGGCTCTGATCTAATATCTATCTATACACAATGAGTTATAAATTTTTCGAATATATTTTTGTTTTTATTATTGTATGTACAAACATTGAGAAACATTCGTATGTGGGCTAATCTTATGGTCACTTCAGCGGACCAGGTCATCCCAAACTAGTGTTGTGTGATAGAAATTTGGGGGAGGGGGATTGGGGGATGACAAATCGATCAACTGTGCTGCTCTGTGACTTTATTTGTTTTTATGAACTGACTTTGGAAAGGGTATCCCGATTAGTTGTTTTTTTTTAGTAATTGATATCAACATACATTGAGCATAAGTCTCTAACTTCAGAGCTTATGAAAAAAATTATTTATTGATCCGATGTAAGGTATTTTATTAATTTTAACGCTGGTCCACATTTAATTAAAAACAGCTTGTTTCGTTAATAATTATATTGTAACGCGAAATGTAAACCGCAGCGCGAAACGTGTTTACCCTTATCGGACGGCGGCTTACATCAAAGGAACGCCGCTACGCTTAATAGAGCAATAAAAACCGTCTCGAACGTCCCGGCAACATCTTAGTAAAGGAAGAATGATTTATTACCTTCTGGGCGTTTCTAGGTAAACATTATTTGGGAAAGGAATGACCTAGAATCATCGCGAATACAATTGAGATATGTATATAAGCGGGCTTGCGGTCGGAGAAGGAGATTAGACGTGAAGCCGCGACAGAGTAAACAGTGCGAAAAACGGACAAGCGAATGGTACAAATAAATTAAAAGATAAGTGTGTTATATAAATGAATTAGTTCAGTAATAGGGTAAATAAATTAAGTAGTGAGTAGTGTATAATTTGGACAGTGCAAATAAATTGAGAAATAAACGTTACAATATATTAATTTTGATCCAATACCTACCCCCATGAAGAATTATATAAATTTTCATATAACACTAAAATATTTTAAACTCAAACTTAAAGTGAAAATAATTATTAGAATTTTATTTTTCTAGACTTATTGAAGAGAAGGGATATTAAGCTCATTGTTTTTGAATAGTTAGTGAAAATTTAGCAAGTAAGTACTTATCCTATTTGTAACACACCTGTTTTACGTTAAAAATTTTAGTCACCTCAACAAATGACTTTTCAAACCGAAATTCGGCACAGGCGTAGTTCGGACCTACAAACGACCATGGAGATTCGAAATACCCCGAAATTCCAGCTGATTATGAAGATATACCTACGGTGTCTTATAATCGGATTATGCCATAGAAGGGTGAGGGAGACAGAAATACATCTACGAAACAGTACTTTGAAAAAGTACTTGACAGCACTTTGAAATAAGACAGAGATGAGGTCTTTGAATTAGATATGTTTTTACGTAGTCGTATTATCCACCAAATTATCATTTTGTGATCGACCTTTTCTGAACGCGCACATAAATAATGTGCTATTTACTATTTAACTACTACTATTATCTATTTAACTACTCGAATTTTCCTTACCGCGAAGTGTAACTTCTTTAGCTAGAATAGCTAAATAAATAGCTCTGGTAGCTAGAAACCTTAAACTTGCTCCATACATTGTTTTGGTTCCAAGATGGTTCAGAAAAATACTACAGTTCCGAATTTCCCGTGTATGTATATGGGCGAAATGTGTGTAATGGTTACTAAACAGCTCGAAACTGGAGATTTCGTTCTCAACAAGTAAGAAACTATATTAAATCCTGCACGGTTATAATAACTTAGGCCTCCGAATGGCACCAAGAAATTCAAAAAATACAAATTTCACTTACCAAAGAGGGTGAAAGAGTTACTAAAGAGCTAGAAAATGGAAACTTGGTACAGTTTTACGTGGGGCTTCTAGATGGTTTAAAAAAATCCTACTACTTTGGCTTGTCATATGGAAGTAGTGAAAATAGGGGTGAAATTTATTTTTCTGATTTTTATTTAAGACACTTGCTGAACAGTTAGGAACTTTAAGTTCGATTTACTTATAATTTAGGCCCCCTAAATTTAGGCAATAGTTACTAAAACAGCTATAAACTTGGTACCAAAAACCTCAAATTTCACTTACCGAGGGGTGAAAATGGGGTAATATTTATTCAATATTGCTTAAAAAAATAAAAATCCGATAATCCTAAATTTTGCTCTCTGAGAGGTTAGTAGAGAGGGTCAACCTTCGAGAGAACTCGAATATATCATTATGTATAATTCGAGCTGTAACTTTTTCAAATGAATAGTGAGCAAATCTACGACGGGTACCGGCTAGTCAAGCATTTATCTCCAATTTTAGAGTTTATTGTAATATTTAGAGAATACATATTCTGACTAACGTGTATTATTGTTTTTTAGCTGCCTAATTAATTTTAAAGACTGTCAAAGTGTAATCAGAAACAGGTCGATTGGCTAATTTTTTTGAGCCAAATCTAAACCTACACCCATCACTCTGAAAATTAACTAAAATTTCGTAAAACACCAAAATAATTTAAACCTCATATGTATGTAAAACTAACTTATTAGGACTTCATATATTTTAGAGTTTTTAAAAGAACATTGAGCTTATTATTGTTGAATTGGTAAGTTAGTGTAAAAAATTGGCAAATGTTTTAATTGTATTCATTTAAATTTATTTATTTTAAAATTTATGTACTTATTTATATTATATCATATGTTAATAAACCATTTTTAAACTTATGTACTTATTTACTTAATTTTTTTTGTTTCAACGAAAGTTTTTAAAGGTTAATAAAGAAAACTTATCGCTTTTGCTCACCGAATCAAAAATTGCCAGACAAGTTAGACCATTAATTATACCTGAATATCGTCGTAGTTGCTACAAACGATAACATTACACTTATGATATGAGGCTGCCCCACACAAATAAGAGAATCAGCACATTTTAAGTGTGGGATAGCCTCATCGGGCCCCTCGCCTGCCAATCGCTCGTGTGGGGTCCCACGACTGTGTACTTTTGCAATTTCAAATTTTGTTTATAAACACTGGTGATAAAAACCATTATCCAATAAGAAGAATGTTCTTAGACCGCAAATTGTAAGAAAAGATCGTTAACAAATAATCTGAAACGTATTTCATTTCTACACATACATATATTAACTTTATGTATATGTGAACTTGATTTGATGATGTGCAATATGGGCCATGAGACTAGTGAATTAAAGTTACCTTTCAAATCCTAAATAGTACCAAATACCCATCTATTTAATATTCCCCAGAAAATATTATTTTCGCTATTGTTGACACTTCGTATCTCGAAAACTATGCGTTGCAGGATATAACTTTATTATAAGACGGTGAGACATAAAGTTATCTGAAGAATCAACCCTTAAAATTTCTATCATGAATTGGGAAACACCCTGTATAAGAGGAAATAAGATAATAATATGTGGGGCGCGCATTAAGAAAGAATTTTGGGAAATTTTAATCCGAAGGTGGTGAATATTGTTGAAATATGTTTTATGTTTTCCCAATTTTACGGAAACTACTTCATCGATTAGCATGAAACTCAGAACCGATATAGCTATTAATAAGCTCGGTAATAGAGTCATTATAACGGAATTAACGTATTGCAATAAAACGAAGGGGTATTAGAACTCTTACGTTCACCTGGGAATGTTGGACTTACACCAACTGGGAGTAAAATGAGGTGGTAAATTGTAAGTTCCTTTGTTTGACTACAAATCAATTAAGTTGATCAATTAATCCTAGTAAGAAATTGTAAATAACCACCATTTCAATTATAACGGATGTGATGGCTCTTTACCGAAATTATTACAAGGGACTAGTGGTAGTTGTAACCCCTTATCGAAATTAATGTCGGGGATCAATTAAAGGGTCAGTTCCTAAGGAAATTCGTGATTCCTAAAGAAGATTTTTAATGAAAAAATAGTAATTGCACTTTAGAGAAACAAATTTAGGTTTTCATGTAAATTTTTCATGGCATTTGGTTGGAATAAACTGTATGTATATCAATTTCCATCCCTTGGTGCTTGCAGAAGAAAAATTAAAAATAGGAATAATATGAGAACGCATTGTATATCATAACTTACTGTGCTTCTGTTTTGAAGTTTTCAATTCCTTTAAGATGTACCTAAATATATACTTTTTTAGATACATTGATACATCTTTAAAGAGCATTGAAATGAATTAACTGAACACAGAATCCCTCATGGAACTTAATATTTGCATTTGATAACTACTTATTGTTAATTTTAAAGTGATTTATATTTACCAAGAATTTTGAATCACTATGAAAATTTTTGAAAAACTTTTATGCAAACGTATAATACAATGGCTTTTCTTGAACAAAACGATAGGTACTAAAAAATCGATTTTACTTTGAAAATAGGATATAAATTCATATTAATATACTATACAAAAAAACCCCATGGCATGCCAGGCTGAAAGGTAGATTTATGGGTAAGATATACAGTAATATAACACACGATGTCAAAAAAATGCATCCGAGGTGTGAAAAAATACAAACGTCAATTTTAAAATATTTGCAACTAACTTTTTCTCTGTACATTTCTCAAAGATATGTTTTATACAAAAGTTGTTCGTCTCTATAAGGGCAACAAAAAACCTAACTAACATTTTTCTCTCAGACGCGAAATAAAAGTTTTTCTTCTTTTTATTTTTATTTTGAAAAAATTAACTTTTTTTCTGTACATTTCTCGAAAAAATGTTTTATACAAAAGTCGTTCGCCTCTATATGAGCAACAAACCACCTTAGTAACATTTTTCTCTCAGACGCGAAATAAAAGTTTTTCTTATTTTTATTTATTTTTTGAAAAAAATAACTTTTTTTCTGTACATTTCTCGAAAAAATGTTTTATACAAAAGTCGTTCGCCTCTATAAGAGCAACAAAAAACCTAAGTAACATTTTTCTCTCAGACGCGAAATAAAAGTTTTTTGATTTTTTTTTGAAAATAACAAGCCGCCATTTTGAAACCGCTAGACCGATTTGGCCCATTAACGAACTTGACCGAGATTTTTGACCAACTGATTTTTGTACCAAATTACGTTGTGATTCTCTAAAAATGCGACCTGTAGCCTGCCGACAAATTTCGTTATATCCGATATATATATATATATATATATATATATATATATATATATATATATATACATATATATATATATATATATATATATATACATATATATATATATATATATATATATATACATATATATATATATATATATACATATATATATAAACTTTTGGGAAATGATTAAGTATGATCTCTAGATACCAAAAAACTGAAAACCGCATTTTAATTCCTATTTTTTCGACTTCGTTAACGAATGCAATACTAGATATAAATCTACCAAAAATGTGAGGTTGAAAGACAAATTGACGCAAAGTTTGTGAAAAAATTCAAAGAAACAAAAAAAACAACAAAAACACAAAAAAGAAAATTCAATTTGTAGAAAACATCCACTAAGGCAATACTCACGGTATTAATAAAATAAAACGAAATGAAGAGGTGCACAACTATGCATATTCAAATATTCCTGTGCTTTTCTATTAAAAGTAGTAATTTACGTTGAGCATTTAAGGGGTTTCAAATACAGCGGAAACTTTTAGAACCAAAATTTTTTTGAAAAATCAATCAAATAAAATCTTCCCATCAGTTGCTTATGTTATTTTAAAACCTATTTAACATTTCAACATGTCCTGGAACATGTTGAAACGAGTGGAGTGTGGAGTATCATCAAAGCGTTTCGCATCCAAAATTTAATCGATCGTGTTAGTCGATACTTCTTCAACTACCACCTTTTCAAAAATCCATGCGGTCGATATTCAATCAGATGAAAAAATTTAAGTAACTCACCCAGAAACCCGCAGAAAACTCGTACCACTTGAGTAGGATCAGGAAACCTCTCGCGCAGTCTCGCAGTCCACGCAGCTTCACGATAGTCAACGACGTGGAACGTAAGTTGGGAGGAAACTGAATATGAGCAGCCAATAAGTTGGTGCACTGCGCCGACGCTAAGATCGTACCTATATAGATGCACAGCAGAGGGAATCAAGTAATGACTCAACAACGTTGTTGCCAAGAGTACCGGGATCTTGGTGCTTACATGTTCCGGTATAGGGTTTTATATAAATTCTGTAATTGTCCAGCTCAAAAGAGAGACTACCGACGTTTTTTGATTATGGGGTTTTCAGTATCTGCTCTCTAGTAAGTAATTCACTTCAGGAGTGGCTAATGTGAGATCATTTCATTTACCACCACCGTATTGAACCTACTATAGCTTGAACGATTTTTGGAAAATCAAAGAAAATTAAATTCATTCATTAACGGTTGTCTGGATATTTGATATAGACTCTCTTGTGGATAATAGTCCGTGTCATACCGATTCCATTGTATGTGAAAATAGCTAATCTTTGACCAAAGCATTAGCAAATCATTGAAAATTTGTAAAACTTTTCTCTTACAATGTTTTGCTCTCAGGAGTAATCTGAAAATAGAAATACTATGACACGTAGTCAAAATTTCATTTATTTTTTAAACACTTCAAATTCACTTAAAAAACATGTATTTATACACCATTCAAGAGCGTATTAAAATGGTTTCTGCATTTATAAAACTCGCTTTCAATCGGAAAGTTTGGCAACATTGATACATATCCACGTATCCTTACACTTTACAACAGTTTTTCTTCTTTGTGAAGAAAGAAAATCAGTTAACGGGTTTTCGTTTCAAATCTTAATCCGGGCACTTTTTTTCCACTTTTGTTTACAAGTTGCACTCGCAGAAACTGAAGGCAGATCTTTTATATTAATAGAGTTAGAGCATTAAGAAATTTTCCAATTTTCTCAAATTCCAAATTTTACAGGATATCACAGGGAAAACAATCAACATGAAACACAATGACCATCCTAAAAGAGTACGGTAAATAAAAATGTAAATAAAACAGAACTACCGGAGACTAAATGAAAAAATATCGATGGCGTTGAACAGCTTTGGTGAACCTTGAAAAAGTAATCACTAAAACAGCTGGAAATGTCTGCCGGGAAACAGCAAAACAACATTCAGAGAGGGAAAAAAGAAACGGACGTGGCAGGAGAACAAACGAAATCTTTGATCTAACTAGTAAATCAAGAGACAAGTGTAAAAATATAGAAAACAAAGAAAATTATTTAAATTAATAATTATTCAGTGCAAAACAAGATATTTCAACAATACGGGAAACTGGTATAAAACATTAAAATATACGAATATATGGCACAAGATTCACCACATTGATGACAAAACTAAAAATGTATAACATCGAGGAACAAATAATTAAAGGACTACGAAACAAATTTAAGTAAAGACATCGAAATAGAAACGGACCTTATTGAACAAGGAAATAACCAGAAGGAAGATGTTTCCTGTGATCTGTTCTGGTCTGGTCTGGTCTAATCTGGTCTGCTTTGATCTGCTCTAGTCTGTTCTGCTCTGATCTGCTCTGTTCTGGTCGGGTCTGGTGTGGTCTGCTCTAGTTTGCTGTGATCTGGTTTGGTCTAGTCTAGTCTCATCTAGCTCTGGTCTGATCTCGTCTGCTCTGGTCTGGTCTGGTCCACAATTAAATTAAAAACAATCAAATCAGAATTAGGAAAACTGAACGATGGTGATGGGTCCCGTTTGGATAATGTCAAGGAGAAATATTAAAATGCATGCGGAAAGATGGAGTAAGAGATTTTCAAAAATTATTAAGATACGTTGGAGAACAGGAACACTACTTAAATAAAAGCAACATCTAATATATTAGTTAGAAGAATCAGAATAAGTGTGACAATTTTAGAATGATGTAGCACAGGCATCAAAGCATATGACATTTTACTGTCGAACAAAAAAACTCGAAGAAGAAAAATAGAAAATAATTTAGATGATCATCAAAGTCGATATAAATAAGCCCCATAGAAGGACGATGGACAATGTTTTCAATTTAAGTCAAAAATTGGAGAAGAATATATTAACTACTGACACTTTAGATATTGGATTAATTAACGTAAAATACATGCCATTTTCCTGCATGTCTAGCATCCTTCATAATGACGTGACAATACTATACCATTTCGCTTATTTTTCGAAAGTAAATCTTCGCATCTGCTTTCCCAAGACTTCAACCCTCCAACGCATAAGTGACAATGGTAAAAAATATGTTTTTCCAACATCTGATCAAATGAACTGTTTCTGTTCATATTCCAAGCGTTTGTTGTTTAGTATGTTCCATTTCTTGCAATACATATAATTTCAGGCTGAATATTTATAGGTCCGTCGGTTAGCATGATTTGTTTTATTGTTCTTCTTCTTCTTCTCGTAGTGCCTATCCGGTCCGGATGTTGGCGATCATTCTGGCAATTATTACTTTATTAGTTGCGGCACGGAATAGTCCTGTTGTTGTTGTAGAAAACCATGTTCTAAGATTTTTGAGAAGAAGAATTTCTCCGTCGACCTGGTCCACGTCTCCCTGGAATCTTTCCTTGCAGTATGTTTTGCAGTAGGCCATATCTATTTTCGTTCCTCATTATGTGACCAAGATATTCGAGTTTGCGAGTCTTTATCGTTGTTATTAGCTCGGTATTTTTCCCTATTCTTCGAATGATCTCTTCATTGGACACGTGGTCCATCCATGAAACTCTTAGGATTCTGCGATAAAGCCACATTTCGAAAGCTGCAAGTTTCTTGGTGGTTGCTTCTGTCAAGGTCCATGATTCTACTCCGTAAAGTAGAGTTGAGAAGACATAGCAGCGGAGGAGTCTAATTTTTGTAGTTATAGTGAGATAGTGGCTTTTGAATACTGATGCCATTTTAAGGAACACGGCTCTTGCTTTCTCTATCCTGCAGCGGATCTCCTGTGAGTGATCCCATTGGTCATTAAGCACTGTCCCTAAATATGTGTATTTACTAACCCTCTCAATTTGTTTTTGATTTAGTGTGAGATGATCGTGTGGGATTTGCTCTTTACTTATTACCATGTATTTTGTTTTGTTGGTATTTATATCGAGCCCGTATTCTGCGCTGACCTCCTTCACTAGGGTTATCAATCGTTGTAATCCTTCTAAGCTATCAGCCATAATGACTGTATCGTCAGCTTCAGTCTCTTCCCATTCACAATTATCCCCTCTTCCACATCTTCGAGAGCTTTTCTAAATATGTGTTCTGAGTACACATTGAAAAGAAGTGGAGACAATACACATCCTTGCCTTACGCCCCGTGAAATATTTATCGTCTTTGATTGTTCTCCCTCTACGGTTATATATGCTGATTGGTCCCAGTATAATCTCGATATAATTTCTAGATCTTTTCCGTCGATTCCGATGTTTTTTAATATTTCCATGAGTTTGTGGTGTTGTACTCGGTCCAAAGCCTTGCTATAATCGACAAAACATTATTGTTTTATTGTTATTTAGCTTTAATTCGCACCTTTTATGTGTTTTCCTGAGCCTGCTTGTATAAAATGTGTTCTCGATTATGAATTTGAACGCTTTATCGCTACTGCTGCAGAACTTGCGTAACGTAGGTTACATATGTTATGACCTCCTGTGATTACTCCATTCTGTTATTCAAAAGCAACATATACTCTTTCAAGAGATATACCGTTTTTATGACTGACTTATCAAGCTGTTTATAGCATCCCTCATCCCTGTTGCAAATCTAAATAAACCGAATTAAAATTGTTCGGGGAAGCCTGGTTCCGGTGAAGATTTCGAACGGACCGTATTCGGAAAATTGAAACAAACATTGAAGCGAAATAATTTTTTAAATCAAATGCAAAGTAATGGCTTACATTTTATCAAATTATCGTGTTATAACAATGTAGATACGAAAATGGACATAAAATAATATTTATAACTATGAAACTATGTATTAATATCCAAGATATTAATACATTTTAAATATACTAAGTACGGTCGGTTTTTGTCCGTATGGGTCAGTGAGGAGTCTGATTATCATAATCTTTATTTATTACTGACGAAAAACCGCAACACTTGAAGAGTCAAAATCATAAAAACAAGATATCCTTGAAAGAGTTTTATATGTTAACGATTATATTAACTATCAGTTGGTAAGTAAAGTACGCATCGCAGATCAATGATTGAGATTTTGTTAGTGCTTGTTGCTTAGCTGTTGTGTCTGTATTATTGTGCCTTGTCTTGTACTAGTTGAACGTATTCTTAGTAGACGAGGTGTTTGTGGGCTGCAACCTTCAGCAGTGTGTTTTTAAAGGTATTCAAGTGCACTATGACATGCTCTGCAGTGGTCAAGTATGTTTGTATATTAAATTCATGCAATTTTTACTCAATATGCCGGTTTGAAAACTGTCATTCCAAAGATTTTGAAAATAATTTCAAGAAGAAACCAATCTATGTACCTAGAAAATATAAAGGTGACCTTGTAAGTAAGCCGTAAAACTGATACTACGTCATTACGTTTTTGTCCTGCGCATGAATTATTTTCCACCATTTTAAGTTGGTGACAATTACTTTTCAGTATCATTTACTTTATAATTTAAACTTAACTTCGACAGTTATTATATTTTATACCGTAGTACATACTCACGAACAGTATTGTGTGTGCACAGTACCTCCGCTTGACGGTTTGTTTATTGACATCTTCATAGACGTCAGTAGATTTTAAAAATAAATTCTATTATCACTATAGCATTAAAAATGGTTGAATAGTATTCAAAACGTATCTCTCACTATCACTACTAATCCATAATATACAGCATGTACTTTTTGAATGGAAACTGCCGATAAATCGTCACTTAAAATACCGCGACATACCTGCGTGCCTAGATGAGTCTTTTTATGGATATGTACGTAAATAGGTACAACAAATGTATTTTCCCAATTATTTAAAAAATCCGTTACTTTATACCTTCTATTTTAGGTTCACTGCCAAAGCTTTACAACCGACTACATTTGAGGCAATAAAAACATGTGTATTACGTATTTAGAATTATGTTCGAATAAATTCCTTAAAATATCCAGATAGGTCTGAAGTTTCAAGACCAGCTTTGCATGTTCAACGCGTATATTCTTTGGTTTGTTGCCTGTTAAACCACTTTAAAGTTTTCGTTAGAAATCTGCATGCATAAAAGCATTTCCAGATATAGACCAGGAGTTTTGGGGATATGTATTTTCAATAAGAATTAGCTGCATATTTTGAAATACGTTGTTATCCAAGCAGCTCTCACACTTATGAATTTTCTTCATTTTATATGTAACTTAGTAGAATTTTTATCTTAAGGTTCACAATGTGTGGATCTCTGTCTGATTCAGAAAAAAAATTATAAAGTCTGCTCAAAATTAGAAATTTATTAAAGATAAATGTGTATTTTTCCTCAACCTACTTGAGTTGTACTACAGTTTACTATTACTATACTAATTTATGATAAGAACTCTATAACCTTATTTTTCTTAAACAAATGGTAGGACTTCTATAGTATTCCAGAATCCCATAATGGTTTCTACTATTAACATGCGCAATTTTTAATAGATCGCGGTATGATCTGAATCGATCTAAATAATACAGGTCTAATTTTATTTCTAGATTAAGTATAATATTTTTAAGATTCTAGATTTAAATAAACTAGATTTATTGTAACTAATATATCAACATTGCGTTGTTTAATTTGTTTTAAATTTATTTCAATGGTTAATACTGTAAAATATTTTTGGTTTATTTACCTTAATATTTTCACCATACTTTAGATTTTCAGGACTTAATTGCTTTATACCAATTCTGTGACAGTAAATTTGTCGTTGGACTTCATGAACACAATAAAATATTAACAAGTTGCAAACATATAATGAACTAGTGAATTGTTTCTTTGTTTCCTGTTCAAAATTTAAAGCTATGTCAAGCAAAATTGGGTCCAGTGGGCCCAAGAAGTTTTTCAGTAGGTTACAATTTCTTTTATTACAAACTAATCACTACATCATAATTATAGTGCCTACTATATTTAAATGACGTATTGTACAAATATTTATTACGATTTTTTTATTATTTATGATTATGATGTTATTTGATTTAATGTTTTTTTTTTAATTGGAAAGGGACCTGAGGGGAGGTATACTTTTTTCACTATTAATAACAAATAATGATTCCTTTCAGAATGAGGTGCAGAATATATGTTTCTTGGCCCACCTTATATAACGTTAACACGTGCATGTCTTAGAGAGGGACGCAAGCGTATAAGGAAAAGAAGTTAATAAGCCTGCAACATAAACTCATTTTCTTTACGGCAGTGATTGAAAACACCGTGCAGTGGCCGGAGGCTACCAAAAAGTTTCCTGTGCAAAATGAACTCTTTATATGTGACAGTGACCATTCCGCTTCTTCTTGTACTGGCTGGATTCAACGCTCACGCTCATGGACTAACAACTTTCGGCAAAGCGAACAGCCAGGGACAACAACCAATATCACAGTCACCCACTGGTACGAATTGGTCCCATTAAAATTGTCGAACTTTTGATTTATTTCATTCTTGCACGGTATTGTTTCGTATCAGGATCCAACACAATTCTTCTTGTCACCATGAGAGTTCTGCGTGTGTTTGTTGTAGCGGTCCTTTGCACGCTTATTTTTCACGTGGAAAATGGTATAATCATTTAGTTTGCATTGCTTCTCATGGGTACGCAACTCGTGCAATATGAAGTGAGAAAGATTAATTTGCTATTTTCGCCAAACGCGCGGGGATCCCAATAGTGGAATACACCACAAACTTTCATGAGGAATTTATGTATACAAATATGTAGTACCACAACTCGAACTAGCTCTTAAAATCTACTGAATATCAGGTAATATAGCATTATAAAAATTGCACCATTCTAAGATATTTTTAATGAAATCATTACCATAGTTTATCAAAGATGTTTCGTTGCGTCAATCGAATCAAGATATATTTCCTAAAAAAATATAAAGTAACTATTTTAGTAAAGTTTCAGATATGTGCTTAGCAAAAAATTGTTTGCATTGCAAGTTAAGAACATCTGTACCATAAACTGTTTTAGCAATTGGCATGCCTCAATTCTAGGCATATGATAGATAATGTTTACCAAACATAAACTTTTATCTAGGAACCAAATGGGTAAGTACAACAAGCTGAATAAATTACTTTTATTTGAAGTAATAGATGTTAAATGTAATAGTGTAAAAAATCTCAGGTAGATATCTCACCATTTCTATAATCATACAATGAAAATTAAACACTTTTATAAACTTTTGTAACTTACACCGAAACAATTTATGTATTTTACACAAGGTAGCGGGATAGAGATACTAGTAAATATAAATAATTTTTATTACATATAAAGTATGAGAATGTAAAACACTGTAGACTGTAATTGAAAGTGAATTTAAAAAAGTCTTTTACCTTCTAATTCGGTTTTAATCATTCGATTACTTCTTATTTTATTTACCCAGATGAAAATACTTGTTAACCGTCTGTTTTCTATAGTATAGGGAAGGTATAGAGTCTTAGAACCATACCGTCTTACCATAGCTAGAAACATCAAAAATTAAAGTACAAAATTTTAAAATTCAACAAAACTTGGATAAAATAACACTGAAAAATGACAAAACTTGATAAAAGCTATACCATCAAACAGTTCTTTGGCGACAAAAAAACATTGAAACTTCAATGCAGGTAAATATGGATAATTTTCAGCGCAATTTAATTACCATGAATCAAAAATTAAAGGATAAAGTGAGTATCGGAAAGGAAACGAGCCGGAACTTGATATCAATCTAATACTGCACAGTAGAAACGACGGAAATGGCCTGGATAACAAATAAAGCGAAGGAAACGTAAGCTAATTTATTTAACAAGAGAGATCAAGATTTAAAATATATAACGAAAAAATTTTAAATACTTTTAGTTATGGAACAGGATTTCTACACATTTCAAAATGGGAATCATTTATCAAATGTGACATGTCACAATGACACATTAAATACATAAGGTACAAAATTGAAAGCTAACTAGAAAGTTACTACATTATAAATACTGAAATCGTAAAAATATAATGAGTTTGCTATGTAAAGTGGTAGGTACGACACGATCCGAATTTAAGGGATGAAATCTCGATTTGTCATGTTTCAAAAATACTTCAAGAAACAATTGCAATTTTCAGAATAATTTAAATTTAAGCGGTTCACTCTTTCTGCACTTCATCTTTGTTATTTTTGGATAATGAGAAAATAACTAATCTGCAGAATTATCGCCTCAAACACCAATGAAAACAACTATAATTTCAATTTGAAAAAAACGTTGTATAGGGCGATGTACACTGCACATTTCGTACGACAAATAGAAACTCATTAATATTTATTATTTAAAAATTGTTCACAAATATGTAATGGTAAAAATGATTTTATGTTGTTATTATTGTTACAGAATGTTAATAATTAAATTTCTTAAAAATATTTTCGATATTTCAATAACATATATTTCAATAACTCAACTACGAGAAATTCAGATTTACTACATCTATAATTAAAAAGTTTCTATCTTTCTCATTTTCAGTTTTTTGACATCATTCAGCAAGCTTATATTATTTTTTTATTGTATTTCGGTGCTTACATTTTCTAAAATTGTTAAATAATGAACCGGAATCATTTTTAGACTCGATATAAATTCATTTATTCAAGCATTGGACTCTTATTAGTATATCACCACTGCCAATTAAAACTCATGTTTTAACACAACTTCAATACAAAGTGCAATTTCGTAATCTGTTAATGGGCTAGGACACTGTTGATTATAGTAAGATTCATTAAGTATGCGTTTATTGTAGCTACTATTTCTAACAAAGTTGGCTTTCTATGTAAATCTCTTTAATAAAAATATGCTACAATCAATTCATGTTGTAAAACATCTGAAACTAGTGAAATTAGAGAAGTGTTTGTAAAATTTTATTGTTAAAGTGATAGGTGATAGGATTGATTATTAAAATAAGTGAAACGTCTATCATAGTATATTCTTTTCAAAAACTTAAATATTGAATTTTGTGATTTGACATTTGTAGATTAAATCGTAATAATGACTAATACAAGAAGAAAATAGTAAGTACCACATAATCTCAGTAAAATTAAGGCAGTGCATCCGGGCAAGTCCAAACAACCAAAGGATACATCTATCTGCTACTAATATTACGATATCAAATCAATTAGAATCTATAGATTATACAAAGTTATTTAGATGAAATTGCTTGAACTACAATACCAGCTCAGTTAAAAGAATTTCAACAGAAATTATACCTCTTCTTTAAATATTCTAAGTATACTCTCTAACAGCTGTACGATTATTAAACGCGTCGAGATTGGCGTGGAGTAATTATTATGAATCAGGTTTTTAGGGATGAATTGACCTAGTAATCCAAAATTGTTAGATCTAGAGACCGTGGAAGAAATATGTAACTATAAAACTCCTATCTTATTTTCTGTGATTTCTCTTGCTATGTGCGATATTGAAAGTAGCAACGTATTAATCGTGCAAACTCTCTAAAAATAAAGGTAACTGTAGCAAGTTTTTAACAATAACCGTTCCGTGAAAGGAAATTAGATCCAACATGTTTTCCATGGGTAAGAACTATCCATATATTCTTGTGAATTAAGACCCAATAAACTGATAAGTATTATCCTGAAGACCGAAATTTGTTTGGGTACATACTTATTGTGGCAAATAAAAGTACTATACTTCATCCATAAAGAATATTAATCTAGAATTGATTGTTATGTATATGGTAGAAAATCAATTGTGTAGATAAAATCTCTAAGAAAGAATTGTTAAACGGCTATTATTTCTAAGAGTCATTTGTAATCTTTATTAAAATCTATTGGTAATTGCTTATGATGTAATATGCCCATCATTTGTCATTACAGTTGATATAACTCGTCCCTGAAGTATCTGTAAGGCTTCTTCTTCCTTTTTATTTACACTTGTAGGGTCAAAGTATAAGTAATGATTGTCAGAAAAAGAGTTTTGCTCATTTGTTTGTTCCTACTTAAGTTTTAGTGTTTTAACAACTCTCTCTTATTCTTTCTTAAGCTGCTACTCCTGTTATCCCTAGATAGTTACATGGAAAGATCGTTTCAAACGTGTCCCTTAGGTTTATATTCGATCCTAAGCTCGTTTTTTTCTTATTCTCGTGTATTTTGTTTCGCCTTAATTGATTCTTGTACATATTCTCTAGCTTCTATTTCCAATTTGTTATTATAATTTATTAGATCGCCAACGGTGTTAATATTTTTAAGTCATCCATGTCTCTCATTACTTGTACTTGATTTGCTACACTAGTCTTATTTTTTTCAACAACGCTTTCTAATACCGTGTTGAACAGGGTTGGAGATATCGAATCTACTTGATTGATTCATTCATTTATCTTTACTTCTTCTCTTAATGTTTCTTGAAATCGTACTTCTGTTTTACGGATATTCTTCAAATTATTTGATACTCTCATTATTTTTAGGTCTATTATGATCGTTTTCTGATTTAATGAATCAAACACCCCTTTAAAATCTGTAAATACAATGTGCATCTCTATTTTGTTTTCGTATGTTTCCTGAATGATATGGTGTATTATATGAATTGCATTGTCCTAGTCGGAAACTGTTTTGGCGGTCTCTAATGTGTTCTCCGCATATGATTTCAGTTTTACATTTATAGAGGGGTAAAATGCAATAAACAAACAGATGAAGAACTAGGAGCCACAAAATATCAAGTTATATACGCATAATGGGGTCAAGAGAACCAACAGATCAAGAGAATAGTTAACAAATGTAGCTAGGACCAATAAAAAGCTATAACAAAGGGATTAAAGCAAGCAATTAATAGATTTTTGGATGCAATAAGCGCTAGCCATAATCTAAAGGCTGAGAGGACTCAATGGTGATGCTGATAAGGTTGGGTATTGTGTTGTCATTAAAATATTTTGTACTGGTCAGTTTATTCCAACTACACATTCATTTGTTCGATTTCAGCATTGATAATAACTATTAATAAGTCTAGAAAAAGAGGAATTCCACTATGTGAAATATAAGCCGAAACATGTATATTGGTTTCATTAGCAAACATCTCAATAATTCTAATAAATAACAAACATTCGTCATACTTTATCTTGGCAATGTTACTACTAAAGTACTGAAATAAATAATTTTGTGTATTCCTAAGATTCTTTTCCAAACGAATTACCTTGTGTTTTACATTATGGCCAATTTAAAATGATAAAAACAAAAATTCGATGCATCAATTGAAAACCAGAAGTACTTAAACACAAAGAGCATTTACATCGTAGAAGAAAGCTTATTTTTGGTAGTACTCATTAAAAAAATTATAAATATAAGTAGAATATTAAATCCCCACTACTAACAAAAAAAAACTAAATCAAAATACTTATTACATTTTAAGAGAGTTACCTCGTCTTTATAATGGGATAAGTTCTATGAAATATCATGGGTCATGGGCTTATCGTGAGTAATCATGGACCACCTATAGGAAGCTTTTCTAATTACCTACTTAAATATTTAAAATTTTGTTCTTTAATGATTATGTATATATTTAATTTGTTCATAATTGTTTATATATTATTACATATTCTTTATATATTAAAAAATCTAAATACACCCTTAACATTAATAAAACTATGTTCAAACAATCCGGTTATCACGTAGCTTCCAAAAAATTAGGTTAATAGATATATACCTACCCGCCATAGCTTTGTGCAGCACAATGTCGGTCAAAATTTGAAATAAAGTTACGATATTTGCTGGTATCAAAATCAGAATCTAAATATTACATCCACCGCTTTGCTAATGTCACCTTTATCTGTTACGATCAAAGGGAAATTGACTGGATGCAATTAAAACAAAATGCGATCAAAATTTTCTGTAATTTACCTTTGATGTAATTCAGAACTATTACGAGCGACTTTCACCCTTTCTCGAGCTTAAAAAACTCGTACATGGAAAATCTCCTCCAAGGAATTGATTAAATGGACTAGCGTGCCATGCCATGGCAATGGACGACTACAACAATGGAATTTTAAAGCATGTGAACAGACATAATAAATGTTTCAATGTAGTGCTATGTGAGGAAACGAAATCGGAGTTTTTTTAATAAACTTGAAAGTGATTGATACCGGTTGAATTTAATTATTTAACACTAAACTCTACATCTGGCTGACCTTCATGGATTATACAAATTTAATTTTGGGGATAGAGGGCGTCTTGATTAAATGATTTAGTTGTTATGAAATTAACAGATTACTTCTTTTCTGATACCAAATTACCCACTAGATCCTTTGTCGACATTAATTAGAAGAAATTGTATTTTCAAGTAAAAAATATTTTATCTAATTTGGAATTATATGATAAACTAAAACGTGACCCATCACCTTTCAATCAGATGTTATTAATTCAGAATATTCATACCTACAGGAATATTTTCGTGAAATGTGTAAAAATATTGAATCAAACTGCGTATCGAATAACCTAGAAGCCATTTAACTCTAAATGCATCATAAATCATACATTATATCCTAGGTAACACTTAATTGGATGCTTAAACAACTCTAGGTAGCAGTGAAAACCCTTTGACGGTAAACATAATGAGAATTTGGGGCCTAAGAAATTGGGCTTCTAGTTTTGACTGATAATCTTTTGGTTTAAGAGTTGAAGTTTACATATTTCGTTCACAAGTTTATTGTTTACCTACGTGGCGTAATTTATGAATTTCATCTTTCAACATACTTAAATAGTTTAATTTTGTTGACTTGTGTGGTTCATAAATATACCAAGGGATCAATCGGAGCTCAGCAAATCTGTTTCGATTTATGTGAAAATGTGAAAAATCAGTTTTTGTAAAAATAAATGACAAATGTGTTATGAAACATGTATCTACGTTCAAAAATTAACCACCAATTATTAAAACGAATTCAGCAAAACTTTAAATGGTTAATCCCCTACTTCTCCCAAATCGGCTAGTAGGTACAAACTTCACATCTATAATATAAAACAAGAAAAATCCGACAAAGACAGAAACAATAGTAAAACTTGTAAAATTTATTTGCCAAGAATTACTTTCGCATGTAAAAAAACATTGGCAGGTATACCGATTACCAAATTTTTATTACTAACCGGATCTATGGCAAGGCATAAACCGGAGCTTTCATTTATTCCCTTGCAGGGCCTTCCATTTAGTTATTTTTCTGTGGAGATGGAGTTGGTAACGCTTCGTCAATAGACGAAATCAGGATGTTTTAGTAACTACCTATTATTCGCCATGTATTGATAAATTAGTAACCTGCCTCATATTATGCCTGCATTGTTCTAATTAGATCCAATTAAACTTCATCATTTGGAAGGACTGGGATTTTAAACTAAGTTTAACCCTTTTCAGAGTGACAATAATGAAATAGGATTGGATTTAACATTTTACAATTTTCAACCTTTTCCTATGCGGGACTACCCTAGCAGTTTGCCTCTGAATAGCTATACACTAAATATACTATAGATACATATGTCAATAGAAACCTCTTCTCACTTCATATTTGCGGTTGCTTGTTACCTACATCTATTGTTAGAAGATTATTTCAATACAGTATGTATGAATATGAAGGCGGAGTTTTATATTAATCGGCACAAAATTGGTAGGTACGAGGGTGTAAATGGGTTGTAAGAGAATCCACAAGATAACAGAGCTTTGTTGCTTTGATAAGCAATTTAACCTAAAGCATTGCTGTGCACTACCGTGGCAGAATTTGTATGTACCCAAAAGTATCTACCAATTTTGTGACAGAACTCACTGCGCCTCCCACATGTATTGCACTCAAGCATGCTCTCATATAGTAATTTTTCAATTTGTTTTCTCAAAATTGTTGTGAAGGGCCACCATGAAGTACATAAATCATAGTAGATAGATTGTCAATCGACAGTACTCCAATAAAACATTTAGGACCCTGGTGTTGGTGAGCTATGTTTGATTAGATTACTAAGAGTACCTACTTTTATTGTTATGAATTCAAATTGAAGCGCACTAATATTAACTTTTATTGAATTCTTTTGTATTTTTATAGCGACGGCCAAACTTTGCACTCATCAGTCCAACTGTACTTTTATCAAAGGTACTACCTGCCTGAAAGGGCTATGTTTATGCGGAGATAACAGTGGCCCAACAAATGGAGCATGCAAAACTACGCACCAAGGTATTTCAATTACGTATTTCATGTTGATATCATTTAGTAAATAAATTATATAATAGTTAATGACATAGGTTTTTAAGAATCCTCCAGCAATCAATTAGTTCCTTAAACCACAGGTAACTTACAATAATGGACGAGTATATCATTCAAACCAATTAATTATCAAAATTGTCTTCTTTTGTGATCACCTAAGTCTAGCAAATACCATCAAATTTAAGTATTGACAAAACTTTGACTATTTTACCTACAAAAGTTGTACAAATCAATATACCGTTAAATAATGGAAGTTAAAAAAGCGGTTACAAAATTTTGTTAAGTGCCATACAAACTAGTTTACTATTAATGCTTGTAAAAAGAATTTTTTAAATACAGTAATAGGAGGGAATTTGCTGAATTGAACTAATTTCTAGGCCATAATCACATCTGTCAAAATGACACGGATTGTGTAGAGGGAGCCGTCTGTAAAGAAATGCCTGACAAAATGAAACCAGGCACTTCATTGCTGAATAACAACGAAATAATGAGAAAATGCCAATGTCTTGAAGGGGTGATCCCAACACCACAAGGAAAATGTGGAGGTAAGTTGTAACACTTATGTTTTAATGCATGGCGTAATATTTAGATTTCTCTCAGAGAAACATTAATTGAAGTTGTTATGTACATTAATCGCCCTTTAAGAAAACGTACATGAAAATATGTTTAAATAGGATGTTTCCTTACAAATAGTATGTATATATCGCTGGGGCTACATCACGCCCACCTTTGACAGCAAAACATAAAGCCCAATGCTCAATTTGATTGAAATGCCGTGATATTAACGAACAACAAAATAGTTTTGATTATTTTTAGACATTTGCAATTTAAAAATTTATTAGGTAATTAAACTTAAACTAACGCATTACTTCAGCAAAAGGAAATACGTAATTTCTATTTATGAAAAACCGTCACTACAACAGGTAGGTATTTACAATGTTTTCACGAGCAAGGGAATTGGTTCACGTAAGTTAGGAATATGTAAATTATTTGTTGACCTACTTAACTCTAAAATTAAAGTTAACGATCAATGCAACGTGATACACTTTGTTGGACCCTGACACTGCAAGTGAAACTTAAGAATGATAAATGAAAATTCTTTTTTACGATCAACTTTAAATGAACTGATAAGTTTTTTCAAATAAGTAGCAAGGGCCATTTTACCTTAGATTAAAATAAAAAGGCCTTTGGCTTAATTTTGTTAGGTTAACAACGTATGATTCATATTTATCGCCTGAAAAGTCTTTATAATGTCGTTGTGATTATCGTTGAAAATATTAATTTCTGCGGGCGGTGTTATGAAGTACATACAAAGGAATTGTGCAAATAGGTACAATGAGTACCTACGCTGAAAGTCGATGTAAAATTCAAAGATTATGACATCATAGTTAATAGCCGACTACGCTCCCACTATGATAACAGCGAACATTGCTTTAGAAACATAATCCAAGAATGTGAAAAATCGGGAAAAGCTATCTCATCGAGCTTGCTTCAGTGGAAGAGTAAGTAGGCTGGTAGGAACCAAAATTCTGGGAAAATATGGAGAAAAGCAGCTTAAGCAATAATGGTAGAAGAAGGGAACTTTGCGGATAGTACGATCTGAAGATTTGGGATTGGAAAATTGGAAATGGAAAATGTGATTTTTCCAACCATAAGAAATTTAACACATATACCTGGATGCAATCAACTCGCAAATTAAATTCGATGATAAATTAAGTAGAGGTGCGGAAACAGTTCTGACCATTACTTGGTGAAGGCCAAAATCTTCCTCATGTGTCATAAATCAAATCGGCTGGATATTTAAAACTGAACTAGTTCACGAGCCCTTACGCCTTTACACAAACTCGGAATGAGTAGTAAACTGAAGACAACGGAAAGACATATAATTAAAGCGATGCTGCTGAGGATATGAAGTACCCAAAGAGCAGCTGAAAAGAGTCAAGAAAATGATCATAAAGACGGCTTTAGAATCTAGAAGGAGTAAATAAGCAAATACATCGGAAAACTAAATCAAGGGAAGCCAGGAAAACAGTACGCATACTTAAAACAAACGAGAGAGATACCGAACTATGATTTGCAGCTTGAATAAGTACAAAAGGTGCTGGGAAGATTTAATGAAAGAAGGCAAAGAAGGAATAGCGCAGATACAACAGAGAACATAACATTTGATAGTCTCGAGAGAATACCATATAGCGAAATTAATCTGAGTTGCTTAATTCTGACCTAAGAGCAGGTTTGTCCAGTTACTGGCAAACTTGTTTAATGAATGTTCAACAGAGAGAAAGTTACCAGGAAATTTGAAAAAAGCTACATCGTAAACGTTTTCAAGAACGGGAAAAGGGACCATTGGTAAGGACGAGGGATGACCTCGATGAGAGGTGAGAGATAGAACAACAAATCGCAGTAACAGATGACATATATCAGTAACGCCTTACATATAATCATTAAACTCACTTAATCTGTAGATTGACCTCCATAAAACCTACAGCATTATATAGCTGCAAGTTTGACAAGCTACGAACTAGCAGCAAATAAAAACTAAACATATTCAAGCAACCAAACACTTATACAATTAAAATATATATTAGCCCCATTCATATCAAAAATGGATTTCCAACTGAATTTAACGCAAACAAAAGATTAAGGTAATGTTGTTGCTTGCCCCTCGTGTTATTTAATGACTGTCCTAAAGAAGAACTAACAATAATAAAGTAGGGGTACCTAAGCATAAATCAACACACTATCTTCCTCACTCTTTACAGGCGACTAGGTTATCTTTACCAAAGGTGAAAAGGATGTTAGTATAATCGGATAGTTAACATGAAAGTTGAGAATTTTAAATAATATGATTTGACTATAGAAGGTGTAAGTAGAAATTTAACCATAGAAAATTGTATTTTTTAAAAGATACCAATAGTATTTAGGAACAAATGTGTCAAGTAAAAATGGAAGTGAAGATGAAATAAAACACAAAACTCGAAAAGGTAGAGCAACAATTCCATTACTCCATTCAGTACTCTGAAAGTGGAACATGACCAACAACATCAAGTGGTGTATATATATTCAGCAATGGTAGAAAATATCGCACTTCATGAAGCAGAAGTATGGAGATTTTGGCGATGTAGTCATTGGAGTACGGAAACAGTTACAAATAAGACATTAAGAAATAAAATGGAAGCAGTGAGCGACATAAATAAATATCACAGAAGCTAAATGCATATGAGCCATATGAACAGAAAAGTGTGCATTGGAGTTTCTTACGACATAGATAGAAAGTAAGCTTGAGATAATTATAGTAAGAACAAGGAAAATGGAGATTTTAATTAAAACGCCTGAAACGATCGTCAAAGGTGCAGCCTGGGTGGAGATATGCCACATAGTGTAATCCTACTCACATAATAAATCGAATTATTATATTATTATACCAAAATAAATAAGATATATTGTTTAAGAATAAGTATTTCCAAACAGTCTCTGCCGAACTCTATGGAAATATATATATATTGGGTCCAAGAGTTTGAAACAACAATACAAATTGTGATATATGTACTTGTGTCTAATACATATTTATATTTTTAGGAGAATCTCTTTATCACCTTATAGTTGGATTAGTTCCATTAATGGTAATTCTGGTACAGCTTTACTGAATAGCGTGAAGATTGACGTTTAAATCTGCACAGGTTACGGAGTTTGCACTATACCTCTAGAATCAAAATAAACCATATCAAATGCATGTAAATGCACACTTATTATTTAAATTTTATTTTCAAGATCCGACAAAAATGTTAGTCGAGCATAACCAAATATGTACCTAAAATGTATACATTCAAGGTATTTTTCAGTAAATTCACAAATGTTCAATCAAATATCTGCAGGATGATTCATCAACAAATTTTAGAAAATGGAAAGTCGTGGACAACTTTTCTTATCGATTTTTTTTAGTAGCTGAAATTTTGACAAGTAAAATCTGGTTTAGTTTTTGCTTAAATTATTAGTATTCCACGTCGACGAACTACATATTCTATGTGTTACGTACGTATAAAAGCTAAATGCATTTAAAAGTTTACGGTTGCACTTTGTCATATATTTTATAGATATATAGTTAATGCAAGTTATGTGCATTTATAGTCGTAAAAGTCGTTAACCAGAATAATATGGAAAAGCGAAGTATTCTAAATGTCTATATAACCAATCTTTAATAATAATATACAAAACGTTTTTAGGATTCCGTATTTATAATTTCATTACAAAACTAGGTGTCATCATTGTAAACTGTAAACAATATATTTGGTTTTGTAATACACCCATATTTACACCATAATTATTAACGTGGAGCAGTCTGTGGCCGACTATTTTTTAAAATGAAAGACTACTATTTAATAAAATGCACCGAACGTAGTAGATGTTCTTCAAATGACTATCAGTTTTAATTGAGCGCCTAAAGTACAATGAATTCAAATTTTTCAACTGAACTGTGTACTTCAAATTATTATAATAATTATAAATCATTAATATATTTTGAGTAAAATTTAAAAGAAAACGATATCAAACAATATCAAGGGTTTACATAAATTTGTTAATTTGGTAATTTGTTTTTAATAAACAAAGGCATTTTTATTTGATTTTATGTTGTCAATATGTTTTGAGAATCACAAGTTAAAGTTTCCATAAACAAATCAGTATTTAAAAAATGGACAGCCACACTGTATTGATATTCACTATTTTAGTATAAGTTGCACTGTTAAGATTAAAACAATTACAATATGAAACTAAATTTATTGTAATTTTATATGTCAACATATTTCATTGTTTTTAAATAAAATATGTAGAAATTTGAAATGTCTGTTGTCCATTAAATAAGTGTGTCACACATGTTTGTTTTCATAATCCCAGGCAATAACTATAATAAGCACAAAAATGATGAGGACCAGCGAAATACGTATTAATATAAATATCTTCTCTGATATGATTGGTTCCCTATAAATCCCTTAAGTTGATGTCCATCTGCGATAATATTTGTTAATACTAAAGGCCCGTCTAAGAAGAACTACAGAAAGTCTTAATATTCAATATCTTCATTTTGATTTCAAACAGTTTCTAGGCTACCCTACTGCCAATGTTGGCACATGCTCACAAACAATTTTCACAACTTCTATTAGCTCTCACTCTCTCTTTACATCTAGATTTCGCTGAAGCGGCGATTCGCAAAAACTAAGATACTTTTACAGGTTCTGTGTGTGTGCCATTTGCAATTTGTTGGGATGGGTCAGTCAGAGCTTGAAGTCAGACTCGAAGTGAATAAGTCACATGACTCAGTCAATTCGAGATTTTCGGGAAAGGTAAGTATGACACCATTAATAAAGCGACATTTATTGCATATCGTCACAATATGAAAATTTGTATAAATACACTAAAGTGAATATTAACACAATGATAAAATTTTGTATGAGGCATTGTGTTGCTGGCAGTATTTTGATTATCGCTAGGTATGTAGATTCTATTAGTAGTTTCACAAATTTCTCAAAATGTTAAATTTGGGAGTTTTTTAAATTTCATTCTATTCACTCAAATTCAATTGAAATCGCACTTTTTAAAAGCAGCCCTACACTTTAACATACCGGCATACATACATAACCATAAATTTGTGCAAATTTTTACATAAAAAGGCTAGCTGCTTCATATATCAAGCGCTCAAATAAATTTAAACCTAAGTAAGCTTTGAAATCTCCAACATGATTTTTTCAAGTATTCAATGCAGAACATTTGTTTTTTAAACCTACTTGAAGTTAAATGTATTCGATCGCATGGTAGATAATATTCGTTTGTGTACATAGCGGGTGTTGCAAAAAAGTATCTTTGTCGTCATAGCTAACATCAAACTTTTTAGTTGTTTGTGTTAAAATTACATTAACTGTCAATTGGTTTATACTTATACTTATACACTCTAAAAATATGACGACACTTCCATGACCAACTAGAGATATTTTTATAGCACCCGTTTTATACACACAATCACACATATAGGCGCACGGGCATACACACATATAACACTTAAATTACACAGTACGTATATGGGAACACATAGAAATTGCACTTGGATTTCTCAAATTACCTCGAAAAATGCTAAAATATACAAATATAATAAATAAAATATACAAAAGCAAAAGCAATTATTTACTAAATACCAAATTTTTCTTTAGAAAAATTTGCACTTCATCGTTTTTAGGAAAAAATAAATACACAGCCTAATAGTTCTGGAATGTAGATAGATAATTTATAACAGCTCTAATATCAAGAATAGTAACAATATTTGTGTGCTTTGTGAATTTTAATAGTTTCAATATTACTAAAATATATTATTCAAGGCCTACTAAACATTATTGTAAGCTGTTTAATTTGTACCACACATATAATAGTACAGAGTATAAAAGAATTGAAAATAAAATAAATTTCTAAGACTGAAACAAAACAACTGTTAAAATGCACATTTTCCGAATTAAAAGTCTACTTTTTAGAGCAAAAAAACATCAAACAATTTTCCTAAAAGTTGTTTAAATTCTTACAATTTTAATTAATTTTTTTTAAATTTTGTCAGTATTCTCAATTTCAATAGTTCTACATTGCATTGGCAACATAAATCCCAATCCCAATAACATTCACAAGAAAACCACATAGTGGTTAAGTTAATTGAAACCACTTATGAAATAAAATTAAGAGGACATGTCAAGTTAATTATTGTCAAATGTTGCTAATCGGCAAAAGGCACTTTTCTCTACCAAGTTGAGGGTATAAATTTATTTTTGTATATAATGAGAGTTACAAAGGATTTGGACTTATTACACACTGCCGCTATCACTATATATTGTGAAATAGACAAGATTGTTATAAAAATTCATTGAAATTTGAACACAAAATAGATATGAACATTTAAAGTTGAATCAGCCTTAGAATATCAGTTCAGTCATCAGTTACAGTCAGTTCTGTAACATAAAAATATACTTCGAGAAATACAAACAAAAGCAAAATATACACAGTATTTATTTAGGCTCCATGTTTTCAAATCCACTTTTGAATTAGCTGGCAAATTGTACAAATGACAAATTAGTGCCGAGCCAACAAATATCTATTACTCAAATTATAAAACAGATTCATTCTCATTTCTACTTGGTTTTCAGACTATTCTTTTAGTTTTCGCCTGAAGTCAGTCTACTTCAAATGGTTATCATATTAAAATGGCGTAGGAGACGTTGAGTAAATCAAAATTATGTAAAGAGCAACTAGTAATTGACTATTTACTATAAGATTCGAACTACCGCAATGTAAATCGTCTCTGGGATAAGCTGTCGATGGAGGAGGTTCATCTCCAATTTTACAATGTTCGCCACGGGATGCAAATTCTTTCTGCAAAAAATATTTTATAAGCATTACAAGATGAAAGAATTAAAATAATGAATATAGAGAATTTGATAAGCCATTTTAAAGCATAAAACCTGCAAATCATTGCAAAAACAATAAACAGAATATATTTGAGTAAACAGAATAGACCTGAAAGAAAAGATACTATGAGAAAGTAACAGCACACTCTCTGAGCGTAATAATGATAAGCAGAAGACAAGAAAATACATACAACTGGTGAAAATTATATAGACAATTAGTCTTTTTCATAGAAAAAGAATTTACACTTACGGCACAAACTTCTCGACATGGAGGACAAATAATGGCACCTTTATGCAGCCATCCATTGTTAATGATTCGAATTGAAATTTCCTGATTAGCATGATAACATTCGTAAGAATAGTTGCCCACCTAAAACAAAATATATGATATAAACTGTACATGTAAATACATAAACTATATATTGTAATTAAACTTACTAATATAACTAATCTTCCGTTTTCACACCTATAACCATAACATCCTGATCCCCAATGTTGCCACTGTCTCATTTGTCGACAAGACCTTTCCTCCCACATTTGACTAGTATGTTCAAAACATTTGGATTTCTCTCCATACTTTTCCAAAGCAAAATTTTTATCATACTCTAAAAATAATATCGGTTAATAAATTAAATATCAACACAACATTGCTGAGGCTTACTATTTACTATTACTTACGTGGATTATTTTCGGCGTACTCGCAATGTGATCCCCGGACAATAACATTCTTCGAACGCCATGTAAATTCTTGAATATAAGGGCAATAATCCGCTAACGAAACTGAACCCCCATAATATGGTTCCTTTCCACTTTCTACATACTTAACCACATCAAAGTGCTGTAAAAAGAAACAATACATTCACTCAAAATATATAAAAGTAACAATAAACGAATAAAAGGTATCATTAGTAATATATCATATCTACCTGATATATTTGAGGCAACATTTCCTTGTGTTCAACTAAATTACATAAGGCTACTGAACTTCGATCATCTGTGCACTCGGTTTGCAAAGGATCTCGTTTTACTTTGTTGCAAAATGGATGAATTGAATATCCTCTAAAAGTTAAACAAATAATTATGGAAACAACATATTTCAACCCTATTTCACATTGAAATACATATATAACAATGTCAATATAAATTGATGAAAAACTGCCGTGAAGCTAATTATCAACCATGTCAATTTTTACTGTATATCGTTGACAAAAAAAGCTACAATCTATAACGAATAAGTGCACTTGAAGAACACCACCAAGTTCTCAATTTAAACAAGTCAAATCACCAAAAACTAATTCGTTCGACCTCTTCTATCAAAAGATATGAATTTTTTAATTTGTTTAATCGATTATCCAATATATAGCAGTAATAAAAATATCCAATTCTGTAATAATAAATTGTACATATTAAAAACAATTAAAAGCATTGACGCAAACTTGCACCACGCAGTTGTAGAAAAGAATCAAGGTTATAAAAAACTAGTTTTTGTAATAAACAATAAAACAAGTGGTACATTATGAGTGCCCTTCAATTACCACCAAAGATCACTTTTAGCATGGTAATAAATTTCCTTATACCATAGGCAACATTTTACTAAATATATTTGCTCCATCTAGCTTTTTACCAATTTATACACATTCTTTGTAATCGCTTACTTGATTAGTGATAGTGGAATGATTATAATGGAATTGATTGTAGTGGAATTACTCATAGTGATGATATCTAATAATTATTAATAAATATATGATGAAAAATAAAGATATCTCTACCTAGCTAGTTTGTTGGACATCCATTCTTTACAGCTTTTCATAACAAAATCGCATCCTAAATTTTTACCCCAAGACATTTCTTCGGCCATGGAATAATTGGCCATATACCAACCTGTATCTTCCATAAGAGCTAATGTTATACGTGATACAATTGGATGTTGAGTGTGAGTACCAGTCATTGCTTCATTCTGAAATTAAGAAATAGAATCCGGTAAAAATGAATTACAAAAGATTACCTAATTGCCTATGAATCAATAAGCTTGCAAAATAAAAAACATTTATTTAGAAACCAAATGTAAAAATTAAAACAATCCACACAAAAAGTAACTGTAGGTTGTCAACTCAAAACGTTTTTTAGCATAAAGGAAGAACAGCATACCTTTTCTGAAATCTGCACGACAGTTTGGTAAGTACAACAAATAACAACAACAAAAACAGCAAGAAAGACTAAAAAACTGCACAAGCTTCTAAAGAAACTCTACAATAATTTTATTCCATACCATGAATTAACCTCTACTAAAATTCCTATTAGTTCTGATGCAACATTGCTGATAATGCTCCCTGTTCCTTTGGTGAACTAGAATAGGTCAATCTGACCTATAAAAACAAAATCTTTATTCATCTGCGATTATCCCAATCCTCAACAGCAAAGTTTTAATCATCCCTTGCATTTAAAATTTTCAGTTATTGTGTACCTGTTCCAGATACAGTAGGCTAATGGATTGTCATAACGTTAGCAATATTAATCTGAAAGATCTTCCATAGCCAACTAATGCCACAATTAGAATCACTTGACCAGACTTCAGATTGCTCATTTTGCATTATTATTGAATGAAGATAGTCAACTAAATAATACAGTACTATGTGTGACTTGAAAACTTTTCCGAAATCAAATAAGAAGAGCAAGTAACTAAGCAACATGTATGGTTTCTTTTGGTAAATCAAAAAGCAGCATGAATTTCTTGCTATTCGGCTAAAATAGTTTGGTGTTAGTTACATATGACTACATCTGTAATATAATCCGACTGCTTAAATTGCTGTCGAAAATAAACCCTTTGTGATACTTTTTGTGCAGAGTGCATTTTAGAAATAACATAAAATAATCACTTATACAACTAATTGAGAATTACCTCAAATACTCTTTTTTCCCAATGAGTCATCGCAGTTCCTTCTTCGCCTTGATCTTCTAATTCAGCCCCTTCAAGATCTGAGCAATTAAAGTATTCTCTCACCTCTTTAACGACTCTTGGTGTGACAATCATGTGAATGTCTCTTTTCATGTAACCGGTTCGGACTAACCAATTTGGCCTTGTGAATCTTCTGATTACTTTGTCACTCCACTGATAAGTCTGAAGCCTGAATAGAAATTAAAATACAATGTAATAAGTTTATTAATGGAGTGATTTTTTTCTTACGTTTCATTCAGAGGAGGTTTTCCCGTTTCCGGACTCCTTGGTGTAAGAGGTTCTCCATTTTCGTCTCGATAAAAGGCATACAAACTAACAGAGAATCCTAAAGCGTGAAGGATTTCATGTTTCACTGTAGACAGTAACATTTCCAGTTCTTGTTTCTTGGTACTAATATTATTTGGGCACAAATTTGCATGACCTGCAATTGGCCTAAAAATCATGTAGGTAGGTATTCTCAAAATTTAAAAAAAAAGATTTCAATATCATCAAAATTAAGTATGTATTTGGTAATTTGTTTAAATCTAAAGCTTTAAAATATGTTTGCTGAATCCAATATTAGTGACTTACCTATCTAAAGCAGATTCTTGTTGGCAGTGAGCAGCATATGAAACAGTCAACGATTTATTGCATCTCTCCGTCTGCATGGCGGAAACATAAAAAACAAAATCAAAACCGGAAATACCTTTTCCAGGTTTAGATTCTTTGGCTATCCCACAATTCTGACCTGTGGCATTACACGTTCGACATACGTCTAAATGGTCTTCTGGTACTTCGACTTCACCACACATTGTTTTCTCTTTACATGTATCTATACAGTGCATCCATCCATCTTTAATGAAAACTTGGGAATCACTACACTTTCTGAAAGGTAAGAAATAAACATTTTACTTAAGTGAAAGGCGCAAGGGGCCAGTTAAGAGTGTTAATACATGTAAACATATCTCCAATCAGAAATTAATGGTAAAGCGGATAAGTTAATTTAAAAAACAAGTTTCATTCAAGCACACATATAGTGTAACAAGAGACTGTATATTTTGCATTTATTTCGTGCGTGCATATGAATAATACGTCAAAGGTGTAGATACTACAAAAATGGTTTAGGAAATCTACAAAGTTCCCTTTAAAAATGTTGTAAAATTGAGATTACTTATCAGAAGGTGCATAAAAAAAATGTTAAAAACGCATTCTTGACTTATCCGAAAATAAGTTTTCAAGAAATGTTATACTTAAATCCAATTAGGAAGAATGTTTACGATTAAATGTACATATATTCAAAAAAGACGACTATAAAATGCTTAATTTTATCAGCAATAGGTTTTGAGTTTTGCCCATTTGTTTTTACCTAATAAGAAAATTCGTTGTATTCTATAAATACAAATATCACATATGACTTCACATTTTATTGGACCTTCTTGGGTTTGGACCTTTGGGTCCAATATAATATAAATATATTATATTTATATTATATTATTTATATTTATTTATTTTATTTATATTTATATTATATATAAATATAATATAAATAAACCTTTGGGGTTTATTTATATTATAATAAATATTACGTGTAATTACTCAAGTGCAGTACATCTATGTGAAGCATATTCAGATAGAACAAATTTTTCTCCACGTATAATTACAGACCCAGACAGCCGGAGATTAAAGAGTGCATTTTAGCTAGAGTGTGAGGAAACCCCGAAAAAAGTGTTAGAAGCTCTGCATCTCGAGTAAATATCGAATCATGTTATTTGGAGAATACATTTTAGACAAATATTGTTTACCTATCATACCTAATATGTGCACGAGAATTGGTTTGAATTTAGTTGGGAATAGTATTTTCCTAGGTAGAAATTAGAAGTAGGTATGCATGGCTCAACTATAACAAAGAACCAGGCATATGTCCATATGATGTTTTCTCTCGCAATAACCTTAAAAACATTCACATTTACTATAAACAGTCTCCAGAATTTCAGTACAATCGTATGTTATGAAAAATGTTAAAGCGTTATTTCAGAATACTGACAATTTATTTGAAACATCATATTAACATTGTTTCCTCAGGTATAGAATAGGATGGTAATTTAAAACAAACAGACAACAAATAGTGTGTAATTTAAAAACTTGACACCAAAAATTACTTCTAGGTCGTGAAATAAGGCATAGTTTCAACATAACGCTTTCAATTTTAATGGTGAGAATTTAAAGAGAAAACTGAAATGTTAAATGGGATTAAAAATTACAAATCTATTGTATTCAATTACTCATGCAATTAATAAGAAATGTCAGTAAATGATAAAACACTTGTGCCTCGATAAATTACTGTACCTCGAAAGCCGAATCACATTTTCGATTCTCCTGACGAACAATGCTTTTTCCCAAAAACTCACAGCTTCCGGTAAAACGGTGTTCTATAAAAAAAAAACCTATCAGAAATTTTTATTACAAATATTTACTCAACTTAAGTTTAAGATACAGTACAAGGGGATCTTGGAAACTGTCAGAGAAACTGTCAAATTTATTATTAAGTTAACCATACAAATTAGGTAAACTAGCTATACTATAATTAATGAAACTAAGAGAGAAAAAAGTGGACTATTGCCAGTCAAAATTGAGCTAGTATGGAAAAATTTCAGGGATAGTATGTCTACTATGTGATGTACAATATACAACTACTCCATTGTATTCAATTTTCAATGTGCCTAGTAGGCATTCTTCTTTAAAGAGATGTGAAGTTATAACCAAATCAATAAATAGTGATCTGGGTTATATTTTCCATGTATGACATCAACTAGTAGTGTCTTACATCAATGTGTATTTTTTGTCTGATTTAACCCAATTCGTATCTCTTAGTGTTCCCAAAATTCTCGCGTATTGCATCCTAAACTGGACACACAATAAATTACCATTCCATGAATAGCTGTATAATAGATATACTATAGATAGTTGTATATATGTATTATTTAATATTAAAAAGTTTACTCACATTGATTATAGCGAATCTTTCAGCATCTAATCTAAAAGAGAGATTTTGGTTAATTATGTAACTAACTGGTTAAGATTAGTACATGAAAATTTTTAAATATGTAGATCAATGTTATAATAAATCGTACCTGTAAACACTTTGGTCGTAGTATAATAAAATTTTTAATGATTGATCTATACTTCTTTTTCTCGTCACATGGTCTGGTTCCAATCTTGTGTGAGATACCTAAAATGAAAAAAATAAATAATTATAGACTAATATATAGGGTGATTATAGCGTACAAACTCGAGGTGCGAATTCACTCGCTATAATTTCTGTAAATCTTATTCTAAATACTAAATAAAAATAGACTGAGTTCGATTATAAATATTAATCGACCGCTAATAGGCATGTCACACACAATAATTGTCATGTTGGTTTTATGATTTTACGTCAGTTTTGTTAACGAGTAATGAATTTCACTTTTTCTATTATAAATTTTACAACGTCATCCACGTTTGTTTTTCAATTGAAATGACTTTATCATAAGCTATCATTTTTCGAGTTCTAAATATATGTTAGCTTAATAGTGTTTTAATTGTTACTTATTAAAACACAATTCATACAGTGTATAAAGGATATTTTATTTGTAATAATACGTAATAAGAATAATTGGTATGGTACATATAGGTATGTGACGAGTAATTTTAAACATGAAGAAAGAAAGAGAAATTACTGATGACCATTCGAAACGGCAAATATATACTTCCAAAAACACATTTAAGCATTAGGCATGAATATCAATATCAATATTTGCCCTGGAATCGCAAAAGATCAAGCAATTGATAATAATCCAATTATTTTCAATATCATTTTGTTTACGTTCTTATAAATGTGTAATAAGTTTCTTATGCCGTAGTTGCGTGGCTTAACGACGCAATGAACCTTTAATTCTTAAGCATGGGAGCATCCGGCTGATGTGTGAACTAGATGCTGTGATCGCAGTTTTCTATTCTTTAAAATTAATAGCTTTCACAAGTCTCGTACTTTTAAAGAAAACTATGTACATAACTTTCTTCATGGCACGTCGTCAGATCGTCTTTGAACACTTAAGATACTTCTAATGATATTGACGTTTTAAGAGGCGACGGATAATACTATAAAGAAATTCCAGCACCAGACAAAATTCTAGACAAATTTGGTAACCATTTGCATCACTGATACTAGTATGTAAATGGTTTATAAACAGTTTTGTATAAAACAAATAGTAGGTGAACCATGTATTTATCCTATATAAACACGATTAAAACGATTTGGCACTGGTGGTGCACTGGTGCAGTAGTAAGCACGAAATAAACTCCTCATCAAGAGCTAAGGATACCAATACTGAAATTAAACCGAAATAAAAATATCTAAAATACCATTTAATTTTAGTTTTGTATTTACTACTATTAAGGCAACGTTTAGATTATTTTTCTTACTATGTTTAACTGCCAGTTTTTCCTAAACAAAGCATCTGATTATTATTACCAATATGAACTAAATCTCTTATAAATAACCAATTGCAAATCAGAGTGACAACTTTATTGCATTTGTTCAAATCGTGTAATCCCTTTTGAAAAGGAATTATTAGTAAGTTTCAGGGAATTTAAGTTTTGAAAGAACCCTCGTAGACAATACTATTATACGAATGAAGATAGTACACGAAATGATACCTGCTCATGAAAATAATTACGTATAGTGAAAGTCGTCACACTATCATCTTTTATCACGAGGCATGATGCTTAGGTGATTCGATGCGGTAACAACGTAAGCCTATTACCTAATTTAAAAAAAATTCTTTATACACACTTTGCATTAAATGTTGAAACAAGGAAAATAATTACCAATCAATCATGTGATTAATTACCAGGATGCTATTTTATCCTTATATGATCACATTGAGCGTTAATGACATAGAAAATTCAATACAATAAAAGTTTCCCAATTAATTCTAACGCGAATCATATATACGAGACTGGTTTTCTTTTCACTCGTACGTTATGCAAACTTGAGGATGGGTTCGACCTCTGATCTCCAATATAAACAATCATTAATTATTAATAGCATATATAGTAGCGATATTTGTATCTCCGGAATAAAATGAGATATCTCGTATGAATCATACTGCTCATTTGATTGCTTTCGGGTAAGCTGGCAAGTAGGTACTTTCAGAAAACAATCCCTTCCGCTCGAAATTCATCCCTGTACTCTTTAGAAAAGTTAAAAAGTACGAAACATTATTTTTCAAGAAACACGATCATCAAAGGAAGCTTTTGTTGGTAATTTGGGTAAAATGGGAGACCACAATTAACCTTGCACTCTAAAATGCAGTTGTGTGAAATCTATTGTGTTATTTATATGAATATCTGCCCCTAATTGATACCCCCGCATTCCTTGGAAATGCAAAAATCAAGAATCAATATGGTATTGTACAAAATCGTTGAAGATCGAGATAAATTTAAAAACAATATTGTTTTACCATCCTGTACGGTGCGGAAACACGGAAAGCCATAAAGGTGCGTCACATAATTAGTGTAACCACGATTGACACTAATGCTTCATAGGTAATCGTTGGTAGAAAAGAACGTTACCATCTACCATGGATCCGTGTATGGAAGACACTGAATGTGTCAGAGGTTTTATTACCTAATATTCTATCCTAGACACATGACCTTCTTAATCACTGCGTTTATAAATAAAATAAATACATTTACTTTCAATAGCTTTATTAGCCTTTATATTATATACTGCTACCAAAACAAGATTCTACGGAAATTAATTGTACGTACATATATTTAATTGGGGATAAAAGGCCAAAAGTTAATAATAATTATCTTTTATTATCTTAAAAACAAATTAAGACGTTTCAATTAGTTAACTAATTTCAAAATTAATCTGAACTAAAGAATAAACATGTCTTAAGAAATAGTTTTCATGATTTCTGCCTTTTCCAAAAAGTGCATGGTGCTTGTCTGCTGTAGCTCAAAGTGTATCCTACAACAGTAAATGTTTGTAGAAAGCGACAAGAGCAAGAATATCAAAAAGCAAAAAGCAAGAATAAACAATGAAAACTACATTTCTTTTATTAAAAACAATATGTTATCGTTATAGAGAGCAGATTACAAATTATTTGACACTGAAATTGTACATACATCGGGGGCCCAATTGTAAACGATCATAGACGAAGATTTATTTAAGAGAAAACGGTTAGAAGACCCAAATACAGTCGGTAAAACTGTCTCTGATCATGTAAAAATTTAGTAGTCAATTATCCTGGATAGCATTTCCTAACTATCTCCTAATAGGCAATAAACCACTTCGTCCCCCTCTTTCACTTATTTGTCTTTTTGTTTAAACGGAATCATATAATCAATATGTCGCCCACTTCACAATGTTCATTCGAGCTGAAATTTTGCTGAAATACAGACGTATTCCCGATAATACATGAATCAATTATCAGATTCACTATATATAGATTACAGGACTCTTGTTGATGGGGGAAAGCGCCCACGCTGTTTTTTCCGAGGAAGGCATTTTTAACTTTTTATTACATTCAAATATAAGGGTATAAAAGAATATTTTTTCATGGAATATTTTGCGATATGAGTATACCCGAGGGCGTACTTCAATTTTAAAGGGGGACAAACTAATGAGGCGTACATTTAAATTATATTTCATGAGGTGATTTCACTTAAATGTAGGCGTGAAAAAAATAATTTTTCATGTAATATTCCGTAATAGTGAGGTATATATTGAAATAATATTTCATTAGGTACCTATACATTTAGGTGATTAAATTTAAAATTCGATTTTGGAGAGAAAGAGCCCTTATTTTCCGAGTAAATCAATTTTTTATTGCATTTAAATATGGGCGCGGTTTAAAGGACAGAAAGGTTTTTCATGTTTTTACGATCTGAATATACCTGAGGACGTACTTCTTTTTCCTGGGAGGACCAATTATATATTGGAATGATATTTCATTAGGTAGGTACCAAAGGTTTGCTCGGGTTAGGAACATGGGAACGGTTCCAGAACCGAATGTGCAGTAGGACATATTTCGAAATGATCATAGAAACGTTCTAAAAATTTTAAAAAATACAGTAGAAATAATCATAGAACATATTTTAGAAGTAGACAGCTTGGTATGTTCCATACGTTGAAATCTTGATTATACAGATACAGATTAAGATAAATATGACAAATATTTAATATACATTGTTGTGATAGTGAAAACCAACAAGAGTATATACCAAACTAGAAACGAAACTGCGCTTTAAAAATGGATTTTTAATAGTGATTAAATTTATCAATTAAAATGTGGGTGCCATCTAGATATCCTACTACATCAGGAAAATCCATGTTCAGATGTTCAAACAAATTATTCCTAAATTTGTGGGACATTTTATTACGTTTAATTAAAGGTTTGACAAAAATAATAACACGTAGAGCAATCAAAGTACATTGGATCAGTGGGCCACAAATCTGAATGATGCAGATGAGGGCTTGCATACTATAACAAGATAAAAATGCCCTTATTTGCAGTAATTCATAAAAAGCAATGTCATGCGTTTACCCAAAACACTGCTCCAATTTTTCATAACTTTCCACAAAATGAAACGTATAAAAGTCTATAAAGTCAGACGTCTGCGTCGATATGGAGGAAGGAGAAATTATCATTCGTAAATTCAAGTTCAAGAAAAAGAAACGTGTTCTCAAAGAAATCTTTATTTTTGGGGTGAGCGTTAAGACTTTTTTTTTTTTTTTTTGAGAGGGAGGAAAATCTTCAAAAGACTTCGTACGGGATTCGAGCCGCCTTAGTTACTGGTCTACCACGCACATTCGCGCCGGAACTTCGGATTGCAAGTCCTCAGTGTCCGTTGGAGTTGTCAGTAAATCCTAGCTACGCCGAACGCAACCCGGGCACCCTAAGTGAGTGACCGGGGTTCGTTCCAGGCTTAGACAGGGGGAAAGTATGACCAAGCGATGAGCACTCAATCATCTCAGTTCCCCCCCTAGGATCGGTCGCCTACCCGTTAAAAACCATCCCCCGGATTGGTGTGCACTAGACGAAACCGTCACCTCACATATAGCGTTGAAACCTCTTGGATTATTGGCCTGTGAGTGCCAGTAACGCCCGATATTGTAAGAGCGTTAAGACTTACTTCAATCGCATCACACTTATCTTCCAAGTTAGAAATCACTGTCGCTCAAAACACAGCTGAGAATCTTATGTTCTGTTGTAAAGGATTTGGGAACCGATTTTCAATGTTTTGAAAATGTCTAATACCGAATTTGTGACTAGTTCCAAATTTCTGAATTTGTAACTACATAGTTCCAAATTTCTGAAGTGTAACTTGATTGCGCAGCCAGTTCACAACTAATTGTTTAGCGAAACAGAAAATATCGACATATTGTCAGATTAATTGGTATCTTCTATTTGAGAAAGTAATGGAACTATGTTTGTTAATTTGACCAACTCAAGGAGCGCTAAATGAGAATTATGTTGAGTTTCAAGATTTTTGCTGCAGTGTTTTGGGAGTTTCATGGGAAAACACTACATATTACTGAAGTTCTTAGGTTGTAATACGCGATGTTAGTAATGATGTAGGACAGTTAGGAGAGTGGATGGTAACCCGTGGCAATTGTTTCTGCACTACTTTTTTCTTATGGGAGATTAACATGGGAACATTTTCAAGCAGCTGGTAATCTATGTAAACGAAATTTCTTAAATATCAACTGTGAAAAATCAGAAACATTGAAGTATGAGTTTTCTTGAGTATAAAAAATACATGATACGTTATGAAGGAAGGATGAAAAACGTGATTTATTACCGAGGTGACATTTCACTGTAATTCAAATTTGACATTGACCATTTGTTAACCAATCAGAAGCGACTACGGCACAACAGCTAAGCGTCGCTTCTCCCTTCTCTCAGGCTTTCACACCCACGTCTCTAATTCTTGTGCTTCTGGTTGGTTCCCAAACTTTCATTGCCATACTCTCTGATAGATGGCATCAAATTTGAATTAGAGTAAAGAGTAACCTTCGCAATAAATCACTCTGTTCTTCCCTCCCATAACGGATCATGTATTTTTTTATACACAAGAAAACTACATACATACTTCAACGATTCTTATTTTACACAGCTGATACATACCTAATTAAGAAATTTCGTTTACGTAGATTACCAGCTGCTTGATTTTCTCATATTAATCTCCCATAAAAAAAAATAGTGTAGAAACCGTTGCCATGGGATACATCTTCAAATGCTGACCTCACACTAACCTCGCGTATAATGAAAGAAGGCCTTTAATACAATAAAATTATTTTATTGCAATATTTCTGGCACATCCATTAGGGAGGTTCAAATGAAGTACCCTATAAAACTTCATTACTTTCTATGAGATTACGTATACCATCAAACTAGTTCTCAATAATCTCGTCTTGCTAGTCAATTCCTCAATAGCTGGTACAATAGAATAACTTCCCTCGTTTCAATGGACACGCAAATTTGATCATTCTAGACCATGCTTAAGCAGGCTACACGAAGCACTTTTACATCGTGATTTAAATGTACGAGCAACTACTGAAGGTCGATCACACACACACACCTGTCGGTCCTAATACAATAGAAAACATTTGGAAAGTTAAGGCAACCAGAAGAGTAAGCTGTCGAGCCAGCCAGTGTCGGTGCTTCCCCGACGCTGCGCTCGTGCGCTCCTCCATCGGTACACTACTTTCGCGCGTTTACTCTGAATGCATTTTTAACGGCAAATAATAAAAACAGTTTCGCGAATTTGAATTGCAAAATATCCAAAATATTGCAAGGAAAAATTGAGATTCTAATTGTGTTAAAAGCACACCAGACAAGAGTACCTACAGCGCGTACGATATCTGATGAGCTAGAATTCCAAGAACTTGCTAAGCCAATAAACCCCTTCTTATCGGAACTACTGTAACAATATACCGCGACAAAGGCGTGCCTTAAAAATTTCGACATTATTGTCAATGTCGAATGCACGTAAAAGCTAATATGGTAAGTGCTACGACCGCGCCGTCAATGACTTTCTAACGCTGTTGATACTCCAGCGATTGTCGGATACCGACAAAGGTAGCTACACGTTTTCTTGGAATTTTAACTCATCACAGTTTGAACTAATAGTAATTTGGTTGACGCAATCTACTATATCAGTTATTAGTTATTACTTCGCGAGAAGCCGACGCTATAGTGTTATAGTCTTTATTGTAATGACTATTGAATAAACAAATAAATATTTTTTACAACTTTTTCTCATCGACAAGTTCTTTAATCCGATCACGTAGGAGTCTTTTGAAGTGAAAACTCTTATACGCGTGCTTGATTTTTAGATGGGGTAAAATCTTTAACTTACCATCAGCATGAAATCTGTTACGCTGTGAATCATCGTATATTCAAACATGAATGAAAAAATTAAAAATTTAGTTAAAATGAAATTATAGAAATGGATAACGCTGGCAATAAGTAGTGTTAATAATCTATTAATCTATAAGATTTTAATAATGCATGGAATATAAATTAATAAAAAAGTAAATATTATATATTGTAATAATCAGATTGTAAAAATGAATGACGTGATTGTAATGATCAAAAATATATATTTTATCCCGAAACTCTTCATTTTTATTTGTTTTATAAATCTTTTATACGTTTTGAACCACTTCCAACTAATATTAATACGTTATGAAAAATTAATAAGAAAAATATTGTTTTTCTAATTATACCTATATTATTAACATACAAGATATTATTAAGAGTTTAGTAATAAGAACCACCTGCGGCGTTATACCGCCTAACTACAAGGTTGGATTAACGGGGTTGCTCAGGTCATTAAGCTTTGGTCAGGCATAACCGGCCTACTAAAATACGCCCGTCATAATCGTGTCCGATTGCGAGGATGCGTAATAGCATACCAATACATATATATTCAGAATACCAATAATTAAATCAATTTTATCTACTTTGCGTTACTAATGATCTCATTATTACACCGAAAGTAGTGTAATAATATTCATATTATTACACTACTTTTGATAACTTTTAGTTTTGTTAAATTGGTACGTCAGCCTATCACGTAGACGTCAATGTTAAATTATTAGTATTTCAATAAATTTCTTGAGCAGCTTTGCGTATTTCTGGGGGTGTACAGGTCAACTCTACATTTCTGCTTTTCCATTTCGCGCACGTAAGTAGTTATTGAATTTGTCCTAGGACTACTAGATTTTCAAATTCAAATACGAAACGTCCATGTCAGTGACGTCAGTGTAACCAACCCGCGCAAAATTCCCTAGTGTAATACGAAAACTTGAACAGCCAAAATTTAATGACTTAATAAAGCAAAGTAGATAAAATAGTATATTACACACGTTTAATAAGACGTATTGTCACACTCGTTCTATTAAAGCACGACGAGCGAAGCGAGGAGTGCTTTAAACTCGTGTGACAATACTCCGTCTTATTCGAAATTCGAAAAAGTTCTTGACGATGTTGTTGCTCTATTCCTCTATACCTTCCACTTTGATAAAAAGCGCCAAACGCCCTTTCTCACCAAGTTGAACATCAATGTCACGGCCTACTTTGACGCCAATTTGTCAAGCACAATTTATATCAATTTCAATCGAGAACTTAATACAAAATGAAATTACTTCATGTTCTCATGACATTAATTTTTATGCAACAAAAAATTGGAAGGCTATTTTAAGCTCCACTGATGCATTTGACTTGAATTGTAGGGGATTAATGCGACCAAACGTGTTCTTTCTACATAATGTTTCCTTAAAAAAGTTTCTATCATATCATTTTATGGCAGAATTGCTGAACTTACGATTTCTCTCACCTTTCGTAAATACTGGACAAAAAATATTACATAAAAAGAAAACTACTGTCTGTCACCTGTTACATTTGTTTCTTTCGAGTGAATTTTAAATGAATTCTGTTTTAATTTAATTTTATACAAAAATAACAAAATCACGTTGTTTTCCTGTATGCGTATCTTATACGTTATGTAAAAATACCTAACATATACATATAAGAAACAGATTTCAAATCTGTTACCTAATAATTTAAATGCGCCTACAAATAACAATTAAACAGGAGCTAAACTGGTTATTAATAATGATCTCTCATTACCTTTCGCTCAATGTTAAGAGATTATTTCTTTTTATCTCGTTGGAAAATTATATAATCAATTTCAGTGTCATTTGTGGTTAAAATTTATATTTATTTTCTTTAATTGTAAATTATACTTTATAAACATTGTACAATACGCCAAACCTTGACGCAAATATGTTTACAAAATCGGTAATGGAGCTGCACTTTGAAAAGTAACATGAAATATTCCACAGTTGAAACTGGTAATTGAAAAAACTGATATTGCATTTTTGATCAAAGTAATTAGGCCGTTAAATTCATAATACATTTTCGTTGTATCAAATCGAATTGTTAAACCATGGTACTTATTGGGAACCAATTTATGCCCACATACAGAACGGATGTGAAATTTTAAAGTCCAGGAGATAAAGATTTTTTAATTCCAAAACTTACTAAACATTTTTCTAAACAATCTCTAATAAACAACCATTCATCCCAACAGATACCGCCTGAGAAGGATAAATGGGGTGCATTTACAAAAAATTGATAAAAATATGTTTTAACAATCTAAATAAATTATAACAACAAGAATTTTTATCAAGAAATACTTGTATATACATAACATATTCCCCTCAATCAGTTTTAAGTCCAAAATCAGAGGATAAGGTATAAAATTCGTTGATTAATTTTAAAGTCCGCAAGGTTATGTTTAGAACAAATTATTTAAGTTCCTAAACAAATTTTAACAACAAAATATTTTTATTACAAAGAATTGTTAAGGCGCTCATAATAATTTTGCCAACACGTAACCATACGGACTTTAAAATTAAGCAATATAGAACCCCGATTTTCGAGTTCTTTCCCTGATTTTAGACTTAAAACTGTTCGAGTGGGATACGTTATGGTTAAACGAATATTTCCTGATATTTTATTAAGTTACTAGCCGTGACCCGACCACGCTTCGCTGTGGCTCAGTTTGATATGAAATAAATGAGCAATTAAATAAAAATAGTTAATCTAGCGAATATAGATTTACCGAGAAAACAAATAATTTATTTCAATACCATGCATTGCATTGCTGACATTGCTGTGATTATATTGTAGAACGTTATGAAAAGGGAAAAAATATTTTTTTGTAATTATTTTTTATAACCGATGTAGGTACTCGGCCTCGCTCGGAGGCGACCCTGTCTCATCCCTTTTTCCACACTCCATGAAAATGATTTCAATCAGCGTGCGTTATTTGTCTTGATCGAGCAATGCGTACTCCTTCAATTTCCAATCTTGCTTCTCTTTGCTCGTCTGTTTCAGATAAAGAGGCTTGAGCATTTCTTAATCTGAGAGTTTCTAGTCTATCTTTCCTTTGCTCGTCTGTTTCAGATAAACGGGCTTGAGCATTTCTTGATCTTAGGGTTTCTAGTCTATCTTCCCTTTGCTTCTCTGTTTTAGATAAACGGGCTTGAGCATTTCTTGATCTTAGGGTTTCTAGTCTATCTTCCTTTGCTCGTCTTTTTTAAATAAACGGGCTTAAGCATTTTTTAATCTGAGGGTTTCTAATCTATCTTCCCTTTGCCCGTCATTTTCTGAAGCTCGTAAAGCCTTTTATTTATTTGGTGGAAATATGTTCTCGAAATTAATTCAAAGTGATGGTATATATGAAACAAATGTAAGAGAATCTGAAAATGAAATTTGTGGCTCAGCCGGGATACGAACCCGGATCTCCCAATATCGCGTCAGGTGTTCTGCCAATTGAACTACCGAGACACCTATCAATTTCATTTTCGATGTTCGTGTTAAACGTTTTTGACAGGATGATACGGAGGACGTATTTTTTATTTATTTGCTTTACATATGGATCTGCCAATCGATTTCCTTTTTGGAGGCATAATTCACAGCGAAAGTATAAAATAAATGCGCGTATTTTCTATTGTCCAATGTCCAAAGTTCACAAATAACACCACTAACACTCACACACGTTCAAAAATATTTCTACTTTTAACAGAATGATTTTGAGCAATTCGATCCTCAAAGCGCTGTCAAACTGTTCGACATTTAAAAGATACCTTTTCGCCGGGAGATGACGCCATCTGTCAGTCACTCGTCTGTCAAATAAAGATGGCATATTGCCTGTCATGCATATTTTTAAGCCGTTTTTTCGACGCGGAACCATTTCAGGAACCTTCACGGACCTGCGCCCTACAACTCACCAAAATTTCGTTGCAATCGGATGAATGGTATATGAGCCTATGCGTAACATACAGACAAACATACATCCATTTTTAGATATATGTATATATAGATATAACAAAATGCTTTTGAGCAATTCGATCCTCAAAGCGCTGACAAACTGTTTGCTGTTCGACATTTAAAAGTTACCTTTTCGCCGCGAGATGGCGCCATCTGTCAGTCACTTGTCTGTCAAATGAAGATGACATATTAACTGTCATGCATTTTATATTTTTTGGCCGTTTCTGCCCCCCTGGCTCTTTTTTCGACGCGGAACCATTTCAGAAACCTTCACGGACATGCGCCCTACAACTCACCAAAGTTTCGTTGCAATCGGACGATTGGTATAGGAGCCTATGCGGAACATACACACAAACATCCATTTTTATATATATATAGATTTTATTTTATTAATTATTAATTATTCATTTTTATTAATGAACAATCCCAGAAAAATGTTAAGTAGAAATTTTGAAATTAAAAAAAAATCCTCCTGGACTATAAACTTTGTGGATGTGACTAACTTCACACTCGTCATACAAGTATCATAAGATACGAGGGTGATTCCAAAAATTCTCTATGTAAAAGTAGATTACAACATATATTATAAAACTCAGTTAATAATACTATTATATTTGTATATTTGTACAGTGTACCTTCCTGGTAATATATTACATGTCATTTTTGTTATGTGGCATATTAGCTCCTTTAGTTTCAAACTTTACATCGTGTTTAATAACATCTTTCATACTTGTGTTCAGTGTTAAGAAGGTTGCCAGTAAACTCCCTAACACCTTGAATATGAAATAAATCTAATTACATCGAAACAAAAAACATAAATACTATCTTAAAACTTTTTAGCATCTAATTGTATTGAATTAAAATCAAACGTTTAAATAAGTGCGCGGAAACGCCCCGCTAAAGCCTTGGGTGACGTCACAAGTTGGTAAACATTTAAAGGGTGTAATAGAATCTATTACTTGAAATCTACACAAGTTTTCAATTTCATTTGATACGATTGGGCCTTAAAGTTATTTGCATCAGACGGGAATTTTTCGGAAACCTGCAAGATACGTAGATAGTCTTCTCCAGTTTCTAAAACCTAAGAACCTCAAGCCAGGCTGACAGGAATTTTGAAACATTCAGGGCAACCTGAGATGGATAATAAAACGTGTTTGGTTGCTACGCAGTCTTATAGACGGTATTTTTATTTGAAACCTAAAACTTTTCAACTTCATTTAATACAGATGGGTCATAAAGCCCATTTTCATCATAACAGAAGAAAGTTGAATGATTCTTTATTTGTTTCAGCATTCAATTATAAATTGAGAAAGATTGGAAACCCCTGTTGTTTTAGGGAGTATTGCAAAATTCGTTCTTTAAACTTCATACAGCAATTACCAACTTTATTTGGTACAATTGGGCCTTACCAACCAGTTTTGCAAGACGTCGGAAACTAGCCCATTTCCATCAGAGAAAGTTAGAAGATACTCCATTTTAAGACACCAAGATTTGAAACTTTAAAATACATTTCCTTAGGCGACTTCAAGTATATAAAACAATCTCCTCTAGACTCTACTAACCTGTGACGTCACAAGTAATAATAATTTCGCGATTTTGAGCTAAACAAACGATTAAAAGTTTTTTTCTACTTTAGGGTCACTATTATGGGTTTTCGTTCTCATTGGACACATTTTCTTTAAAAAGTAGAGACAACTGGAAGAACCTTATTTATCTATTATAAAATAAATTTCACAATACACAAATTCTCAATTATACCTGATGATTTCTGGTTTCTACAAATCTATCAAAACAAAAATGACTAAAATATAATATTTTATATATCCATATCATCATTCAACATCGATCATTTTTCAAAGTGTAATCACCACTTTAAATTAAGCTTTTTGTCAAAGATTTTGATTTTAGCTTAAATATATTTATACACAAAGCATGGTACGTATATATAAATAGTTTAAATATGTTTAATAATAAATTTAGGAATATAAGAAACAACAAGAAAAAATATCTCATGTTACCTAATATAGGTATAAAGTTTATTTATATCAGGAACCCGATAAAACTTTAGAGGGAAAACGGAAAAGTTCCGCCATAGAGAAAATCGTGATGAAACTAATCAATTAGAAAAACATCATAAAACATACTTGCAATTTAAAAAAAAAAACTGAAGGTTGAATACAAGTGATCATTTAAAATGTATTAGATAAATAGTTACATATCCTATCATTTAAGGATATTTTCCAAGTACCTACAATTATCTAACCTACTCGTTACAGTCGTTGCGGAACACAATAATTATTTAAACTAAACCTAGCTCTAAGTAGTTAAATGATCAATTTAGTAAACAAGCCTATATCATTCTAATCAAGACACATTGCGCACTTAAAATCGCGTGTAAAGATTGAATTAAAAGTAAATTCTAATGTTGATGAATTAAACAATATGAATTAACATCACTATTTTTATAAAATAAGATCGCACCACTAATATAAAGCAAAATAAATAAAAAAAAGCAAAACTAACCTCATGATATTTAGGGTGAATGTGACTGCAGACTCTGCTTTCGGATAAACGATAAAAAGTTGACAACTTCAGAAGTGTTATAAAGTAAACGAAATAATTGAAACTCCATTTCGGTTTTTTCACCATAATTGTGATCAAAAACTAGTAAACAAAACATTCGCGGAATTTTAGGTTAGAGCCGTATACACAAAACACCCATTAAATTGTCTATATACATACAGGCTTCACACACACACACACCGACTCGAATTTACAAATATTATAGACTACACCGCTGCCTGTGATAAATGAGAATGAGATGCGAATTGCGAATACAATTTACAATACAATTATTTGTTCCCCTGAATACGAAATTGTTTTGCGCAAGCGCACTTTTACACGACATAACTAAGCAGTTGTAGACCAGAGACTAATTAATAAACAATAATTTAAACTTCTCTTGAAATTCGAACATAAATTAAAAGAGTCCCAAACTCACTTTAAAACCAAAATAGAAAATCCGAAATAACCTAGGCAGCCATCATTACGGCACAATATATATGAATTACTTATTATTACACTTGCTGGCAAAACTTGTTCAACAATAGAGTAATGATGTTACTGACACAAATAAGTAACAAGAAAAATGTATCTACATACTCAGAAACGATTTGCTAAAACTTATGGTAAATGTAGTGGTTAATAGTTATGTAGATGCAACTTACAGAGAAAAAATGTAATGGAATAAGTGAATTTTTGACGGTTTGCGGTCAAAAAGAGATTTCAAAACTATCGTGAGGTGGTCAGGCAAAGTTTAATGTAGTTTCAAATCTTTCAAGAATAGCCCACCATTCCCTTAATCAACATTTTCGAACTAATTAAGTTGCCTTCTTCTAATTCAGGTCCTGGATATTCTTGTGTAACAGGCTTTCAATGTAAGATAGGCGTTAAACATTACATTCAATTTACACAGCTCATTTTATTGTGTATAGAATTTAAAATTATAAAACATATATAGAAAACATTGTATTCAATACAGGAATATCTAATAACAAAATTCGTCAAAAATAATGTGACAAATTAAAATTTACAAACATTCGAATACCATTCCTTGCTTTTATAGCAATTCACGTTAACACAATGAGGGCATCGCTGAAGGAATTTTTTCGAAACTGGAATTTTTTCTCTAAGATGTGTCTGCACAATGTCGACGAGACCTCTAATAAACAAAGGGTGATCATTTGGTGCTGGGACTCGTTTTATGATATCCACACCAACCTGAAAACCATAATATCATCAGGTATATCGTAAAGTTTTCCTTTTAATATCAAACCTTCTCTGCAAGATCTTGGCAGTATTCAATATCTAATTCATGGAGTGTTTCGATGTGCTCATTTACAAAAGCAATAGGCACAATGATAAATGACTTCTTTCCTTTTTTAACATAGTCTTTAATAGCTTCATCAGTCTGGGGGCCTAGCCAAGCTTGAGGACCAACTTTAGATTGCCATACTATCTGATATTGGTAACTGAATTTTAGCAACTTCATTACTTCATAAACCGTTGCACCTACTTCAGCTGGATAGGCATCCCCACGGTTCACAGCCTACAATACAAAAAAATATCTAAAATGGGAAAAGTATTGGAAGTCAAACTCTGAAGTACCAAAGATAATGAGAACTGAATGTTTTCAAATGTAAAAATTGATATTTATAGAACAATCAAAATTAGTAATATGTTCAGATAAATTTCTGACCAAATTCTTTATCAATAACGATTTATTACCTTTAAGGGTAAAGAATGAGCTGAAAATAAAATGATAACATCTTTTAGCTTATCTGCTGGCATTTCTTTCATGGTCTTTTTAATGTTATCAGCAAAACATTCTGCTAATTTTTTATGCACAGGCCACCTGTCGATAATTGTCATTTTAAGCTCCTTTGGTAAAGACCTGCAAGTAATTTACACAATGTGCCTTTTTTTAATTACATATTCAATAAACATTTACCTGTTTTCGTAATATTTATATATTTCATTAAAGCTAGATCCAGACGTGGCACAGCTATACTGAGGAAACTGAGAAAACAATATCGCATGCTGAATACCATCCCTAAAGAATACATATTTAGATATAACATCAATAATAGCAATATGAAGTTTACCTTTCAATTTCGGTAAATGCATCTTCAGTAAGAGGCGTCACGTAACGAAATGCTACATATGGTTTGTGAGGTGCTGTTTCTGGAGATTCCTTATCTAATATATCACATAAAAGCTTTCCTTGAAGTCTGGTCCATTTCAAAATTGGTGAGCCACCTCCTATTTCTAAGTATTTCTTTTGGATAGCTGGCGTTCTCCTTCGAGCGATCCATTCTCCGAACCGCCTGTTTATAATTATAGCAGTTATAAAGAGACATACACACATCATAATATTCTAGGGGGAAATGGTTTAATATTCAATGCATACAGTAATTTACAGCAGAAGCTCTAGTAATATTTCAAGTTTATTGGTTTCTAGTAGGTAAAGCTTTATCTCTTTCGATAGTGACATCCATATATGTATTTGGTGTACTTTTTGATTTGGGCAATTTACAGTGTGCTTCCAAAAATTTATGAACTCCTCCGTCGTTTCAAACACCAATTCGGTATTTCAGATACAACTTTGCAATATATCTTACCAATGTCCAATGAGATTTAAATTACATATTAAACAGTCTATAGCAAGAGCTCTAATTTTGCGCTTTTAACTAACTCATCATGAATATCACAGTATCCGTCATACAGTGCCACTACCAGAGCAGCTTCATAATTAAGTGATAATTGGTAATGCCAAAATTACTTTGTTCATGATGCCGTTAAAGAAAAACAGTAGCAACTGCAGCTTTAAATTTTTATGCCTATTCCTTCTGAATGAAAATAAATATAAGTATGAACCAAACAGCATATTTATTTCCTAATTTGTTGCTAAACAGCTGAAGTTTCCGAAAAACCACCCCCTCCGATCAAAACCATTTTGGTATACAGTTAAAGGGTTTTAATGGCGGTATCATGTATCTGCCCGAAAACTTTATTAGATCGTGTAAAAAAATTATCAGATGAGTCTATGGCATAGCATTTGCCTTTCCTTAACTACCTATTATTATAAATAACTTAATAACTTACTGTTGTGCTACTGGGAATTGAATGATATCAGTGTCTGTCATAATATTGTACAAAAAGCCTCCTACTTGTTCTATATTCTCGGGGCCTCCCATGTTAATCATAACGATTCCAGTTTTTGGTCCTGGGGCTGTAGAAAAATGTTTTAAAATGTAGGAAGTATTTCCTACAAAAATAATTTTAAGTCTGTTTAATAAATGAAACATCTGGTTATTCTTACGGAAAGCATAACAATTCTGGTATAACAAGCGTCTAGCAATCATGACTATGCTGGTTACAAAAAAATTAATTATTAATTTGTACTTTAACCTAATAGAAAGTTTTCAAATATGAAAAATGAACCACGCAGCTGTCATTTAATACACAGCACATAACCATCACAGAACATTTAGATTAACTAGAAATAGTTTCCTGTATTTTGAGTGTGTTGCCACCTATGAACTAGCGAAGAATTGTCTCCGGGAAGATTTAAAATCGTAGATAATCAAGCTTATATAGCAACGTTATAACAGCAACGTTTCCTGATGTTTGGAAACTTGCCAAAATTTGCCCAATTTTGAAGAGCGGGGATGTTTCGGCCATAACAAATTATAGAGCAATCTCGATAATCTCAAACTTCGCAAAGGCCTTTGAAATTGTATTGTATAAGCACATTTACTTGTCAATTCACAATCAAATAAGCGAATCTCAACATGGTTTCATGAGCCCCGGCAGCATGGTATCAAATCTAGCAGTGTTTTCCCATTATGTATGCTCAGCGTTAGATAAACAGGGACAGGTGGATGTGATATACACGGATTTTTCAAAGGCCTTTGACAAAATTGATCACAACATCTTACTACTTTCTAAACTGGATGACATTGGCCTTAGTCAGAAACTATTGGGTTTCTTTGAATCGTACCTCTTTAATCGAAACCAAATAGTTCAATACAACGGATTCAAATCAAACACGATAATTTCTACGTCTGGTGTACCCCAAGGGTCAAACTTGGGACCATTGTTGTTCTTAATTTTTATTAATGACTTAAATACACAAATAAACTCTATGAAACTCTTTTTTGCTGATGATCTGAAAATATTTAATTTTATCCAAAATGTGAATGATTGCACAACACTTCAGGAAGACATTGATAAGGTACAGGCTTGGTGTGTAATTAATAATCTACAACTGAATACTGATAAATGTAAAGTTATGTCATATACTAGGAAACATGCTTATATCCAACACCCATACAATATTCAAGGTAACTTGCTAACTCGTTGTAATGAGATTAAAGATTTAGGACTATTCTTTGACTCCAAAATGGCTTTTGCCAATCACATAAATAAAAAAGCTTCTGAAGCCAACAAAATATTAGGATTCATCATAAGAAACTGTCAGAACTTTACAAATGTTGATGCTCTGAAAATATTATACTTCTCGTATGTGAGATCCAAACTTGAATACTGCTCAGTCATTTGGAGCCCTTATTATTTTTGTCATGAGTACACAATCGAAAAGGTACAAAGAAAGTTTCTCAAATTCATGCACTTCAAGAACTGTGGTATCTATCCAACTAGGGGCTCTGACCATAATAACCTCCTACACCACTTTGAATTCACTTCATTAGAAAAAAGGAGAAAATGTGCTTCAATAGTTTTCCTACATAAATTGCTGCACGGCCAAATTGATTGCAGTTCACTCCTATCAGAATTGAACTTTAGGGTACCAAGGGCTCATTCAAGGCTGAACATCACATTTTACTGCTCTACAGCACGAACAAATTTAATCTTGCACTCGCCTATTAAATATATGTGTGATAACTACAATTCCATATGCAGTTTTTGTGATATAAATAACTGTTCGGTGAAGCATATGAAAGAAGTAGCAATGGAAATATGGAGTTGACTATATCAATCTGTTTACCGTTCATCACCATTATTAGTTTATAGTTAATAGTTTATATTACTGCAATAATAACAAAATTTGTCTCACTAATGCAATTTGCACTTTGTTTTCCTTTTTTTTATATCCTTTTTTTACATACTTTTAATTACTATTCATGTGACATGTGTGTATCATATGACACATTTAAATTTAATTATGTCCTGTAATTGGGTGTTACCTGTTGGGCAATAAAGAATTATTATTATTATTATTATTATTATTATTATTATTATTATTATTATTATTATTATTATTATTATTATATAGACTGTTTGGGATGCCAGCCCAGTTTTCACAACGACAATTTAAACATTTTAGACCATATATCTCGCGATAAATTTAATTCAGTTCTGAAGTATTTCAATAAATAAATAAACTGATAAAATGTGAACCATCGGAGGAACTAAAATGAAAACCGTAGAAGGGACTGAAATTAGAACCGTAGGAGGGTCTAGAATGTAGCTGAAACTTAAAGAATAACATGGTAGAATATAGAAAGGAGATTTGAAATTACAATAGTAAATTAAAGAAGAAATCCTTAAATGCCTACAGCTAAGTTTGACGTGTTCCATAATTGTCCAGCAGAGAGCAGCGTAGTGTAATGGGTAATTGTAAAACATGTTTATTGCCATAATTTTACTCACATCTTTCAAAAAATAACCTTGCAAACGTATTCAAAACAAAATGAAAGTTTGTTCCTTGCTGTCTTTTTTTGTATAAAATCACCATCCTTCATCCTTCCAAGGTTACTAATGTCAGTGCTACCAATAATTCAATAAACAACAGTTATGTGGTTGTGTCAGTTTTCGTTCTTCAGCTAAAGACGAAAAACCTGTGCTAAAAACTAAATACGTTATTTTTTATTTGACGTTATGTGATAAACTAAAGATTTCTTCTATTTATAGTTTTTATTTTGAACCGCTTTGAATATTACCGACGGGTAAACGTTTTGTTTTGTTGTAGACAGTGATGCCAGGTCTCATGCTTTTGCATGAGATCTCATGTTTTTCGAACCAATCTCATGCTTTCCATATTTAGTTGCAAAATCTCATGCTTTTTAAGCTTACAGTGACAAGTTCAAATTTTATTTAAAAAATAATTTGAATGAGAATTATTAACTACAAATGAATTACATGTGTCGAAAAAACTTATAATCAGACATTTTAGCACCGTTGCATCACTTGCATCCTAATAATTCATCTGCCCCCCCCCCCCCCGATGTATTCGGTAATTCCCCGTAGCCCACAGTTAAGTCAAAGATTAAGTTATATAGTCTTCAAGAGATATACCGTTTTTATTATTTTACCTCTTGAAGTGTTGCGGTTTTTCGTCAATAATAAATAAAGATGGGACTACTCACTGGCGTGTGCCGCCAAAACCGGCTGTACCTGGGATATTTAAAAATGTATTAATATCTTAGATATTAATACATAGTTTCATAGTTATAGATATTATTTTATGTCCATTTTCGTATCTACATTGTTATAACACGATAATTTGATAAAATGTAAGCCATTATACTTTGCATTTGATTTAAAAAAATATTTCGCTTCAATGTTTGTTTCAATTTTCCGAATATCACCGCATTATCTCTTATCGTCCCACCTCCCTCGGTCTACGAATTTGCCGGTTTTTATTACTTTACGACCACTGGCAAAAAAAACGCCGGCTTTTTCCAGTTTTTCCTAGTAATGAAACTAGTGAGCATACCGAAAAAGAAATAGCGTAACGGACGTAACGGTCAACACGTGAGTAGCAATATTTATACTAGTTATATTCTTATATCGAACATCGAACGCGTAAGTAGATACCGACTAGCAGTAACTGTAACAAACAAGAGAATGATGAAAAGTGATAGTGATAGTGAGAGTGATGGTAATGAAACTGACCAAAACCTGCCAGGACCTAGTTCGGCCAAGAAGAAAAAGGTTTACAAGCAACATTTTAAAAAGGAGTGGGCGAAGTTACCTGGGTTCCATTGGGTAGAGTGTAGTAAGAAGGGAACAATGTATGCGTGGTAAGAAGATAAATAATATATTTCTCGATATTCTTTTACAAAAATGAAATTTTGTTTTAGGTGTAAAGTATGTAGTTGCGATATCAACATAGGCGCCGGAAAAGTACAACTTTCTAAACATCTAGATTCGGTAAAACACCAAAAATCAATTCATAAAACTGATGCAGCACTTAGTGGAAAGCAGCAAAATATTGCTAATATGTTTGCAGAAAGTACCCGTAAAATCAGCGTCGAAGAAAAAGCAAAAGAAGGTATTATAAGGACAGCAGGTTTTTTAGCTGAACATAATCTTCCAATGAATTTGATGGAGCATTTTATTGATTACTTAAATGCTGTGTGTACAGATTCTGAAATTGCCAAAAAAATGAAAACTGGACGAACCAAAATAACTAGAGTCTTAAAAAATGTAACGGGAGCATCACAAAAGGCACATTTGATTGAGCTCATGAAAAATAATAAGTTTAGTATAGCAGCTGATGAGTCAACCGATAATTCATGCATTAAACATTTGTGTCTAGTGGTTAGAATTAACATCGATTACAAAATTGAAGATAATTTTTTGGATCTGATACCAGTTGCAGAAGCTACAGGATCTGCTATGTTCGATTTGCTGATCAACTTTTTTATCAAACATGACATACCCTATCAAAGAAACTTTATTGCTTTTGCTTCTGATGGCGCCAGTAATATGGTGGGTATCAGAAATTCCGTAGTGAGTAGACTACAAGAAAATATACCAGGCATATTCGCAGTCAAATGTGTTTGCCACAGCTTCCATCTTTGTGCATCCTACGCTTGCCAGAAACTGCCAGAAGAAGTGGAACAGCTGACACGAGAGGTAAATATGAAAAAATGGTAATAAGTTTTATAAAAAAAAATATTTTCAGGTGTACAACTATTTTTCGAACAGTCCAAAACGAGTCGAAGAATTAAAAGAGTTTCAGCAATTTTCAAATGTTGCTCCAGCGAAAATTCTTCATCCGAGCCAAACTCGTTGGCTTTCGTTGGAGACTGTGGTAAAAAGAGTTTTAAGCCAATATAATGCTCTAAGACTTTATTTCACTGATCAAGTTGTAAACAATATTACTCAAGCAGGCATAATTTTAGATAAACTGAACAACGAAGAAAATAAATTATATCTTGAATTTTTATCTCATGTGTTGCCTATTTTTAATGACTTAAATAAGTTAATGCAAAGTGAATCGCCGAAGATTCACATTCTTTACAAAGAAGTAACCAAAGCAGTGAAATCAATTTTAGATTTTTATATAAAGGATGAATATATTAGTTCTATAAACAATATTGAAAATTTAGATTTCAAAAATCCTAGAAATTTTTTAAAACTAGATGAGATGTATTTCTCAGCAGAGATAAACTCAAGCAATTTAGAAAAACATAGATTAGAAAGAGTTAAGTTGAATTGTTTAAATTTTTACATAGAAAGTGTGAAGCAAATTTGTACAAGATTTCCACTCAAAGATTCTGTGTTTCAAAAGATGGAATTTATGGATCCCGAAAGCGTCCAATCCCGTAAAATCAGATCGATTAGTCATATTTCTAAATTATTTCAAAATTTACTAGAGGTTGACATACAAACTATTGACAATGAGTGGTTGGCACTAAGAAACTTTGGACTAGATTTTAAAGACGCTCATCAAGATATATGTGAATTTTGGAAAAATATTGCATCAATAAAAACTGCAAATAATAGTGGGCCCCGTTTTCCAAATTTAACAGGATTTGTTTTCAATTTACTTACTTTTCCCGTTTCAAGTGCCAATGTGGAAAGAATATTTTCCGCTATAAACTTAAACAAAACAAAGCAACGAAATAGATTAAAAACTTCTACTCTTAAGGCAATACTCTATACGAAAGGTTTGGTAAATAAAAACAAATCTATATGTTCAAACTTCCCCATTTCAAAAGAAATGATTAGAAACCTGAACCAAAAAATTTATGTGTCAGATTCCGATTAATATTTTAATTGTAAAAGGTTTTCTATTTAGTGGTTTAGTTTTTCAATATAGGAGCTTATAATTCTGTTTTTTTTTTTGTTTGTGTTCTTTTTATTTGTATTTGTTTTTTCTAGTATAACCTAGTCTAAAAACCTATAAATCATCTAACTGATCGAGATGGATGTTTTATTGTAAGAATTGTATTTTGTTGTTTTTAAGAATATTGTCTTATTTTATTCCTGTTGTCGACTGTGTGAAAATTAGTTACATGTAATTGTTTATTAAAGTGCAATACATGTTCATATTTCTTTTACTTTGCTTCCTGAAATTTTCGTTATGATTTTTACCAATAACAATGACCTGCATTATTTGAATTAGGACTTTATTAGAGAATAAAGCGACACTGGCGTCATCTCATGTTTTTTTTCTTGAAATCTCATGCATTCTGGGAATATTTCTCATGCAATGGTTCTATGGGACCTGGCAACACTGGTTGTAGATATGCATTGCACCAAACACCAAACAGCGTCTATAATTGTTGGTACGTGGTCGGTAAAAATAGCTGTGAGAAATATTACTGCAAATGTGGTTTGTGTGTGATCATATTCGCCTCTGATCACCAGTGTTGTGTTAGATAAGATCACAGAAAGTAATAAAGCACAATAAAAAATTCCCGAATTTCCTCGTACGTGACAATAAATTTGCTCATTTCATTGCCATCCTAAATTTTGAAAAGGGTATTTCATTGACCCCGCCAAGATGTCCTACCCACCACCTAATCAAACTGGACCGGGGCAGCCTCAGCCAGGGATGTACCCGACTCCTTACAACTGTAAGTCCCTAAAATCAATTCATGTGAGATAATACCATTTGAATGTATACAGCACAATATCCTCCTGCCCCGGCACCTGGATATATGACTCCGAACGCCCCTGGATACCCGGCACCGGGGGGCTACGGTCCTCCTCAGGGATATCCGCCAGCCCCCGGTCAGTACCCACCCGGACCAGGTCATTTCCCTCCAAGTTCAGGACCCGGCGGACCGTACAATGGGCCTATCACCACCCAACCTACCGGACCAGGAGGGGCACCAGGTAATAATTATTAACTAAGCGATAGTCAATTAAAAATAAGTCTATGGATTTCATCCTAATTATAAAGCACCAAAGAAGATTAAATCTTTTCAGGACTTTCTGTGAATTTATTTATTCATTCTAAACGCCAGTTTTGCAGTTTGCAATATTTTTAAAACAACAATAAAAAATTAAATTTTTGACCTACTAGTTATCAGCTTCAGCCAGTATCCTTCAACCTTTTTTTAAATGGGACAATATCTAAACATATCAAGGAAACTGTGGTACTTACTAAAAAGTCTTTGCATTCGTATAACAAGGGGAATGAGGTGGGTTTCAATAATAATTTTGGTATTATGGAAAGAGTCTATGTATCCTTAAATTAATTTATATTAGAACAATATATCTATAACCGTTCAATGATCCTCAAAGTACCTAAAATGGACTAACCTTATTTTTAAATGTAACTGTAAGATTAAATTTGTAGGGTAATACCGAGACTAGGCCATATATGACGAGAGTACTAAGAGACCTCACAACCAAACCATATTTCAATACAGATTCAAACCAGTGAAAATACATTATTGTATTAACAGAAAAGTTTTTGCAGCTTCAGTAAACAAAACCCAGATTCTTTTCATAATCACACCATAAAATGTTCTCTGAAATTTAATGTGAAATCCATAATCCAGGAGCATTTATTTATATTTAGGAAAGGGAGGATTGCAGACCACAGTAAAAATCAACATATCATAACAGAACAAAAGTATTTTATGTAAAGATTGAAGTGATTAATGAGTAGCATAAATATAAGATAGTTCAGATGTGGGACCTCTGAAAGACAACTGATGTTACATGTGCAAGAGGTTACACTCATAAATTCTACCATATTGAGAACTATTAAACAAAATTCCATTTAATCCAATTAAGAAAATTTGTTCTGAGCCGTATACCTTCAAGTTTCTTTTGAAAAGAATTATGGTTATACTTCTATTATTGGTAAAACCATGTAGCTGTGGTATTATATTTCTAGACAACATAGATATCTATTTGTACACTATATTATCAAATAATTTGACCAGCTCAGACTGGACACTAATATTTCTGTAGTTACAGACAGCTGTCACCAAATTTGAATAAAAACCAATTTTAATGCAATCAAGAAAGTTTGCTCTTAACCAAATAGCTTCAAGTTTCTGTTGATTTGAATTATGATTATACTTATACTATTGGTAAAACCATGTCGCTGTGATATAAAATTTCTAGACAACAGATATCTATATGGAAACTACATTATCAACATTATTTGACAAGCTCAGACTGAACACTAATATTTCTGTAATTGGAGACACCTATCACCAAATTTGTGCATAGGCGCATATAACCATTCTACCAGAGAACTGGAAAGACACCATATTCTAAAGATAAATTAAATGAACATACACAAAACTTATAGAAGATAATCTGGATATACTCCCAAACCTCAATATAACCCAAAGTCGTAGATCTGAGATCATCACATTTTTTTAACCATGACTTATAAAAAGGAACGTGGAAACATGATTATTCCAGTGCTTAAAGTTAGCAAATAATTAAAAATTCCATCGACACTTGTTACATTGTTACCAAAATATATTCTGATGGAAGTCCAAATACTTAATGTTGCCACAACTTCTTGGGGTTGTTATCGACATGTTCTACTACATATATGTAAATATTTTCTAGCTGTTCTACAGAGATTCCACATACTTTAAAATCAGCTCTTATAATCATCATATTGTCTGTTTGTTAATAAACAGCAATTTCAATGTCGGAGAAAACCAACCAGGGAAATTTATATTTGCTTTTAATATATTTTACTGGAACAAACAATAGGTTGCATCATAAACGTGTATGGCTGTGTCCATATTGGTAAACTCGGAGAAATACAATTTATTGAGGAAAAATTTTCGTTCAATAAACTTACATCACAGTTTCTCAAAGTTATAGAAAAAAAACTTATTTTAAACTTAGTCATAATTGGTGATACGGAATGAAAAAATTATATCAGATCACCAGTGCAAGCTCTAATAGCAATAGTCATATAATAGCCCAATAATGCCAGAGATATTCGAGAAAACTTTGTTTAAATACAAAATATGAACATACTACAGATATAGATTCAGTTATATGAAAGCTTACCCCATAATAATCACTGGAAAGTGCCCTCTTGCTAGACATTGACACCCAAGTTGTCATTTGTTCAGGTAACCTCTGGCAGGTCTTAATCCCCACAGAAAAATACTGGATAATTGGGCTAATTTTGTATTAATGTGAGATTATATATATACATTATATTATGTACATTATATTATATATATATATATATATATATAGTGTTTTTAAAAAAGGTTAGAAGTGCAATGCAGGTCGGTTTCATTCAGTAACTATAAAATTACTGTAAAACCTGCATGGGTTTTTGCCAACTCATGTAAATGTAGAATCGAAACTGTTCCAATATCCAATTCCAACCATTATCTATTAAAAATTTTATTACCTTTCTAATGACTCCCTTAGGTAAGGAGTATTTTCACTAGGTAGAGAATTAGGAGGGAAACTAAGAGATTTCGGGAAAATGTCTTAAGAAGTGGTATCATTTGGAGATAGAGGCAGGGTAGCAACATTTGACGTTTGACAGATGTCACTTTTCCCACGTTGAGTCTCAGGAGTAGTAAAGGGTAATTTCACATATATTGCAGACGTTAATAACAGCAGTGTAAACTGGCATTGAATACTTGCAACAAATATAAGTAATTTTATCCAAGAGAATTCGAAAATATTGCTGCCCATGCATTTGTTTAAATGGTAAGTTAGCCCTTCCCAATAGTTTACTAAAGATAAAATTTTTTAAAAGGTAAAAAGGTTTACCAAAACCTAAAGCCAAACGTGATAAGGAAGCTGTATTTTTAATTATATTTTTCTAAAAGAGTTCGGATGATTTATTTCTAAGTGTTCATAATCAAGTTGAATTTTATAGTGTTACTGAGACTTGTGTTTTAAAACTAAATAATAAACTGCTGGTATATTGCCCTATTTTCTTAAAACACATTTCATGCAACTAATTTTGTCTACCACTTCTAGTTAACTTTTGACATATATATACATATAATATATGTATTTATATGTGATATATTCATATATCTTACATGTATATCATATATATGCACGTATTATATATGAAAAATTTAGTTACCTATAAGCATGCAATAAATTAATTCCAAAACGTTCTTTCTATCATGTGATACCTACTGCATGTAGAATTCATAAATTCGTTCGAATATGTTCCAATAACTTCATGTGATCTAGAAAGTTACTTTTTGAACTATAAAGAAGTTCTCAGGTGACGCGAGAACTTGTTTGAGATTGGGAAACATGGAAAAAAATGCCCATTAATAGTTGGCAGTATAGCATAAATGAGGGTAGCTCATTAATGTACAATATGTAAACGGAAACAAATTTTCCATTTCCCCTTTTGCTTACTATCCTTGCTCCATTTATCACATTATAATTTTGATGGTAAAATCTTGACAGAGTTATGTTCCATATAGCCTGCCCTTGTTTATGAATATTTTGGTTTTACAGTGGATTTCAGTAAAGGTGAACAAATACAATAAATCATTCATATCCCTTACCAAACTGTTTAATAGCACAATTCGAATATTTACATAGTTTCCAAATAATTGATTATAATATAATGTATTATTATTTATATTCTTTATATTATATGTCTTATTATATTTTATACTATTCAAAAGTCATTTAGGTTTAACTTATTTATTCACAAATTAATTGCATAGTTGCTAAATAATTTAGTGTAGTATAATTTAATATCTACATTCATTATATTTATACTTCTTGTTATATTTTATGCAATTCGATGGTCAATTATTATTTAAATATATAGAAAATAATCGTGCAAAAAAGCAAAAGACTATTCATATGTTGGAACCTCTAAAATAGCCAAGCGGAAAAGGTGCACGAGATGAACTAACAATTTTATTACAATTTGTGGGCAGTATTCCATAACTATTATCCCTCAAACATAACATCAAAATTGTAATAAACTTTTATGGCTGAGTTGAGCTACAACTGTGTGTATATTTTTATTGTAAAATCTAAACAACTTTACGATAATACTAATAATAGAATTAAGACTCGTTATCTCATGAATTAAACAGGTTATACTATCAGGAGAAGGCCTGTCTAATTTATTCTCAAAAATTTATTCAAAATTATTTTTGGTATATGCATAGGTTTCGAACAAAACACATTTACTTTTCATTTTTGTAAGGAATGATTTAAAGAAATGAATCTAAATGAATGATCTGTCAAATCTTGAAAAGTTTACATTTTGAAATGGAATTTTGCTAAAAGAGAAATACGTTTAATATAATTACAATTCGGTTTGCGGAGTGTCTATTGACCTAATATCTTTATTATTACTAGAAGGAAAAAGAGTTTCAATTGAACCATTTTAATTCCTGATCTAAAAAGCTTCTGGTAAATAAGTTCTAAAGAAACAAATAAAGCGAATGTTAGGGTATAATAATGAATAATTCACCCGCTGTCATATTGCGAAAACGAAATTATCTTACTTGCCCATATTAGTGTCATTAGAATCAATTTAACTTTGTTAATGCTGTCAGTTCCGCAGGTGTTTGTGTACAGAGATGTGTTTGGTTTACGGGAGCATCTACAGTTTTATCGTTTCTTATCGAGAACGTAAAAGAAATACGATCAGTCTCTTTTACTAAAAATCAACCAAACAGATTAAGTAAACAGTTTAAGTGACGTTGTATAAAGTTATACACAGGCAGATAACAAAAATTAAATTGTTTTCTATGTGTGTTTCCCATGTTTAAACATGATTAGTGATGAAAGATAAAATTGAAGCAAATAATAAAATTGTCATTTAGTTGCCTCGCTAGTTTTTTTAAACAATGGTGTTCTCCCGGCGTTTATTAACGGCGGATTTTATTATATATGGATATATCCTTGTTTATTGATAAGTGATGTTTGTCTCCAGTGATGAACTCAAGATGAATTAGTAGCAACCGTAACAATGTCGGAGTCAAACACGAGTTTCACCCTTAATCCTAAAGTGATTTTGAAGCGCCTTAAAAACTTTTTTAAGAAAAGGTCCCCAAAACGGCAAGGGTATTTTAAATTTTACACCGAGGAGGAACAGAGGTTGGTTGTATTGATTAAAACAAATGTATTATTAATTCCTTATCTCTTATTTGATGTATTAACATTTTTATCATTTGAAGCTGAAAATAGGTCACTAAAGTTTTGAACTTATTGATAAATATGAATTATTTTAAACTTGTTTCGTCTGTTGCCAGTTTATTTAAAAACCAACACAATTATTTCAGGTGCATGGATGAACATGCCGCAAGGTATACCAAATTGTCCGCCAGGACTGGAATACCTTACTATGATTGACCAGTTGTTGGTACATCAAAAAGTTGAAGTCTTAGAAGGTACAGAGCTTGCTAATCACCAAACAGCTAAAAAGAGATGAAGGAAACAAACAGGCCATCCCTCACAAAGTGGTTAGTGCTTTTTAAGTGATTACCAGATACCTTATGAAACCATAGGCATACTCATCTTTTCGTTTGGGAGAATCTGGAAATACTTCTAACTCGTAACGTGAGGTAGATAAACATTTTGAAATATCTATAAATTTTGTACCATAAATACAGCAATACTTAGCCATATACACATATCTAACATGAAGAGCGCTGGTGGGGCAACTGCCCCCTCCCCTCCCTTTATGTACACCCTTGAAAGTATTGAGTTGTTTTACTTGATAATAGTTAGTTCGACCTTTTGTTATGGAAATTTAATCAGTGTTGGTGATTTCACCTGATAATCTCTAAAGGTCAGTTTAAGACATTAGTTCATTTTTTCTTAAAGCCGAATAAATTATTGCCAACGGATATATTTAGACCAGTTAGTGTCTTATCTGTTTAAGAGAACACATGTTATAATCATATTCTGTGTACAAACATTCATCTTACTTACTCTTAAGGTTCATGGAAATTGTGTCGAACCGATTACAATTTGTGAGGAAAGGCCTGTTTATTCTTCACCTCTGTTTAATCTGCACCCACACGCTTATACGTCTTTCTTAGTTTTATTTACGATTTGTTTTTTTAGCTCTAACTGGATTTGAAACCAACAACAAATATACGGTTAAAAATAGTTTAGGTCAAAAAGTGTACTATGCTGTTGAGGAAAATGATTGTTTAACTAGAAATTGTTGTGGTCACCTCAGACCCTTCGATATGAAAATCCTAGATAACTACAAGAACGAAATAATACATTTACATCGTCCTCTTGCTTGTGATTCTTGTTGCTTTCCATGTTGCTTACAAGTAAGATATCAATAGAGTAGATAAGTTAGGATCGAATTCACCTTTGAGTTGTTTGTATTTTAAAATTATGTACGTGCGTAAATGGCAACAGATTCAATTCAACAGATATTTAATAGTAAATCTAATTTATTAGCCAAATAAATTATTTTAATCAACTTGAAGATTCTGAAATCGGTCCTTATACAATCATTTTTACAAATTCCACTTTTCATAAGCATTATATATCACACCATCCTATTTATATATCATTTAACAAACGATAGGATAGCTGTACAATAAGAGATCTTAAGGATTAAATTGAAACCATTAAACCAATTAAAATTTCTGAATTCAAATTTTTCTTTTTGAAAGAAAAAATTAGAGTTTTAATTTTTACGATCTTGTCTTGTACCAATTTCCCTGTAAAGTGTCTTAGTAATAGAAGATTGTAACTAGACTTTTCAAAAGCTTTCATAACTACTTTGTATAAATAAAATATCACCTTTAAAACATTTAAATTTAAAACCCATCGAAATTAATGTAGTTCAGTGTAATATTACATTTACTAAGCAAGTCAAAACTACCAGCTATTAAGTAACCTTTTGCAAATCTCCACACTTTGTTTACATTACTCATTAAGTTATTATCGAGTTTTATTTTGATCTAAGATTAGATAAGCATACTAAACACTTAATGAAATTGCATATTGCAGCGCTGAAAACATTTAACATCTTTCCGAAGGCCAAAAGAGAATTTTGAACTGCAGTTGCATATTATTGATATTGCCGCAACGAAATTGGAAGCAAATCAGTCATGCACAATGTTAATGACTATTTCTTTTAAGCAAAAATGTTTCTCATACCTATACGTGATTCTGAATGGAACCTAATTCAGATCTATTGAATCCTCAATTACTGCCCTGCAATGTGTTTGAGCTCACATTTTACCATTGTATATTACTAAATCATCTAAACTTTAGTCTGTCCCCATATATTGTATTAAGTTCCCTGACTGAGATAAAGTTACACTACTATAGTCTAAAAATATAATTTATTAACATTGCCTGTATAAAACCATTAGAACTTAATTTTTACCCTTTTACTTCCTTCACAGATTTAACAACATTTATAATTATTATTTTTCTTTAATGTTTGTTTAGAGTTTGGAAGTGTCCTCTCCTCCCGGCACAATCGTGGGGACAGTCGAACAAGAATGGAGTATTTTCTGTCCTTCTTTTGCTGTTAAAAATTCAAGTGGCGATACCGTTTTAAGAATCGAAGGTCCCTTATGCACAATGACAATTTGTGGTGATGTAGAATTTAAAATAATGTCAGGAGACGGCGCCGTACAAGTTGGAAAAATATCTAAGCAATGGTCCGGTTTGTTGAGGGAAATGTTCACAGATACCGATTATTTTGGAATCACGTTCCCGATGGATTTGGACGTCAGGATGAAGGCCGTTATGTTAGGGGCATGTTTCTTAATTGTAAGTTTACAAAATATTGGTGGATTGTACTGTTATATTTATTTACATTTTTTTTTAGGACGCTATGTTCTTTGAAAAAACTAGCCAGGAAAGTAACAGCTCCATTATTTAATATTGTTTATTGGATGATTTAAAAAAGAATTACTAGTTATGTGGATTTGAAGGTTTATATTATCACTTGTTTATTGTATATCCATATGTTAAAATATGTTTAGTTTTTTTTTATATATATACATTTAGCTTACTTGCATTTTTTGAGCATTATTCTCTATAAGACTGTGAATGATAATATATTTTAAAAAAATAACTGATAATTAACAATAACTACTCGAATTGAAATTTTGCCAAATCTCGAAAATTTTCTTCTTTTTGTGTATTGTGAAATGTAATGCTTTTATTCTATTTTGTCAAATTGTGTACATGTTTTCATATATTCCTCAATTAACAATTAAGCCGCATATTGAGCAAATTATATGCAAGCCGCCAAAAAATTGTATGTTAGAAGTATGTAATCATCATAAACAATGTATTAACCCAGCAGTTAATCTTGTTATACTTGTATATCTTAGTATTCTATTTGTGGGATATTATTAGGCTTGGCTTAACAAGGTTTAAAGATGTCAAGAATGGCAGGGAGTAAATTTGACAAGAAGTGCTATTAACCTAGATAATACAATTTATTTTATTGTCCTTAAAACATTATCCAGCCTGAAGGGATGGTTGTGAAACAACTCAATCAGAGATAATGTAATAATGGTTTATAAAAGATATTTCGATTCTTGATGATCGTTTTAATCTAGAAGAATCCAATTTCTTCCCGATTTCTGGTTGAGATTTCGATGTTTTTGTTTGTTATGCTTTATGTTTGAAATATGTATTGTATTTATCTATTCGAAAATACTAAGTGTGTTGCTGTGATTTTTTTCTGCACAAGTATTGACTGTTTCTGCCAATATACTCATTTTCTACCCGATATAGTGTTATATTCTTGGAGTTTGTATTGTACGTGTTTTATAGCCTTAGCTATGTGGCCTTTTTTAATACCAAATGTTACTATTTACAGATGTAAAACGGTATTTTAAAATATTGTATATTTATTCACTGCTCCCATTTTAAATAAAGTACTTACGATTTATCAATTTTTCTTTAATTTGATTTCAATTAGAACCTTGCGTCCTGAGACCAAGGGCGTCGATAAGGGGGGGGGGGGGGTAATGGGGGTAACTACCCCCCTTAAAACTAGTTATTTTTTATTATTATCACTTCTTTAAAAATTTTTTACATGATGGGATTATATTACCCCTCCCAGAAAAAAAAAATTATCGACGCCAATGCCAAAATGGTGCGAAAAATGTTCTGCCAAGCAATTTCCCGAGAGGAAAAACTGAAAAATTCGACCAATTTGCACAAGCTCCAAACTTTACACACGACATCGTTATGACACAGAAACCTTAAGCAGACTATTCTGCCAACCCTTATTGGTCGCAAAAGTGTTCTGCCAAATAATTATCCAGTAAAAAAAATCTTGAAAATTCAACTAATTCGCACAAGCTTCAAATTTTACACACGGCTTCGTAATTACACAGGAAACTTATGTGAACTATTCTGCCAGCTTGAAACGGTGCGAAAAATGTTCTGCCAAGCAAGTGTTGGATAGAAAATCACGAAATTCTTAAAAATCACCTCGAACTTGTAAGTTTATTTGGCAATTTCCCCACATTTTTTGGTTAATTTGAAGAGATTCATCCCTCTACTGTTTTTGTTAAAATTCAATCAGAACGTGGTATCAGTTAAATTTATTCAGAAAAATTCTAATTCTAGTAACATCATGATACTACCTAATCCCTTTATGTTACATTAATTCTATTAAATTGTGCTTGAAATGTTGAATTTGGCGATGTGTTATGGCTTCCAACGAAGGAAATTGACGAAAAAAAAAATTATGAAAAAAAAGTTAGATAGTATTTATTTTGTAATTATTAAAGATATTTATTCTTTCTTTTTTTTATTCATCATAATATTATTTATTCCATATTCAGTACAACGTGTTGAAACTATTTTGTGATTGTCATTATAGAAGTAACGTTACGTTATTAATGTTTAATTTTAATTACATTACGACTGTTATCATATTACAATGTAATATGATGACAATAATAATTAATACTGTAATAATTACATATTTGTATAAATGCAACACAAAAAATGTACTCTTTTCCTTTTTATTTTTACCACTCCGAATGGGGAGTTCTATATAATAAATAAGTGAGAATTGATTGGTTCCTTGTGCTGTGAGTAGACGTCAAATAAGTAAAGTTGGATGGAGTGCCTTTTTTGATTTGCCAACTTTACTTTTTTGACATCCACTCACAGCAGAATTAATTAATCTTAAAATTTTTTGTAGAGTTTTGGGAATATGGTAGAAATGTAGCTGCAGGGGGTCCACCGGAACCAGCTAAATTTTGAAAGTGGTCAATGAGAAAAAAAGTTGGAAACCTCTGGAATAGAGGATGGGGAGAATTCCTGCTCGAAAACCGTATCCACGAGGTATAGTTCACCGTAAACCAACTATGAGTTGCCCGGTTTTATATATAGTGTGGATTTTGCTCGATTATTCTACTCATTTTATGGATTTGTTTAAAAGCTTGGCAGAACATTTTTCGCACCGTTTCAAGCTGGCAGAATAGTTCGCATAAGTTTCCTGTGTAATTACAAAGTCGTGTGCAAAATTTGAAGTTTGTGCGAATTGGTCGAATTTTCAAGATTTTTTTACTGGAAAATTACTTGGCAGAACACTTTTCCGACCAGAATAGGTCGCATAAGGTTTCTGTGTCATAACGATGTCGTGTGTAGAGTTTGGACCTTGTGCACATTGGTTGAATTTTCCAGATTTTCCTCTCGGAAAATGGCTTGGCAGAACGGTTTTCAAACTATTTCCAGGTGGCAGAATGGTATTATAGGACTTTGTTTAAGATTATAAATTCATGTTTACCATTTTGGAACTTGTGCAGATTGGTCAAAATTTTTCCGTGGAAAACCCCAGGCAGAACGATTTTCCGACCAGTCAGACATGGCAGAACAGTTCGAAGTGCCTTCTTTTGATGAAAAGAAGCAGTATTCAAATTTTGGGGTTTGTGCAGATCGGTCAAATTACTCCCCTATTTTGCAATATTGACGATTGTTTATTAACAAAATGGCACCGATTTGGGGTGGCAGAAACTTTTTTTTGTTAATAGTAGGTGTTGTTCTCGCATATGAGTATCAGTATTTGGTTCGAAAAGTATCAGCATGAATTTTAGCTCCAACATTCTCATGAGGAAAACAGAAGAGCGAACGGGTGAACCAGTAGAAGGATGGTTGTTCTGCGGGTTGCATGTATCAAGGGTACTGCAACAAGCAACAACGGACATCAATGGTTCAAATTCAGCAATTGCATGGATAACAAAACGTATTACGTAGTTGCTGTGAAATTCTTTTGAATAATTTTCGAAATTTACTCCATTTCTTCACCATCTTGTTTACCTATTTTAAGAATGGTGCCCCACTGACACGTGTGGAGGAATGTAATCAATTGCTAAGAGAACCACACAATATGGAAAAATTGGGTCAATATGAAACTATCGTTCTTTATTTTTGGCTTTACAACCCTGGCCACGTTTACTATTCTCCTTCATTCTTGTGTATTTTGTGCAGTTATCTACCATTGTTGTACTTCATTTCATAATTTTTCATAATTCCCAACAGAATTTCATCTTGATCGGTCTTTTAGGTAAAAATACATTATGCTGTTATAATTATAATAGGTGGAATTATCCCCAAAACACATGCATCCCGATATACACAATAAACTGCAATTATTTCATACTGGGATACACCAGACCGACCAAATAAGTGGATAGTGTAATCACCTTCAATCAAAGCAACTTCCTTTGCCAACCTGGTTTAATTAAACTCCGAGCTCCGAGTTGTCCAAGTTTTTTAATCGCTGCCCTGCATGTCGGATTGCGTATGGCACAGGGGCAAAGTCAAGCGCTATAACATCATTCACCTCTATCTCTTTATCTAATAATTGCTTGGGTTTAGCGGGTTTAGCATTATTGTAGGTAATCGAGTTGAAGGCCGCAACTATGGCTATAGCTGAATTTGAGTCAGATGAAACCATTACATTAATTTATATTATTTGTGACAATACCCCTGTATACATGCAACTCCCTAGAACGCACTCCCCTACTTGCTTACCCATTCGCTGTTCTGTTTTCCTGATACGAAAATTTGAACCGCCAACTTGCGCTTTCAAGATACCAAACTCCCACCATTTCTCAGATTATTATATATAACCTCCAAATTCCTTTGTCTGTGTTGATTTCATATTTGTGTTTTTTATTGGTTTTTAAGTGAAATTGTTAAAATTGTCCAACATAATGGAAGTGGCTCGAAAAAGAATCGAACGAGATTATGAGAATCCAAAAAGTTTAAAGAAAACTAAAGTCGCACCACTGTCCTCCGAAGGGTTTGTTAGCGGAGGTGATCACCCACAACCTAAAATTTCAATACATTTTCTGTTGCAGGGCAGTCCTTCTGGAGAATAAGTTAATAAAAATTGGATACATCAAGTATAAAGATACCCGAGGCGGCTTCCTGTTGGAGGAAAAGTCTGGAGAAGAGGATACTCCTGTTAGGTTTTATTTTAATCATTGTAGATTAATAAAAAAATGGTTTCCCTTTGCATGTATACCCAAGAAGCCCATTGGTATGTTATCTTTGCTTTAAAAAACATAGACATGACTACGACTGCAACAATAATCAAAATTTCTTTAACATTTCGTTTTATAGTTAGTGACCTCCCACTATTAAACTTCTTTTACCTATATTTATAGCAAGTCAATAATGCACAACCTGCTGCAACCATTATTGAACCAGATAGACCTATTTGTTGTAGCTGCCAAAAACCATTTGCCACTTCTTGGTTATTTGATAAATTTGACTACAAGTGCTGCGACATGTGCAGGTAATTTATGTTGCAAATATTCTTGATAAGTTATTAAACAGTTACCTCCCTAATTGATATCCCAAAGATATGTCAATTATTATTTTTTTAATGACTGCTTTAATGTAATAACCATTTTAATTGACTTTTACTTGCCTCCTTCCAGAGATGCTGACGATTATAAGTTAATCCCAAAAACAGAAGCTAAGGATACATACCTTTTAAAAGATTTTGATTTCGATATAAAGGGACCACCTCTAAAATTCATCAAACAGAAGAATCCACATAATCCGAATTGGGGAGATATGAAACTTTATTTGGAAGTTCAAGTGAGTGATATTATATGGTTAAGTTCGTATATGCGATAACATTCTGAAAAATACTGTTATGGGTAAAACCAAGAACTGTGTATGGTGTAACTTCAAACAGTTGTAAAAACTGATTGTCTAACTAAACTCAAAGTATGATAAATTAAATGTTTTTGTTTGGTATCTACATAATTTAAATATTAATTTGATGCTGCTTTAGTTTACTCTTTTAATTCTAAACTTACTTACTAAACTTACTAAACTTAGACTTGTAACAAGGGCTAGCTGTTACCTGTCAAGGCTTCTATTGCTCACTTATTTAAAAAAGTTACAACTGGAATGTACCCACATTTATTTCATTAAGAATATTCCAGGCAATAAGGTTCTTAAATCGGCTTTAATCGAAATTTCGATTGTAGTCATCCTTCCATATATGTTTCAGTGCTGCCTGAAACTTTTTTTGACACATCCTTTATGGTTTCAGTACCATGTTCGCCAGAAATGTAGCTGCTTCATTTACCTACTTTCCATTTATCACCTCCCGTAAGATACATTTGTATACATTTTTCACTGTGATCACTATAATTAGCTAATAATGATTTTGCCTTAAGATTTACCTGACCATTCACGGTTTGTGTCAATGAAAAACCGAAATGTTGAGTTTCTAATGTGGCACCGAAAAAGTCATTTGCTAACGCCTCAACTCCACTTTCTATTATTCTTTTAATATTATGACTCCGATCACAGTTCCGATGTAGCTTCTGACGTGTAAAACATTAGGTTAGGTGTCAAATACCATGACCATTTTATAACTTCATCTTAACCGCTAGATCGCAGCTTCTGTCATCTATCAGATTGACACACGTCATACATAGCATTAATTAAAAAGTCCCATTTTGGTTTTTTGGGTCATTTTGGCCACCAAGGTTGATTTTAGGCACACAACCATGCGGAGATTCAATCCCTGGGTACAAAGAATACATAAGCCGAATTTGTTTCAGATCCCTCAAGGTACGGCCGAGCCTATGTGGAACATACATACACAGGCAGTTTTATATACTATACCGATACTGATTGATAAAGGGCTTATATTGATGAAGAGTAGTATGTAGAGCCACTTGTTTAGAATAACATTTTATCTTTTATAATCTTTGTGGTGCTAATAATTTAACCACATTATCAGGTCAAGAAAAGGGCACTGGAAGTGTGGGGCAGTATGGAAAAAATCGAAGAAGAACAAGAAGCGAGACGAGAAAAACGTGAACTTGCCAAAGCAAAGAAATTAGCAAAACATTTGAAGGAGCTGAGGAAAGGCATGAGAAGCAGTTTGTTCGACCGCACCTCCAGAGCTGCTCATGTTCACACTTTCGGTGAAGAAACATATGATGAAGAGGATGACACTTATCACAGAAAATGCACTTCCTGTCCATATGAAGAAACTTATGAGAAGATGTAACTTCTGACCTTTTTTAAATGCACTAAATTGCGAATATTACATTACAAATTACTGTTTATGGTATGAATATGTGAAACTTTAATAAGAATAAACCACTTTATTGTAAAATATTTTTATTTGCAAACACACTAAGGAACGCTCTCAAATTGTTAAGACGTTAAGAGTTTATGAAAGTTCGGCTCACACCTATTGCCAGAGTCCATCAATCGCTTTAGTTCGTCTTATTTCTTTGTAACCATATATGGTTTCTCCTAATTATGTACAAAAAACATGCATATTTACATGTGTTATTAAAAAAATCGCGATTTTGAACACAACCGTGAAGAAAAATCGAAACTATTTCGTCTGCGCAATCCATTTTAGCTGTTCGAATTTTCGTATTAGGACAAGAGAAACGCGAATGGGTAAGAAAGTGGCAGAGTCTAGATAACGTGTGCTACCGTGAGTTCACTGGCTACAGTAGGTAACATTGCCTCAAACCATATGCAACCTAACATGCGAGCTACAAGTCAAATAATTTGGTGAATTACATCAGGCAGATAGTTTGATTGGGGTTCGATTCATTTTGTCAGTCTATTGTGTTTCAGCGCTAAATTATTGGAATTTATTGCTGTAATAGGGTTACGTGTATTTCGGAGATAATGTAATCTGTTATCACATCTTTACCTAAAGCTCTAGTCGGGTCGAAGAGGGTTAAAACTGACTTATTCCAGATTAATAATCCAAGATAGATCAAGATAAAAAATAAGATTTAAATAAGAATTATCGTTTAGAACAGCGAATAGAAAAATAAGACCAAAAATCGAAAAGTTTACGGTCACCAAGAAGGTATTTGTGCAGCTCGTTACCTATTCCAATTTCTCATATAAGGGATTTAGGTATATATAAGAAGTAGGTGCCTACTGTAATCAGGTCGATTTTTCGAATTTTAATTATTACCATTTTTAGACGTTTTAAAGCCCCACGAGTACAAGATACATGTTTTTGAAAAATTGTGTGTGGTGTGTGCCAACTTCTTTTGACGTAAGGCCGAAACAACGGTTGGACCATGGCTGAGATCTCGTATCTTATTTATGAGAAGTCGATGATGAAGATGTACGATACCTACGTGTCAAACTGAGCATAATTTATTGGTGAAAAAAGAATAAGTTCATGAGTAAATAAGCTATTATAATTATGAGTAATTTTAATTTTCTTTGTCTTCTAGAGGCCAATAGTTTCTTTAAGTGTTCCTTTTAGTATCTTAGACTTAGATAGTTCGATATGTTTCAAGTTGAGGAGACATTTACTTTATATCAATGCTTCAAACGTTAGTCAAGTGAATGAGGTAGTTTATCTACACTGGAAAAGCAATTATCAAGGACATATTCCGATTTAAAGATATTTTGACTTCACTTACTTATGCCAGACTAGAATGTCTGGGTATATTTGGAGTCACTAGTTGTTAATATTTACAAATGTGCACTTACCTTTGTCCGCAATCACGTTAGAAGAAGTAGTGAAGATTTACTTTCAAACTTACTTCAAATTTCCTTCTATTCCTCCTATTCCTAATAGGAACCTGTTGGAAGTTTAAGGGCTTAAACCTTTAAAATTGGCATTTGAAACATCAGAATAAAACAAGGTTTTCTGCGGGTTCTCATGAATCGATCATCAAGTCATATTGAAGTTTCAATAAGGCAATAAACTTAGGTGGTACATGAATTTATTAATAAGTTTTGTTAGAACAATAAATGATTCGTCAAGCCCTCAATGTATAGTGTGTTAAAAACAGGATGTCACAAACTTCGTGGGAGGATAACATGTTCCAAATTATGCAAGACAGTCTGAACAGTTCTCCGAGAACGCTTACTTTTGATGATACAGGGCGTTAAACTCTTTGAAGAAAAATAACCAATTTTTTCCTCACATCTAGTACTAATTTCAATTCAGCATCGAAAGTAAGGTCCAATATAAAATTTAGTATTTGGCTTGAATTCCGCTTTAATTAGTGTCATAAGTGATGAAAAAAATTGATTACTTATTCAAAGAAATTAACGCCATGAATTTCATTAAATAAGAGTTATCGCTGATACGTCCGATAAGACTATTTTGCTTATTTTGGGCCATATGATGCCCCCTTAAATTTTGCGACACTTGTTTTCCAACATCTTATATACCTAAACATACTACTTTATCACCAATTAATTTTTGCGGCGGGCGATGGCGTTCAACTTCGCAATCAAATCCAGGACTTTGCTGCTTCCGGCTGGACCTTTGGCGGATTCAGGTGGGTACGGTGGTCGTCGGTCTCGTCCTTTGGGTCACAGGTGGATGGTACCATGGGGTACGTTAGTTCAACGAGGGCCGAGGGCCTTATGGGAGAGTGTGGATTCGGTGATGGTCGACACCTTACCGTCATCCCAGGTGCTGCAACCTTTTCCAGCGATTCCAATCTCTCCAGTGTTTCCATTGCTTTCAAGGACTCCAACGTTGACTCGTTTACTGTCAACGTTTCGGAAGTTTCCTCCTTTTTCGACGCTTCAACACCTTAACTTCGTCCAGCCTTATCTCCGAATTATTACGTTTATTCAGCACCTGGTGACGTGGACTGTTGGACCTTCAATTGTACTTGAAATTTTGCTGCCTAAAAGAAAAGGGGGATTAATTATTAGGTATTCACCATATTTTATATTTATATATACTCGTCTGCTTTAATTTATCGAGAATAGACTATTATATTCTTTTATACTCTTCCTTCCACAAGTTTCGGTGGCCAGTCTTAACTTAACAACTTCAAAGAACATAATAATTTATACTCTTTAAAAAAAAAGGAGTAGAAGCTAATAAATACGTAAAAACTAATAAGTATAATGACACTTAATACTTTATAAATAAAAAAAAACTTAAAACAAAAATAAAAAAATAAGTCAAGTTAGAATGTTAAAATTGAGTACTTACCACGTTGTCACGGAAGTATTTTCCAGGAGATTTCACTTAATAATGAAGTTTTAAACTTGACGAAACGCATCGACGTATTTTCGCCACCCATACTCGGTATCGGTTCAATTTTTAGTACCAGAATATACCGATCGAGTCAAAAATTTAAGAGATACGCCATTTTGTGTTATTTTGCGAAAAATTACGAAAATGATCAAAAAGTGCCGAAAAATCGACAATTTACAACATTACAGGGATTCAGAGAGGCCATTTAAGTATTATTAGGGATGTTTTATGAAGGAAAATGTCAAAAATATATGTTTCGGACATGCTAGCGTTCATCTTCAGTCATCACTGAGAAAGAAAACCGTTAATGTAGCGTAGACAATTAAGAAAAACTAAGCATCAGCTTACTTAATGTAGGTACTGTATAAATAAATATGTAGGTACGTAAATCACAGTTGTTATAGTTTATAGCAATAGTATAAGGAACAATACGTAAAAATAAGTAATTGTTTCACCTTTCCAAATATAATCGATAAACAAAACTCCTATTATTCCAAAAAACTGTTGCCATTCAGTATTTCAGTGCACTTCCTCCGCTTTCAATACACCGGTTTGGCTGTTATTTCCACTGTAATGCTTAGTGGAATCCCTAGTGTTATCATATCAGTAATAAAGAACTGATGCCTAAAACCCACTTACCTAATTTTGGTTGAAATTCTCATTTTTGCACCAAAGACCTATCCGATTTTTCTAATTGAAACCAAGTGGTACTAGTCTGTAAATGATGATGTTTATTTGTAATTAACACATTAAATCAAGAAAAATAACTGCAAATCAGATCTTACACAAGAATACTACAAAATCGAAGCTCAACAGCCAAAACTAATTTAAGCCACAGTAACAAAATAGCAATCCGCAAAAAGTTGTTATATAACAAACCGAACGAGTGGTTCCGACAACATGAGTTTAAATTTCGCCACCAAATACATCCCCTTCTCCCGAAGAAAATTAATTTGGAGAAGTTTCAAACGTGCGATGGCGTATGTGTGTATGAGTGTGTACTTGCCCAACTTATTCGCCAAAATTCTAGCCATCCAAGAGTCCAAGGGCGAGGCGTCGCGACGCACACGTATTAACTCACAAACAAACGCACTAACTCACTGAACTCACCCTTACTCGACTTCGAATACACTACCGAACCCGATCGCAACACGCGTTATACTAACCACAGATTGGTCGGTAATTAGGGCTCAGAGGGAAAGATAAATCGTATACGTAATTGTGATAATGAACGAGGACGATTTATTTGTAACGGACACGATTCCTTTGTTTCCACTAATTGTTTTGAAAACTTCCAATACTGTTGAGTATGCGTAATAATATTTATTTTTAATAATTCACCATCCTTTCATCCACTACACATTTCCTAATTCCATGACAAGTAAATTAAAACTAATAGCATCAGGAAAATTAAAAATTATTAATAAACAATATTTCATATCTCCTGCTCCTGAGTTTAATCCTGTTGCATTCCCAACGCGAGCACACAAAGAGGGTGTGCTCAGCATCATCTTGAGCGCAACGCATTCGACCAAGCGGTGAGGAGCTGCGGTTAAACTTCCACAGCAGCCGTGGCCAGAGCGCGTTTCCTCCGAGTTTAATATCCCTCTTCGCCCCTATCCCACTCCTCTTGCCACTACCTGATTGTATCTGCCTGATCTTTGCTTCCACTCCTCTTCCTCTCCAGGCTCTTGAACGCTTCGCAGTCCGCAGTTACAGGCGGAATCTACAGAGATTACTACGGCAGCTTCTTTGGAAATTGTTCAGGACATCCCGCATTACCACAAGAACATTGACGCTTTCAGTGCAACTATCCATGTAAGGGTTCCCACCTGGTCTACTCTATTCTAGGCATCAGTCTGCCATGACCGTATGAATCTCCTTCGTCTTTGAGACATTTTCAGTTATGTGTTGACCAATGTTTCTGGCCTTTTCTTTGAACTACATCAAGAACTTAAACTTTGGAATGAAAAGAATAACATAGTCCCTGGATGACGCTGATGCTGATGTTATAGAGTCTCCAACCAAGATAATCATCTCAGTTTTGTTGGGGCTCACCCTCAATTCCCTGATACCCAACAATCCCCTTGACGACTAGGCTTAAGTCACACTAGGCTTCTCCCAATTTTATCTCGAATACCCAATCATAGAGGAAGTTTCACAGGATGGGTGATCCTAGAATAAACTCCTGCGAAAATCCCATCGTGATGGGTCCTGTTTTCCATCGATAATAATGCATCTCTCGTTAAGGTGCCACCTTAGGTTCATAATATATATCAGTACCTTTGGTCTTTGCTGCCTGTATTATAGAGCTCCATGTCACTGTATTAAATGCATTTCTAACATCTATAAGAGAGACACTACAGACGAAAGTTCTCAGTATCCCCCAAATAAAACCAATTCATAGAATGTAGATGATGTTGAATCAAAAAAGATGACATCCGACGTTTCGTCAACGATCGTAGACATATTCATGAATCTACAATGATTAGGTAAGTACTTGTTAGGAGAAAGAGACTGACACTTACGTTTCCAGTGAGCTGATGAGTCAATATTTAGAGATCTAAGAGAGACACATCACATCGCTTTCTGGTTCTCCAAGTGTCTTCATTAGCTTTCTTTTTCAGTTGTGTGTTGACCCATGTTTCTGGCCTTTTCTACATCAAGAACTTAAACTTTGGAATGAAAGGAATAACATAGTCCCTGGATGACGCTGATGCTGATGTATAGAGTCTCCAACCAAGATATTCATCTCAGTTTTGTTGGGGCTCACCCTCAATTCCCTGCTACCCAACAATCCCCTTGACGACTAGGCTTAAGTCATTTACGAATGCGACGGTGCGGCACCCGTCTCCCAATTTTATCTCGAATACCCAATCATAGAGGAAGTTTCACAGGATGGGTGATCCTAGAACAAACACCTGCGAAAATCCCATCGTGATGGGTCCTGTTTTCCATCGAAAATAATGCATCTCTCGTTAAGGTGCCACCTTAGGTTTATAATATATATCAGTACCTTTGGTCTTTGCTGCCTGTATTATAGAGCTCCACGTCACTGTATTAAATGCATTTCTAACATCTAAGAGAGACACTACAGACCAAAGTTCTCAGTATCTCCCAAACAAAACCAATTCATAGAATGTAGATGATGTTGAATCAAAAAAGATGACATCCGATGTTTCGTCTACGATCGTAGACATATTCATGGATCTACAATGATTAGGTAAGTACTTGCTAGGAGAGAGAGACTGACACTTACATTTCCATTAGCTGATGAGTCAATATTTAGAGATCTAAGAGAGACACATCACATCGCTTTCTGGTTCTCCAAGTGTCTTCATTAGCTTTCTTAGCCATGTATAGGATGCGCTGGATTATTTCATTAGTGGAACATCCTTTAACAAACTCTTAGTTGTATTTGGTCTACATTTGGCCGCCAAAATGCTCCACTATATTTCATTTAATGATGTACCCAGCATCCTACTGAGAGCCTTTAAGAGACATATCGGTCTCAGGCTTATGGTTTAGCGCCACTTTAGCCTCCGTCCAAACCTTAGGGAACTCCCTTGTCTGAACAACGGTATATTGCCAATAATGTCATGCCATAGGATCTCTGGGATATCAAAGTAGCTGGAATTTACCATTAGATACACTTAACAAGCGACCATGCATAAAGGTGTTTAAGGTTTCAAATTACTTTTCCGTTTAACATTATGTGAATTTTTGATTGAATGATACACATCAAGTGACATTTGCGCAGATTGCATTTCCCGCGTGTACGAAAAATGACAGTGGCTCACTTAGAAAATAATGTTATAGGATAACAGACGTTACCAATTCGTCTATAGGTACAATAAAAGCCGGACAATACAAAAGTCCCCACAATTTGTATTTGGTAGAAGGCAGAACACTAATGGGATAACATGATCTTTTTCTGACCTGTGAATATAACGTATTGAATAGTTATTTTCTGTTCTCTGCTATACACTTACCGTCCCCAACACTGCTTCCAAAGAATTTTGTAGTAACCATGACAAGCCGACGAGTTTAGCTACCTGCTCATGTGTTCTTATCTCAATAGGAGTCTAATAGCGACCAAAACGGTAACTGACTAACTAACTTTTACAGAAGTTGTAAGCTCAGATTGCGTCTACAAAAGTACCACCAAACGTTTGTAAACACTAATTCGCATGCGTCAACTACTACGTTAAAAGTGAAGCAAATCACACGACCTCACAAAATTTCATATATTGGTTCAGTTGTTTGGGATATCTCAGCAAAGTTTCTACTAATTAGTTCACAAAGCAGTAATTACCTATGAAATTATATTATTTTCATTAAATTTCAGTTACTACTTTACTTACTAGCAAGCATTTATATTTGGTATATATCCAAGTATCTAGAAGTACTTACTATGAGACCATAAAAGTGTCATTCACGTTTTTTTTCCACAGATTTTTTTAATAAACACTAATTCATTAAGAATTAATCCTACAATTTATTTCACATTAATATGATTGATTTGTAGTTAATAAACATTATTAATAGCCAAACGTGGCAAGAATATTTAATAGCTAACTGCACCTCCTTTTTAATAAACTGTATAAAGTGTAGGTACTTATTACTTCCTTTGAGAAGGCGAATAACCACATCAAATACTCGTACAGTGAGAGTGACAGGACCGTAGCGATATAAATAAGTATCACACAGTGTTAAGTTGTGTTAAGGCTAATGTAATAAACAAATAAATAAGTTAAAGTAACGACCGTTAGTTTTATTTGTCCAAGAAATCTAATAAATTTAATAGAACATCAAACGGGAAGCCAAAAGAAGTATTAAGCAGAGGGAAATTCTTCTAAAATTGTTCTCTCTGAGTTACAATTCAAACGAAGACAAATAAAAATGTGTAGGTACCTAATAGTGCTAAATTGACTTTAGTGGACTTCTCCATTTTCCAGTTAATTACTGTGAGCACTTCGTTACTTTTTCGGAGTAACGTTTAGATTAATCAAGTTAGTTGGATCACAGTTCATTTGTTGAATGTAGATTATTTATTAATTTAGTAATTTAATTCATGAACGATAATTGCTTGTTTTGGGAAGATGTGATAAAATTAGTGTCATTGTTCCTTAAATTAGTTTATAACGGAGTATAAAAATTTGAAAAACATCGTCCTAAGGAAGCACTGTATAAATATGTTTATTAATATGACAAGCGGGCATATTATATGGTTGATAATTATGTTTAGGTAGGTATTATGAGCAATATGGCCTAATTTCCATCTAGGTATCTTTAAATTGAAAGTATAATGGGATCACACAATTTTGAAACGGTTTTTAGTGATTTTTTTTTATATTTAAGTCTCTTTTTCATCTAAATTTAAGTTGAAAAATATGGCACTATTTCAAATGAATTGTTTAGACACAATAAAATTTCATGCAAACGACAGGTGCCTCAATGTAAAAACGTTCATAGGTAATAGAAAATAAGAAACCACACGACCATCTACGAACCTCGGTATAGAATGAAATTGAGTTCAATTCGGTCCTGCACATTACTTCGGTGTATCCTATACGGCTGTTTCAAATGTATTCTGCGTTGATCGTTGATTATTCATTGGCGCTTCGAGCTTCCTCCGGAATAGGAGCTTCCCTTGCTTCGCCTTTTGAAAGTGTACTGAAACAATAGCCGCAACAGGTTAAGCCACTTGCGCGAACGTTTTTTAAATCCGACGATCACCGAAATGACCCTTCCAACTGTCTTACTATTTGTTTTATGTGAGTATTAATTTAATTATTTCTAGTTTCATTCAACACTAAAGGGGAGAAATTTCAGTAGATATTTATATAAGCGCTTTGTTTATGTAGGTACTACATATTAGGTACTATGTATTTGTTTTGTATTTTAGGTCTCCAATATCCCCTTTTGAGTCATCAACAAGCATGGTCGGAAAGGAGAAATTATGGTGGAAACGAACGAGGTAAGATTTAAATAGATTATTTATTCTTAGACATTTATTTAATAACAATAATTTATCCTCATATCTAAACTACTAATAAGGTAACGAAATTCCGCGTATTCTTTGCTCTTTGCGAACGTTTATTCTTATCATATGTAACAATTATATTCGCAAATAATAGTAGGTATTTGTAGAAAACGATAAGTAGGAAGTAGAGTGTGTCTGTTACACCTAATAGGTATTCGCATAATTTATCTAAAATTTGATAAAAATCATTAATATTGACAATGTAAGCATTACTCATATATCTATTTTTTGTAGTACACGCACCTTTTGTAGACATATTTTTAAAAGTGTTGACAATTGTAAATATTGCTACATGAGATTACGTAGGTACCTACTAAATATATTTTATAATCTACAATTTAACGAGGTAATGTACGCACTTTTGCATATTAAATTACACCGAATCCAAAGTTAAATTCCTCTAATTAGTACATGAAGAGTGGGTTACACAAGTTATAAGCAATGCCTTTAAAAAGTCTAAATAATGATTTTAAATTTATTTGAAACATATTTCAAGAGTACGAAGACCTTTGATTTGTTAGATGAAATTAATAAACGAATGAAAAATTGGACGGGTGTTAAGCCACATCCACAAATTCACAAAATTCACCTTCGAACGTACAGGGGAAAGTTTTATCGACAATAATAATTGGTTTACCAATAAAAACAACTTTATTACGAACGACTATTGATTTTTTTGTAATAAAAAAAAATGTAGTTCAATTTAAGAAAGGTGTAAAAAAATATGGCACGAATTTGCTCATATGTTTCCCCTCCAAAATAGCGTGTTTTCGTTCAAGATTTTGTTGTCATATCCAAGGTTTCAATTTGATTATTATCTTTGTCGTTGTAAATAGTAGTCTACAAATTTTGTGATAAAGATACGCCCTCTTTATTGCCGCTTTGGAATTTGCAATGGGTTTGAATTCTGCACTCTTTGAGGGCAACTTAATATCCATGTTAGACGAAATAGACAAATAAGGTTTTGTCACAAAAACGAGCAACAAACAACCAACGGCACACCCAGATTTTTGGTACGGTAACCGGCTAAAACGAACACTCAGTATAAATGAAATACCACTGATTACCGTAAACATAAAGCCTTGAACGCTTGCGATCTGAGGTATGGATTAGATGTCTTAACAACTTAGAAAAATGATCAATTAATAGGAATAAATAAACGACTTTTTCTCAAGAACCTGTAATATTTGTACATATATAGATTGGTCCATGCAATCGGCCTTTAGCAGATTGGCCCATATTTAACGACAGGTATAGTGTTTACGGCCTTCGTGTACTTACTTTCATTTTGATTTAGATATTTCTGTGTTCTCCTGTGGCTGAAAGTCCACAAAGAGTAATTGCGATAGGTCGTACTGACAATTTTTAAGAGTGTTTTTGGTGTTGTTGTAAATTTAAAACGGTTTGTACGATTTTAATATAGACATAGGCGCAAAACTTCGGTTTTTACTTCTTCATATGAGAAGCCTACTGTAATCGAGTCTATTTTTAGAATTTGAGTTAGCGTTTTTTAAACGTTTTAAAGTTCCCAGAGCCCAAAAAAACATAATTTTGAAAAAAGGTCCGTGTTGGATGTGGTACAATTTTCTCAGAAATTACAATTCATAAACCATTCGTAATTTGAATTTAGAATTTGCACCATACCAGGATATCCCAACAAGTTTTTTATCGAAATCGGTGGGATCAAAGGGTAGTCTACTCTTGTAATTTTTCGATTTCTGGAAATTTTCTCAAAATTTGCAGTGATAACAATTTTAACTTTTATTTATTCCACTGTTAATTGGGATTAATAACATTTTTTGCTAAATCTTCTCAAAAAGGCACTTTACACTTATCATTTTTCGATTTTTTGAATTTTTTTCAAAATTCACCCTAATATTCTTTTCTGAATTTTGAACGCTTATTCTATTACCGAATATGTATACTAAAGTTTAATAACATTTTTGGCTAAATCGTCTCCGAAGGGCACTTTACTCTTGGTTTTTCGAAATTCTCTCGAAATCCGCCTAAAAAATTGTTTTGAAACTTTGAATACATTATTATTCAATATGTGTAATCAAGCTAATTAACCTTCTTGGCTAAATCGTTTCTGAAAGGTAGTTGACACTCATTGTTTTCAATCAAATCCGTTCCAAGAACTTTTTTTTAAACATACAATACCTATTGGTATATCAAATATTTATAATAGAATATGAGATATTAGGACACATCGCCACCTTTTAGTAGTACGTTTTAAAATTCTATTTCATTGGAGAAATACGGGATGGAAACGTAAAGTTTAAGTTAAGTAATTCAGTTACTTTAAACAACATATTACTTTTCTATTGCCTAAAATAGGACTGGGTCTTGGAATAATTTTTGCTTGAGGTGATGCGCTGGTGCCAGGGGATGTTGTATATATATTCTCGTGTTCAAAAGTGTCAAAATTCAAAATTCATTAGGTTAAAAAATTTGTTATGCATTCTAATACAGTAATCCATACTTTTGTGACGTAGTGGTATCATCTTCCAGTATGTCGCCATAAAACTCCAAATCCTGAAATTACTGTTTGAGTTCTTGAAACACGATAGCGGTAGCCGCTTTAATTTATTAAAAGTATTAAATTACTATTAAGAAATCATATTTCATAAGATCCTAGAGAGATGTTTAAATCTCATAAGTCGAAATAACATTTTACTCTTAGGTCACACTTGGCACAATGTCAAATTTGTATAATTTTTCACTTGAGGAAGATTCCAGTGATTGGCCTAAAGAGATATTAAGTTCACTCTACAAGTTACTCTAAACGTAGTAATTAGCATTACCCCTGGTTTTAACGTAGGCACCACTAACTACGTTTTCATTTTTAGGAGTTATTTCTTTAAATTAAAGCTTGTTTGCTAGCTACTAAAGTAAACTCAAATTTTACTCAGAACGCCTTGCAAGAGCACTGAATCTGAGCTTTAGTCGTTTGAAGGTGATATTCAGTATCATTCATTGAGGTTAGAATTCCGTGATTGAAACATGTTGATCTTTAAATAGCATGTTTCACGGGGACAAGGCGATTGCAGATCATGATCTATAAACGAGAATTAATCACAAATTCAAAATATTCAAAAGAAAAGATATGTGGATCAAAACTTCAGTGCAAGACTTCGTCCTTTCGGGTTAGGTCTTTCATCCATACTTTGACGGTATAATAAGATCTAAGATACTTTATACGAAAGTAAAGGTTAATTTCGGTCTAAGATATTGTAAAGGCCTTCGAGAGACACCCCATATGGACACTTCGAGCAGTAAACCCATAGAAATCATGACATGAATAGTATACACGAAGAAGTGTACGCAAACCGCCATCTATGACCGCCAGAAGCAAAGAACGATATCGTCCCTCGTCTCTAACGTCTCTGTGGCCCAACAAACGTCAACATCATCGTGCGTCCCCTACAGATATGCAGCAGTGGTCAGAGCCGGCTTAGGCCTGGGGTTGGAGTAAGAACAGGATTCCACCCGGGCGAATGGAATTCTAACGGTTTTCAATGCTTCGTTCACCTTCGCTTCGCTCTTTCGGTCAATAGTGATTTTTCACGAAATGGTCAATCCTGGCACACTAAGTGTGGTTTCTTGACGATTTGCAAAGACGATCGAAGCCATGCGTCGTTAATGAGACTAAGAAAAAGTTTCAATTGTATGGTGGATGTACGCAGAAACTAATTTAAAGTTATATTTGTTTTCCGAATGTAACTGTTTTACACAAACTTTCAAAATATTTAGATAAAACTTTCTGTGTGCTTGTTACCAGCAGAATTGAGATTAAAATGTATGATAAATGAAAGAATACTTGAATAGGTTGTAAAGATGCAACAGAACGGTCGTAAACGGGTTTGTTTACAACAAGGTGCAACCTGATGAAAACAGGTTGATCCTCTACATGAAGACGTACTGCATGCATCGAAATGGTGGAGGACATTTTAACCAACAGTTCTGAATAGGCGATACTTTCCATAAATTTCTGTGTTTCGCCCCATGCATCCAAATGATATCGTCAAACTACCCCATCGTTGGTCTTTTGTGGCCATACAATGTCCAGATTAGAATGAGTCTCTTCCATTCACCCGATACTTGACTCGCAATTGACCATTTTACAATCCGTTTGAACCACACCAGTACCTGTATTCAATCTCGAATCCACCACGTTACATTCATATTTTCCTGAGTCATTGGTCACGATTCATGATAGAGTGCTGTAGATTATTGCGGGTCAGATGCATTAGTCAAGCCCAAGATAGTTCGGATTTTTTCGTATTGGTTTAGTCTTCCTAGATACACAATTTGTCCCAAATAGATATGTTTATTCTTCTATTATTTCGCATTTTATTGTTGTTTTTTGTCTTGGTTTTAGACATTTTAAGCCTACAAGATTCAATTCAGGATTATTATTCGGTAACTAAGTAATTTCTGAGTTCTGCGACTTGGCTGTCACGATTACGTCGTGGTTTATTAAGATATCTCCCATTGATATGTATTCCTTTTTGTTGACTAGTTCAATTTTTTTAAAGACGTATAACGTGAGTGTAAATACTTCAGGAACAGGGTGTCCCCTTGTCTGATTCCCCTTGTTTGAAGAACGGGTTTGCTTTTCTCAGTTTCATTCAGGTGATGTGTTGCGGCGGTTTATTTCATGGTTTCCTTGATCATTCGAATGTACCTACCTACTATCAATCCGTTTGTACAGCTTTTATTATTTTTATTGTTCGTATTACATTGTATTGTTTCCATGCAATATTTCACACTTGTTGTTTAACACCCTGTATATTTAAGCGGACTCTAGCTTTAGGCTTTCGTCTAAAATAAAATGTTTTCAATGTCCTGACATGAGGGAGATCGCAAATGGTGTACTGAAAATTAGCACTATTTTTATACAACTTATTTTTAATGCCAAAAATAATGAATGATTTGTCCCTAGAAGTATACCTATTGGCTTTAATTAAGTCGACCTTGTATATTTGTATGGAAACGAAAGTAGTTGTCAAGTGTGTAATTGTTATTAGCAACTAATTACAAACGTAAACATGTATTAATGGTTTATTTGTTAATTTTAATGTTTGGATATTGGTATGGCCTAATCTTTTAATGGTAATCTTTTCATTTACTGAGTATGTTATAACACAACACTGTCGACTATTGCAGGTGTTAACCTGAATAAAATAGTTGATTGTTGATTATTTGAAACTAATATACATTATTTAAGAGAAATTTGAATTAATATTGTGTTAGAGGTGCAACAATTCATACTCAAACAGAAAAAAAATCCATTAACTTTATTACTGACAACTACTGACAGTTAAATGCACATTTTAAACGTGCAGTAAAATACCCATTCAATGCATAAATGCAACAATAGCATAAGTTCTCGACTTCTTTCACGATTAATTTAATTTTAATTCTAATTTTGTTTTGTAGTTGGTAGGCATTACGACTTTAGCGACTGGAAACCGATAGCCATAATAGGAGCTATGCTGATACTGTTTCTTGCCGTTACCTATGGGACCAACTGCTTCTACATTTGTAAATGGCACTTTTTTGAGAGGCACGAAAAACATTATACCAAAATGGATTCGGATTCTAATGCATAAATAACGTTTTTCCTATGTTTTATACTATCTAATAGTATTATTGTTGTGATAATTATAACGAGTGGTCAAGTATAAAACACCTCTTAGAACACCTCTCCTACATGAAAAAATAGAGGCCGAACATGTTGTCGCACTTAATAACTTGATATTTTACTTGTAAGGTAATTATAATTTTGCCACCATCGTGTTAAGCTCTGCCATTTGCTTTTTATCAGTTCGCATAATCGCATTAAACCATTAAAGCAAAATTCTCATTACCTTTAACTGCTTATCGAACATTCATAGACGCTTATCGCTCATATGATATAGGTAACACAATACATTCAATTTCCGTTTCTTTTTATTTGACCTCTCGTCATTTTTTATTGTTATTATTAATTATATTAATTCTATGTATTCCAGAGAAGCTTCACACGAAGCTAAAATATTCGAAGTTGATAATAAACGAGACAAAGACAAATTTATTGTGTCAGTTATTACTTTCGTAATCATTAAGTACTGTGTATCAAAGATGGCTTATTTAGTACGCGGATAAATTATACAGTTTATTTTTGTATTAGTTCACAGGTTATGTAAACCGTGGATGTACAATTTTTAAGGTACTTGCGTTTATTAACTGACACAAACTTGTAAAGACTTATTTTGTGTTGATTTAGGATAGTTTTTTTTTATATACTGATTTACAGGTAACTTTTCAATTATATTCACTTGTTCAACTGTTTCAACTAGGTATACTTGTTAATTTTGTTTGTTAAATTAAAAAATATTTATTTGTAGAATTTTTTTGTATTTATAAACTGTTGCGTAAATTAAAAATGTGAGAATTTCTATTTGGATTGACTAATTAAATTTTTTATCTTTGTTCTGATTTCGAGATTATTTAAATAAACAACAAATTTTATACCTGTGACTTTTATATAGGATTGTTACTTCTTACATGATCACGTTACAAACATTACTTAAACTTCATTGTACGTCGACTAATAACTGTGCAGTAAAATTTTGATGCATTTTTATTCAGTCCAATATTAACACATTCATCACAATTCTTCTAAAACTAATACTATAGTAGATAATACAATATACTACTATAAAGATAAAACTGTAATGTTTTTATAATTTTAAATAGAACAAAAATATAATTTTGATCGAGGAGCCATAACATGTGAGAGAATTATGTATTAATAAAGTTTTTTTATTGTTTTTGTTTATTTTTCTTACTGCTAGTACATTAACTCTAAATCTACTTCGGTCTATCTAATATAACTTTAAATTGTATATAATATATATGCATTTATGTAAGTAAATATTCACAGTCATTTTTTGGCATTATGTTCATAAAGCCCTACAAATAAAAACAAAGTTAAAACAAGCGTTTAAAACCTGCTAAAACAATTATGACTAAATATTTAAGGTTTTATAACAATCTAAACAAAATCGTATCAATAGAAGATTAAAAAATATTGCACATCATATTTTAATATTCAAAGTTCAACCGCCATACTCCAGAAAGAAAGTGTTTCAATGCCACTTATGACGACAGTTCAATGTAAACTTCAAGTTATTATATTCAAATTAGATGGAACCTACTGTTTTTGCATAAACCCGGTAGGTAATAAACCTTTACTTTTCCTAGAGTATGGCATATGTAAAGGAAGGGAAATGGAATTATTTTAATTTTGACTAAATTACTATACTATACAACTATATATCATATTTCATATGAATCGATAAAAAAATAACATGTAGGAAAATTAACACAATTATTTTATTTGTTATGGAAGCCAGTGATTACTCTTACACAAAAAATGTGGATTACTGCATGACTAAATGAGAATTGTAACTTTCCAGCATTAAAGAAACCATGCTAAATCGACATGTAATAAGATTTTTCAATAATGTGGAAAGATGATGCTGCATTTTTGTTATGATTGATTGTTTAGGTAATTCCACTCGGTTATAAAATATTTTCTGGCGTTTATTAATTTACACAGTATCATTGTTTTTAGAATACAATTTAGGCACAAAGAGGAGTTATAGACTTTCCACACGTTCAACAAAACGTGTATCTGTTGAATATTATTTAATCCAGTGCGTGACGGTATGGTAAATATTGGTCTTAAAACACGATCTATACAAAATACTAACCCCTAAAGTAAATACAATCATTATAATCTTTCAATAAATAGTGAGATAATCAGGAGCATTCCGTTTCACAGCGTTCAGGGTTTCCCATTCTCCTTTGCGTTAGCCCGAAGTGAAGGGAGTCATGAGAGTAATTGACACTTCTAAGAAATGTTCAAGAGGGTACTTTTAGATGTGTAGTCATATTTAGATTAATAGAAACCAAAACCAAATGGGAGATGGAAATTGGTATTTTATCGAAACATCGCCTTTTAATTCGATATAGTTTTGCTGTCATGGTTATTTTGGCTTGATTATAGAATATCGATAAATGAATCAAGTGTAAGATAATGACTATATCACAGGAAATATAGAGTTACACACAAAATGAAAATTCGTGATGTAATGATTGGATGCACTACATTTTTGTGACACTCTCTATGAGATAACCAACGAAAGTACGTCTAATGGAAAAGAGTATCTATTCAACTCTTGCACCCTTTATTTTCATAATATTTAGCAAATAATAGGCATTTCAAAATACACTTGTAATATTGCGTCTACTTGAGCAAAATATACTAAATATCACTTTGAGTTAGATAGATTGGAGTTACTAATATCGCTATTGTAACAAGTAAGTATATAAACAGACAAGACACGAACTAATAATCCCAGGTTATTTTTAACACCAATTATTTTGAGAGTTAATAAAATGATGTTGTATTCAATCTAATAGTTAATTAATAATTAATCTATTGAAATCGTAAATAGTAATTCATTTCTAAACGGTGTTAAAACTTATATATCATTTTTTTGTGTAAGAGATTGTTACATATAATGTGATTAACATTTTTTTTAAGATTGTACCTTATATTGAAACCAGAAATATTTCGAAACATGGAGAGGTAATATTAGCTCCTTATCACAAGAGTTGTGCAATTACCGGTTGTAACAAGCACATATGCTCCGCTCCTCTGATTGGCAGGCGATTCAACGAGAAGTGTTTTATCATCTCCGGTATGGAATTAAAAGGTTTGCTGAATTGACCCAGAATGAAGCAGCCATCCTCGGAGTTCTTCTGTATTCTCATGTGCATGAAACCTCGAGCACTCCTGAAAACAAAGCAACTTTGAATGTAACAGCCGCAGTTTCTTTTCGCGGTTCTTACTTCAACGAGAGAGAAAAATCATGTTTGATTGATTCACTATTTCTGACGAGAAAACTTCCTTCCCTGAGAAGCCGTAAGACGTTCTCTGCCTCTACTCTGCTAATGGATCCATGAAACCACCTAAAAAAGTTTTCTAGTCTATCACATAGCTTAGAATACGTCACTAGGTTCTTAATGAATAACGAATGTGCAATTTGTGAACATCAGAGTAATGAAAATTTCTGGAACTTTCGATGGGGGCGAAAATATTACTTACCCTTGTTTTTCTAAAGGCAAATTTATATCGATAGTTTCAGCACTAGTTGATGGTTCGCCAGCTGTTGTATTTAAGTTGGGGCCTAAACCTAAAGATAAGCCAAGAGAGGGATGCTGTTTTCTCATGTCGATTTCACCAAGATTTAAAGTCAATTTGGGACGACAAAGTGCTGAAACAAGCAAAATTGTGTGAGAAAATTAATTTAATCAACCAGAATATTTGTGGTAGTTAACATAGGTTTATTGATAAAGAGGTACTGAAACAAAAAAAAAACATTTGTTAACAATAATATGACATAATAATTGTTTAAGGTGGTAAAGAAAAAGAATAGCAGAGAAGAGCAACTGAAACAGTGTAAATACACATTAACATGTTGATATAAACGTCCTACTTTTTTTTTCAACGTGCTTGTCGTGCTTCGACTGTGCCGTTTGCTACAAAGTTGCAAAGTAGGTACTCGTAGCATGTTACATGTATTTTCGAGGGGTAAAGCAAATGTTCATTTCCACATGACCGGTCGAGTTACGATCATATACACGACATGAACACAACATCAGCAAGAAAGGGTCTGTATGATACGTACAAATCGCCTATTGGTCACCGAAAGGTCGCCCTAAAGTTAGCGATGTGAAATTGTGCGCGACACAACAGGAACACGTCGAAGTATGATCGTAGCACAATAGGTTATGTGGAAGTAGACCCTTAAGGTTCGGTAAATAGTTCTGTTTTGTAGTGTTGTATAAAAGTCCTGTTTCTTAGAGTAACAAGTTGCTGATTCTAAATTTAAAATTAAACGTTAAGATCGGTTTCAAAATGGACAACAAAAACGTCTAAGGTACAAACTTGTTTACAAGACTCGATAAGGGGGTATAATCTGTATGTGATTGCCAGAGCATAATTGAAGACATACGTGGATAGAGGTGTCATGTCGCATTTTTAAACTTTCGAGATATTTAATAAAACGTGTTTTTAACTAGAACTTTTTTAAATACTATTTAATATTGGTTGTAATGTCGCGTTAATTATTTAAAAATAAGTTCGTTTCTTTGATGTATACCTTAATTAATCAAATTGTAAGATGTCTTAGTAAAGTTAGATTTTGTGAACATAACACCTTCATCCACCAACTTTCAATCAAAAATGTTATAGGATTTATCCTGAATAAAGCAGTCACTCTTTGAGTAACTTACAAAATCGTAACAAACAGCTACCAATTTCATTACTTCCCCCCTATTCGCAGAGTCTTTGGTCCAGGTAAAAAAAAAATGACATGTCCCGAATAGGTGATGCAATGAATGCCAAAGTTACAGAGCCACATTTGACGTAAATAAAACGCTTTTGATGTAGATAATTTTTGTAACGGCATGGTTTGTTGAAGATCTATAGTAATGTAGCACAATTTTTTGTCAATTGCAGGAGTTGTAACAAAATTGTAACATAACACCTTTATCTACTAAGACATGTTACATGTTCGTGTAACTTAAAACCTTTATCAATAAAATAAATCTTTAGATATACTAGGGTCTATTGAAGGATACATGAATACCAGGGAAGTTCAAAAAATTAAGAAAGTCGATTGTAGAAAAAATGTAACATGACTGACACCTTTATCCACTTATGTCTTCAATTATTAAGCGGTTTTCTAGATGGAATTGAAATGCGCTAACAATTTGATTGATATCCGTCTAGCAATCGAAGAAGAATGATACCTAAACGCCATCTTTTTGTGTGAGTTGCCTTGGTGAGAGAAGGTGAGAGAAATAACTTCCTCTTAATTACCTCTGTTTCTTTCTCTCACTTTCTGCTTGACGATTTTGCTCTGTAACAATCGTTATTTATAACGTTATAATATAACAATCTCTTCCCCGCTATATTCGCTATATTCCCCGCTATCTCAGTCTCATCGAAATTAACCAATTAGGGTGCCTAGTGACACCGTCTGTAATGATAATATCCAACAAAGGGTATGTAGGTATGTAAGTAAATAGCCAACAATTCTATAGTTCGTACTGTTCCAACATTATTTATGTCAGTGCAACCGTAACTAGCCGCTTATAATACCGCGACTTCTCCTAACTGTCTTTTGTTTTAGAAGAAGCTTTTCTCTACCAGGAAGCTCATTTTGATGATGTCAATATGCTCGACAGTTTCATAGTCATCCGAATGCAAAGAGCTATGAAGATTCCTGTAACGTCGCGTACGTATCAGAAATTCCGATTGTCTTAGATCGTTATAACTGACCGGTACACTTCACGCGCCAACTTAATATTGCGTGAACAGTTGGGAAATGATAACACGTAATTGTAACTTCGGATTTACTAGACTATTAAAATGCAACAACTTAACACAACGGAATAGGTGAAGATAGATGATAGTGATTCTCTCGTAGTTGGACGAAGAATGTTTCTTAAAATTAAAGTACTCAAAATTAGAGACGAGAAACGCGATCTCCGCTTATTGGCCGGTTGCATTGCAGCCCTCTTTACTCGTCGCTTATTGGTTGAAAATCACACCGGTAATGAGTAGAGGGCGTGCTGACCATTGCTGAAGATCCTCGCTTTCATCTTATACAGATGGTGAACACATGTTTTAAATCGCGAGGTACCCTCTACTTTCTCGAAATGCGGTCATAACTTGTCCATAAAGGCTCGATGACTTTCCCGGAGGGTCTTTATTACCCTTACGGTTAAATTGTCTACTGGAACTGTGATTTATTGGAAATAAATCTCGAAGAAGTATCGGGTACTCGAGGTGACAGCAATATATCTGTAAATCATCATTGGTTCAACAATAACTTAAAAAATGTCACTTCTCTGAGACGGAACAATTCCCGTGCCGAACATGGTAGTGGCTTGGTAGAAAACTTACCTGGATCTCACCTAAGAGCTCCAGCTGAGATGAAACTCTGATGGAACCAAGTTTGGTAGCTGTTACGAAGCTAAAGAAGGTGGAGAAATCCAACACCTCCATTTTGTAAAATTTAAAAATGAGTTCAGAGTGGTTTCTCTCGACTTTACGTGTTTTTTGTTTTGAATTATTCGAGAAGTTTTTTGATGATACAATTATTAATTTATTTATAGAACAATCAAGAAAATATGCTTCATCGTACATAAAAATAACTTTTACCCTCTCGGCAATAATGTAAACCAGTTTCACGTGAAACTAATTGATAGACCAAATCGTATTCAAATAAAATCAATAGCCTCTTCTTCTAGAAAAAACATAAAACTTGAGTCAAAAATCAAGACGGAGAACAGCTCACAAATTCATTGGTCATAAGGAGATTGTATGAAAAAATGAATTGAGGAATGATTTTTAGTATATTTATCAAATACAGGGAGATTTCTAAAATTATATTCTAATGGTGTAAGACTAGTTGAAAATCTCCTCTAATATTAAAGTTGGATTAATCATCTTGAACATCTGTTATATTTTTAACTTCCTTCACTAAACATGTGGAAGTGGTCACTTTTGTGATTTTGCCATCCTTCACTGTACTGTTACGATAATATTATACATTTTAAAATAAAAACAAAATTCTTTATAAAATCTTTTGTTGTAAACGCCTGTAAGCGTACAATACTTTACAGCTTCTCACATTTAACTGTACTATTGAACTTTAGGGCCTTACATCGCGAAAAATCATAAATCAGACCTGAAACTTAAATAGCTGAATTTTTGATAAAATTATCCATCCACTGCGGAAGGTCTTACCATTTAAGAATTCTCAGGGGTGGTGTGTAGGGGGAAGGGGGAGTGATCAGCTTCTCAACGATACGTCAAAAGTTGTATCCCTTTTCGATTAAAATTTTATATTACTATCATATTTTTTGAGATATTCAGGGTCGGACTTTTTAAAAAAATCACCTTGTATATTAAGGGTATGCAAATTTAAAAGAGAAATTTGGCGCTAATGGGTTAATATATCTCAAAAAACATACATTTACATTTTAACATTCTTAGGGAGTATCCGCTATAAATGGAGGGTCTTCATTGGAATAAAATTTTGCCGGGTTTCAAAATAATGAAACCTACAAAACGAGCAGTTTCACCAACATCATAACAGAAAAAATGTTGCACTTAGGGGAGTGGCGACAGAAGTGAAAACTTTTATACGCGTGCATAGAAAATATTTTGTATATTGAGAAAAATATGAAATTTGGCCGAATCTCAAAATAAATTAAAAATTATTATCATTTAATTATTAATATTATCTCAAAAATAATTACAGTTATGTGACTGCTTAGTTTAATATTTTTTTTTTGTATTTTTATATCCTTTTTAAATTTACTTAAAATAGTCATAAAATACAAATTTAAATATTGTTTAAAATAATAAATATTTTAATCACATACAGATATTTTTTTTCATTGTATAACAAGTAAGTTCTTTAAAAATAGAAGACGAAATGCACAATTCATTTTTTATGATCTGATTATTGCAATATATAATATTTCCTTATTTATTAATTTATATTCTATGCATTATTAAAATCTGATACAGGTATTATTAACATTTCTATATTTTCTTCTTTTCTTAAACATTTCTATATTTCTATATTTTCATTCCTCCTTTTTTGTTGGAAAGAATGGACTGGCGGAGAGGGAACATCCTGCACGCTTATACTCCGCATATGAATATAGGTATATTGTATGTATATGTAGTACTTATAATACGCGTTTGGATATACGATGACTCACAGCGTTTCAGATTTCATGCTGACGGCAAGCTGAAGATTTTACCCCATCTAAAAACGTTTATTTTTCTCAAGCGCGCGTATAGAAGTTTCCACTTCAAAAACAAGTATTGAGTAGAAATCATTGAAAGGCCTTTACAGGTCGGTTCGCACAAAGCATATTTCCTACAATTTCCAGCAGACGAATTCAATTCCTCCGTAATTTAATTAATTCACTGCAGAATCGATTTACAAATTATAATACAAGTCATTACTTGCAAGACGTGTTCAATCTTGTTTGACATTTTCAGTTGAGCGAACCGATAAGTCTCCAAGCACGTCTTACCACCATCGAACACACGTGATAGATTACACTTTCACACGATATATTCTCAAGATAAAACTATCGGAGTTGTGTTTTTTGTTACGGGTTATCATGCTCTTGCCTCAGATGACGAGATTTATCGGGATTATCGCCGAGAAAATCAGCCAAAATGCAACGGTACACATCGGGAACGTAATTTTTACGACAATTTTCATTGAAAATAAATTTCTTCGTTACAATTAAACGATAACCGATGTTTATTGATATTTTTTATGAAAACATAAAAATGATTGCTGGTGAAGCGATAAATAGGTTTTCAATAACTAGCAATCAGTATGGCGCAATCAAATTTTTAATTGGAATATGTAATGCCATAAAAAGGTGTCGTAAAACACGAATCTACAACACGAAAGTTATAATTTATGAAATAATTATTGTTGCGTTTGATTTAACTTGGGGCACATTTGGTATGAAAATATGCAAAATTTGGTTATTTTTGGGGGATGAGCTATCACTGTTTAGAACCACAATGATATCGTGTGTAACAAAATTAGCATTCACACTATGTAAATTTAGAATAATAATTTATAGACCAGTCGATATCTGCTCTAAAAACGCCATCTTTGGGCTTCTTTTTGTATGATCGCCAATTTTGAGAGTTAACCATACGAAACTTTTTGTTTAAAAAGAAGCGTCGAATACATCAAAGTTGTGCTTTTTGAAATTAATTTAGATAAAAATTCGTTGATATTTAATTTATTCAAAAGCATAAATATTTGCAAGTATGTTTTCCTAGGCTTCCTAATTTTCCAGTTTTTTCACTTCCCAAGTACCTAGAGGCTTTATTTCAGAATCTGCACAATTTAGAAAAATTGCATTATCTTTTTATTTAAATTTGGATCAGATTTCTCGAAAACTGTCAGAACCTCAATATTGAAATTTGGCGTGTTGCTTTATTGTATCAAAATAGATTTTTGAAGCGAAGTGTTAAGGTCGTAATGATAAGTACCTACTCCCTAAAAGTTTGCAAAAGCCTTTGGTTTTCCATTTTTTGACACAATAATAACGTATTATTCTACTTTTAAAAAGGTTGGTGTAAAACGAATATTTATAGTTATCTATAGTCCAGTTATCAGCCATTTTCGAGTGGAATTTTGGGAAACAATGTCGATTTCTTTGAAAATTGGGATTTAGGTAGTACTTATAACGTTCTTCAAAGTTGAACTTGTGCCGAAGTGTGCTTTTTCCTTAGGGGTGGAAACCACCCCTTCTAAAAGGTAAGAAATTTTTTAATCAAAATGGGAATCGATAGATTGACCATTTCTAAGTAACTTTTGTTCTATAAAGTTTTATTGTAAAGTTGATATTTTTCGAGTTATTCACGATTGAAACTCCACATTTTTCATTGAAAAACGAATGTTTTTTGACAGTTTTTCACCAATAACTTGAAAATCTTTCATTTTATCGGAAAAAATAATCAGTACAAAAATGTAGATAATTAAAAACAAAGAGAGACGTTTTTGAATGATCTCTATAAACCCAATAAGGATTGAGTTATTGTCGTTGAAACATGGTTATTTTTCGAGAACCGCGAAATTGAAAATATTGAACCTTCAATAACTTGAAAGTGGTAAAATTTTTGGGGATAACTCAATCGACCATTTCTAAAGAACATAAAATACCCTTTAAAATGAGTACTGACATAAGTCTTATGCATAAGAATTGACTGATTTATAACAAAAATAAAGTAACACATTTCTTGTTTTTTAAAAATTTACAAATTACACCCTCGTCATTACCACCCTGATAAAAATTAAATGTGCCACTTGCCTTTAACTTTATTTAGGTATTATTAATAAGATTTATGTGGTGTAACCGGTTTAGAATGCTTATTTTAGAAAAAATAATTGTTTAAAATGAAAATTGCATTTTCGTAATTTTAGAAAAAAAAATGCATTTTTCTTAAATAATTCAAAAACTATTTCATATATAAAAAACTGTCTCAAAAGTTAATTGCAGGGTTTGTCTCACTGATAATTTTGATTTTTTTATTTATCTTTGTATCATAAAAATGAAGGAGATATGGCGTTTCGAAGTTTGCATTCGCGTACTAATTTAAGCTCATCCAAGCCCTTTGAACGCAACCCTTTTCAAAACTACGCATTGCAAAAACTTTTAACTAATTTGATGTTAAAGCGCTTGGAATTCTCTACAAAATGCATTTTTTAAAAAGTTTCTAGCTTGGAAAGCGAGGGAATTTTTTTTCTTTATTCCATAATTTGAAATGGTCTACGATACATTACATTTATTTTATACTGCATAACTCGAAAAATATCAACTTTACAAAAAACTCTATACAACAAAGGTTACTTATAATTGGTCAGTCTATCGATTTTCCGGCTTATTTTGATTAAAAAATTTCTTACCATTTAGAAAGGGTGGTTTCCACCCCTAGGGAAAAAGCACATTTCGGCACATGCCGAACTTTGAGGAAGAGAGTAAGTAGAGTTTAAGTCAAAATTTTCATGAAAATCGACGTTGTTTCCCAAAATTCCACACAATAATACGGTATTTTACCATTGATGAATGGAGTACGAGCAATAACTCAACCCTTATTAGGTTTATAGAGATCATTCAATCACGTATCTCTTTGTTTTTTTATTAGCTACATTTTTGTTCTGATTGCTTTTTCCGATAAAATGAGAGATTTTCAAGGTATTGGTGAAAAACTGTTAAAAAACATTCGTTTTTTCAATGAAAAATATGTAGCTTCAATCGTGAATAGCTCGAAAAATATCAACTTTACAAAAAACGTTATAGAACCAAAGTTACTTAAAATTTGTCAGTGGATCGATTTCCGGGTTTATTTTTATTAAAAAATTTCTCACCATTTAGAAGGGGTGGTTTCCACCCCTAGGAAAAAAGCACACTTCGGCACAAGTTCAACTTTGAAGAACGTTATAAATACTACCTAAATCCCAATTTTCAAAGAAATCGACCTTGTTTCCCAAAATTCCACAGTAATACGGTATTTTACCATTGATGACTGGAGCGAGCAATAACTCAACCCGTATTAGGTTTATAGAGATCATTCAAAAACACGTCTCTTTGTTATTTTATTAGCTACATTTTTGAATTGATTGTTTTTTTCGATAAAATGAGAGATTTTCAAGGTATTGGTGAAAAACAGTTAAAAAACATTCGTTTTTTTAATGACAAATGTGTAGCTTCAATCTAACTCGAGAAATATCACCTTTACAAAAAAACTTTATAGAACCAAAGTTACTTAGAATTGGCCAATCTATCGATTTGTTGACTTATTTTTATTAAAAAATTTCTTACCCATTAGAAGGGGTGGTTTCCACCCCTATGGAAAAAGCACACTTCGGCACAAGTTCAACTTTGAAGAACGTTATAAATACTATCTAAATCCCAATTTTCAAAGAAATCGACCTTGTTTCCCAAAATTCCACAGTAATACGGTATTTTACCATTTATGACTGGAGCGAGCAATAGCTCAACCCTCATTAGGTTTATAGAGATCATTCAATCACGTATCTCTTTGTTTTTTTATTAGCTACATTTTTGTCCTGATTGCTTTTTCCGATAAAATGAGAGATTTTCAAGGAATGGGTGAAAAACTGTTAAAAAACATTCGTTTTTTTCAATGAAAAATATGTAGCTTCAATCGTGAATAACTCGAAAAATATCAACTTTACAAAAAACTTTATAGAACAAAAGTTACTTAGAATTGGTCAATCTACTGATTTCCCTGCTTATTTTGATTAAATAATTTCTTACCCCTTAGAAGGGGTGGTTTTCACCCCTACGGAAAATGCACACTTCGGCACAAGTTCAACTTTGAAGAACGTTATAAATACTATCTAGATTCCAATTTTCAAAGAAATCGACCTTGTTTCCCAAAATTCCACAATAATATGGTATATGTTACCGTTGATGATTGGAGTACTAGGGAAATACGAGGAAACATGGATACTGATCACACCTGTTTTAACTGGAGCGTAACTGAATAATGATTTCTGATGATATTCCAGACGCGTTACAGCAAAACTTAGCGATCATACACAAGTGCAACCGAAATCAGATACCGCCTGGACTACGATTAATTCACTTGCTAATACTTCGTTTCAACAAGAACTAATGATAAGTTTGTATTAAAGTGAAATCCGAGATGGAAATGAATCTAGAAGGGAAGCACGCTTCGGGACTAAGGGGGTGATCCGTTCCGTGGGAAATAAATGAATAAACTCACCTTGCCTGTCGACGTCGACCACGCTTTGACTGCTTGACGCCTGGGACGCGCTGCTCTCGAGATTAGAGGGGTGCAGTCTCATTCGTCTTCTTAGTTTGGGCATATCGAATGGTAAATCTCTGAAATCCACTGAGGTGGCACTGCTCGAGGTGCAGCCCACCTCCGGGAGTATTCTCCTCCGTCTCAACTTCGGCATGTCAAACGGTAAATCGGAAAAATCCTGCTGACTCGGGGGTGCGGATAATTCGATGGCGAAACCGAATCTGGATTTGATCCCCTCCCGAGACTGTATGGAAATGCCGCTGTCGGAGCCCTGGATTTCGGGATTCGCCAAATTCAATAAGTTCTTATTTTGAAGTAGGCGCCGCTTTGTTTTTAATGTTTCCTGGTTCGGGACTACTTCTTCCGGGGAACACTTTTGAGAGTTGTTATTGCGATTATTGTCAGACGTTTCCGATACTGGCTCCTGAGAGGATTTGTCGGATATAGGGCTTAGGATATGTAACTTGTTACCGTGCTGTGATATTCCCGATGTTTGTGGGATCGTGTAACTTTTATTATTTCCTGAAATTGATTTTTTGGTTTTTCCAATCACTAAACAAACTTTTATAAAACAAATTACAAAATTCCAGTTTTCTTAAAAGTGACAAATAAACAATATCTCCTTTGTAAAAACGACAATATAGAAACGTTATTAATTCACCAAAAACTATCAACATCATTAATAATTATACTGCGTCCGTTTGTGATTGATAGCACACAACATTCATTATAAATGCAAATCCCCAGACGGTCGTATACACGCGACCCAGAAAATTTTACCTCCTAATAAACAAATTTGTATACGAATTTCGTAGCCTTTGCTTGGTCTACTCAGCATTACATTAAACGTAATTGACTACTAAAATGCAGTCCCTCACAACCAAACTAATGGCATAATGGAAAATGTTAAATCTTAAATTACATTTGATACAAAAAGCTTATTTTTCAAATATACGTACTACCGTTCAGTACCGTTCATAAAACTAATAAAAATTTAATTATATATATATAATTGCGATTTATATACGGTACGTTCCACGCTGAATTTGAATTTTTTTTAGATGTGGCCCAAAATGAAGGAAAATGGTCCTTTTGGGCCCCCGAAACTCCCCCTAAATTTTTAGGGTTCCAAGTGGAATAGAACTCAAGTTATGGACAATTGAAAATTGAAATTTACAGGTTCGGCTCCAAAACCAAAAATTTTCAACGATCCATAACTTGTAAAAATACCCATTCTTATGAAAAAAGTTTCAAACAAAAATTGTTTGTAATGCTTTAAACTTTTGGAAATTGCTAAAAAAAGTTCATCTGACGTGATTCACTTTTGACGGGTCTGGGCGCCATTATTCGTCAGGCCGCAAAAAAAAACATATGCAGCGTTCCTGACCAAAAAAATCAGGAGCGTAGCTGGATCCGACACAAAACTTTTAAGCCAAAACAGAAGTTCGCCAGACCTAAGGCCTGGCCCCAAATTTCAAGAATTGTGTTGAAAATTCAAATTTCCAGCACAATTCTCGTGGAAGGTTGCTTCAGCGTTGTCGTCAATCGTTGTGGACCTTCAAAAACATCAACAAAACCAACAATTTGGGTGAGAATCGCTTCTTGGATAAAAAAGTGCGTCAAGCGAAATCGTCTGGGCTCCAAATTTAAGTATTTTAGGGAATTTTAAGTTTTTGAGCCGCCGGGGAATTGGGAAATGCTCTACTGATATGAAAATAGCATGTCAACCTTAGTTACATTGTTATCCAGTCAACTTCAAGAAAACATGTCGCTCATGGTTTGATATTGACTAACAAACAATGGATTCCTGAGGGCTCAATGAAATTTTTTGGTATCAAGGGATTTTTGCCGGATTGTACCATTTTTTTTTCGGAGACCTTAGGTCTGGCGAATTTCTGTTTGGGCTCAAAAGTTTTGAATCAAATACTGCTACGCTCCTGATTTTTTTGGCCAGGAACGCTGATGACGCCTTTTTTTGGCGGCCTGACGACTAATGGCGCCAAGACTCGTCAATATTGAACCATGTCGAATGAACTTTTTTTTAGCAGTTTCCAAAAGTTTAAAGCATTGCAAACAACTTTTGTTTGAACCTTTTTTCATAAAAATGGATATTTTTACGAGTTATGGATGGTTGAAAATTTTTGGTTTTGGAGCCGAACCTGAAAACCATATTTTTTCTCGGAGCCCTTAGGTCTGGCTAACTTCTGTTTGGGCTCAAAAGTTTTGTATGGAATCAAGCTACGCTCTTGATTTTTTTGGTCGGGAAAGCTGATGATGTTTTTTTGGCGGCCTGACGACCAATGGCGCCCAGACCCGTCAACAGTGAACCACGTCGGATGAACTTTTTTTGGCAGTTTCCAAAAGTTTAAAGCATTACAAACAACTTTTCTTTGAAACTTTTTTCATAAAAATGGGTATTTTTACAAGTTATGGATCGTTGAAAATTTTTGGTTTTGGAGCCGAACCTGTAAATTTAAATTTTCAATTGTCCATAACTTGAGTTCTATTCCACTTGGGGCCCTAAAAATTTAGGGGGAGTTTCGGGGGCCCAAAAGGACCATTTTCCTTTATTTTGGGCCACATCTAAAAAAAAATCCAAATTCGGCGTGGAACGTACCATACACTTTAAAGTGGTTTCTCGCAACCCAGTCGCCAGCGCTTTCTGGCCCTTCAGTCTTCTTGCAAATTTCTTTGAGTCATTACACTTCTGATACCACCTCTCCATGTTTTTCTAGGGCGTCCTCTATTCCTTCTCTCTGGGGAAACCTATGCCAATATGTTTTTTGGCCACCTATTATCCGGCATTTGACAAACGTGGCCGTACCATCTCAAACATTTAGTTTCAACACTATCAACAATATAGTGGTGTCTATCTTCATTGTTTGCATTATCTCATCGTTACATATTCCATCTTGCAGTGTCGGTCTGTAATAGTGTCTTCAGTAAGCTATTTCCATTGACAACAACTTCCTTTGTAAACGTTCAGTCATTTCGGCCCTATAGGTTGTAGTGCTCTCTACAATGTTCTTATAGATTCTGATTTTAGCATCTGGTTTAACTTGTGTACTCCACAACACTCCATTTAGTTGTTTTGTTGAATGTTTCCCCTGTCTAATACGGTTCTTAATTTCAGTTCCATTAATGCCACTTTTGGTAACATTTACCCCCAAGTATTTGTAAGAATTGACACATTTAACAGTTTCCTGTTCTAGGAACAAATCTCTATTTGTGCCTACTGCCATTAGATATTCTATTTTTTACATATTAATTAATAAACCCCATGCCATGTATTTCTCAGCCAGTTTCCTGACAATATAGCTTAGTACACTATATATAGCTGACAATATAGCAGAAATTTCCATATATCGGCATCTGCGTCTCCAACGTTTCAACGTGGAGTTCAAGCATATCTTGAACAAGGTCGGAGCAATTGAACAGCCTGTCGTAGACCTTTGATATTGGAAATTCCTCCGATAATTTTGTTCCGAACTTAATACTACTAGTCATATTAGTATATAAATTTTTGACAGCTTGTTCTTTAAGGTTACTCACACCATTTTCCGACATTGCAGGCTACAGTTTACTGAGGGGTACACTATCATAGGTTTTTTTAAATATATAAATATCATGTGTTTCTAAGTTTCGGGCCGTCTTTTTTCTCAAGAAGTTGTTTTAAGCAGGATAAATTATCACAGCATGATCTGCCAGCACGGAATTCATTTTGTTCATCTAGTTCATGAGTTTGTTGTTCTATTCGTACTTTAATAATTTTCCAATATAACCTCAAAATGGAGTTTGTCACAGTAAGTCCTCCATAATTTGAGCCTAATTTTCTGATTCTTTCAGATCAGAGTAACTGATCTTTTCTTAATTTCTCCTTACACCAATTCCGAATTTAGACAAGAAAAATATGTTACTTGCCACAGTATTCCTGAGAATATTAAAGCAAATACTATTTTAATAGAAATTAAAATTTAGGTTATTTTCATATAAACGGGAATATCTAGTTGAGTAAACGGTAAGTAAAAAATATTCAGGTGCTTGTAATATAACCTCAAAGGAAGATCAAAAAAGCCCTTTTTAAACTTTAATGTCAATATAATTTATAATTATGGAAAGGCATAAGCGTATTAAAATATTCAAAATATGTCCATATTTATGAAAGAAATTTACCAAATATATGCAACAAAACTTCTCAATTTGTAATAAAAAAATTATAACTTGATTATATTACAAATAATTAGTATTGTTGTTAAATTAGACCAACTGTGGAAATGACTGTTACTAGTTGTGAAGACAAAAATCAAATATTTTTCGTCTCCTACCTGAATGTGCCTGAAAAAGCCATCCGTATCAACTGGCGCAATCAGGACGTGTTTTAAACTAGTCAAGATCTAAGGTTCTATTCCATTAAAATCAATAAAAGTTTATGCAAAGAATATTTAACTTTTTATTGTAACACTTTCTAAAACTGCGTTACAACATTTTCCTAATTTTCTGAAAGTGACAAGATTCGAATTGAATTGATGTTTTAGGAGTAAAAACTATAGCTGCCATAATAACTGAAACCAGCTGTTTAAAATTATTGTCATATAGCGTAATTTACAAAGCAGACCACGAACTATCATTTCCCAAATCAAAAGAACTTGGTAATTTATTTTATAATCCGAATAGTCCCGTAATAGAATAAAATATCAAATAAAATAATTAAATAGAAATAACGCATATCGGAAGAGTAATTGTTATTTTATTGTATGCATTAGCATTACAATTTGGAAGCATACGCCAATAATTCTAATAGTGCACAATATATGTAAAATATAGTTCACTTATAATGCTGACGTTTGACGAAAAGCGGACGAGACGAGAGATTCGTGTCCATCGAGAATCTTCCAGATTACGTAGTCGTAAGGCTTGTTTAATATAGATGGATTGAACCAGTAGATATGAAGAAAAACGAGTTCTTACACCGTGTAACCAATCGACTTCTTACACTTACATAAAAGTTGCAATGTTCGTGCTCCTGCACGCGTAATGAGGCCGAAGAAAATGAATGTGACGATATGAGGTAGGTACTTCGAAATATATTACGGTTCTATTATTATTTCTGGATGTAAATATGCAATTTTCCCTCTTTGACAATTATTCCAGAGATATAATTTATAATTTAGAGCAAGATCTGGACATTTCCCGGCCGCAATCGTAGATGGAAGCACTGCTGGTAGGGTTCAGTTACCATTAGTCGGATTGCAAGTGGTTCTGTTAAGGAGATTGTAAACTTTCTTCAATTTTGAGAAAACTGGCGTATTGTAATGGAATTTGAAACAAGGTGGCATCATAGTAAAATAAATATAAAATATCCGCTTCCTAATCGTCCAACATCATGACAATTTCTAGCAAGTTCGATAATTGCTCCCATACAATGGCTGCGTTAATTACCTAAGGTACTTCTCTATTTCTATTTATGTTACAAGCCATTTGTAGATTACTAAGTGTTTGCAAGTGATATTTAAAAAGATGATTCTATCTCTAGACCAAATAGTTGCCCTTAGTAAAGGCATTTAAATGCAAATTATATTTATTAAAATATATAATATGGACACCAATGGACGAAGAGTCCTTACAGCATAACCAAACTGACGTGGAATGTTAACGATTTCGAGTTGTCTTTTGATGTTGTTTCATTTTCAATAAAAGTAATAATAAACGTAATTACTTACCACCGGAGTCAGAACTATGTGAACTGAGCGAAGCGGACTGTCTACTTTCGGAACTAGAAGTACTCCTATTACCCTCACTGGTACTACTCTTGATGCTTTCCATGCTACCACCACTACTACTAGTGGTCATGCTTTCAGTACTTGAAAATTTATGCCTCATTCTTCTACCTAACAAGTCCTTAGATCTTTTATTCAAGAAGAGCTCCTTCCTGGGCCTATCGGTTATCTCGAAAATTCTACCTGTGTCCGAATCTTTCGAGTTCCCAGGTCGTCCTTTGAATTCCGAAATTAATTGGTTGCAGCTGGTGCCAAATTCGATTTCAAAAGCTGTTCTCTGGTGAATTTGGAGGCTGTCGCTGCTGGTTGTTGGTGATCTGGAAATGACAGTGCTGACAGGTGAACCTGACAGTGCTGAGCAGAGCTAATCTGCCAAATGAATTGGATTAAAGGAGACTTTTCGTTTGGGCCTGCGCGTTTACTTCAATATGAGAATTCTAATGATGCTATTAGGCTGTTAGTTATAGGAACAAAACGTTCACCAGTTTGCGTGTCGCTTTAGAATGTCTCTAAGTACTTTGGGAGATTTGCTTTCATATGTGCTTAATTGTTGGCAATCCATAAACGATACTGGAAAAACAATATACTGTATACGTAGCATGATATTTTCGATAAAAACTTCCCCATTTTATGCCTTTTAAATAAATGCCTTGAACGTCAAACAATAAGCTTCATTTGACCTTTGTTTCGGATGGATGAAACCTTTACAGCACATTCCCGTTTAATCCTCGCAGTCCCCCATGAAGGAATTACGTAAAGTTTAGACTTATAGAAACTACATTAAAGTACTAACCTGCCTCTGAGCGATTTGACAGGGAGGTGGAGGTCTTTTAATCGGGATCTGGGGTGAGAGGGCAGATTGGGAGCACTTCGAATGCTGTTCATCATGTGTTCCTTTCCGTGAAATTTCGATGGCAAAGGGGCTGTAGACGGTGGCGAGGGTGTGTATCTACGTAGATGAAGGGCCCCAGAGAACGCCGAATTGTTCTTCTCTGTTTCAATTAAGTGCATGTTCTGAAAAGAATTTGGGAAGTATTTAATCTCAGCTCTTTGTAATAGAAAAAAAAAACAAGTAATGAAAAAGATACGTAAAATAAAAACAATGGTCGAGGGATTGCAATTACTCTTTAAAAAGGAGTTGTCAGCTCGGATGGGGAGGAGTTTTAATTAGTAGACGTATGTACTATATCCGTATGTATATCATAAGAGATTTAATTGTTATTAATGACATAAAAAGTAACCTCAAGTAATTAATAAAATTGCTGAAATTAATAAAGACATATTTTGTAACTTCTAAAATTATTAACTAGGTGTCTACTAACCTACAATATATATAACATAAATGTGTTGAATATTAAATCGCTATAGGTTGGATTTATGAAGAAATTTGGAGTGATAAATGTAAATGAATCAATAATGTATCGATATGTTAATATAACGTTAATTAGGCAAGTAGACACACATGCTTTGAATCTATATAACTTTCGAAAACAGTAAAATTTTCAAAAATAGTGAACGTTATATTTGCTTAGATTATGAATTTTTTTTCTAGTGAAATTCTATCAAAATTTTTGAAACGAATGAAGTGAGAGAAGCAAAAATTTCTAAAAACTGAGAAATTGTTTTTTTTTATTTTGCTTTTGATTGAGTTTTGGAATTCTTTCTTCAGCAGGTGTAGCAATTGTGACAAATATACCTTAAACCTACTACAATTTCATGTATAATTATTTCATAATTTATTCTGTAGGCATTACTCACACCTAAAAGTGAATAGATGTTACATAGAAATAGTTTAAGCCGTTAAAGAATTATAAACCTTAAAAGTTGCGTATGACCCAATATCCAAAATTTCCAAAAACTGAGAAATTGTAAATTTTAAAAGTTACGGGCGAACCGAAGTCTTAGCGGAAATTTTTCCAAAAAAATTGAAACATGCTACCCTTTGGCAAGGTCGATGGTTCATTTCAATCCAATTTCCCAAATAGTTGTCTTAAATTATTTTTCCATGAACTTAGCTGTACCTTCCAAAACAGGGAAGGTGTGACGGGACCCTGTTCCTTAATTTTGGCGCATTCCGACTTGTATGCATTGTACCTACATTGTAAAACAAGGTGTTTGTATTTTGGATTGAAAATTTTAAAATGAATGAAAACAGCACGAATAATGTCATTAAAGGCCTTATATTAAAACAATAATACTAGAAGAAATTAAATTATGAAACACACCCTGAAATAATTGCTGAAATTATATTTCGAAATTTGGAAGATATTAACAGATACTACTCCAAGGGGTAATACTCCTGTCGACACTGGACTAACGTAAGCACTTAATATCCATCCAACGAACAATAATTGTAACCAACGGTGTAGTGTGGGTTGGAGTATTAATCTTTAAAGTAACTGTTGCTGGCGATTTATTCACAATTAAATAATAAATGTACCAGGTTGTACTTCTTACGTCCACGTATATTCGAAAGCCAGTCACTTCTTCCTTTCTTACCTTCAACAAATGGATTTTACGACTTTCTTAAAACTACACGGCAATTTCAATTAACAATATACGTCCATAACCATGCACACTGCAACGTTTAAAATAATTTTTATTTTTAATTTGATCAACTGAAAATAATAGTTAAATAATTATCATCAATAACCTGCAATCCTGGTTGAATTTTTTTAAATAATTATACAGTTAATGGTGGTCATGCTTTTTCAACAACAAATAAACTATAATTCTCATAAAGGTTTAATCCTAGTCAGTGTATTAGGGTAATTTTAGGCATCAAAAAATTATCATTTGATACGTTTCTTCAAACTTTTTTACGTCTTTTAGAGGCTATTGTTAAGTTCTTAACCTCCTTTAAGTTTCACGAAATTAAAAAATATTAGTTACGAATGAAAAACAGTATATTTTGCATATGGAGCGTTGTAACTATTGTAACAACTGTGCATTATAAGTTTGTATTAAATTGATTATACATTTTTAATACTATTAGTAATTCCTAATGCTTCGACATCTTCGCCACAAACATCTTAATAGAACTTTGGGTTACTTTTGAATGAAAAAGTTATTAAGTATTAATTATTAAGGTATTATTAAGTATTATATATGGACATTAAAAGTGTCCACACAACCAGAGAAATGTAATTTATTTGCCCTGCTTGGACGTAAGACCCAAAAATGTTTATATACAGTGTGGATACCATTTATGAAATAAAATTATTTTGAATGTTATTTTAGAGAATTGTAAAAAAATCTCGGACAGATCAATTCTTAATCTGAAAGATACGTCTTCTAATTAACACATAAACGTATAGGGTGATTCATGTATTTGCAGGAGAAGATAGATAACTTTTTTAATGGATCATCTTCCTTTATACTTTTTTTTTTTTTAGTTAGACAATCAACAGTACTCATGTTTGAAATGACAAATTGTTAATGAAATTTTAATGAAAACCCAAAAATGTGACATGAGCGGTTGCTTATTAGAGTTCTTATTCTATCCCAATTAAGTTGATTCCCAATTCTATCTATTAGTTCTTGATTGGGACTTCTTGATTCTAGGATCATTTGTACAAAATGTTCTCCGTTGACTTATTTGCAACCTCCCAAACTATATTAGCAAAACGCCTCTCTAGCTTTCTCTAAGATTTAAAATGAACTATTTTGTATTTCTGTGCGTATTCGGTTCATTTAATCAATGTTTTCTGGCTTCGTTACATACACTTTATTTGAGATAGTGCCACAAAAGGAAATTTAAAATTTCGTAGTCTCGTACTTTAGCTGGCTACTTAATGGTACCTCCTCTTCCAATCCATCTGTTCATAAAGATTAATTTCGTTTAGATAATTTCATACCATTTGTCGTTTTAGTTAAATATATATAATTCGCTAGGAATTGAGTTTTCCTTTTAATGAATTAACATGTCCTAGTTCTCTGAACTGTGCATGAACTTTGGACACAGTTCCTTGTTATATATCCGATAAATCAGGTTGTTTCTTATTAAAAATGTTGACAACTTCATCAACATCGACATCAAAATTTTTCATCGATGAGTTTTAAGATTTAAGATTAAGATCACTTTAAGATGTAATATTAACATGTACTTATTAACTGACCTCTATTATTTTAGCAAAAACAAAATACCAATATAATTTAAAAAGATACAGGGTGATCCATTAAAGAAACTCACCTATCTATTATTACAAATGCATGAATCACCCAGTCCGTCTAGATATATTTAGATTTAAAAGGCGAATCTTTCAGATTAGAAATTAACCATTCCGAGCATTTTTTATAATTGCCCAAAACAATATCAAAAAAGGTTAATTCCACAAATGGTATCCACACTGTATAATATAGCGTCTACAACATTTCTGGAATATTAGGAATGTGGAAGATGACAGTGAAATAAGAGACAGTAATGGTTAATAGAAGAATTACACAGATAAGACTGTGTTCAGAAGGTTGTATATTTAATCTATAGCGGCACTATACATACGTATCATTTGTTATAGCAGAAAAGTGGAACATTAAACTGCGACGTATATTGGTGATTATTAATGATAAACATCTGTGTCACATACAGGTGGATGTGAATATGTTTTAACTAGAGCGTATATAATATTAGTTAACAGTAATGAGAATGATTTTTCATCCCTTTGTTTGACGTTTTTATTCAGGAAAACCCTCAGGTATTTCCTCTTACTTTCTTCTTTAAGACTTTTTATTCAAAAATTGAAGTAGTTACCATCGGTACAATCATTTGCATCCTAAATAAAATACCCATAAACACTTCCTAATTTTAACATTCACAATTTTGTTAATTGTAAAATTAGACGTACTAGCCACTAGACATACTTTACGTTTGTCCATGTTTTATCTGCCTGGATTTCCAAATGAAAATAATTTAATTTAAATAGTCGTTAAATTTCAAAACCAGCGGTTGTATCACTATCCATAATACTATAGTGTACTGTTGTGACAACTGACAGTGAAGACAAAAATCGTGCAAACGACGAATTTGGTTAGGTTTAATATCTAAAGAGTAGCGGAGCACGTTATGGAGTAAAGAACTTGTAAAGGAGTAAATGAGTGTAAGTGTGGATGGTTTCAAAAACTTGTTTTGTCGTTTACAAAATATTTCACAAATTACACATGTATTTTATCTACCGCGTCTGCCCATTATTTCTTTTAGTGGACTCCCTTCTTTGAATAATAGCGTATTGTCGTAGTAGTTCCATTTAATTTTTATGAATAGTTTTGCACCGGATTTTGTACCTTTACAATCCCTAATTTTTCTTTCAATTTCCTCTTTTTCTTTTTAAAAACTATCTGCGATTTACAATACCGCGTTCATTCTTTACCTTCGTCATTATATTCGCATTAACGACAGCTCCACAAAACAGGACGATCCCGGTATAAATCAATTACATTTATAAGGGTATTGTTTGTCCACTGCTACATCCTCATAGCAGTGAAAATAATAAGCCAGCAACTCGCAGGCAATCTCAATCACAATTAAAGCCGCATGAGGCTAATGGGCTTTGTTCTTATTGCCTCTCTTTATACGAAACCGGCAATTGAGCGATTCCACTAATATGATTTTCCATCTGGCATAGTCTCGTCTACATTTTCAGCTTTTCCAAAAGGTCTTCAAAACTGCGTTAGATTCAGAACAGATTTTGCAGAAGTGGAATTGATAGCATAAACTCAAATTAATTGAAATCAACAAAACCCTCGATCGTGTTTCAATCATAAAATTTGGTTGTCTGTAAAGTCGGTTTATGGACGATAATTTTACGTGATAACGTCATAAGAAAACATTGATGAAAAATCGCATACGTTTATGAATTGCATTGAATTATTATCACTAAATTATCATTACTAATGTTTTATATTATAGAAGATTTTTCCGCACTGCGGTTGGCCGGTCCAACTTGTCATTCTAGACACATTGTTATGACATGTATGAAGCTGAGCATTAATCTTGAACCTTACATGAATTGATTGCTACACAGGATAATAATTATTGTTTTCATTGAATACTAAATGCAACCAGTCGACTTTTTATACGATCATTTATATCATTCATCATAATTTTTTAGTCGAAATCGTAACATAACCTATTATTACTGCACACATCGACCATTGCTACTTTTATTTAATGATCCAAGAACAAATATATGAGATTATATAACTAATCAAACTCTTAGAATGCAAGAATTAATTACCTTATTGCCGCAATTGTTATTGTAATAGTAATAAGCAATGGTATGCACAGTAAATATTCAGATTCAGATAACTTTATCTAACGTGCTGTCGCCTACCCCTTCCATCGCGCTCGCGAACCAAGCCGATCGCCAAATCGAGCTTTCACTCGGACGCTGTAGTGGGAGAGAGACGGATGCGTCGTAAGGCAACCGCTCTCACTCTCGCTCGCACGCATGGGTCTTGCGTAACGTTACAATGTTTTCTGGAAAGTGAAGGTAGCGCACATCGATTTATAAGAAGTTTATCACGGAAAAAGTTAGCATTTTACTTTGTCGCGTTAGAATGCGACTGATGAGATATGGTAAAACAAATTTGATCACGTGATATTCGAAAAAACGTTATACGTGGAATCAATTCAAGGGTGTCGTTTCAGTGATTCTGAGTTGGCGAAATTGGTTTTAGTTACATTTAAATACAAACTCCTAATAAACTATCTCTTTTGGTGAATTCTAATTTTGCCCTTTCATCATTGTCACTACTAAATTGTTTCGTAGTAAGGATTCCTGTCAATTTGTGTCAAGACAGAATTAAATTGAATTTCCCTGAATTTTCTGTTAAGAGTGAATAATAGACCAAAAATTGAGCAATACTTGTATCTTGGTTTCGAACGTTAGTACCACATTAGGCAGCAGCTGGAGTACCTACTAGGTAAATGTAATAATCGTAAGAAATACAATTTTGAAAATTCTATTAGCACATAACTAATTAAATCTAAACAACCGTTACTGACGACAGACGAGGACATTGTGAAAATCAAATTTTACATTGACGCCATTTTGGAAGTATCGTTTTTTTATTTTTGGCGGCTCCATAGTTTCTGTTGAACGCTCTTAGTGAGTTTTCACCATTATATCGAACTCCGTGCTGAGCAAATGGAAATTAATTCTGCATTTTCCTCGTCTGCGATACATCATTTTCATCAGGAGCCAATGGCAAATATCTATTTTACCATTAGTTAACACTGAATCACTTAGAGATGGTAGATACTCAATTGCTCCGTATAGCATACGAAAACGGTTTTTCTTTTACCAAATTGTAATATACACTAATTTATAAGATACAAATACACATTTATTAGATAATATAACTTCAATCTTCACTGTTCAAAAGCCAAGAACGGAGTAAAGTATACTTCTAATCACGCTGTTGTTATATTTATGGAACATCAAAATTGTATTGTTTAAAATAATAAAATAAAATAATTATTGATGGAAAATTGGAAAATTAGTAAATGAACGTAAATATAAATAAAGGGCTCCAAAATTTTATGGTGGAAGTTTTAAAACTCTTTTTGAAGCTCTTAAATCTCTTTAAGACACTTATTTTGTGTCTATAAGTAACAATGTTTACCAAATCATTGTTGATAAATGTTACACACCTCAGCAAACTAAATAAAAATATACGCATCCCAACCCACCATAAACAAAAAAATTTTAAATGACATCTGTCACAAGTTTCTTGTCCTAAAAAACCGAGCACGATTTTTCCTTTCTGCTTTAACACAACTGAACGGCTTAGATGCCATATACATAAATCCTCTCCACGAAAACGAATGATTTAAAGCAACACGACAGAAAAGGGAAACTTACTGAACTCAATAGTTATTGTTTTAGACAAGAACAAGATGGCCGATGGAAAATAAAGATATTAGACTTTGTTTCCACAAGATTACGGCGGTTTTATAAAGTAAATCAAGCGTTAGGAGTAAACGTTTTGTTATTTACTTGAAATCCCATTTTTCTGGGGAATATTTGATTCCAAAGTTATATATTAGCTGTCACGGGACTTTAAAGCGAACTATTGAAATTGAAAGAGACGTATCGCTCGGTAGCAGAGGTATAATTGACGGGGGATCCACAAACTCAAGACGGCAAGAGTTCCTATCAAATTGAATTACATTCACTCTCGTCCTTACCTGTATACCCTGCGAGAGCACTAAAACCGAATTATTGTCGTCCTGGCTGGATTTCTGGCAATTTTCTACAGTCCTATTACGTCTGTTAAGCGAGTTATTATCTACGGAGGGCTCTGTTTCAGGATTCGTATCCCAGGATTTTTTCACTTGGACGAGAACCGGGTGGTTAGTTACTTTGTCGATTTGGTCTAAGTCATCGTTTGACTTGCTGATTCGGCAATCAAATGCAGTTTCATACACATGACGTTGGCGTGTCATGTCGTCTAATCCATAGTCATCATATGCGGCTACTGTAACTGGATTCGGAGGCATCTGAGCCCCATGGGGACCGTCCCTGGAACAAAACACACACTCGATATAATTTCGAACGATTTCATTGGGCCTGTTTAATTATTTTAACTTCTGCCGGCAATGAATTAACAGGAAATTAACCATGTGAACTTTATAGGCTTTTCAAAAATAAGTGTCAGGAACTTTGAGGAGATTTTTGAGATACAGGGTGTTAAACGTGAGAAAATAATTCAAAACTAATTTCAATAGTACGGAGAAATTCATGCTTATTGCTAAATTTGGTGAGATGATTACAATTATTACAGTTATAACTCCGCCTGGGTTATCTAATGGGTGAACTGAGTAGCTCATCGGATGGCACTGCTGGTTCCAAGCCAGGATAAAGTAGGAGGGTTTTCAAGGTAAGGCAAGCTACCTACTTGGGGTAAAAATCCATATTAGCTTACAGAACTGACCATACAGCTTTGATGCCGGACAGAATTATCAGATGACGACACATGCTAGGACAATGGGAAAACAAATTGGAAAACGGTCAGGAATGTTCTTGATATATTCCCAAATAAAACAAAACAAATAGTTGTTGCGAAATCTTTATAACAATGCCGACCTATCGTTCATAATTATGAACATATTCATGGCTATGTTTTCAGGATTGGAAAATTTGACATTTGACGTTTGTCATTTTTCCATTCCTGAAAACATGGCCATGAATATGTTCATAATTATGAACGAAACGTCGGCATTGTTATAAACATTTCGCAACAACTAGTTGTTTTATTCTATTTGGGGATATATCAAGAACAATCCTAACTGTTACATCTCAGCTCCAAAATTTTCCAATTTTCCAAAATTGGAAAACGAATTGGCAAACAAAACGTAAACACTGCATAACACGGATTGCGTGCTGAAACGTAACGTCGTGGAAAGGAAGAGATCAAGAGATCATAATAGAAATGAAGAAACACAACATTGAAATTTATGGGATCTCTGAGACAACGAAGAAGGGACAAGGAACATCAAAATACGGAGAATTCATACTAATATACAAGTGCAAAGACTAAACAAGAAAGACCGCACTTAGAGCTCAGAATTCTGCTGCACGATAAATATACACCGAGTATCGAACATATCGAGTACCTCATCGATAGAATATTAAAAACCTAACTAAACACCATAAATTACAATATAAATCACATTTACAATGAAACAGTTTCATATTCGATGCCATAATTGCAATCAGCGCACCAATTTTGGTATTAGTATATTAACTGGTTTTGAAGGTAATATATTTTAGCAGTAAATATTTTAAAAATATTTGACTGTATTGAATTGTGCATGTCATTTTGAGCAAATTTAATTTTTGTCTGTTTATTATAACAATGTTTATTATAATACACAGTTTTTCAAAAACACAGGTACAAAATTTAGAGCAAATTCATACGCAAATTCATATTCAATAGCAAATTAGATACGTGGTTATCTTGAAAGAACGTTAAATGAATTAAATGCTAACATGAAAATAAACAATTAAAAACAAATTAATTTCTATGTTCCGGCACTAAAATGACAGTTATTCTAGCTCTAAAATGACGGAAAACAGTGCTTTAATGAGGGTTATTAAAGCGTTGTTTTTTTAATATTTCTTGTTGGGTTGGTAACAAGATAGTCCCTAATGCTGTCTGTGTGAAAAATGAAAATGGTGTGAACATTGACAGATGTCTAGTAAATAGCAGTGATACCAACTTAAATGTCACGATAAAATATTCCCCTGATAAGAAATTTTTAATTATTTAGAGACATTTAGATGCATGGAGACAGTTTTGAGTATGAATTTTAGATCCAAATTGGTTCTCGAAATTAAATTCTGATTAGTATATTATTAAACAAAATTGCTTGCAGAACGAGGTTAGGACTTTCCCTAAAAATCACGTTAAATCAGTAGTTAATGAAATCTTACTTATTTTTCTTAAAATAAATGAAATTTGAATACTTAAATTCGGTAACGGAATTGAAAATAAATTTTCCGTTTGAATATGGAGATTTTAAATTGTTATGATGGTTTAAGGGAAACAAATACTTCGACGGCAAATACCCCTATCGATATTGAATTACATCTCTAATTCCTCTAGTCCACAACGGGTGACACCATAGTAAAGGGTTAAATACACCCCGACCCCGAAAAATTAACAACCCTGGATGGTGCTTTAACCCTACTCTGGCTCTACGCGCCAAAGTCTAACCGATTGCACCAATAGGTTGATGGTACCTATTACTGAAAAGGTCTATCTAATATCAGATTCTTGCTGAAGGATAGCAGTGACCAGTCAGCGTTGTCAATTGCCATTTTCTCATACACCCCCGGCAATGGTGTTTTGTTGGTTCTGGGTGGGGATTTAACTTATATTCTCAGTAATAACCAATAACATGCCATCAACGCGGGTATTCAATTGGTTATGACTTTGGCGGGTATAGCCGGATATTGTGCGTTCAAGTCGCATTCAGGGTTGTTAATTCTTCAATCCAGGGTTGAGGAGCTATTGAACCCCTTAATTATTAATTAATTAATTAATTAAACCCCCTTAGATTGTGTTATGTATGCCAAGTGAAATAATTTAATTCAGTAAAACTCACTCCAAAAAAATATTAATGAGTTAACTTAAGGTATGCAAATATTTAAAATAAAATTGCTCTAATTACCTTGAATCAGTTTCGACACTTGAACTCTTCTTGTATTTCACCGAACATCTTGACTTGACAGTTTTTGATTGCGACTCATAGGAATTGTCTAGACTTAAACTCTTGCGAAACTTCCTATTACTTCTATTACTTTTCGTCTTTTTGTTGGTGTTTTGTGGTTTTGGTGCTTTTGCGCATTCTGATTTTAAGCTTTTATTTTTCTTTGGGTGTTTGAGCTCTTTCGGAAAACAATTTTCTGCTGTCTTGTATCTAAAGAGATCGCCGTAGTAGTAAGGAGAGGGGTGCCGTTTAGCAGTAACGTCTGTTTTGCTTGGGGATAAGACGCTAAGTGGTAAAACTCCTTCGTTAATGCTGTCAGGAGAATTTAGGTCTAAAACTGTTGAGTTTCGGTTTTCCGCAGGCACACAGAAGTTGAAGTCATCGTCGGAGAGAGGTGCAGATTCATCTGGAACAATAAATACGTACTTTGCAACTACTTTTAGGATCCGCAGAATATAGATAAATATAGATAAATAACTGTAGAAAAAAAATGATACTGACGTATTAAAAAGATATCTCGAATAAAAATATTTATAATACATTAAAAATTGATTAGAGCTGTAATCTTTTCTATGATGCTTCCCTTTGCGCCTGGTAGGTATGACAGCAATTTGTTTCTAACAGGTTTACGATTACTAAACGTTTAAAACTCTGGCTATTGCATGTTATATTGTTAAAACCAATAGGAGCGCAACTCACAAAAATTGGTAGCGTTCCATATGGAATCCAGAAAATTAAAATAAAGTTCTAATAAAGTTTGGTTTATTAATCTTTTAAGATTTTAAATCAGAGATTGTATGTGCGAATTTTTGCATGACGATATATATATGATTGAAGTATATTTTCCAAGCAATGTGCCACTTAAGGAAATTTGGGATTAATCATATTTCATTTCCGTTCAATATTCGGAAGCACTCCACAAGCTGAGCAGTAATACTGATTGACTTTTAAAAATGTTTTTCATAAACCTCGGATATCATATTATAGCCGCTCATTATTGTTAATATTAAATTCGCTGTAGCTTTGCTTAATGAGGTATATATTTGCGCTTATTACACTTACGAAGTACAGTCACTCTCATCGATCGTTTAAAAGGACAGGAAACAAACATTTTCCTTAATCATTCAAAACATTAACTTTCCTAATATTAATTAATATGTAAGTGTAATGGTAAAAATGATTTGCTTATGTCATACTGATCATTAAAATGAAGCGAGTCAGCGTTAATGATGATGGATCCGTCCATTTTAATTAAAAATATAATAGAAAAACAGTATTAATCAAGGAAGGTAAAAACATTATTTATTTTTACAATGAAATTCTGTTGGATACTACAAATTTAATTAAAGGTAAATATTTTCTCATGGTTAAAAAACCGTGCTGAACACATTTCCACTATGTACTTATTTTATATTAATTTACATAATGACTAGTAACCAGAAACACGGTATGAACAGGCACAAAATTTGCTCTCAATGGAAATAGGATGAAAAAGCGGGACTTTTATCCTAACCTAATGGATGGCTTGTGTGTAACTGACGCCTCAGGACTCGGGATGCGTTACCACAACCGCATCCAGTAGTGTGCATATAAAGCACATGAAGAAGATTCCCTAGGGGAGCAGTGCATTAATGATTAAGGGATGACATTTGCAACATCAGTAAATTATAGTGGATTTATAGAATGGGCGGTACATTTACGGGCGTTTTATATCGGGATTCCTTTTGTTGTTCATAGATAAAGTGCAATGTACCCGATTCTACGAGCATAAATGAAAATACTGCTTTTTCGTTAAAATACAATTGTGAACCTTGATTTTTTAATTACATATTAAATTTAGGTCTCAATGTTTTGGTTTGGGTATCTCGACTTCGATAGTTTTTGAAAGGTTGTGAAATATTTTGAAAGTCCCACAGCAACTTCAATGGTTTAATAGGCTAACAATAGTTTAATAATTGCATCCCAACGTGAACTACAAGATTTATTATAAGTAACGAAAAATCAACTGCATAAGCAGGGAGTAATAACCAGTTCAACTTGTGCTAAAACTAAACTTATTTTAGAAACCTGAAGTCGTTAACTGTATCTATTAACTATAGCATTTTGCTGCCTTTAGTGAGACTCTTTCGTGAATCTATAGTCCAAGCACCTTGCTTCTAAAAATTAATTTCGTTTTAAATTAGTTCTACGAAATAAATTTGATTAACTAAATTAATCGCATAAAAGAATAGTAACTTTTTAACGCTAGATAATTCCTATCATCACTAGATTTTATAAAGATCTGTCTTTGAACATATCAAAGACATCTTCATAAACCAACCCAAAGATATACTGAAGCCAACAATGTAATTCAATATCAGCAGGGGTATTACAGATTACAGATCCTAATAAAAATGTGTCTCTATTGAATTTAAATACAACTGTATCTATTTTCCAGCAAATGTACTCCTTTTTATGCTGGCAATTTTCTTTTAACGTCTGAGATCTAGAATATGCAAAGTTTTAGAGGCGGTCTGACATTTTTCCGTATTAAAACTCGACAAGATATTTATGGCAAATTACTACTATAGCGCTTATTTAACTTGACATTGCAGTCTTCGCTTTCAATAATTCCGACTGGCTTATTTCCAAACTAATATCGCTCTGTTTGAGACGAAAAACTCATTTGGGATTCAGAAACGATATGCGCTCTCAGAATTTTAAAGTAGTATTTATAATAACATATCACGGTTAATACAGAATGTAGACAGTGAAAATTATATCTACATAGACGATTTTAATTGTGTTTTTATCATTTTGTAGTTTAATAAATTGCCAAACATTTCCAATGCTGAATTCGAACGTTTCATGAGTTTTTATTAAAAATGACATTGATTTTTGTCAACTTTTCGGGTGTTGGAACGTCTGGTGTGATGTAAGTAAGTGAGGGAAACCTTTTAGAATAAGTAGTGAATATGGTTAAGCATGGAAGGTTACACTGCGTTCTTTGGATTAGGAGAAATGTTTATTTGAGAAGGGCACAAGGACAGCAAAAAATGTTACCGTAATAGAAAAGGTTTTACGCCCATCCATTATAAAGAACGAGGAACACATACATACATAAAATTACAGCAACACAATGCATCAAGTCCCACATCTGCAATTAGTATGTGGCATTTGTATAAACGGCGCTTCGACCTGTTGGAGTAGCCAACACAATTCCAATCCAATTGAGCATTTTTTACACATACTGAAGTGGAAGTTAGATGAGCACAGTATCATCATATTCAAAAAAGGTTTGAAACAAATCCTTGTGTAAAAGTGGAACAAGATTCGTCTAAAGACTGCTAAAAGTTTATAGGCACTACAAGTACCCAAAAGAAGATCTGCTGTAATAAAATCTAAGGGCGAACCCAGAAAATATTAGTGTCTGTCAAAATAACCCGTGGAGTAATAAAACGATTATTTCGCCGGTAATCAGAGGCGTTCTTAAAGAAATTAACGGAAATTAATAAATGAGTTATAATCGTATATGTAATGATAAGTTTGCTTAAAACCGTTATAATTGTTTTAATAAAAGTTAGGCATTACGACCGCGAATGTTATCAACTCAGAAACGCTTCCATTTTTACCTGATTTGTCGTTAACTTGTCATTAATATGATATATTATAATATCGGAACTCGGTATTTATTTATAATATTTTATGGTAATAATTTTTATATCTCCTATTTATAACGATGTGTTGGATTTTTGACGTCTATCTTGCAAATTTGTCGATTCAGATATTGGTGATCAAATCTTGAATTTTCATTAATTCATTTATTCATTTTTTTTATATTATTATGTATGGAGAGATTTGCATGTACTTACTATTTTGTGAAATGTGAAAATTATATGGATCAACTGATACAAGGTGCCTAATACTTTTGACCAACACTGTATACAAAGCTTGTTTTGAAGATTAATGTAAGCCAGCACAACATATTTAAAGATTGTTGATAGTGTCAAACTTATATTTTCATCAATTTGGATTAAACTAATAAACTTACTAGTACGATATTTGGGAATTTGAATCATGAAAATATTTAAACTAATGTCTCTTAGAGATTTAAGAGATAAACTTCCCCCTTAAAGGATATGGACTTCTATAGAAAGTTATTAATAAAACAACATGACTTTGTAAGTAAAATTGCAATTGTGACAAAATTATTTACCGTTAGAATATCATTTTATCGTACATTGGGTTATGTGGATCACCATTTATTGCTGAAAAGTATACAATGATTACCGTTTGATTAGTACATATTTACTAACAAGATCCAATATTCAAATGACTTCAAGAACCTTAAGCCCATCTCGACAGTTATATTACACACACTACTACTCAAATTGTTTGCAGTTGGTTTCAAAACAGTTTACGTTACAGACAATATTGTTTTGCTATAATATGTTAGGAAGGTTTACAGATTTTTTTAAAACTGTTTAAAGGAAAAGCTGCTCTTAATGATAATCCCAATCATTTGCTTGAACTAAGTGGCAACTGAATCCTAGCCAGAGTGACAAGAAAGCCATCCTTGAACAGATTTAAGAAATTCGGGTGAATTGCAGCCAATTAATCGCACTTAAATATAAATGGTTGTCAGAAGTTAGTATAATTTAAATATATAATAATCGTATTATTATATATTCAATATATTCCGCCTAATTTATAACACAATTAAAAATCCCATTTATTTTCTATAACGCAAAAATGTAAATATTTCACAAAGTTTGTTAAGAATGAGCTAATAAGGATAATTTAAGTGAACAAGTTTCAGACATCGACGAGATGTGGCTTTTATATTGACAAATTGACATCACCAGTATAACATGGTGCCTATGATGCCATTGTAATGTTACACGACTGACAACGATTTGAATTTTGTGTGAACATAACAATGTGATGTGCAAATGTCATAACAAGCAATAAATAGGTTTAACACATAGTTACGAGCAAAGGAACATGACCAGTGTCCATTTCTCGATAACTGAATATTTGTTTGTCAGAGAGTTCAGTGGTGTGTATATAAACGTTTGAGTGTATATATTAAACTAGGAACACTTTATCAAGCTTTACACTTTCACAATTCGGTAAGGTAAAGTATGCTTTGTATAGAAATTGATGATATGCGGGAAACACTTTAAAGGTAAGCCTTAAGAAATTAGGGAACCAAAACAAGATGATTCATGAGGAAGTTGCCACATTGTCACTATCTACTAAAAATATATTTCTTATATCGGATAGTGTCGAAATATTTGAAATGATCAACATACGGCCATTTGAATTAGGGAGTTAAAATCTAGTTTTCCAACAGTATTTCCTAAATGTATCCAGACAAAGAACTCAAATTTTCAAAATTAGTTAGCCACTTAAGGGTATAATGGCTCCAAATCTTATGATAATATCGAAGTAAAAAACTTACTTTTAGGGGTAGGTTCAGGGAGTAACCTCTTTTCACTTTCGTAATTATATTGGCGTTTTTAATGGCTGTGAGGTAATTATTCTTCTAAATTTGTACTACGACAAGCATTCTAGATAGATAAAATCAAGTGATTTCAAGCAATTTCGATTTAAATAAAATATTTTTGTGACGATGAACATTCTGTAAAACGACCATGTTGCTGCCGCAGAGTACAAAGTAATCAATAAACCGTAATACAGAGTGGTTATTAAAGTATTACCTACATTTTTCAAGCTTTGTTCTTAAATTTACTTTCCTTATTTCACAGCTATATGTAGGTATATACAAAATTCGGCACATATTTAACGACATAATTTCCCTTCCCCTTAATATATTTTAAAACAAAAATGGACGTTCTAATAAGAGATGGTAAAATGATGAGACTGTGCAATTTATCTTTCTTCATTTGATGCTTCGACGACTAAATCAGTCATCGTCATCAGTTTAATCAGACTTCTCCGACGAACTCAGTTTACTCATGACGACTAATTTTGTTGTGGAGACGTCCAACGAAGCAAGAGGAAATAATTATAGAAAAATCAATTTATTAATGGAGGAACTTATAAATTTAGGAAAATTTCTCGTGGCGATTTAAAAAACAATGTTTTTCATGAACAGGAATATTTTTGCATTGTATTTATTGCTTACACAAATCTTCATCCAGTCAGGTCTGGTTTGGTGGTTTGGCAGTTATGTAAAACTTATAAATGACTTCAGATTGGTGCTATTTTATCGTTGTTTAGAAAGTCATATGCCAGCAAACACAAAAATACTTGTCCCTTACTTTCATAAAAGTAATCGTTGAAGATGTAAAAGGAAACTGCAACATCACAATTTATGGATAAATTTTCGTTCGGGGTCGGATGCGGAATGCTCCCAAATCCTGCACAAATCCCATTTTCTTTTGAACGTGTTGGTTATTTATACAAATGCAGTCCATACATAATTTCCACAGACAAAACTTACGGAATCCGAGAAACAAACTTCGGAAGTCGGGAAAAACAAGAGTCGTATTTTTCGCTTACGGAGAAACAGTAGAGACCGTAAACTTTTCATCTGAATTACTTTAATACTCAAACAGTCCTGGAGGGAACACATGATTCATTCCCCTTGACCGCAACGTTAAATTATTATTTCCACCCCATACGCTTTAATTACACATGAAACCCTTCAATTTTCCCTACTGGCTTGCTAATACAAATATGTGTATGACGTAGAGCAGTTTTCGAAACATTTTCGTTTACATCCACATTAATGTTGTCATTTTGTGGATATGAAATTATGGCTGTATTTTCTAAAATATGTGTGGGATGTGTTGAATACATACTCACAAACTTTGAGGAAACAACAAAATGTTACACTGCATCTTGGAAACAAAGCATTTCATAACTCCCATTCATAACTTCCCATAGGCAATTTTTGCTTGTTACTTCGCACAAGTTGAATTTCTATTAAAGTATGGAACTGGATATTATACGACCTCAGAAATAACGTATTGTAAGAAAGGAACAAAAACAATATTAATTACATGCTTCTTTCCATCTATTAACGAACTTTTTTCTTCATTTCACGAGTTTCACCTGGAAAGTGAGTAATTTTGATTATATCGAGTTTAATTTAGTAAAACGAGGCAAAAGGTAAGGGATTTTAAATGTAAAAAATACGTATCAAATATCATAAATTATTACCACTTACTGTGGTCCTTATTTTTGTGCGACTTCTGGTCTTTTCAACTAACGAGCTTGGGATTAGGGTAGGATTAATTAAGGATTGGTAAGTTAGGTCGACGTTGCCTTTTTGGTAATAATTTATTTGGTTGACCGCCCCGTACGCACCACGTGTGTAATATTGCTCGCATTACATGTCCCCTCATCACCATTAACTACTAATTATAATGTCAATAGTTAATGCGAAAGGGGAAGGTCTCCGGAGATTTTAGCAAAATTTCGCACATAATAGAACAGTTGAAAAAATAGTGTTTTCTTATTGAAATGTGATCAAATTAAACTATACAAGAAAAAGGATAGGATTGCAATGTAATTATAATGTAAATAATTTGAAAAGTTCTGTACAATACATTTTGTAATGGTTTCAAATTGTTACCTTTTCACCTGATCTTTACCTGTTAGTAGGTGTAACCGTATGTTTGATTAATTTAATCAAAATGAATTTACCGAAACCACTAATGTATGATCACATACTTATATATCATCATTTTGAACCTCACTTGATCAAAATTAATTAGGGCTCAGGGCTCATGCTTGACGATAAATTTGGTAATTAATAGAATTTTAACAAACATCCAATTATAAATACATAAAAGAGGTTTTTAAGAAACCAAAAGACGCTACTATCCCTACCGACACTGAATTACATTTGGTTCAAATATCTCCTTGATGTCTAAAGGTGGCAATGGCATGTTTCAATATTTGCAAATAAATGTCTTAGTTTTTGTTATTTTGACGAAAAATATTGTATTCTGTTAGATGATAGCAAATAGTGTTTTGATCAAACGGTGTAATTCAGCTTAAACGAAAGCAGGTTACAACTGAATGGGCTGTAAAAGTAAGCTAATTGTTTAAAAATAAAAGCGTCACAACAGTTTTCGAAACATAAAAAGTGCACAGTGCCAGGATTCATCGCTATAATGAAATTTGCCAGCAATTTCATAATAATTGATCAAATGGCCTACAAGCCCTCCAAATATTCTATAGCAATTCACTCGAAATCATTTGACCTATCCAAACTTCTTATTTAATATATTTTTGCAAGATGAGAATCTATTCCTAGCAAAATTGAAATACCAAGAAAAATATCATTTTGTGCCTTATAGTGTAGGCCAGGGGTTCCCAATCTTTTTCAGCCCGCGGCGCACTTACAAGTTTAGTATTTTGTCACGGCGCCCTATTTTAGTAACCTATTTGGAATAGATATAGTGACTATATATTATAGTCGAAAGAAATAGGTACCTACAATAACAGTAGTTATGTAGATAGGCACAAAAAATAAAACGTCCACAATATTAAATTGAGTTCTATTATATTTATAAGAATTCAGAATTGAAACAGAGAACAACAAAAAGACTTAAGAAAACGACCGAACGTTGTCCAGCGACTCGAAGTTGGGCATGGCAGTATAGACAAGAGAGAAACACCAAGTGTTCCCAACTAATTAGTTGGTCTAGTTTCTTAAGTCTTGTCTAGACTTAAAGAAAAAATAAGACTTGAGACTGCTACTCTCATTTCGGTGCTCAACATTCATCTTTGAGCGGTATTTGTTCTTGATTACAGCTACAGGTGAAAATCCTTCACAAAAATATGATGTGGCAAACGGAATGAAAATTTTTAAACCTTTCGAAGTTAAATTTGGATATGTTCATTTTGAATCGTAAACTCTACCAAATCGGAACTGGTGAATTTAGTTTTGAGGCTGTTGTCGCAAGAGAGTTCAATGAGACTCTCTTGCTCTTGTGATCTGAATCCTGGCAGAACTTGTGCGCGAAAAGCATCTTGCATTCACCCAAATTTTTCGATATCATTATCATCTGCAAAGTACTTCGAAAACCATTCTGTGAGCTTCGATAGGTGTTCCGTAAAAAGGGCCATCAGGTCTTGTGAGACAACCAGTTCATTAGATGCCGCATATTTATACAATTGCGGGAAGCAATCTTGACTGCTGCCTTAATTCATTTTTTTTATCCACAACCCACAACTGCAGTTTCTTCCTAAACGCCGCGATTCTCTCCAATAGTTTCAGAATGTGCATGTTTTGCCTTGTAAAGAAAGATTCAAATTATATATTTAGTTTCTCAAATATATCGCACAAGTACGCTAGTTGTAGCAAAAAATCTGGTTCAGTAAAATATTTGGCGTTTTCATGACGTTCTTCCTGTGAAAGTGCGAATTTCTTCGTGTAATTTGAACAAACGAAATAAAACATTTCCACGTGAAAGCCATCGTGAATTGCAGTAATACAGCAGGGCCGTATGTTCAGCTCCCATATCAATATACAATTTTTTAAAAAGTCTGTCCTTTAAAGGCCTACTTTTTATGTAGTTTAATGCACCAATGACACATTCTAGTACTTCGTTTAGTTTAGAACTCATTAACTTTGATGCAAGAACTTCCCTATGGATGATGCAATGGATCCACAATCCACATAGCATTCGGACTTATGTTCTTTAAAAATGCTATCGCTCAAAATAGAAACTGTTTCATTATAGGTACCTACCGGTGAATATTTGTGGTTTCGGATAATGATAGAGGATCGACACACGGCGCCCCTCTTTACTTTCCACGGCGCACACTTTGGGAACCCCTGGTGTAGGCAATACTATTTGTATTAATTACTGGATATACTAATTATTGAAGTCATTAGTGATACATCAATTATCGGAAAAAATTTTAAACATACTTTTCAAATCCTGTTGGCAGAATTATGTTAGCGAACGATTTCACAGAGTTGCATTTTAGTTGAAAAAATATGTAAAATTAGTCCTACCAGACAGTGTCGCAATTATTTTATTTATGAGGTTAATTTCAATTCACCAGATTTTCGAACCCTTTGGGTAAAAAACGTTTAATTGGAGGGGTTGTTCCAAAACAACCCTTCATATGCAGAATCTATTTTAAATAGATAAACACTTTACTGTCACTAAAACGAAAATTTTGTGCACACAGCCAAAAATACATGATAATTTAAAAAATACAAAAATAAATAATATTAGGAAAATGAAATGGAAAGACATGAACAGAAATAGATATTACTAACTGATAAGATGAGAGCTACTCGTCATCACTACACAAAGGTTGTTTCAGCAGATGTGATTTGAGCTAACTTGGAAGGTATCAGGATGAAAGTGATCAAAGATAGAAGTAGGTGCTAAATGTATTTTTGTAAATAATGAAACCTTAACTGCATTGAGAGGTTGTATCGGAAACAAGCATATGAAAGCCTATTATGAACCAAGTAAATTGCTTCCAAGATGAAGAGGGTAAGAAGAGTCACAATGTTGAAATACAATACTTATTGCAACGATGACGTGAACCTATAGCAAAAACGTGGCGAATTGCCCTTTTTAGCTTTAAAAATTATAATCAAATCAAGTTCCCCAAAAGAGAAGGGCATAGAGAATCTGCGATTGGAAAGAGCAGAGTAAAAACTTCTAGCAGTAATGCCGTTAAGCTCCTTGGAGATCGTCTTTACAGCAAAATACACATAAGCAATCGTATAATTTGACCACTTGAGTTCTTGATCAGTAATAAGACCGATTAGCTAGGTAGAAAGAGTGCTATGAATTGGGGAAATGTCAAAGGAGATGCCGAATAAGTTTTGCGATGAAGCACATGCACATGAAATTGATATTATCTACAATTATTAGGCAGAGACTTGATTAAAGATAAGTCCTGAGATACCACACCACTCACAGCCATTACGTTGAGGTGATTCCAGGTAACAAAGGTCAATTTTACTTGAATGTTAAGCTACATGATTTATAAAAATAAGGAATGATACAGCTTCATTGCAGCGATTTACAATGTAAAATAGAGTTTAACCCTTTGTTTCCAGTTACTCAAAATATGTCTTTTATCTCATCTGCAGGTGTCCATAAAAGATTTCCCCTCCATAAAAGAAGTTACTCAAAAGGGTGTTAAACCATCAAGATAGAACCCTTCTAGTGCCATAGAATTCCATCTTATGAATCAAAACGTCGAGACTGATACAAACGCAAAGTCGCAGGAAATTTCATTAGTAACGTGCTCGAGTTATCAATCTGAATTATGTCATTAATGACGAAAATGTGCCATCAGAGGTGCTTCGATTTGCCAAGAAATCAAACTGAGCTTTGGAGATTATGTTGATGAAAAGAAGGAAAGGGAGCAAACTCGTTTTAACTATAAGTTCTCCAATAATATGGATTGGGAAGGAAGTAAAGCAATGGCCCTATAGGCCTATAGTTACTTGCGCATTCTACATTACCACCTTTGTGAAGAGGTGTGACCAGGGCAGTTTTGAGAAAGTTAGAAAATACTCCCAAAGAAATGGGGACAATGATAATTGATGTTGAAGCAGTAATAGCACAAACAGGAAAATGGGTAGAATTCTGATTGAAAGAGGATCGACTCCAAAAGGAAACTCTCTTTTTAAAAATGAATATTACTGCAACGTTGCTAGTGGGAGCGAGGAAGAAGGAAAAGTGGATCAGGTATTTTCACCCGTCAATTTAAATTTTGAACGAAATAAACCATCAGCTATCCCTAAATCCTCTCCCATATAAGTAATTTCATCCAACAACGTAAAAATTATTATAGAATTCTGTGGTTTAGAACCGCCATATTGAATCCGAGAAAATTTAAGAGGGGATTTGTAATCACTGGCACCAACGTGGCATGGAATAAATTAGAATTTCTTTTTTGCTTTGACCTCGAACTATATATTGATCAATACGCTAAACTGATCAATTTCAATACACTTTCTCAAAGAGGAAAAATGATGTTGGAATAAATCTAAACGGAGTTTGAAGAGTAAGAAAATATAAGGCGGTTGAGAAGTGATTAATTCCAAACATAAAATCTGCTTGCAATATTGAATGAAACATAATAAATTTCTAATCTTTAATAATTACTTCTAATAAAAAAAAATGTGAACTCCTTAACTGTTTTATGTAAATGTGCAGCATAATTTTACGTAATTATTATTACCTGTTGTGTAAGGATGAGAGTATTCCCGGTCAGGGCTAGTTAGAAATTTAGGCTCGTTGAAATGGTCTTGATTAAGATTGATCTGTGGTCTGGAGTCTCTAGGAGTGGAATAGGTGTCTAGTACTTCCACCTGAAAATAAAGAAAAATATTGAGGTTCGCACTGACCATTTCAATAAAAACATCCTATTCTAATTCACTTACATGGGAAATATTTAGTTACATTCAAACATGTTAAAGTGATTCAATGTTATTGCCAAGTAGGTATTTTGTAACGAATCTTATTATTTTGAATAAAGTGAAGCATACCTTTAACACGAATTATGCGTTACTTATATTCATATGGAGTTGTTATTAAAACGTTTCTCAGACAGGCGCTGAATAAATTAATTAAACCGTGTCTACAAAATATGTTAAAATTCTCTGAACGTACGTAACATCAAATTTTTAGACAATCCCTATAAACATTACGGCTCTTGGAAAAGGAATTCCAGTCGTACAATATTAAATGTAATATTCAGTTCAAACAACGAAAGCTTCAGTTTAATTAAGCGGGCAAATTTCCCTCGAGATGCATAAAGGGCGGGTTTTGCTTCAGAATTCTGTCCTTCTAATGTTCTTGATGAAAACTCTGCTATTATTCATCCACTTGTCACCTTTTAAAAAGTTTTTAAATAGTTTCACCGGGAAATTATCACAGGGCGCTTGTGATGACAAAGTTGTTCGTTTTGCAACATAATTTTACAGCGAGTTTCTGCAAAGATATATTAAACAACGTCAAAAATGACTGCCTGTAATTATACAAAGCAAATAGGAAAATACCAGGATGCCTTGTACGATATTTAACCCTATTTTTGTAATGTGATGAGTTGTTTATTGTGCGTAATACTCGTTCTCATTTTATATTGCAGTAATTTATCATACCTATTATTTCATGGTTCCCTTGTACAATGCCGTCCAAAAGTCTGAAAAGACTCCAGTAAATCGCATTTCAGTTCTCTATAACCTGCTCTAATCCAATCACTGGAACTTAAATCGGTCAAAGGGCTACTTGTATCATTTAGGGGATTAATACATTACAAGTTAGTATTACCCTCTTTGTCTGTGGTTAATAGTAACGTTAGAAATGTTCCAATAATTGTTAGGAACTCGATTTAGAGTCTGAAAAGGGCTTTGAAAATTAGTGAGTTTGATTCTGCTAGGGCTAAAGCTCTGCAGACTGTAACAGGGAGATATTTAGAAGTAACATTCATTTTTTTTTAATTCCAATTTGGTAGGTAACAATCACTAATTTTTCTTTGTGCGCTGTTAAACTACTTTCTATTGTTGACACTTCAAAAATTAAGCATTATTCCCAAATCGAATTATGCCAAAATGGAATAAAAATAAATGTTGAACAAGAATAATGTTTTGTCGGTAAATTAATATTTCTAAGACAAAAACAGATTTTAACACTTGATACCCCCAAAATGAAAAAAACTTAACTCCTGTTATCTTCGTTTTATAAAAAAGAATGATCAAGCGTTTACTTAAAATTTTGTCATATTGTAGTAATCAGGAACGCTTGGATAATGTGGTGGATAATGTGCTCACAAATTCACACAAAACTCACACATAAATATGCATTTATAAGCCTTAATATGCATGTATTGTTGAAACATATTGATGAATAGGGTACATTTCAGTTTGTTAGTGAATAAAATGTATAGGTGCATACAAAACACCTGAATAAGTAGTGAATTTTTAATCGTTCAGTCAAAGACAAATTTTCTTCTTAGTGGTTATAAAAACGCCTACTTATTTTATGCTAAATTTTTATTTTAAATAATTTATTTAATTTCATTTAATTATTTCTTAATTTTTTATGCTAAATTGTTATTGTTATAAGCAGAGACTGGATTATATGCTTTTGCATATTGGCATATGCCTTTGCATATTTAGCGCATACTGACTGGTTACCGCATATTTTATGTAAAATCTAGTGATGATGCATATTTTCGCTATATTTACAATATTTTTTGGTAGGGGTTGCATTTACATGTAACATTTATTGCAGGATATGAATATTTTACAAATTTTATATCTTATTGAATGGCGGAGTTCTTAGAAAACATAGGTAGCATAGTAAACCAAAGGAAAACACCAAGTCTTCACCAACTGCTTTAAACATAGGTAGCATGTTGAAATCTCAAGCCATAATCCCTTTACAGCCTTTACAACCAGCAATTTGCGTTAACCGCTTGGGTTTTCCTCTTTACACCCTTTAGTCCTATTTTCGAAGAGCAGTCCATGTATTACCATTACGATTTCTATGAAACATTAACATTTCCAAATTATTCTCTTCAGACTCTAATTTTGGTTCTCTATCACTTCATATTAGAAAATTATAGCGTAATTCTGTGTCGTTGTACTATAGCATTAAAACCGTTTCTGAAGTCCAAAAACTATTAAATTCAAATCATGGTCCCGTTGCTGACAAAGTCAACCTAAAATTAAATCAAGTACTAACGAAAAATGTTGGATTTTCTAAACTACTACATATTAATAAAATACTTAATAACGAAAACTGCGAAGAGATCAGTAATTTGGATCCAGCAGTATTAATTAATTATAAGTTTGCTCCAGTCACTTTTTGTGATGTAGATAGATCGTTTTCGATGTGTATGACTATTTAAACTACCGCAGATTAAATTTCAAAATGGAGAATTTGGAAAAATATATTGTGACATACTATAATAAGAATAATAAAAACGTTGACGATGAAAATATTAAGGTATTATAAGTTGATATTGATTGTTATGATTACCATATTTGATTTTTAGTGTTAACTTTTTGTAAATAAATGCATATTTAGCTGCATATTTTGGTGCTTTTTGGTGCATATTTTACACCTTTTTTAGTGCATATTTTCCAGTCTCTGGTTATAAGTAACTAACAATTTATAAACATTTATAAAAGTTCATTTGCGTAGTACTATTTAGTAGGTTCAACCCATCGTTATTTAGTATTTTTGTAACAGTACACAATTAAATATTGCTCCATTTTTGTCAATACTTTGCCAAAAACTCGAAAGTGTTGACTTAATGAACAAAATACACTAAATTTATATAGCAGGTGCACTGCAATGACGATGCAAGCAGGCACCATCAAAATTGATGAAACATGCAAATATGCACTAAAATGCATTATGATTATATTGGTACGTCACATTGTACAAGGAATACAGTGGAAATTTCTTTTTCGCAATAGTATGAGGAATCCACAAATTTTAAAAATTTTAAAATCAGCAGCGTCAGAGATATATTTAAAAAAATTATACACCTCCATATCTCCGTCAATAATTTGATACACCACAAACTACGGGATATGTTCCAATAAAGTTGTCCCAAATCATCAATGATATCAAAAATCTATTTCCCAACATCAAACAATTATTTACTCGTATTCTGCCTCTACCTCGAAAATGGCGAATTCATCCTGACATATATAAGACCTCAAGAGTCACCTCATAAAGTTTGTAACATTAATTCTGTTGCACCTCGTACATGCATTTTATGTTCAAAATTGTTTTGTCTTATTCAACCGAAAAGCAATCCAGAAATCCAGATGTACTATGCAGAATATATTATATAAATCATCTAAATTTCGTTTATAACGCCACCCATTGTGGGTAATTCAAATGAGGAAAGGGATATTCAAAAGCGTTCTTATCTGTTTCAAGACAAACAAAGGAAATAGGAACGTCGACGAAATTCGAGCTTTAGCGCTAAGAAATTGGATCCTACTACAAAAGTCTGCACATGACAAGAAAGGGGTTGAAGAATGCAGACTACGACTATTAGCGTAGAGTCGCATTGTTTGATCCGGTGATTAAAGAGGGTTTCATGGAGGTATGTCGAATCGTTATCTTTCAATACCATTGCTGATCATTCATAATAATTACTTCGAGATTTCGACGAGCAGCTTCCTGTGCAAATAATGAGGACTAAAGAAACAACATCTTGAAGTATTTTATTAATCACAAAACCTCCACGAAATTTTACAGTGCTCTAATGAAAAGAAAATATGTATAAAAGGGCTTCTGGACTGTCCCATTACTAAAGTTTTTATAGTCTTTTCTACAAATCTTGCAGACTTATTAGAAATTGGGGAACGTCAGTTCCTTTTAGTCTAACTATCCCATTGGTATCAAACGAAGATGAAAATTTTCAGGTTTAATACAGGTAATTTCAGGTTTCTAACATCGCCTAAAATCGCCTAGACATATTACAGGTTTATTAGTAATAACTTTAAGAAGCTTTGAATGTTTCAAAATTTTTGAAACACCTATCAAATTTTCTCAGGATTCTCAGATTGTAGAACCCGAAAAAAGCACATCCATGAAGTTGACAAAGTTTGCACAAAAATGAAAATAATATTTTTTGCAGACTTTGGGCACAGTTGTAGAGTTCATAAAAAGTAATAAAAATAGATACGTTACTGAAGGGTAAAAAGTTATAATTAAGTTTGCTTTTGGCAACTCCACGGGACATAAAAGTTGTTTAGAATGCATGAAATACATGTTCTGGGCAGTTAGTTCTGAGTTAGTTCTTCTTTTGGATAGTTCTAGCGTTCTATACCTCGAATAATTTGTTAATTACCAGGTAGGTAGGTGTATTGTATACATGTTTTCAAAGTTCCAAATAAAAATGGTTAATGTTTATTATCATTTTAACATATCATAATACGAGAATATTTCAAATAAAAAACATGAAAGTACACAAAACATTTTTATATTTTTCAAAAAATAAAATACTGACAGGCATTCTTTGTGATTAGTGATAATTTTGGATTATTCGAAAAAATAAATCTTTTGACAGAATACATTAAATTGTAATTAATTTTATTTCATTCCTTAATTTACTATACTTACACTAGGTATAGGACTATAGGACAGGGTAGTTAAAAAGGAAAAATCGCATGTTCAGTTAGTAAATAGTTGCCAAAAAAAATTACACAATTCTATCAAATTTATTGACTATTTTCTCATATTTTATATTACGAAACACCAATGCTAATTGTAAACCTATCAAATTTAACACTTGTTCTTTAATGAAAATTAAAATTCTTCTGATTGTTTGTTTCTGTTTGTTGAATATATATAGTAGTATTGTTTGTACTGTTCTGGGACACTATCTAATAAAGACTATAAAATAAATCCGAAATTCGGCATATGGAAAATTGATCATAATTGTTTTACCCTTAGTTAGCGGAACTGTTTCTATACTTGTCGAGATGTCAGAACTTTAAAAATATTATTGTAAGTAACAGGTAGTTGACAGATTGAAAGTAACAGTCTTAACAAACTAAACGAAAACTGTGGATGTGGGTAAACACCTACAGTTCTCAACAATCAACAATTTGTAAAGCGAAAAGTAAACAACAGTGTTTACTCTTATCAGACCTCGGCGGCCACTTTAAAACGCTCCGTAATTGGGCCATAAAGGATGAATGATTTATTACCTACCCGACCTCTCTAGACCATTCGACATAAAAAAAGAACGTTCGAGTTATTTCAAGAATACGCCAGAAGGTTCCCGATTACAATTGAGATGTGAATATAAGCGGGTTTGCGGTCGGAGATAGATTATTATTAGACGTGAAGCCGTAAACGAGTAAATAGTGCGAAATAGCGAAAGCGAGAGCGTATAAATAAATTAATAATTAAGAGTGTGGTATAAATTAAGTAGTTAGGTAATAGTTAACATAAATTAAGTAGTGTGTAGTGAATAATTAGGATAGTGTAAATAAATTAGAAAATAAACGTTACAAATTTAAGAGAAAAATTTAAATTTTTAAAATTTAAGAAATTTAAGTTTAATGTTAAATTTAATTTAACAAATTTAAGAAAAGTTACTAGCTAGTGGCAGTTTTACGCATGTATATTCAAATAACAAAGGGAACTAAACGCAACCAGCTGATATGCCGCAACACTGCATCGAAAAATTTTAATTAGCAGATCTTACAAGAGAAGTATGCACCAAGAATTCCACTTTACGATATTTCGACTGCATTCCAAGTTTAACTTTAACAATTTACATTGATTTAACTGTTGAGAATTTCTATGCTGGTCAAGTTTCAGCTATAAATCTTGCGTTAACTTGCCAGGGGTTGCTCGGTTCCCTAACGTTACCATACCGTTTTCTTGCATCTAAGGAAATGTACAGAATTAATTATTAAAATGTATCGATCACTCGTATATCACCGAGAGGAAGCATTTATCGGGTTAGTATAAAACACATAACGAATTAATGTCGGGAAATTTTACAACTTCGGAAAATTGCATACCAAAAAAATGTAGTGTTAATGTAAATTTCTAACAGAGAATTAACAATGCTAATTGCTTGTGGCAAATTTAATAAAAACTCGCTTTCTTAGTACAAAAAACTATAGGTTATTGTTTTTGCTTTGTATGATTAACAGCAATAGACCAGACAGAGGTTACGTACATCATTTGCCGACAAAGGGTAACTTTCATACAAAATATTAATCGTTATGTACGAAAACACATTTAAACCAATGAAGAGAGTTATTTTATTGACGGTATTTGAAGTAAATATGAAAAATGAATTATTGCCGATAATTTATTGCAGTTCAATTTGTTACATGACAATATGATCAACGTGTTTCTAAACCCTAAACCCTTTAGTGGTTTCTAAAAGGTCCTATGTCTAGGTTCTTAACAAGCTATTCAGCAAACTGCTTAAATTTGATAAAGCATTGAAGAAAATGTTAATATTGAATATGTAACTGCAAAGATCTTCAAGGAGATTTTCAAAACTATAAAGATGAAATTGCGAAAAGACAGTTTCCTAATTCTAACTCATCAGTAAAGTTTTTCACACTAAACATGAATGTCAATTAAAGACAGAACGAAGTTATGTTATGAGACAATAAGAATAAAAATGAATTAGAGTTATGTAGTTAAGTTCTTCTCATTATTAAGAAAACGACGTTTACAAAAAACCTCTAAAGAATTTTCTCTATTAGCAGTATAACTCAACTAGTTGTTCTCTTTCAGTTCATAACTAACTGATTTTGTGAATACACAAAGATATGAAATTTTGTAACAAATTAACTGCCATTTAATCAATCGTGATTCAATCAAATCAAAGATTTGTTAGACCCTGCTTTCTTAAATTATTGGTATAATTACTTAATCACAGGTGTAATAAAATTTTAAAAGTCTGATACAAAAGTTTAAGTTACTTTCCTACCTTTTCTTCATTAGGACTCGACAAAATCCAATCAGAGAAATTGTTGCAGTTGGGGTTAGTGACTGCTATGCTGTTTGGTCGCCTTTTGGATAGATGGTCAACAGGTAGACTGTAGTCTTCGCAGAGGGGGATCTGTAATTCAAAGAGGTCGTATTAGAATATGCAAAATATGATAATGAGTTTAATACGGTTAAGCCGGAGTTTAGCGGTGGAGTACCAAATTTCCCATATAATTACATATCTCAGAAACACTCACACTTGCACTTAATCTCAAGAATAAATTACCCTAACGTTTAGGTGCTTAGTAATTATACGACCTAGCACGTTTATGAAATGGGATATATTCGAGGATATATTCAACTAAATAGGTATTTGTGTTTGGATATTTCCTCGGCTTTTGAAACCAAAAATTTGGCCGCAAGGGATCAACAAAGCAACCCTTACTTTGGGCACTTAAATTTATATTGCATTCTTTAGACTCAAAAAGGTGAGTTATTAAGAGCATTAAAAAATGCTTAATGAGCGCATTTTGTTAACGATGATTATAATAACCCACCATTATTTTTATTGGAACGCTTAAAACGTGTTTGTTTCAGCGCCGGCAGTGGCGTAGTGGTGAGGGAAGTATTGAACTGTTGAAAATGTATCAAATGAATCAAAAGTTGTTTATTGATCACTTTGCAACAAGTAAAACATTTTTTTACTTAGAAAAAAATCGATATTAAATTTGGAAGTTGAGGTATTTGGAAGAAATTAGGTAAGAACATGCCCAAAGAAGTGTAGTATAATGTTATGAATTTTCAATCAAATAAATTCAAAAATCATGTTCACAAGATGATAGATTCTAAAAACTAAAAAGACACGGGTCCATAAAGTCAGTGGGCAGCTATAGTAATGAGAGACAAAATGATCATAAACTAGTAAAAAATTTGATACGAAGGTACCTGGCAGCACGTGTAGAAATACTCAGCTTTTGAGAAAGATTGAATTAAAACGAAAAACTGAAATCAAATTACTATATTACAATATTTGAATCAGGAACAATAATTTCTAAAATTTACATCTACGCTATATTCATTCACCTATCCGGTGCAAGTTTATAAACTGGTTTCAACTCATACTTCATTAATTTTATTTAAATAATGTACAATAGAAAATATAAAGATATTGAATAGAATAATAGTACGACGTAGAATAGGGACGTAGATGCACACGCATGTAGTAGCCACTTTGTGATTTTCTATGTGGTCAACCTTGATGGCAACTAAAAATTAATAGTGCAGTTGATAAATGTCACTCTTATGCTTTGTTCATTACACAACCTGCATCCTACTTTGCTTCATTCTTCGCTTATTATAACCCAATCGAATTAGGATTTCACGTTGCAAAAATTTTTGACAGCATTTTTCCTTCGGAATTGTTTGAGGGAGATCACTGGGAGTCATCACAATTTAGATTGCCGGGGTACCAGACCCGTTGCGTCATCCGCCATCTTGAATTTAAGGGTGAACTTTTGTTTATTAAATAACTCATTTATTTTCAATTTTACACGAAAAATAGTTATTACAAAAGTTGTTTGAATTTAAGTTTCCTACAATTTTGGTTCCTATCATTTTCTTCCTAGGATCGACATTTTTCGATGTATACCCAAGAAAAGGAGGGGGTGAAATCTTGTCATTGTCTTTTCACGTTTATTGTTAATTTCACGCGAAAAATTGTAATTAACAAAGTTGTGTAAAATAAAATTTCCTACAATTTTGGTCCTTATCAATTTTGCCGTAGGATCGATATTTTTCGATTTACACCTGAGAAGAGGTGAGGGTAAAATCTTACCATTGTATTGTCCTTTACCGTCAATGTCCGTCCCAAAATATGAACCTTACAAACAAATCGGCATCATAATTGTAGCAAATTACACTTTCAACACATTAAATTTTTAACGACAATCAACAAGAAAACAAAAAAAATATTAATACGAAAACATCAATAATAAATGCGATAATACAATACTTAGGTTCACCCTCACCTCTTCTCAGGTATATATATCGAAAAATATCGATCTTACGGCAAAATTGATAAGGGCCAAAATTGTGGGAAATTTTATTTTAAATAACTTTGTTAATCACAAGTTTTTTTGGGTAAAATTGACAATATACGTTAAAAGACAATGATAAGATTTCACCCCCTCCTTTTCTCGGGTATAAATCGAAAAATATCGATCCTAGGAAGAAAATGATAGTAACCAAAATTGTAGGAAATTTAATTTCAAACAACTTTTGTAATAGCTATTTTTCGTGTAAAATTGAAAATAAACGAGTTATTTAATAAACAAAAGTTCACCCTTAAATTCAAGATGGCGGATGACGCAACGGGTCTGGTACCCCGGCAATCTAAATTTATACTCCTAGTGACCCCCTCTAAACAATCCCGAAAGAAAATTGCTGTCAAAAATTTTTGCAACGTTTGCCCCTTTTATTTGGGCTATTATCAAAATATATTTTTTCAAGACCCTTCATCGATAAAAATTAATTTCATGTTGATGTATCCGATTCTGAAGATAATGAAGATGTTTATGGGTATATGGCGTCATGAAGTCATGTGACTCCCGTTTGACACGAGAGATAACGTTTTAGCTGTCTTTTAGTTTGGATAAATTTTTATTACAGCTCTTAAAAACATTTGAGTACATGTAGGCGGCATAATATACAACAACACACCACCACATTATTTGCCAAATACTCTGTTTTCACCTGCTTTCAAATTGGCCACAAAACACGTGTGCAAAGAGGTGTTATGAGTTAAATCTATTAGGTACTGGGGTAAAAGCTCAACCCCTAGTGCCTGTAGACACTGTAATGCAAATAAATAAAATAGAAATCGTAAACATCAATTTGAATTATGGAGGCAGGTTATCAGCTAATCCTGCAGGCTACCTGGTTCATTTATTATTCATAACAAACATCGTGAATTACTTTAAGCAGCAGTGAAAGGCAATTTACTTACATACGAGTATCTAGTAAAGGTTCATTTTACTTCAATTTATCCATTTACGTATATATAAAAATTCAACTAGACTGATTGTATTGTAGACTTGATATTGATGATTACTATTTTAACTAAAATGTTTGTTAGGACCCCTTTAGATTCCCGTGAAAGCAATTTAATCGATAATACCTCTCATTAGTTACCTATTAAATTTAAGTGCTACGGTCTGAAAATACTCCTTTTAAATTGGTAAACAGTAAATTAAACACATTATGTTTTGTACGCAATACAATTACTTCGTCTTTTATTGATCATATCATTTTGACGCTATGTACATTATTACAACGGTATAAAATCAATATTAACTTTCGAGGGAGCTTCTCCTTTACTTTTAATAAAAGAAGAGATCAAAGTTTTGAAGGGTTTTCTGTTAGAAAATAATTTGAGTAGGAGGTTTGCTAAATCTCCCTGCAGTGGGGTGCACCGCACTGCCTTTATCGGGGGGTATGTACTATAAGTGGCCAACATCACAGTAAGCAGTAAGTTTCAATGTTGTGGCTTTGGGTCCTCCTTTGTGCTCGAAATGATGTATGGCATTCATTTTGCGCGTTATAACGTTCCAGCATTTTCGGTAGGAAATCGCTTACTGCCATGCCTTTTCATCGTATTCATGACGTCTGTTTGATCGTCTCGTATTAACTTGTAGTTGTCGTTTAACTATTCCATCATTAGTTTTTGAAAATTTATGAAATCTCCATTTTCCTTTGTCAGCTAAGATGGTCTTAACTGTAATTTTTCGTTAGTTGCGCCATTAAAGACACTTCGTTTTCTTCACTATTGTTCTCCAAGGAGAAGATAATTGGAATCTGAGAAGTCGATAATTACATTTTAAAGAGGGATTATACTGCCGAGTGAAAAAGATACAAATGATAGGGATCTCCGTGTTTGCCTTTTAATAAATGTTAAATTGCTTTACAATTTGATGAGAGGTGAAGCAGCTGCTCTCTCAGAGTTCGGTAATTGAATTCATTAAAATGATTGCAAAAGTTTAATTAGATTCTTGGTGTACACATATATATTCAAGAATTATAATTAAATAATACTGCTTGACCCACCCACACATGTATTAAACTTTCTTAACTAAAATGGTTCTGAATTTATTTGTTTCTCTACTTCAAAGAGAGAAATTGGTATTGACTTGTACTAAATATGGTTAAAGAGTAATGCTAAATGCCCACGTATAATGTATATTATTGATAATATAACAACTTAAATAGTAACTACAAATAAAAAATCAATACGTATTCTGTACTATATTATAGTTGCTGTCTTTTTTGTAGAACTTATGTATTGACTCATTTTATTTACCTCTGTATGTGTATCAATAGTGAAGTTACCTCTGACTTATGAATTAGAAAGTAAGTTTTCCAGCTTAATAAATAATATTTATGGTGTTGCTTCATGTTTCCTCGTGATCTTTCTCTTTGCTCATATTCGAGTTGAATGGTGTTGTAAAATTAACATCCCCATTAATATTTTAGCTAATTAAGTGTACAATTACTCTACAAACATACCAATTCGGAAAATTAATTGTGAAAACACATTTCCATTTGGTGAACAAATGTAACCGTACTAAAACAGCAAAGTTCAACCGCGCTTACACTAAGACGCCTCCTGAAGAGTAATATGTATCATTTATTTCATCAAGGAATTCCCAAGGAGTAAATAAATCGGGAGATACAATCAATCCCCAGTTACAACCTTAATCAAAAGTTCAGAAAAGGCTATACGTTTATATCAGGGACAGACCATTTTGGTCGTAAATAAATAAGTGAAATCAGTGTTTCAGAGCGTTTCACACAATCTCCCTTCCTTCTCTTCACTGCTAATGAATATGTCACCACCAGAATGACTAGTAGCTTTCATTTCCTACAATCTAACAAAATTCCCGTTTTTGGCCAGACACCCCCGTTTCATCATCGATATCGTTCATTAAATTGTCTAACTGTACAAGTACTACTCACCCAGTTTATAGTTAATATTAGGTATGTAAATATATACAAACATTTCCGCGAACATTTTATTCATAGTTACATCCATCACAGGTTCAGGATAGGGTATTGTCACTATACAAGTTTATTTTAACACATGCAAAATAAGAATGTCTATTTAGAAGTCAAAGAGTATTAAATGTAATAAAACAGGCTTTGTTACTTTCTCCAACGATTATTAGGAGTAATAATTCTAGATAGTTATGTTATAAATTATTTGAATATAGAAGAAGCCGAAAATGCCCACTCAGTAAAATAATAATAAACATGGAGTCTACGATAGAAGCGGCAGACAGTGTCATACGAACCGCCATACGTTAGCCATTGGCGTAATTTCTGTTGTAATAATATTTGGAATTGTAGAAATAAAATAAGTTTTAGATATTCAAAGACGGTCCTATAGAAGTTTACCTGAATTTACCATAGTCTATAAGGCTGGCCTCTTCTAATACATTTATTTAAAGAAAAGAATTTATACATTAGATCTTATTTTGATATAATGATTATTTTATAACAATTAGAACAGCGACTGTATAAATCTACCAAAATAGAACTCTTCTTCACTTTTTGCAGTGAAAGCCCATTTTAAGTCTTCATTGTCTGCATGACAATCTTTAACAAAATTTGAAGTGCAAATATCAAGATATATGCCTATAGTAAATCCACTGAGAAGAAAAAACTTCCATGGAACACAAACGTCGAAATTCAAAGCGCGCGACCAGCTAGCGAATTAGTACAGGGTCGCATTAAGAATGATCGCCTTGCCTATAATTTATCTTTTACTAAGATTTTACTAAGGATGTTCATTTCTTTCTCTTCTGTATACATTTAAAATAATTGTTTTCTCCCCGCAGCTTAAGTATGTTCCAGGTCTCTTTTTGGGAGGCGAGCAGGGAAGGTGTCTTTCCATAATTGCAATAGATCTCAGAAATATGTTTATACAAATTTATATCAAAAACCTGAATAACAATAACGATACGTTAAAATAAACCATCAACTAAAAGTCCACTATCACCGTCAACGACTTACCTGAACGCTTGTAAACAGACAACCATAGATCAGACAATTAAACTTTTTAATTTTACTGAACCGACTCCATACATCAACAATTCCCGCCAAAAGTTTTATGACTTTTCCACCAATAGCAAATGACGTGTATTAGGTGTTGTCTAACTTTACTACCTTTTCTCGTTTCGTGGGTGCTTTCTTCTCAGTGGGTTTACTATCGATTCTTTATAAGTCTTTAGGACACTTATACGGTCTTCTGCTATCAACGATCTATATCTAAAAGTCGATTGGGATGGCTTTCATTTTTCTTTCTGACAATGTGTGTATTGGTACATAAGCTAACGATGTCATATATAAAATTACTGATACCAAAGATAATAATATTATAGTCCTTGCTGGTAACCTCTAATTAGAAAATAATACAAATTAAAAAATTTTCAAGTTATTCACGTCCCACGATTCTACGCAATATTCAAGAATACATAAACAGATGCATTAAAAGTTCGTTCCGTCCCTCTTTACAATTCCATGAATTATGCTAAGGCAATGGAGGAAAGTTTGAGGATGAAATTTTCATTGTGGCTGTGCGTGATTAAAGCATTTGCGCCAAAAAAAATTCCTTGGCCTTACACGAACAATTAGTTCGGCTAAAGTTGGGGAAAGTTATCCTGTCTCGTGTCTCCATTCGTTTACTAATCCAATCTAGACAGCACGGCACAGTATTGGCATGTTCTTTGTAATTGAAATGGTATTAAATTTTGTCTTTGCCAATGTAGCCAATTAAATTCCTGCCCGGAATAAAATCCGATGCTTGGACACGAGAAGAATCCTTAGTTACACTTTCTACGGTATAAAAATGGAAATGTTTGAAGTAACCCAAACAGTAAAGTCTATCGCAAAATTAATTTCTTGGCGGAGGAATGAAAATGCAATTAATTTTAAATTAGTCTAGTCAATGAATTAATACAATTCCGTTATTGCTTTCATTGCATTATGGAATATATCAGTTTATAAAATTGCTTTGATAGCTTTGCTTTTGTAATTTATTATACATATTATTGTGGGGACGTCTATGTTTAGTTTAGCCATAGAATTTAACAGTATATCTTCATTAAAGTACAACATTTCCAGATGAAAAGCTGATATTACGTGAACTTTCTTATATTTCGTAGTTTCAACTCGCCTCACTTTCTTGTTACGGAATGATCGACTCAGTCGTAAAATTAATCATACCTTTCGAGTTCACAATAGTGAGTCCTACAGTATTTACTTCAGATGCACTTCTCATTCATTTTTAACTTTAACAAACTACTTATTGTTAGACTGAACAAATTTATGGATGTTCAATAACGTCAGTCCAGAAGTTTGGGTAACTTTACTGTTCTCGACGAAAAGTAATAGTCGAAGTTACGGAAAGAGATAAACTCACAACACATAAAGACAATTTATTGCAGTTTCGTCTACTGTTGACTTTCAACTCATGAGTTAACACTGTTTCTAATAAGATAAATATAAATGCCATTAGTAAGATGGATGACACCTGTCCAATTTAGCCAATTTAGCCTGTCAAAGTAAGCGGGATTTCGTCTACGGAGGACATAAATCTTCCACAAGTTCGTCAAATCTTGGTAAAATTCCATTAATAATCGTTTGCGATGATGGAATACTCTCATTTTATTGGCTTTCATCGACAAACAGCGCTGTTTGCTTTCCGTTTGATTTTATAACCAGTAGAGTAGTTTTGAGGGGAAATATAATACAATTTCCCATATTGTAGTACTGTCTCTAATTATTAAAGGTACTTAAATAGTTCACTCAATGAAAGTTACCGACATAGTTAGAGGATCAATTATTTTCTATTGTATAAACGTGTTTTATCTTCAATGCTATAATAATTTATTATATGATTCTCTCATCTCTCATATAGAACATCATCGACGCTTAATATTTCCTCAATTTGCTGATCATTAAATATGTATATCGACGTTAAAACCTTTTTTAAAAATTATGAGAAAAAGTCATTATTTTTCCACTTCTTGTCGTACTTCCTCTGGAGACTCATTGCATTGTTTGTTTCTGATATACAAGTAGTTGATATTATATTGGACCTCGTCTCGTAAATAACAGACATTGTAGTATCCCCATTCCTATGTTAACCATCACGAATTCAAAGCAACCGCCAAAACAAATTCGCCCTTCTCCTTTCCTATTCCCCTTCTCCGTCCTTAGCTCGATCACCTCGATCTGATTCACTTCTCGTTCTCGTGTTGACCAGATAACACAGTGTGTGGAAAACCGAGTGTATACTGAAAAGTGAAGCGTGTTGTTTTACCCAAAATCATGGGAAAACATTCAAAAAGAAAGAGGAGTGAGAAATACGACTCCGAAGATGAGTACCACCTCCGGAAAGCCCTGAAGATAATTAAATACAAATTATCCACGCCGGACGATGACGCAGTCGAATCGGACAAGGAAAACAGGGGCAGAGAGAGGGACGGATGTGAGCGTGACGCATCACACAGGCTTTCGCAGTCGCACGGCGCGGGCGATTCAAATTATTTTGAGGTTGGACCGCCACCATCAGAGTTCTCTAGCTTTGCAGCGATGACGGAAAGCGAAGGTAAAGAGAGGAGGAACAGCACAGTACTAATATTGCTATTTTGTTTTGACAACAAATACCAAGGTACTAATTTAACTGTTTTGATAACAGTTGTGATTTGATATCACACTAAAATTCATGTTTGTTTTGACAACAAATACTGAAATAAACTTTTCCCTTTCCAATATGGCTGACAGTAGTAAATACAAGGGTGGGCCTGATGCCATACCTACAGGCTATTTGCCTTAATGTATTCTAGACTGTTATGTACTGTTTTGATAACAGTTCAAACTGAAAACCGTGACTTGATGTCATATTTACTGGGTTTTCAGTTACAGAACTAGACAAAGACGAAGAGGGACAACAGGAGCCAGACGAATTGAACCAGTCGGTGCTATCCCTACTGGGGTACGACACAGCTCCGCAGAAGGCAACTTCTCCACCAATTCTGAAAGAACTTTCTGTCAGTTGGAAGAATATCCTTCAGAAGGGCTTACCTGAAGAAGATCGAACCTCCCTCATCACAAACTACCCCCCTCCAGAAAATAGTCTTTTCCTACGGGGCCCAGAATTAAACCTGGAAATTGAAGCCGCTAGCAGAGAGGCTGTCAGAAAACGGGATGCCAAAATTTTAGAATTCCAAAATCAAATCGGTGCTGCTCTGTCGGCTTTGGGTCAGGTGTTAACGGACCTAATATCCGAAAACAGCGAAGAAAACAAACAGAAAATCCAACAGATAAATGATGCTTGTAAGCTGTTGTTGGATTTTCATCTGAAGCAATCTAAAACAAGAAGAGAACTGGTTACGCTGGATTTAAAGAAGGATGTTAAGGAGACCCTCGTCCGCAGCCCCCCTGATGTATGGCTTTTTGGCGAGAAACTTGGGGAGCGAATCAAGACCTCCAAAGAATTGGAACGATCCGGTCTGGAGCTAAGACCCAAAGTTCTCAAGAAGCCAGCATTTAAAAGTAGTAATTTAAACTTCAGACGTCCACCCCGTGTCCAGGGAGATTATCAGGGTGGACAGAAACCATCTCCATTTTCTCCCACCAGCCGGAAGACCTACAATTACCGAGACAAGAAACCCCAAAGGAGCAATCCGCAGGATTCAACACAGGCCCAAGCATATCAGAACAGGACAAGGACAGCGAGAGGAGGCCGCAGATAAACAGAGTACGTAAGGTTTCCGGACGTCTACAGTATTTTGCACAACAATGGTCGAAAATAACAAGGGATCAGACAATTTTGTCTTGGATAAAAGGTTTTAAAATCCCTTTTATCAAGAGACCAATGCAGAGATCAGCCCCTAAGGACCAAGTATGGTCCTCTAGGGAGACATTCATTATAAATGACTGTATTTCAAATCTCTTACAATCTGGTGCTATTAAGGAAGCAAAGTTTTGTTTGGGACAATTTTTGTCCCGAATTTTTACAGTTCCAAAACCTGATGGTACCTATAGATTTATTCTTAACCTCAAAGGACTGAATAAATTCGTTAAAGCGAATCATTTCAAATTAGAGGATCAAAAAACAGTTGCAAAAATGGTTCAAATGAACGATTTTATGGCCACAATGGATATTAAGGATGCTTACTTCTTAATTCCAATTGCTATTTCCGACCGTAAATACTTGCGGTTTACTTTTTAAGATAAACTCTATGAATTCAATTGCCTACCATTTGGACTAAACTGTGCTCCATTTGTGTTTACCAAACTAATGAAGCCAGTAATGCGCTTCTTAAGAAGTAATAATTTCAGATCTGTCATATATCTTGATGATTTTCTCTTGTTGGGAAAATCACATCAAGATTGTGTAAATAACGTTAATTTCACCATAAAGACACTAGACAGTCTAGGGTTCTTAATAAATTTTAAGAAGAGTAAGCTTGTCCCAAGTCAAAAAGGACAATATCTGGGATTTCTATATAATTCAACAGATCTTTCCATATCATTGACTGAAAATAAGATTAAATCCCTTTCAAAACATTTGATTAACTTCAGGAAGAAGCAGGAATGTAAGATAAGGGATTTCGCTAAATTGATTGGTACTATGGTGTCTGTATGCCCTGCAATCCCCTATGGCTGGCTACATTTAAAACCTTTTGAAAGGATCAAAATTAGGGCTTTGCATGAATCTCAAGGGGATTTTGATAAAGACATGCTCATTCCAGACAGTCTATCTGTTGAAATTAAATGGTGGTTAAGAAAAATTCCATCAACTAAAAACTTTTTTAAATCACAAAATTTTTATCTAACCATTTTTTCAGATGCCTCCTTAACTGGTTGGGGTGTATTTTGTAATGGGCAAGCCTCGCATGGGTTTTGGTCATTACAAGAAAGAGGTTCACCAATCAATTATCTTGAACTAAAGGCAGCCTTTTTTGGTCTCAGATGTTTTGCTTCAGATCTCACAGATAAACATATCTTATTACGAATTGATAATACAACAGCTATCGCCTTCATAAATAAGATGGGGGGAATTCGTTTCGACAAATTACATAACTTATGTCGCAGGATCTGGGACTGGTGTGAAGAAAGAAACCTATTTATTTTTGCTTCTTATATTAAATCCTCTGAGAACAAGGAAGCGGACTCCGGGTCCCGCCAAATAGAAGTGGAAACTGAGTGGGAACTAAATAAGATTTATTTTGACAAAATCATAGAAGCCTTTTATAAACCAGATATAGATCTCTTCGCAAGTAGAATTAATCGGAAATTGGAAAAATTTGTTTCTTGGCGTAGAGATCCTGAGGCTTATGACGTGGACGCTTTCACGTTAAACTGGGAGCACGTCAATTTTTATGCCTTCCCACCTTTTATTTTAATTCTAAAGACCTTAAGTAAAATAATTACTGACAGGGCCACTGGTATTGTGGTAGTACCACAATGGCCTACACAACCGTGGTACCCGACTTTTCTTTCGCTATTAGTACAAGAACCTCTAATCCTTACACCAGCTAAAGATTTGCTTTTCTCGGTTGACAGGTCATCTCCACACCCCCTTTGGAGGCAGCTTACCCTGGTGGTAGGAGTCTTATCCGGCAAGCACTTCTTTTAGGCGACATTCCGGATAGAGCCCTTAATGTCTGTTTGGCATCCATTACTAACTCTACCTTTAAGCAGTATGATGTAGCATTAAAACTTTGGTGGAATTTTTGCAAAGAAAATAATATCAACGCTCTGGCAGCCTCGGTCCCTGAAGACTTACTCTTTCTGGTGTTCTGTTTTAACAAAGGAGCCTCCTACGGCACCTTAAACTCTTACCGTTCAGCAATAAGCCAAATTTTGGGTTCTGAAGTGACTCTGGATCCTAGAATCAAGAGGTTCTTTAAGGGACTGTTTCATTTAAGACCATCTAAGCCAAGGTACATAAATACCTGGGATCCTTCAATAGTTCTGCAATTTCTGAAAAATCTCAAGAACGATTCCGTCTCTTTGGAATATCTCACTTACAAGTTGGCTATGTTGCTTGCTTTGGCCACAGGCCAGAGAGTGCAGACACTTGCCCTTATTGAACTTAAAAATATCTCAGAAACACAAAAAGGAATTGAAATCAAAATAGAACACAGAATTAAAACTTCGGGGAAAAATAGGCTACAACCTTTGTTAGTGCTACCGTTTTTTATAGAGAAGGATATATGTGCAGCCACAACGCTTTTATTTTACTTAAATAAGACAAAGGACGTAAGACTCTCTAACTTAAATCATTGTAATAATCTTTTTTTAACATTTAAGAAACGTTACCATAACGCTTCTTCTCAAAGCATTTCTAGATGGATTAAGAAAGTCATGTTTGAATCTGGAGTAGATGTATCTCTATTCAAACCTCATAGCACGCGGCATGCGGCTACATCAGCTGCTTTGAGAAGAGGTGTCAACTATGACACTATTAGACTAGCAGCGGGCTGGACGGCAGGCTCTAGAACCTTTGCCAATTTTTACAATCGCCCTGTCCAGAACCAGGCTGAATTCGCTGAGGCAGTCTTAGACCCTCAGTTCCTGGGTTAAGTTTAATCGTAAGTTTGGTTATGTTGGACCTTATAGACCTGTATACGTTATTTCAATATACTTTCTATTCGACTGAACTAGTCTTCCTCATTTGAAGAGTCAGAGAGAAGGACTTTTCCGTTGAGACTTTGATCCAAAAATGTCTTATTCTTTAAACATCTACAATGTCTGTTATTTACGAGACGAGGTCCAATATAATTATGAGATCAAACGAACTTACCTAAGTGATGTTCGATCCTAATTATATTGGACCTCGTCGAAGTAAATAACACCCACCCGTACCCTTAAAGTAGCAGGATATAACATTAGACCCTTAACATTTTTGGAATTTGCTTTAAAGAAGTGAATCAGATCGAGGTGATCGAGCTAAGGACGGAGAAGGGGAATAGGAAAGGAGAAGGGCGAATTTGTTTTGGCGGTTGCTTTGAATTCGTGATGGTTAACATAGGAATGGGGATACTACAATGTCTGTTATTTACTTCGACGAGGTCCAATATAATTAGGATCGAACATCACTTAGGTAAGTTCGTTTGATCTCATAATAATATTTGTTAATTTAGCCTTTGATCGCAATTCTAAAGTCAATAAATATGGCATAAATCTTTCAACCGTCTTACAGTAATGTCCCCCCGCGGTTTCTTTATGGCCAATTAAATTTTCTCTCTCTACCTCCCCATCTTCCCCTCTTCATTCCTCCCTCTATTTTTTCTCCCCTTCTTTCACCTCCCCTTCTCCTTCCCCTTTCTTCTCTTCATCTCGTTTCAGTTAAACTTTTCTGGGGAAAAACTAATCGAGACTTGTTAAATTTTATTTCCCTTTTAGGAGTGAAAAGTTTTGTAACTCCTAAGAGCATGAATGGAAACGGAGCGACACAGATTTGGGAGACTGGGGATTAGAATACGACTATTAGCCAAGGAATCGATACAACAGTTTGTTAACTATAGATGAAAATCCCTCGAGTAGAATCCGGTCGGTTGTAGTAAGTCTAAGAAAAAAGGCTTTTAGTTTCAGAAAAGGAGTATGCTATAAACCGAAAGGGAGAGAAATCCAGCGATTTTGGCGGCACTTGAAAAACCTGATGATTTATCTTTGTAATAATCGTTAGTAGTCAAATTATAACGCTTTCATTAATTGAGTGTCAAAGATTCGTTTTTCACAAATTGAAATAAATCACCACAATGAACTGCACTTACTCAAAAATTTGTATTCAATAATAATTCATATACAATTAGTTGTTATTATAAAATTTAGAAGAAAGGAGGGGTTGCTACGATCTTGAAGTTTATAAATTTCAAAAAGGTTGTATTGCACTTCGTTTGAAAAGTATTGAAAGCTCGATTTTCTGCACAGCGGTTCACAAGGTAAAATTCTGATTTTCATTTTCAACTAATCAATTTTTATAAACATACACGTTTATGTTAAATTTATCCCAAACGCTCTCTAGTAAAGCAATATTTAGATTTTATACGTCATTACACTTCCATCGTAATTTTTCAACTATTTTCCACTTAAAAAATGTCCATTTAATACCATTTAATTTGAATATGATTAAGGCTATTTACATTCTTCAGAAGAGCGAGTGTTTCCGATGTGCACGGAATATGATTACATTTTTCTAGATCCATTAATTAGACAGCTTCGTCTATTTACTGTTTATCTGACAAAAAAAAACGAAAATCCACTAACAATTTGAAATAATTCAAGAAAATTCATAAAGCAATTCTTGCTTTACTATTCAAATCATAGCGAATTTTACATGATAAGTTATAAATTAGGATAGTCGATAGTGTGTTGTCCGTATTTTTGATGTCACAGTACATTCTAAACCTTATTAAAACTGCCCAAAACAAATTAGGCGAACATTAAAAGAACCTTCGGTTTAAACCTTTAGACTTTATTTATTAGAGCCTGCCTTCTTAAAAGGGCCGTTGCAAATTTTGTTTTGCAGAAAGGAAAAGTGAATTATAACGTTCACCCCTCACTGCGATTTATCAGTAGGTAATCATTTTCAGGAGCCCCTAAAGGTTGAAAATAAAAGAGGATCTGCCTTTGAAATTTAGGGGGCCAGAAAGTTTCCTCTCGTTAATACGTGCTAAAGAGGTACAACTTTATATATTTAAAGGGAAAATCGTCCTTAAAAAATAATAAGAGAAGGCATTGAGTTATTATTGAATTATTATAGCCTCGCTGTGATTTTTAAATGAAACTGGAAGTATTTCAGATTTATAAGTGTCTTGTACCGTAATAAGGCCATATATAAAGATTTCCAAAATCTTTCAAATTACAACGGTGTAGCTGTTTGGGGATTATCGTATGACAAAATGCGTATTCTGCAGCCAGTGAGTTGTAAGCAAAAGATATGCATGATTTCCATTTTTTGTTGTTTCCTTTATGCAGCTTTATCCAAACGATCTTGTAACCGAGGTGGGGTTGTATACAGTTTGAACCGCATACTGCAGTAAATTGCCAGCCAGAAATGCTATGCAAATAAGTCGAGGTGAAGAGAAAAATGCGTGGGGTTTCGTATAACAGCTCTTAACATAATCCCTACTTTAAATTTTGGGAACTGGTTCTTTTTACAAACGCTCTTTGTTTCAGTAATGCGTATCATCTAAATTTTACTCACTTTCCTTTCCAAGATGCAGAGTTAGTTCTAAAACCGCAAGAAAATGTTAATTGAGCGATTATCTCTAAAAAAGTTATTCGAATAACTGTTGTTTACTTTAGTTATAGTGATATGAATCCATGATTAACTCACTGTGGTATTGACTATTTGCGCTAAATTTCCATTGATCATTAACGATAACATGACCATTAAGTAAGCAGCAAAATTTAATGATATTGGTACAGTCGACGAAGAGGTCGGTAAGCTGGGATAAGCATATCTTAGTCAATATAAAGAAGATATAATTAGATGCGCCTTTGTAGAATGAGTGCTGGTATAACAAGTGAGAAGAAAATATATGGTGTTCAATGGACTAACTATGAAGCACCAGAACCTTTGTTTAATGTAGAACGAGTGATCAGTGAAGAAATAAAGACAGTTTTATTATAATAGTTGTATTTCTTCCAAAATATCCAATTAGAAATATTTTAAACAGAAAAATATCTCCAGCAGATGACTATATTATATCTCAACCGGACATGGAACAGACTGTTCCATATATTTAACACTTTTCAAAATATTAGGAAATAACTTAACTTTTTGTAATGTTTTTGAATAAAGTCAAATTAGACATTATAAGGAAGGAATCGCAAAGGACGTTTTGCATTATTTCAAAGCAAAAACTGTTCATGAACTCTAAATTTGCGGAAATTGGATATTAATAAAAAATCCCATATAATGCAAACTTTGACAGTGATAATGTATGTGTTAACTTATATAATGACCCCGCAAAATCTATTTGTGAAAAGCTAGTAATCAGGGAAAATGTGAAACTAAAACACTAATTGAATGAGTGCAGATGATACGTTATTTCAAGGTTCGTCATGGAAAACTCGAATTGGCAGTCTATAATATATTTTGCAAACTGGGGAAATACTAGGTGCTCATTTATTAAGTGCAACTTTAGAATTGTTCATAATTCATATAATTATTTACACCAAATTCTTTAAAACTTTTTAAGGTAAAACTGGAAAAGGAAAATTTTTAAAATTAAAGAATGTTTGTGAAAAATAAAATTAAAAATCCCGAAAAAAATCTTAAATAATGATGTGAGAAGATATAGCGAATACTGGTGTCAAATGAAAGATCTAACAGAAAATTTAGAAAAATCTTTGATTCGTCATTTACTTTTAATAACCTCCTTAATTGTCTTCATTTATAATAATAATAATAGTAATAATAATAAGAATAATAGTACAATACAATTTGTAAATAAGTTTTTTAAATGTATATTCCGAACTATAGCTGCATATATTTGTTAAATTTTGTGCATAAATATGCACATAGTGTTGATATATCTTCAGGCATGCATAGTTAGATTCTGAGGAAACTGGCCATAGAAAAACCTGCATCAATATTTTCCACCTTCTCTGTACTGACATTTGAGAATTTTCTTGACACAATCAGTTTTATATTGTCAAATTGAATGTTTGCGCGCATTAGTTTCTACCTACCTATTTCAGTGTTAATTTAAACACGGCCTTATAAGTTTTCAATTGATTTAGATTTTCTTGTATGAGGTTGCCGACAGCAGAAAGTGTACGCTAATGATCGTCATGACGACGTTGAAACATTAAAACATAAAGTAAGGGAAGTTGTTGATTCTAGCTCGACAGCTTGATAGCTAGCTTGATTCTAGACTTTAGGTCTCGTAACAAGATTCATATATGTCTAAGTACTTTGACTAGCTGAATTCAAATGCGTCATAAAAATGGCCGAGCATGTTAATGTATAACACTAAACCTAGGTCGAATTTGACAAAAAACTAGTCAGAAAGAATCTAATTCATAAAACAACAAATCTTGTGATCTAAGGGCTACACTCCAATAATTCTATTTATTATTATTACTAACTCGTATAATATCACACCCTTTAGAGGACGCCAAACTGCCTCTACGAGTATCCCTTTTATTGCCACCATAACGAGTTCATTTTTCTTGAAAAGACAAAGGGTTTCGCTTTACTGATGATTAGTCGCTCTATTGCCATCATGTTCCCATCCCACCTTCCCTGATATCCCTATTACAACAAATTTATATCTTGACGAAACCGTTCACCTAGTTCCTCTTTGTAATCCCCAAGATTTTCGGGGAATCCTTACTTCCCATACCTGTGAGATAGCAAGGATCGATCGCGGCATTATAAGAAAAGGCTGGCTTAAGAGAACGTCCTTCGAACCGAGTTCCATAAATATCATTAAAGGAAATTTCGTTGATCCTAATAAAATTCTTATTCCTCCGCTCTACATCAAGCTCGGATTCACGATATCAAAGCTGTAGGCAAGGAAGGGCAAAGCTTCCAGTATACAGCTCCGAAATTTACGTTTCTGATGCGAAATAGAAAGGGATACAAATCTAGATGTTCAAGGAATTTTTCTAGTTTTATTTCTTCCATTTCGGTTTATTCCATTCACATTTATTACTAGAATAAATAAAGTTTTGGGAAGACAGTAAGAGCCTTGAATGCAAGAAATATATTGTGGTATGATAACTTTAGAATTCTGTGATGCTTAATGAATTTAAAATTATACGTCTTTCATCCCCATTGGAAATGGTTCCCCAAAAATCGTATATTAGTGAGGAATAAGATTAACGGTTGTATTAAAATGTAAAAGTGATGAAACAGCGATATCAGGGAAGGTGGCAATCGTAAACGAAATCCTTTGCAGAAAAAATCTCATTAGAGTATCAAAAACGGAATATTCGTAAAGACAACTTCGCGTCTTCTAAGAGGTGAGCATTTTTCGAGTTTTCTGATAAATTCAGATCAGCTACGCCAATTCTGACAGATACAAATTCAGGGCTTCAAATGGAAATTGAGTTTAGTCTTTAGATCAGAACAATTGTGGTGTTTAAGAATTCTATTCTTTTTCAAATAAATTTTCATCAATATCGACCTTTACAACATTCGTACTACTTAGACTCGCTTTACAATTTCTGATACCGGATTGGTATTCAGTAGATAGACATATAGGAGATCAAAATATTAGCGTTTCTATGAATTCTTTTTATAAAGAACTAAGTGTTTTATGAACTTGGATCTATTTTTTTTATTTTTTAAACACTTAAACACTTTACTAATTCTGTCACCAGATCCAGATTATTTCTGAACTATCTGAGAATAATACTTAAAAATCAGTCGAGAAACAGGTGAAACAAAATTATTAGAAGCGTAACATTTTGATCAATTTGAAATTTAACCTCCCCTTTCGTTATCCCCTACAAACGTTATAAAAGCTACACCCTTAACGTTAAAATACAGTTTTCCACATTTTGAAATGCGTGAACCTCTAAAGACAGATTGAACCGCATTAAATAAAGAGCTCATCGATTTGATACAGCAATTTGTTGGATAATTAGTAGCAACGGCATTGCAGATTACGTGGTAGAGCAGACACATTCAGTGTGAGTTATCTCAAACTGGCAGTTGGATGTGAATAAAAGCACTCGAATAAAGTGTAGGTATTACTTTCCGATTAGAGTCTGATGGCCCTCACCACTCTACGGATATTTAGCAACGAAGCATAATTTATACTCAACTCAGAGTGCGGATTACCCGTCTGCATTTACAATCCTGCTGTTGTATTAAACTTTCATGACGTTCCGTAAGAACACCTGAGCTTTTTCCCATTGCGAAGGCAAACCGTAAGTGCTAAAACAATTTTAGAGAAGACTTTAGGAAGTACATTTCATGTAACGCCTTGTTATTTTACTCCCCCTCAGCCGTTAACGTCGCAAGCGTATACGGTTTTATTAAGAGTTAACGCTAATAGGCACTTCTAACGTCGATAAACTGAGTTCAGTTTTGATAATAGAAGCAATCGATAGAATTATTGGGATGGAAATGATGCCTACAAGTAAGCATATGTAGACATCAATTAATCCAACAAAACACAAAATCGCTGTTCACACAAAATAATACTATACACGGTGACATATGACAAACTCCTCTGTCACTTAAGGTGGATTGATCACTTGGAACATTTCTTATGATTCTGACCTCTGTCAGTAAATATGTCGAAGCAATCACTTTAAACATCTCAGGTGGTTTTGAGTTCCTTTTACACATTTTGTAATAAAAACAAAATTCTTTATAAAATCTGAAGACACAAGCATCTGTAAGCGTACAATATTTTATAGCTTTTCACACTAAACTGTATTTTTGAATTTTAAGGCCATACTTCGCGAAAAATCATAAATCAGACCTGAAATAGACTACCTAAGTGCTGACGTCATGCGAGGGGGCGGAGCTTCCAAACCTTTCCAAACAAATCGAGAAAGTGTGCAATTTGTCCATAAGAGAGTTTTAATTCTACATTTATTCCTAATTTCGTTATAAATAAGAGTTGCCAGCTATATATTGTGATAACGTTTGTTCAAACCTATGTTATCACCAAATATGTCTAGATAGGTAAGTCGTATAATGTAGTTTTGGCCCATATTATATATAATAGGTTATGTTATCGTTTTATTTTCATCAAAACTTATCATTTTTGTTAAGTTTAGTGGTGCTGTTGTGTTTAAAGACCGTTTTTTAGACTCGTGGTCAATATCTATAGTCAGGGTTATGTATTTTGTGCCTGACTGTAAGCACTACAGTGACCAAAAAGTTTGTTTTTTTTTTACATTCGGGGGCAAGATCGAAAACCTTCAAAGCACTCCTTAGTTTGCAGTTGTCATATTATAATGCCCAAAAAGAGCCAGCGCAGCAACATGATGGCATTTTGTACCCCTCGGGTAGATACAAGTAGCAGAAGTAATCTCTCCTGATTTATTTAGCGTAAACTGCAATAGGAACATTTAATAAGATAAATATCTATAAAATCTATGGGAAGCAGCGGGTATACCTACCTGTACTCTATATATTTTATCCTTCATGCTGGCATGTATTTCCCCTCTAATAATCATAAAATCAGCATTAATCTGCATGCTTTTTACATGATTGGATTCCAATGCATTTTCACCCCATTTTATCATTTTATTCTCGTCTTCAAAAAACTCAATAATGTCGCAGATCTTCAAAACATGTTTGAATGCAATTTTCAATCAAAATTCTGACTTCAAATGGTTTTATTTAACTAAAAAGTAGACAAAATAAATCACACTAGTAAATAAAAACATAACCTCAAAAAAGTAAAATGGGCGAAAAATAATAATTAGACTTACCTTTTATCAAAAATACTTTGTTAAAACGTTGACCCGCCCTAAGTTTTCACCAAATATTGTACTGGCCACTCTTATTCACGTCAAAACTAATTATAAACTTGAAAACAAAATCTTCTTATGGGCAAATTATATGCTTTCTCGGTTTGTTTGGAAAGGTTTCTTAGCCCCGCCCACTTGTGACGTCAGGCTTAGGTGGTCCATTTACATAGCTGAATTTCAGATGACATTACTTATCCAGTGAGGTATCACAAGGTAGGTAATTCCATTTAAGGGTTCTGTGGGATGGTGTTTAGGGGGAGGGGGTGAGTGATACGCATATCAACGATACGTCACAAAATGTCCTGCTTTTGATCAAAATCGACTTGTCTCGGGAATTTTTTATTACTGTTTTATGTCAGAATATATTCAAGGTGTTTTTTTTTTGGGAAAATAATTCTGGGAATATAATTCTGGAGTCTATCCCTCTGAACATCGATAACTGTTTAACACATTCTATGCACGCTTTCAAATAAATTGCTGAGCACATATTGCCTGAACTAAAGTTGCGGATTTAACTCTTGAAGAGTTTCTAGACGAGGTTTATGTGAACCAGAAGTCCCCTGTAGCTTATTGTTGAGTATATTACGTCACACCACATTAACACAAAGTTGACAGACAGTACAATAATCAGAAATGTAACCAAATAAAGTGATTAAACTCTACAATGCATAAACTTTGAGTAATTTAGACAATTGCATGGGGTTTACAATCACACTCGCCCTAAGGGTTCGCAAACAGCGTCACATCGCTTTTTGAGATGTGACAGGACTGACACCGGTCATATATGGATAATATATAAAGTATTTATACGCTCATCACGTACGTATACAGTAACCGATGTTTCACAGCCGGCACACTCAGGATCACATTACAGTGTGTAATTTGGTCTCCTCTGAAGAGATCTATTGCGCGTGCCGTACACGGGGCTGAAATGGAAAAATTTGGTAGTAAACAAATGAGGTGTTTTAGCCGAGAACTCGTGGCTCATAATATAGTGGGGAAGCGAAAGGGACGAAACGACTGTCGACTACATAAAATGCAGTTTGCATATATAAAACGAAAAGTCTCTTGTGGATAGTTCACCTCGACTGCAAATGTATCACACTTGGGGATTAACGAGGAGTTTGTTCACTTTTGCGTTTTTACAATTTAGTGCTTGGTTGTGAGGCCCGTGAAATTTGCATACTTTAAAGGTTTAAGCGTTAAAACACAGGCAAGTTAGAGAAGAAGTTACGCATGTTCGATTCATCAAATGAGGAGCATTCACGCAAAAGTGAACAAATCCATTTTTACCACAAAATGAGATAAATACTGCATCGTGTAGAGATTGATCATCTCTACACGATGCAATATGTATCTCATTTTGTGGTAAAAATGGATTTGTTTACTTTTGCGTGAATGCTCCTCAAATAACATAACGTACTAACTGACATGGAAATCAGAACATCTATGAACACTTCAATTATATCCCAAGATAACTAAACGATCGGACAATTAAAACCCTGGAAAACAGTGGGCTGAGCCCACATGCTGCACTACACTCTCATTAACATATCTGGGCGCACCCCTAATGAGGCGGATCGATTTTCTCGTGAAGTATCTCTCCCAGGATACCTGTAACGTATGACAAAGTGACGCTAGAGTTGGTGTGGAACAGAGATGATAAATTTAACAATTCTCTACTTGTCCCAGGCGTGCTCAATGGGTGAAAGATCAGGAGATATTGGCGGCCGAGGCAGTAAATTGATTCCACTATACCCCACGTAATCCGACGGGTCAATACACCTGGCCCGTGCATTTTCTTGTTAAAAAGAATGCGTAGCAGTATATCGATACTTACCTATAACACAAAACATAAATAAGAAAATCGTGCTTTTTAAATTAATGTGATGTGAGCACTATGACTACTTGAACTGGTTGACTAACGTCAGAGGCTAAATCTTAGCAGATTAAACACCTCATTCTGCTATCCGATTAACGTATCGCAATCGCTACCATACTAAGCTGACTAAATTTCTACAGTAGAAAGTATAGAGAAACGGAGATGAATCTTGAAATCTATTAGCTCGTCTTCTCTTACAAATCCAATAACTTTTACCAACCAGTTATTTACTCATTCTTAACCAGCTCAATTGCAAATAATCAGGTAACCGTTCCATCGACGCTTCGCAATCATTAACAGATCAGTCTCGTTTCAACTCTTACTAAAGTTAAAAGTTAGCAGCAACACATGTAATAACTAGACTGAAAAGCCAATAAGCAACCTGTTTAGGCACCCGACTAGTTTACGTTTTTGTACTTACTGGCCAGCTTTTATTAACCAGTGGTATATAGACAACCCAACGATAAAAGCTAAATTGTTACTGATCATACACGTTAGTCACTGATAAAATTATTCTTTTACTGATACTTTCTTCGCCCTAGTCGCAATTTCTCTAAAGGATATATCGACATTTCGTAGAGATCAGATTGATATGTGACGTGATGGTGATAGTTACCATAATGATGATTGACGGCAGAGTTATCAATTTATAATTATAATCTCTTAAAAATGATAGATTAGTCTACAAACTGTAAAAATTTATCACAGGATGTGAATCCCATAGAGTTACCCATGATTTCTGTTTCACGCTTTTTGGAATAACAATGTTTCAATCAACTTACACGACTCATACAGATAATAGTTTTATTTTCTTGTCCAGGTATTCATGATTAAGTACTTGTCTAGACTTAGACAATTCATAAAATTAGTTGTTTTTATCTCTTCTTCATATATATTTCTTTGCCAATATATTCTTGATTAAGAACTTGTGAATATTGGTCTTTGTGAATTCCACCCTTTTCACAACCAAATTGTGTTTTCTCTAATGTAACGCGAAATGTAAACAGCAGCGCGAAATGTGTTTATTCTTATCGGACCTTGGCGGCTTACCTCAAAGGAATGCCGCTACGCTTAATTGAGTCCAGGCAACATCTTATTAAGGAAAAATGATTTATGACCTTCTGGACCTATCTACATAAAAAAAAGGTTCGACTTATTTCAGGAACTATCGCGAATACAATTGAGGTGTATATAAGCGGGCTTGCGGTCGGAGATTAGATTAGACGTGAAGCCGCGAGTGAATAAATAAGGCGAAAGACGGACCAGTGAAATAAATTACATTTAAGAGTGATATAAATTAATTAGTTAGGAATTAGTTAAGATAAATTAAGTAGTGTGTAGTGTATAATTAGGATAGTGTAAATAAATCAGAAATAAACATTACATTATATGAATTCTTTTATTCATGTTATGGCTATTAAAGTGATTCCTGATGGGTAGTTTTACATCACCTTTCTTTTTTGTGGATAAGATATTCGTGTAATTAACTTCTTAGAGCTTTCTTATTTTTTATGATCTCATTTAGTAACTTATGAGTACTTTTTTCCTGTTTCACTTAAGTATTTGATCATTTCTGATAACTTTTTATCAACACCCTAATTTTGCCTTTCCTTTGACTTTGTTAATTTCTTCTTCAGTAATTGATATTAATTCTTGTCGCCTGTCTGACGCCTCTTCTTATACCTTTCCGTTTTAAAATAGGAGAAGCCAGACAATCATAAGAAATATGGTAAAATCCAAAAGTTTCTATTTAGAGTAACACATATTTAGATGGGTCGTGAAATAAGTGGTATTAGTTATATGAATAAATTAAAACAAAAAAGTGCGTAATTATCAAATTCATAGTTGTACCGCTAACTAAAACCCTTTATATGACGACTGTACGCGATTTCATCCCCCTGTAATCCAATATTTGACTGAACTCAATTCGTGGCTTTGTAAATATACAGAATGCTCCCTATAAGAACATATCGTACAGAGGAATCTAAAATGTGGTAACTAAATACAACTTATTACTAAGCTGTAACCCTAGAATGAATTGATATATTGCTTAAGTGCACCACGAGTAATAATTCGTGGTGAGTAAAAGTTAATTAAAACGTCCCAAGGGGTTGATCGAAGGTGACACGCCCTTAAAATTTTACCTGGCTTCTTTTTATGGACAAACACAGTAGATGGATGCTCAGTTAAAATACTAGTAATTTTAGTTTATGGTGAATTTCGTCTACAATTACCCCGATATACTTCAAGATATATTTGAAACTTTTAAAAGAAGAGTAATGTTGTATTCAAGAACATTATTACCATCTTAAATCAGTAAATATAAAAATTAGTATTTTTATATTAGTATTCAAGATTGGTAATGATAATAGTATATTATTATACTAGTTTAATAAGACGGAGTATTGTCACACAAGAATTTTCTTTAATAGAACGAGTGTGACAATACGTCTTATTAAACGGGTGTAATATACTATTTTATCTACTTTGCTTTATTAATTCATTAACTTTTGGTTGTTCAAGGTTTCGTATTACACTAGGGAATTTTGCGTGTGTTGGTTACACTGACGTCACTCACATTGACGTTTCGTATTTGAATTTGAAAATCTAGTTGCCCTAGGATAAATTTAATAACTACTTACTTACGTGCGCGAAATGGAAGACAAAAATATAGAATTGACCTGTACACCCCCAGAAATACGCAAAGTTACTCAAGAAATATATTGAAATACTAATAATTTAACTTTGACGTCTACACACGTCTATGTGACAGAATAACGTGCCAATTTAAAAGAACTAAAAGTTACCAAAAGTAGTGTAATAATATGAATATTATTACACTACTTTCGGTGTAATAATGAGATTATTAGTAACGCAAAGTAGATAAATGTATTAGTCCATATTACTTACTTACTGTTGTGATTATTGTGTGCAATACAATTAAAGTAGATTATTATCCACGAACACATTAAAAAATATTAATAAATAATATGTAAAACATAGTACTGCCATATTTCTTTTTCCAACCGAAAAATTCAAATGCAGACAGCAAAATGACAATTTATTTTTAAACATTTTAATCGAGTAATTGCAATTTTAATTTCGTTCAGCATTCCTTAATGCGTTAGTGGAAGCGCGCGAAGAATGCAAAAATGGATACATTCTGCCTTCCATGTTGATTCATTTTATCTACGTCGAAATGCAAAAGGAATTCTAATAAAGCGTGTACATGGAGAGCCGGTTTTATTTTGCATCGATTTGCTTTTTTTCTGTCTTTTAAATCATCCCTTTGGAGGAGTGAAGCCGTTCCGTGGGATTTCGTATTTACCATTGTGAAGGTCGTCTTCCTCCCCGTTATTGCATTTCTTGCGCCGTTGCTCATAACACCAAATGCCATTGCTTATATATACACTTCTCCTTCCCGATGTTTCACGCTCTTTTGCTTTGTCGAAAGATGCGTGAAACTAAAATATTGTTTATTTATGCAAGATGCGGCAATTTTATATTGGCTTAGGAAGGCAAACAGCGTATGCCTCTAACTGCAATATTGTTTGCCGTTGGTTTGCACGCAATTATTTACAGTATTATACCACGGAAAAATATATTTAATATTTCGAAAAGGTTTTTGACGGAGTGAAGAGCGAATGACGTATGGAAAATGCCGAGGAAAATAGGTAAAAACCAAGCCACCGCAGACGGTGAAAAATTATCGGCGGCGGTCAACTCGTAAGGAATTTTAATGCCCCACCCTAAGATCGGTCATCTCGTAAGCGAACCGGCAGGTAAATTTTTAAAGGGTAGTTTTGGATAAGTCAACTCGTAAGAGGATTCTCAGAAATAAACGAGGGGATGATGATTGTAACGAAGTAGTTCGGATATTTGTTGAAACTAAGAATATGATATAAGGGGGTGGTTTGTTACGTTCCAAATAAACGGTGACGAGCACCACGATAGTTGTAGATTTTATTAAAAGTCAACGCGGCAAAGACTTGCTTGTTGTTAATAACGGTCAGGTTCCGCAGGGTTTTCCTTGCCCTCTCGCAAGGAATACGATAATCCCCCTTGTGGGATTTTTCATGTCAACTCTAGTTGACCGATCTGAGAACCATATTCTTACGAGTTGACCGATCTCGGCGAAGGCAACTGCGGACCGAGATAAATTCTTACGAGATGACACGTGTCCAAAATTATATGAGACCGAAACATGAAAGATGAAAAATGTTTGTGACACCTAAAGTCGATTCTACTATTCTGCTTGTAAATATACAGGAAGCAAAACATAAAGCATGTGGACTGTTTGGAAACAGAGATGGTAAAGATTGCTGAAGTAAACATACTTATACGCAGAGGACAAAGCGACTCCGAATAAAAATCTAAAGCACAGATGACCAATGCTTGTTAATACTTAAAATTCGAATTTAGACAGCTATAACTGGTGTAAATAAGTGAAATGTAAAATATAAATGATCATATATCGGCATTAATTCAACATAATTTCGACTTTTTCTATTAGAATCATGTGAAATAACGAATCAATGTTTCATATTTATGGCTAAGTAAACCACCACAACGTGCATTATTGGTTAGATGAACATCCGTACTGAGTGGGACAAATTTACAGTTGGGACGTTAACGTTTTGTATGGGTTATTTAATAGTCGTGTCACAGGTTCATAGTTTTATGAAGGGACCCTATTAATGGATGAATAGTCATAGACATAAAAGCCAAATAATTACCAATTATTTAGATCGATGTTTATGAAAATAAGTGGATAGACAATAGAGACCCAGTTAACTGGTCGACACGTTCACTTAATGACCTTCCTCTTATGTGCCCTTTAAAACAAGTTGTTTATGAATCGTCACCCGAAGTTGTGGAATCATTGAAGGACATAATTAAGCAGACGTACAGGCCGATAACGCCCACCATAATGAAACTTCAGAATTGCTATAAAATCTATATGGTCAATGGGGATGAAGTTTGAGCAATTTCTGGAAAGAACAATTTGAAAAAAAAATTTGAAATGTATGTTGACATTATTCGATTTAATAGATATAAAAACCCATGATTTACTTGAGTTGTTGAGTTTATTTATTTACAGTTATTTAGTTTTTATTTAATTTAGTTACATAACATACCCAGCATAGATCATATATGATAAATAATTAATAACAGCCTAAGCTAAAATATTAGCACTTAATTAACCTAAACCTAAACGAAATAAAGGATGTGAGAAAAGTTGAAAATGTTATTTCCTGTTTTAAGCATTTGTATATTCATTAACATTTTTATTTTAAGACACCATTATGCAACCAATAAGTGATAATTTCAGAATTAACTCGCAATCTTGCTACAAAAGTGACACAAACAAAAAAAAAACATTTTCCCTAAAATTCAAAAACCCTAGGTTTTGTTAAATGTAAGGTTTTAGGGGCATTGCATTTAATCATCTAATAATGTTAACATTTTGTCATTCCACATTTTTAAATATGAGCTAACATGCTTCATGAAATACCTACAAACAGAAATTTTTAAGTTACCTACCTATGTCATTTTGAATGAATTTTAATAGCCATGTTTTAAATTGTTATATTAATGTGTATGTTGAAAGTGACATAACTTAAGATATAAACAACTTTTTTTTATTTAGTTATTTTTCCAAAACGATACAACTCAAAATAAATGAAATAATTTTTTTGTCTGAATATTGTCTTAATTGAAAATAATCTTGATTAACTACTTTATTGTTAATCATACAAATAGTCCAGTCATCTTAGGACAAATTAGGTGAATATCTCGGAAAATCGACATATCCAGTATATTAATATATTAACACGTAAAAACTTCTATTTTGGCATCCTAAAACTTTCCTCAAAGTTCACATATAATGGATGGCCGCAAGTTTTAAAGTCGGGGGTCAAAAGTTTTTTCTACATTTTTTGCAAATATCTCGTTTTCTGTGGGTTTTACGCTATTTATATTTATTATCAATATTGTAGAGAATCAAATGCTCTACAACTTTTGTCTTTAACATTTCATCATATCTTGAACTGTTTTCGAGATAGAGGGCGGAGAGCGCTGGTCAGAGAATCATGTGAAGTCATCTGGTACTACTGGTAGTCCCGATCAAAAAATCTTTTTCTAACTAATTTTAACTAACTAACTAACTAAAAAACTAACTTTTTCGTTAAATTTATTTTGTTTGGTTACTTATCTATTTTTAGTTAAGTGTCAATTTATTTAATAACACTTACCTGGCCATGTAAGTAAAAAAATTGTTGAGGAAAATAATTAAATTACATTTTAATTGCAATCTAATTTATACTAATAACTTTCTAAATAAATAAAAAAGAAAAGAATTAAATTTGTAATTAACGTTTTTAGTAAAAGTGTAATTTGATTAATTTAATATTGTCAAAATTAATATAAAAGAATGAAAATTTTAAGAAGAACAAGTTCTAATTTCAATTTTCTTCTTCTTCTTCTTCTTCTAACTATAAATTTTTAAAGTTATGAAAGAATTTAAGAGTTTACGGATTTCAAACAAGATTTACTTAATTATTTTTTACTTCAAATGCAATTAGTGTAAATGAGAATATAATTAAAATGTTATTAAACTATGTCCCTTAATACTTTTTCAATTACAGAAAGAGATTATAAGTGTTATTGAATTGATAAATTTTAGAATTATTAGAAAGAAAGATTGAATTTAATGTAAAAGTTATTAATAAATGCTAATTCAATATTTAGCAATAATTTATAACCTTAATATACGAGTTTTTGATCGGGACTACCAGTTAACCTCACATGATTCTCTGACCAGCGCTCTCCGCCCTCTATCTCGAAAACACTTCGAGGTATGAAGAAATGTTAAATACAACAGTTGTAGAGAATTTGATTCTCTACAATATCGATAATGAATACAAATAGTGTAAAACCCATAGAAAACGAAATATTTGCAAAAAATGTAGAAAAAAAAAACGATTTTTGTGGCTTTTGACCCCCGACTTTAAAACTTGCGGACATCCAATTATATGTGAATTTTGAGAAAAGTATTAGGATACCAAAATAGAAGTTTTTACGTTTTAATATGCTGGGTATGTCGATTTTCCTAGGTGAACCCCCTATAATGATTGGACTAAAATAGCCAAAACTCAAAATGAGCCGATCAAAAGAAATCAACTGATTTGTTTTTGTTGAGATCATGGATATAAGTATCATTGAGTCACTTTTATAGAGGAAATTTTGATACGCATTGATTTAATATGTTTTTTCGCAAAATGTGTATTTTTTCGAGATGCGTCACTTTATAACAAGGCTGCGAGTTGTTGAAATAAAGGGTTGTCATTTAAAAAGTTAAAGTTGATTATGAATTTTAATAAACGGATTAACGGTATAGTTGAACATAACTGAGGTTTTTCCCAAATCTTCCGACGATACTGGTTGGGCAAAAACGTGAGCCACCCTGTATAACGGTAAAGCAATCAGAGTTATATGTTAAATAAAAGCGACTCGGTGGTATTCTCCCCCTCCACATTTTTCAGTAGATAGGGACCACCCTTCAACCCTCTTGATTTACCAAGCTGAATTTAATAGTTGTTCCTTACCTATAGGCGACACATCCTAAGGCTATTCCTTCTTTCCTTCTCGGTGACTTCGGAAACATTATCTAACACTAAATGCACGGGAGACCAGGGAAAGGGACACATAAACAAAAGTTAACGATTTTCCTCATGAGCTTTCAATCTTCAAACGATTTACTTGGGGTCGGAATGGTTTTAAGTGATTTCATTTTTTTTAGATGGCAGAATTCGCTGCAGAAGCAACGAATGCTACTTACAGTTTTAAATGTAATAAAGGGATCTTGTTATTGAACTTTTATTTAATCACTAATACGTTTATTTGGATAATTAATAATAAATCGTCTCCTTTCTGCGGTGCATTTCGACGTTTTCGATCATATTTTATTTATCATAATCCGCATTAAAAAGTGATGCATTTGAATATGCTATATCTATATTTAATTAATTTGTGTATGCGATGACTCTCCGAAATTCGCTTGTATTCGAAAAGACATGTCAAGAAATATTTTCAAATATTCCATATTTGAGCAATGTTATGGGTACTAACAACTATGCTCTTCCATCCACCATTCACGTTTTCATGTGGGCTTGTAGTAATGTTAGAATTATTTTAAATTTGTATATTCTGGCAGCAAGATAAAACCTTTTGTAGTTACCTAGTTTGCTAGACTATAGAAATAGATATAAGGATAAAGAAATAAGGCAAGTAATTCCTGGTTGAAGTTACATTACATAGTTGATTTTCTCTCGAATGCTACAATAAATTGTTGGCTACTTAATTGCGGAAATATAATGTACACACTCAATTACAAATTGATTGGTATTGTTTACTACACCAGAACCATCTATATGCTTGTAATTTGACATTGGTTTGTAATTTGCAATTTGACAAATTGCTAGTAAAATAAGAGATTAGTATACATACATATATGTAAATGTATATTGTTATCAATTTCAATAACACGAGATTATTTATTGGTCATCTGGTATCGCAATAATTTACAACCAGTAAACCTTTGTATAGTAGTAAATGCGTCGATGGCTCCTCTATTAGACTCTTTTAAACAGTTCGAAATTTCTCCTCAACGATCAATATATTTAGGTTTGACATCTAACATATATAAATCTTGAGGGTTGAATGCCAATAATGTTGAACAGGAGTTAAGCTTGAATAACACTTCGAAATTTCTCGTTTATGATCAATATATTTTGGATAGGCATTTAACCCTTAAGATTTATTTATGCTAGTCGGCAAGCCAAAATGTATTGATCGTAAAGGAGAAATTTCGAACTATTTAAAAGCGTCTAAGTAATAATTGACACATTTACCAGTACAAAAAAGTTTAGTGGTTAATTATTGCGATGTCAGATGACCAAAAAATCGTTTGGTGTTACTGAAATAGACAACAACAATACATGATAATGCAGCTAATCGTGAACAATAAAGAGTGAAAATAGAATGCGTCGAAACAGTGATAAAGTAGCATTCACAAAACCTTTGTTTCAACAGTGAAGCTGTGGATTCTTTAAATTGGGTGCAAAAGTCAGACGAGAACAAACTATTTTTATGTGTGGAGAACTATATTCCACTATAATTCTACTGGTCTTCTGATTCTACCATTCGTTAATGATGCAGCTCGTAGAAAGTTGTTAATTTCTATTTGTCACAGATTATAGACGCACTGAAAACACTTGTGAAACAGCTTCGGTCTGGTTTAACCCTCACAATTCTCAAAAAATTCTCCCTATTAAGGGAATCATCACTCTTGTTTTGTGTTCCATGAAAGCAAATACTTGAAGATTAATCTTCATAAAAGAAAACTTTCCTCCCAAATTCCAATTATAGAGTGAAAATTAAGTCAACTTTGGTTTAAACTCTAAACAATTCATTCAGTTGTTTCTGGGTGACGTACAATAATGATTAGAGGTGCGATCAATACATCACCATTCAAACTCACTGCAAATCTCGATGTGATAATTGCAGAAGTTTGAGTTGTGATGAGTTCACATATGTGAATAAAGTTTGATTAATTTAAAAAAGAAATACGTTTATGTATTTCATTTCCAGTAAGCGACGTGGCCATGATGGATTAAGTACCGCTGGACTTAAAAGATGGGTAAAAATTACTCTTTTTAGAAACCTAATGTCCAGGATACAACTGAATAGTGGTCATATTAAAATAAATCAGTGATTAAAGTTAGACCAATATAAGGTATTAAACCCAAGTACTACCTACAAATTAGTAAGCAACTTAATTGTGACGTGTAATATTTTTACGGCTCTGCATGGACATGGAAATGTTCTCGCCTCCCACCTTCCGGCATTGGCGGTATAGCATGGACAGTCATAAATATGGCAAACACCCCGTATGCAGAGAGGACGAACACCAACCGGCGTATTTATAAAAAAGTTTTAAATAACGATTTGACCATGTCATATAACTTCATTCAAAAACGTTGTACAGCGCTCTATTCTAATTAAAAAAGATTTTAAATTCGGTCATATTTAAAACAAGTTCGAAGTATCGAAGTTCTAAACGGCGTTTTAATCTTCAAAACGAATTGACGTGGCAGGAAGGATATATTGGCTTTGTATGTATTATTTATTAGGTTTTGGTATTAAATGGAGGCTATTGAAGCTATAAGAAGTTTAAGCTCATTGGAATTAAAATGTAAATATATATCTACAAAATGGTATCGCTAAAACTCGAAGAAAATGAAAACTGTTACAGTTTACTGTAACAGTGTAATGTCAATCTGTTTTGATAAATTATTTAAAAAGTTCCTTTATTTGAATGAATCCAGCAAATCGCCGTTGCTACCTGAGCCAATTCTAACTAACACGTTCTTTTTCCATCTTCAACATAAATACCAAACAGTCTAGTTCACCAGATAACAAACGTAATAGAAATTGAAAAACTTTAGCCATACGTTGGTAATCTAGTTAAACAATTATATAAAACGTTTTTACCATTGAACGCTCTTTAGCCACAACTATGTAATACGTAAAACCTAATTTTAAACAATTTTTATGAATACAGCTGTACGTATGCGCCAGACTCCCTAGTCTTATCGTAATGCTAAGGGAATGCGTTTTATGCGTTTGAAGCTTGTTGATTCCAGCCTTTTGAGCGCGTCAAATCAAACCAACGTTTTGAAATTATGCTTGGCCACACAGACGTTTACGCGTTGTGAGTATGTCAAAAAGGGAGACTTTACGAAGCAAGAAAATCAATTTGAATGTGTTGCGTTAGATGCTCGTAAAAAGCACAGAATAGATGTAATATGGAGTTCAGTGGAAGGTTCATTGCGCCGGTTTATAAAAGAACGGTAATCCAGGACTAATTATCAAGCACACTAATTGTTCTCCGGCTGATATGCATTCGTCGCAATTTCGATGAAGTCATGAGTAATTTTTCGTTTTTAAATAAGTTTTTGTCCAAACAACTTAGGTGCACGCTTTGTTGAAGATGCCGCATTGATGAATGGAAACGAGTTGCTTCTTGTCAGACCGCTTGTGAATGCTTGCATCATTAAAAACCCCTCAATACACTTTACCCACTGAAATACCAATAGCCGCCCACACAGTTTCTATGCAGCCCCAACTTACCGCATTATTCCGCCCTCACATTTTTCCATTTGGTATGACTTTTTATTATTTAATGTATTCCGTTGGTAGTTGTTTGTATGTTCCCCTTCGTTATAAAATTTCGGTGGTTCTTGGGATTTGTAATTGACGTCTCATAACACATGCAAATTGTGAGTAACATCAGTTGATAAATAACGCTTCTGCTGTTACTTCTAACAAATATCGTAATGTAAAGAACGAAAGCTCGGATAATATGCAAAATGCATATTGAGTGCTTATTTCAGTAATCATCGGCACTTTATCATATCCATTAAATTTGTTTAATATTCTGGGTTATTCATCTCGGACATGTTTTACTTTTAATTTGTCGGTTTTAAACAATAATTCTTCCTTACCGAAATGACGCTTTTAAGTAAAGAATCACAAGCCGTACCTAATGAAAACAGTCATTTGATGTGTTTCAAAAATAGAGAAACACGTGTAATTTACGAGTTATACACTACTTTTACTTAACTTTCAATGGTCACATCAATGTGAGCAAATATACAGGGTGGTCGTGATATAACCTTACAAAAATATTCTGGGTCTTTAGGAGGATCTAACAATTCAGAAAAACCCATATTTGGTAGGTCCAGAATGATGAAGAAAAATTAACCCCTATCCACACTCATTTGACGCCACTGACCAAAAAAATAAATACATACATATTTAACCAAGATTTAATTGTTAGTTACCTAGTTACAATAAATTGACAATTTGCTTTCAAATTTGATAGACGTTTTCTTTTGCCAGTGATTTACTTGTCAGTTTGCATATGTCAGTTGTCATTTATATGTCGTCGCCTTTCTTGTTTTCAATGTAATTTTTCTCTTATAATCATTTTTGTACAAGAAGTCTATAAAACCAGTATTTTTCAAAATTTCACTTGCGTTTGTGTTTGCAGTTTGTAAGTAAATAGCAAATTTCATGGGTCAAGACACTAACGGATAATCATGATTGTGGTTTTAGGTTAGAATCTGCCGATAAACACAATATTCAACAAAGAACAACGATCTCAACTTTAAACGGCAAAGGCAACGTCAAGTTTATAAATCGGCTTTAATAAATATGATTTGTAAATTTCATTTCTACCGCAAATTCAAAATTATTGAATTTGACAAATGTCATTCAATTTACTAGTTGGTACAGGTACCGATTATCGTTACTAGACAACCAAAATCACATTTTTTATCCTGATTAACTCATTGGCGTACAGCAAATTTTGTACAAATTTTCAATTATTTTTATCTCGAAACCGAAAAGACTTTTACTAGATTTTTTTTGTATATGAGTTCTACTCATCCTCTCCTATTACCGTTTTTTTTTTGTAAGGTTATATCACGACCACCCTGTATAAAGAAGACTCGCTAAGATTTCCTTTCCTAAATAAGTCAGTTTTAACACGATAGTGGGAAATTCTATCAATCTTAAAAAGCCAACCCTTAGAATGAATCACCTATTTTTTGACTTTTCGCCTTTACAATTGAATTGCGTAGGATTTCAAAAATTGGCATTTTGAAACAAATTTTACGTATAAAAATACAATTTTGTTGTGTTGTTTCTGAAAAAATAAAGTTTTGTTTGTGTTTCTGAAACATTAAGCAAAATATATAGAAGACAGAAACTTACCACTTTAACCATAATGCCAATTTAATAGACGAGTTAAGAAATAAAATCGAGGATTACCATAATTTTCCCAAATTTCAATACTGTCCTGGAAAAACTGAAGCGTAGGAAATAACTCACATAGTAAAGTGGAAATTGAACTGATATGTGAATAAATACGGATTTATAAGTACAGATGTTATAATTGATTTCTACAAATCAAAGGTAAAATTTTAATACAACAAATTTGAAACGACACCTCCAGTTACCTCCAGTGACATTTTTACTAAATAAACATGATGTTGAATTTTGTTTATTGTTCAATAATAAATGAGCAATTTTCAGCTTTAACATTGAAGTAACATTTGAAAATGCGCATATAATAGCCAAGAAATGCATATCCAAGCGCATATGTTTCAATTTTTAAAGTGCATACTGCCTGCATATTTTAAATTTTTCATTGCATATTTTCCTAGATCTAGTGATTATTTACTGCTTACAACGTATTTAAATAAAAACCGATGAAGATTTAGGAAAAGTTTTTGGGGCCGTAATTAAAAACGAAATGAAATGAACATGTCAAAAATCCAAACACAACAGTCACGCGAAGAGACAGGTAAGGCTATACAGAATAGTACACAAATACGACATAAATTTGTAGAAGACGAAGAAGAATAAGAGTACTTTTTAGGAGTTAGGTCTTCAATTCTCAATTGCTGGTCAAATTGAAAATAACAAAGGTACAACAATATGCTTGTGTTTATACAGCTCTGGTTAACAGAAATATAAGTATTACAATTATTACTAAAAAGACTGTAAGAAACAACTTTGATCATTGTTAACATAAATTACAACTTTTGCCAAAATAATATAATGCCTGAAATGGCAGAGGTTTTCCAAATTAATGTATACCCTCCTTCAACTTAGCAATGCGAACTTTGAAGTATGTGCTAAAGTCAAAGGGAAGGCACCCTTAAAAATCTTTCAGTTAACAAAACGGCAAACGACGGTCACGTTTCACGTTTCTGCCTCTACATCAAATATGTTTATCTACTTTTGTGTTACTAATGATCTCATTATTACACCGAAAGTAGTGTAATAATATTCAGATTATTACACTACTTTTGGTAACTTTTTAGTTTTGTTAAGTTGGTACGTCAGCCTGTCACGGAGACGTGTGTGTAGACGTCAAGGTTAAATTATTGGTATTTCAATAAACATAACCATTAAAATTCCATGAATCTACATTTTTGTCTTCCATTTCGCTCACGTAAATAAGTAGTTATTGAATTTGTCCTAGGGCTACTAGATTTTGAAATTCAAATACGAAACGTCAATGTCAGTGACGTCTGGTAACCAACCTACGCAAAATTCCCTAGAGTAATACGAAAACTTGAGCAGCCAAAATTTAATGAATTAATAAAGCAAAATAGATAAAATAGTATCTATATTACACTCGTTTAATAAACGTATTGTCACTCTCGTTTAACAATACTCCGTCTTATTAAACTAGTATAATAATATACTATTTATATGCATGAAATTAAACGTCCATTATAATAGTCTCAGTACCTGAAATCCCATTTTTGTCAACCACAGAGACTCTACAGATTTATTATTAACATACTTTCTTCCAACTTGACTATCTTAAAGTTGCTGCTTAAACAACTGGACTGTTTTGTTTGCACATATATTATTTTCAGAGAAAAGTACATTGCAAATGAAGTATACTTTATTCATATTCAATTTAAGGAACTACAAAAAATTTACGATCACATAAGCCTTCGCAATGGAGACCAACAAAGGCAACTGTATCGAGTAGTTGCTAATTTGAGCAGACCAAGTAATCTTACTCTCGTGTTGTGAGAGAAGTTTATCATCGTAGGAACGACTTAACTAATCAAAAGAGTTACCTATAAGCGTAACGATTTCCTGTGCATCTTGATATGAGTCTGGTTAAAGTGTCAAGAATTTCTAACTTTCCAAAAACGCATATAATCCAGTCAACGTAGTCATTTTTTGACGTTTTACGACATTAATTCATAACCGGATGGGAGAAGGCTCTGATTAGTTGATCATGCCTATATAGTTCTAAACATTCAAAAAGTGTGCATTAACAAATGGGAGGGGTCCAAAATTATCAAAAACAAGTTTTTTGATTCTACAAGCCAAAGCATGCATTTTGGCGAGAAAATTTTCAAATATAAGTTCTATAGAATTTAAAAACCTACAATTTGAGCTGCAGCACAATTAATTTTGTTAAATATTTATTGCAAAAATGCCAAAATACCACTGAAAATGGTCTTTTTTTGCATATTGATTATTTATTGCAAAAATAGTATGATATAGGTTTTCGCTACTTTAAAAGCTAGCTTTTCAAATTCCAAACCTAAACAACTGTTATAAAAGTCAATTGGTTAATTTGTTGCTGAGATATTGCTATTTGTTTATCCCAAGACGCATAATGTTCATTGCTGTTACGTCTTTTTGGATGAACATTTCGAGGTGCGCAAAGGCTTATTCTCTTCACAATTAATCAAATTTTCATATCCCGTTAAGAAAATTTGATAAAAACAATTGTCAACCCCTTATTTATCGCTTTAAAAAAGGGGGTGATTTTTTTTTATAAATAAATAGACCTGGAGCCATTTTCATAACTTGTACAAATTTCTGACTTACAAATTCGGATAGCTGGATTCAAAACGGAGAATTGAAAAAACTAACTTCTCTATATGTTGCTACTGTCACAATATTTCAATCATGAACGTGCACCTATTGAGAGCAATCATGAACTTTTTTAAGTTTACTTATTAGATACTTTGTATTAAGATCAAATTTTGTTTGAAATTAGAGAGTTAATAACGATCGTAAAGATAATTGCAAAAGCTATAAAACGACGTTACCACCCCGCCTTCCCGTGCTATTGAAATTTTTGAGGGTGTGTTGTATCCATGGCTGGGAGTTAAAGTGACTCACTCGGGAATATCGGAGAAATAAATATTGCAATCCTTAAAAATACTCCTGTTTCGTTTTTATCTAACCACCTTGTATAGACAAATGAAATTACCACAGCCGTAGCTGGAGAGTAATTTTATAAGGGTAAAATTTCAATTTGTAATATGAGCAAGCATACTTTACTTCTTAACTGTAACCTATCGCTGCATTTCGTTTCTAATAAAATTGTATCTTGTTTACAGTGTTCATCTTAGTCTTATTCAAAAGGGCGAAATAAGTTTATAATGCACAAGGTTGATATAAAATGTAACATCAAAAATAATTCCGAAAACAATTCCTTATTTCATGATACTAACTCACGTTATTTTAATTGCAGATACCTTGCAAGAGACAGTAATTTATCATATCTAATATTTAGGTATCACATTCGGTAAAGATTAATTGGATACTTAATACCCTTATTTCATTTAATTTCCATATTATGATGAATTAAACACGTTCATTCACCATGGCTACGTATCAATCGAGGATTTATGAAACCAGACGAGTAAAACATTCAACCGCGTCCAATTTAAATACACTAACTCATTCCGAAGTTTTAATTTTAGGTTTCGAAATCCGAAAGTAATGTAATTACGGAAACGAACTGTTGTAAAATCAATTCTAATTGCGCTACATAAATATATTTAAAAGCGCCAGCACGTTTCATACGTACCATTTCTCTCTTTTTTATTTCCAGACCGCAGGGAAAATAGTTTTCGCTTTCATTTCATTCTGTGGATGAGATTTGAAAAATGTATTGCTCTGAGGCAGACAGAAAGTCCTCGGGGCAACTTTAAATATACGGTTTACGTAAATTTGAAAGGGGAGTTTTTCGATTTTATGCTTTTCCACGTATTGCCGGTGATAAGTGATTAAGTGATTCCTAAGGGTGTTTTTGTCACCCTGACTACGGAGGCTCCTACATACAATTTTTCACAGCGAGAAGGAATGCCTGATCATTATTACAGGGGCTTTTATGCTAGATTTAAAAATGCAATTTAGTTAAAACCTTCGATGGAAGTAAAAATTCATATTACGTTCTAAACAATGAATAACACAGCTCAATCCCTTTCTGTTATGAGGTAGACTGTACGTATCCTTTACAAAGATATATGTAAATGATAACCAAATGATGGATCGTTATATTCATACAGTTTGAAAATGTTTTAATAAAAGAAAAATCGGACCAGTGTTCCTTGTATCGTCTGAGAAATATCTTTTTTTTTCCATTATATAATACTATAGGAATTTACTCCCTTCTTCAATGACATATTATATATCAAACCCTCTCAAAATTGTTCGATCATTCTACTGTTATCATCGGCGTATGGCACACCTGATCTTTTTTCCATTCCAGATCCCTTTGTCAGATGGGTTCAAATGTGATTTTCATTCTGTTGTATTGTAGCGAGTTCCTCAAATTACATTTCTTTTATGGAAGTGCAACAATATGTTACTTGGTGCAATATAAACTACAATCTCGGAGTTATGAATGCGGCTTTGTTTGAGTTTCATTATGAAAAGTGGATAAAGGATCTTCGGAGATTATAGGGAAATATTTACTTAGCTTATAAATAAGAGAACTACGTAAATATTTGGAATATGGATTTACCATTAGCTTTTGTGGTAAAATTGTTTTACGGATAGCACTTCAAGTGTAGTGTGTTCTCGCATAAGGGGTTATAAATATTAAGTGCCTATTCTTCTTGTTACAGCCAAGTCCTCTTCTAAACTGCTTGAAGAGACTCTTGACTATGTAAACAAGAATTCGATTTGATATGAAATCGCATCTAAAGTGGAAACGACACAATTGTATTTCATACAAATAAACTACAGTCAATGTAACGCATGCAAGTTATCTTAATTTTCTGTCAGTCAAACTGATATGAAACATGATAACTTTTAATGTTCAGCTTATTTTCAAATAGACATTTGGTTAGTTTAACTTTAATAAGCTATCATGTAATATAATTTCAATGAAAGTGTATCACTAATAACTGTAAATTAACTTTATACGCAGACATTGTCGCCAAAGTTAATTTCGTATAATTTACGTCCTGTATATTTAGTTTCCATCCTTCTGCAGCGTATATAGTGATATTATTCACAGTCCAACAATAAATAAATTTGTTTTGTCCTATTATTATTATAAGACATACAACTTGAATTCTCACGTCTTTCAATCCCATACAAAAAAAATCTGTACTCAGTTATTTCGTCCTACAGATGCAGAGAGCAAGTTAACTTTAAAACACCCGAAAATTAAAAAAACCTAATGTTTTCGAGTTGCATAACACGTAACTTTAGCAAATTACATTAATAGCAGCATCAAAGCAACAAAAAAATTTACCCGCCTTTTTTAACAATGACAACGCTTGTCAATAATATCTACTATAACACGTTTTCGATTGCCACACTCAAAGAATAAAAACTATAAAATTTACTCACCCTTGAGTGTTGAACACTAAACCTGAACCTAACCTAATACGACACAAATACAAACAGTGAAGGACAACGTGCTCCCTGAGAGGGAATCGGGGAAATACTGTAAGAGAGTGTGACTCATTGGACTATTTATAGAATCAAAGAATGACATCAGAAAGCTCCAATGGGAGAATGAGAGCTGAGCCTGCGCCCGCCGCTCCCGAGAAAAGCCCGTTGAAATCGATGGAAAGTCATGTGGGGAACAGAGTCGGATCCACATTTTCCATTCTTTGCAGGGGTAGTGCAGAGGCGGTCTGAAGAAAAGAGTAGAAATGTCGATACTTTTGCTTTTCCTATTGTGGTGGTACGATTACAGTTGAATTGACACATGTGATGTCTTTGTGAGTACATCACAATAAGTACATGAAATTACAATTATCATTTTTCGTAATAATGATTAATTGAATATTTGTAAATCGGTTTAGTAATTTTTTTGTCTTTAGTTTGACCCCAATCTTGCATATTAATGAACTAAGATTGATTAACTTTAAGATTGATGTTTTTAATTTCCAGTTTTCCAATCCCTTGCTGCCCTTTTCCTCTTTTATCTTCTGTTATTAGCTCAGATAATTCTTCTTTATGTTGTATCTTTCTGTAGCTTGCCCGAATTCAATTTTATTCATTACTTCTACTAACTCGTCTAGTGTAATGTAACCCTTTATGTATTTTTTTTGTTATCTTTTCAGCATCTTGCTGTGTTGAATTATTGTTTTCTGCAAGTTCACTGAAGTGTTGTTTCCATTTTTCCATTGTGTTATTTTTATTTATTAACATAATTTCCGCTCTGTTCTATATGTTTTTCGCGACTGTGTACTAATAGGAGATGAAACGCTTTTGCGTGATGATAATTTTAGTTATAGACTGTGTTATTCAATTAAATCATTCACTATATGAACTTTCATCATTTTATGGAAAAGTAGTTTCTATGATTTCAGTTCAGATGTTTAAAATAAATCTATAAGTTGGGAAAAACTTGTCTCAGCTCTAACGAGATTTAGGAATGAATCACATTTTTATTCAAATGGTTAAAGACAAAGAAGAAAACACCGAAAAAGGATAAATTCGTATAATACATAGAAAAAAAATTACAAGAAATTAATATCAAAACTGCAAGAGAACAACCACCTAAATTACTCTCAAGTAACATTATCAGTCATTACTCTGATCGTCCAGAAGAAATTATAACAATGTTCGTACTTAACCTAAAACCAGTGTTTAAAATAGAGAACAAAAACAAAACGTCAAAACTTTAATGTCATTTGTAGTGTATATTCTGTAAAATCTTTTATGGGAGAAACATCTTGATCCGTACAAGAACGCCTAAAAGAATACAAATACACAATGAGAAGATTGATAGATAAATCCAGATTAGATGAACAAGTTCACCAAATCCATTGGAAAAACATAAATACGAAATGGCAAAAATATAAGAAAGGAACTATGTTTGTAAAACGTTCCTAGATAATTGTTACATAGTTTGTAAAAGAATTTCATGATAATCACTATTGATTTTTTTGTTATTGCATTTGTTTAAACCATTTTATAGCAATTTTTTCTTAGAAATATAAAAGAAAATATAAACTAAATAAGAAAATTAACATTAAAAGTTCTGAAAAATATATAAATAATATAATGTTTAATATATTTATATAATATATTTATTAATAGATATAAATAGGTAATAATAATAATTAATACATATAAAAACAAAAAAATTCAAGGAAATATGAAATATAAAGTATATTCCGCCGGCTTGTTAGTGTAATCTGTAGAAAATTCGGACGTAGAGGAGGTATTGTAGGTGTTCCGTTAAAATCTAATATTTAATTATCTTGAAACGTTCTATGCAATCGAATTGGAAAGAGAGCGGCTTCCAATACTTATGGGAAGTTAAGGAGGCAGCAGATAGCAATCAATGATACGTGTAAGTAACAACAAAAGTATTTTACAAATGTCAATTTTCGTTGTTATTTTCAGAATGTTTTCGAAGATCGAAACAGGAAAGTATTTTTCAGGTTAAAAGGTGTAAAGACGACGGCTAGAAGATCCAGTTTTATGTTCTTTCCTAAAAATTTAATGAAATTTATAATATTGAGGTTCTATTCTTTTATCAATTTAAAGAGGATAGGTACCTAAGCTCTAAAAAGTATGGCCTAGTATAAAGTGCACGGACATATCTGAACACCAATTATCAGGTAAATGGGATAAATTTCTTTAATCACTTATGATTATTGTAAAAAATCCATCAAACTGTTATTAATGTTATGAAAGAGTGTTACTGGTTTATTATGTTAATACTCCAACTATAAATATAAACGAATAGCATATTATTACATGAGTAAGTAAAGAAATATAAGTAAATATGATTTCTTGCCAGGATAATAATTATACCTTGTCTACGATCATTACATAAAAATAATAAATTTCAAAATTTCACCATAACTAATTCAACTCAATTCCTGTTAATTGTCAAATTATTTAGTTATATTACGTATAAATACGTTTATAACTCAACAGCGCTGGTTAATTACTGTAGTCAATACGACGATCGTGGAAGAACAGCAATCATATGTTCAATTTTGATTGGTTCAAAAACCGACGAATATTTTACTGTTAAATTTTACTTATTGTCTGGGAACCAATCAGAAGCTGCTTTAATGGATAAAATTACCAATTTCTTTTTACGAAATCGTTAATTTTTATATCAAATGCACGCTAACTGCATCCTCATTTAAGTAGCCTTACTTACGATTTAATGGATTAATTATTGAGCTAAAATCCATCGCGACGTTGGTTGCAGTGTGGATGTCATGTTTAAGTTTGCAATTACAGGAAAAACTTATCTTCAAATGTTAAGGGAATTGTTAATAAACGAAATAAAGGAGCACATGTGAAATTTCAAATGGAGAACTTTTGCTATTTAATGTTACAGAAATAACAGTAATTTCAATGAAACGTCTGATTCCCATTTTCTCTCCAATTTGCATGTTCACATTCCCACGGTAATCCTTGCAGTTTGCGAGAGTAAGTGTAACCCTATCAAAAGTTCGTCTTGATTTTAAATTTACTTTAGAGGATCTGAGTCATAGTAACATCCATCATTACTAAATATGGATTTTAATCATACCAATAGTCAATTACACTTATTAGCACTTTGCTTCCTCGCGAATAACGCATGCTAGTGAATATATTAATTTAATACTGGGTGATCAAGAATGACTGTTCGAGTTTGCAATCCTACCTGGAGGATTTTTTTGCCTAAGGGTTTGCAACGCTACAACCAGATATGTTTATTTGTCAAAAATTTGACATAACAATCAGCGATAAGATTGTAGGTTATGTGAATAAAAATTAACACTTAAAAAATGAAACTCGAAATACAGAACAATGATTTAATTAAACAGCTAAAGGTAATGCTCAAAATGCCCCCCATTTTGGTCCAGACATAAATTAACTCTTCTTTTTAGGCTCTCGAAGATATTCACCAGCATATTGGGGGTAATGTTTGCCACTTCCTGAACTATTGCCTCTTGCAGCTCTTCTTCAGTATGCAATATATTCCTAAAGACATTGTCCTTCAAGAGCTCAAATAACGAAAAATCTAATGGAGTGAGATCTGGTGACCTGCTTTGCCACATGTCCCTGACTAATTACTCTGTCGCCAAAATTCTCTCTTAAATATCCCATAGTAGCACGAGCCGTATGTGCCCTTGCAGAGTCTTGTTGGAAATATCCAATTTTGACGCTCTTCGTCTGTTAATTGGTTTATAAAAGGCCTTAAAAGGTGTTGAATATATCTCTCCGAATTGACGGTAAAATTCGGCCCATACACCCGCGTCCTTGAGACTGCCAACCAAACACCAACTTTAACCGGGTGCAAATGTGTCTCTCTGATAGCATAAGGATTTTCACTTGACCAAATTCTGTAATTTTGTTTATTCATATAGCCGTTGAGATGAAACCAGGCTTCGTCGGAAAAGAAGGTATTGTCAAGAATATCATTATTATTTAATATGTCATTGAACCAATTGCAAAATAAAACTCTCTGCGGGTGATCAGGAGGGGTTAATGACTGGACGATGAAAATATTGTAAGGGTGGTACTTTAATTTCTTTTTAAGCACAGTGGAGCAACTTCCATATGATAAACCTGTAAAACCGTGAATTAGAACAACATGGAAAAGTGGAAGTCTTATGGGTAAAAATGAAAATTGGTTGAATAGGAGGCATAAGGACCAAACCTGTTTGAAGGGAGAGCTTTCTTAAGGATTTGGGAGGACTTCTTTGCGTTCGAGTTCTGATATCCTCGACAACTTCCTCGTTTAGAGTAGAAGGTCTACCAGTTGATTTTTGTTTGCTTACTCTCCCTGTGTTTAAATAACGTTCAACTACTCGCATGCAATATTGCAGAAAGACAGCAAAAGTGACTAATGCTCCGGAAACATTTCCTGAAATTGCTGGTATGTCACTTCGAGAGAGTACTGCCAACCAGTAATTGGGGTATAAATCCCGCTTCGAAAGTACGCAATTCCAATGAAAATTTCGTGTTGAAACGTGAAAACCATTTTAAATAAATAAATTTGAAAAGAATACCAGAAATTTGAATTTGAAATAGCAAATTCAAATTACCAGTTGTACCATTTAAAAATGAAATTCAGTATTGCTAACTCAAACAGTCATTCTTGATCACGTTGTATATCCTGTACAAATCTTGTCTTTGATTAAATAAACTAACGTTTGTAATTTCTTTATGTACATACATACATATTCCCTGTTAATAGAAATGGTCTGACAAACACTGGAACACAAAAAGGAAATTTTTCATTGTATTTGCGTACGTTATTTATGATTACACTGGGAAACAAAATTATATTTCAGTTAATTGAAAATGTGTTTTTGTTCGGACGACCTGGTTTTATTAATATTAAATCATCATGAGAAACCTTACCGACGCAATTATTCCTGCTTGTTAAATTTTAAAGCAAACAAATGATTTTGAGCCAAGCTTTTATTAAAACTCTGATATAAGTACAATACCTGCCCCAACAATTGTGTATAAGTTCCACTAAATACTTATGTTGGTAATTTTTGAAAGAAGAACGAAATTAATGACAGTATTTTATGAATTATACCAGATTTCCAAAAAATATATATATTTAATTAATTAAACGTATTGTACTGATCGAACTTACAGGAAACTGACCACAAATTAATGATAGCGTCGATCTTATCGGTATCGATTTCTTGTATCTCTGCCCATAACTTTTTTTATTTATGAAGAACGTATCAGATATTTTCCTGTTGGTTGTGGTTGCGTAAACATAAAAGCCGATGTAAACCGTAAATTTCACCAAATGCCTTCGAGACCAATTTGTGAGAATGACGCAATTTGCTCGATCCCGGCCAGAGTAGTTTAAGTGAGATGAGAAATAAAAAGGACCGACTTCAAGTGGACAACTACGGGATTTAAATGTTCATAAACCATAAAATCGTCAACCACGTTTTAGCTTGTTCAACATCAAACAAAATGAAAGCGGTTGCGGCTCCTCTCAGCTAAATACTTGGAAATGGATTTACTCAATTGCCTAGAGTGGGATTTTCTCCCTTCTTAGGGACGTATCATCGACAAAACTTTGCAGAGGCTTACCCGTCGCAAAATATTACTAAACAAAAGATACTTTCTTTTCTACAAGTATACATATCTATGCGTTAACGCTATCAAATTTATCGCTTATTTTATTTACCATATCATAATTTAAACCGTAGTACTTACAACACGAAATTGGAGTTTCCCTCAGCATAACCATAATTCTTAATAGGCCAGTCAAATACAATACTTTATAAGGTCCATTAAATAGTATAGTAGTTTTGAACAAAGTTTATTATCACAACATAACCTAACTTTATATGCTTACAAGCGCAGAAAACGAACACAAAATACATACTTAGGTTTATGTGCCAGGAATTCTGAGCATTTCAGGTACATAAGACAAATGGACGAATATATAACGCATTAATGAAGTTGTGCATTAACGCTACTTTATAATCCCGACGAATTAAAATGCGCTGAATAATATCATACTTTTTTATTCATACCCGTTACCATTGCGTAAACAAAACAGCCAATAAAATTTATATTCCGAGATTTATGAACATAAGTTTTCATTAAAGGAAAATCTCCAATCGATTAGTATCTGCGAAAATACCCAAAAACAGCGTTGGAATCCAAATTAGACAGTGTTGAATTGGTTATGTGTTTCACGTATATATGTATATTTCCCAGTCATTTGATTTACGGAAAGTGCGTATAAAGGGTTGAAATTTAAAGGGGGGATTATCGGAACCTTACTATGCTGTTATACATATCCTGGCGTCGTTCTGCTGTTGATATATACGCCTATTAATTTTGCACTAATTCATGTTTATTCGGATATTCCGTTTATCGGTCCGTAGTTTTAAAAATTTCGTTCCTGGTGCCTTTCAATACGAAATTCAAATGGACAGTACTTTATACTTGGTCAATAACATTGGGATGATTTACAATTACGAAGAAAAAAGAATGACTGACACTTTAAATCTTAAATAAAAACGATCATTTGCAAGACAGAGCAAGAGTCAACGGCAAAATCAAAACTTTTTTAATAATTCATAAATTTGTTTAGCCACCAGACTCGAAGACGCTGAATATATCAGTTACACTTCTATATCGCGAGATGTATTCTCAAGTTAATACTAATCAATTTAAATATAAATAAAACAATAATTTTATCGCCAGATTAACAGAATTGGAAAAATAACAGTTGCCTCGATCTGTAGCCGTTTTTTTAGCAACAGCTTTTTTGTCAAAAAAGTTTAATTTCAATTCACTTCTTTTCCGTCGTTTATCACAAATATAAAACATGTTATTTTACGAATTTAATTACTAACGGGCAGTTGCGTTGAATCGATTTTACAATAATTTGTGTGGGTAGGTCAACTCGGCAAAACAACTATTTAGGTAAGTATCATTTAATTATACTTTCCCAGAAATAACGATTAAACCTGGGGCCACAGAGGGTGCAAAAATTTTTATAGCTAAAAATAGTAATGTAGTTTTAAAAATTACATTAATTATTATTGTTTTCATTTTTTTCATCACATTTGAAACATTTTCGATGTAATAATGACTAAAAGTTAAATTGTTACTCAAGTAGAATTTTTTATGAACACTATGGAAAGTACAATTTTCAAACGAATCAAAGTAAACGTTTGTATAATGTTTCAATCTCATTATTTCTAGAGTTCCCAATTTCGCTCCTCCCAAGTTTCATTAAAGAGCAAAGGAAGGACTTCATGTCATCTAGAATTAACTTCCGTATTATATTGATAACCTGAAATCATAACATGACAATATGAATTAACCGTATAAGGAAGATAAACGACATACATATACTGGATGATCAAGAATGACTGAGTTGGCAATCCTACCTGAAGGATTTTTTTGCCTAAGGGTTTGCAACGCTACAACCAGATATGTTTATTTGACTTTGACAAAAATTCTTTAACAATCAGCGATAAGATTGTAGGTTATGTGAATGAAAATTAACGCTTAAAAAATGAAACTCGAAATACAGAACAATGATTTAATTAAACAGCTAAAGGTAATGCTCAAAATGACCCCCATTTGGTCCAGACATAAATTAACTCTTCTTTTTAGGCTCTCGAAGATATTAACCAGCATATAGGGGGGAGGGGTAATGTTTGTCGCTTCCTGAACTATTGCCTCTTGCAGCTCTTCTTCAGTATGCAATATGTCCTTCAAAAGCCCAAATAACGAAAAATCTAATGGAGTGAGATCTGGTGACTTGCTTCACCAAATGCACCGACTAATTACTCTGTCGCCAAAATTCTCTCTTAAATATCCCATAGTAGCACGAGCCATATGTGCCCTTGCAGAGTCTTGTTAGAAATATCCAATTTGACGCTCTTCGTCTGTTTATTGGTTTAAAAAGGCCTCAAAAGGTGTTGGATATATCTCTCCGAATTGACGGTAAAATTAAAATCGGCCCATACACCCGCGTCCTCGAGACTGCCAACCAAACACCAACTTTAACCGGGTGCAAATGTGTCTCTCTGATAGCATAAGGATTTTCACCTGACCAAATTCTGTATTTGTTTATTCACATAGCCGTTGAGATGAAACCAGGCTTCGTCGGAAAAGAAGGTATTGTCAAGGATATCATTAATATTTATGAACCAATTGCAAAATAAAACTCTCTGCGGGTGATCAGGAGGGGTTAATGACTGGACGATGGAAATTTTGTAAGGGTGGTACTTTAATTTCTTTCTAAGTACAGTGGAACAACTTCCATATGATAAACCTGTAAAACCGTGAATTAGAACAACATGGAAAAGTGGAAGTCTCATGGGTAAGACTGAAAATTGGTTGAATAGAAAGCATAGGGACCAAACCTGTTTGAAAGGAGAGCTTTCTTAAGGATTTGCGAGGACTTCTTTGCGTTCGACTTCTGATATCCTCGACAACTTCCTCGTATAGAGCAGAAGGTCTACTGGTTGATTTTTGTTTGCTTACGCTCCCTGTGTTTAAATAACGTTCAACTACTCGCATGCAATGTTGCAGAAAGACAGCAAAAGTGACCAAAGTCTCCGGAAAGAACTCCTGAAATTGCTGGTATGTCACTTCGAGAGAGTACTGCCAACCAGTAATTGGGTTATAAATCCCGCTTCGAAAGTACGCCATTCCAATGAAAATTTCGTGTTGTAACGTGAAAACCGTTTTAAATAAATAAAGTTGAAAAGAATACCAGAATTTTGAATTTGAAATAACAAATTTAAATTATCAGTTGTACCATTTAAAAATGAAATTCAGCATTGCCAACTCAAACAGTCATTCTTGATCACGTTGTATTATACAAATATCACCATAACTATTCTGTCAATTCTGTCTAGTTGGGCATGTTTGGTAGGACCAACATTGACCAATTCCTGAATTAACCTAACTTCGCAAATTGCATATTAAAACCCGTTATTTTGAATGAAGGATTCTGATATAACTCGCTTTACGATGAGAAGAACCATGCAATGCTTCTTCACTCGCAACTTCACTTGCATTCATTCACATGAAGGAGTTCCCTGGAAAGACACAAGACACAATGGAATATTAGAACAACTTTGAAGTGTTTGTGCATAACAGAAAGAAAGTAACGGTATTTTTTACTGACAAAACAGAAAATAGGAATTATGTATTTTTGCTGAAAAAAGAAACAGTATGTAAGTAAACTGCTGATTTGCAGATTGTTGCACTTATTTTTACCCAAAAAGTGATTTTCCTTAGCTGAAAGTATTCTTCGGATACCTACTGTAAACTATATACATATTTAACTACGGCTTCAACTATCATAACTATTTAACCATATTGAACATATCATATTTAACTAAGGCCCAACAATTATTTCGAAAATTTTCATACTCATCAATCCCTTTTTACTGTTCGACGATCAATTTTGCATCCACAAAGTTTACCATTTTCCAGATTTGTAAATTAAAAACAGTGATTTATTAACTTTATAGTATTACGAGCCTTGTTATTAAATGGCACACCTTAACTTTAAACCAAAAAATCCGGGAACGAAGCACAGTTATATACGTACATATGTATAATCAATGGTTAAATGTATATTTATTTAATGCCGTAATGATACAGTCGTCATTAAAAGCAGAAATTGATATGCAAGTAGAATCCTAAGAACGTCATTTGTGAATGCAGATCGAGTAGAAAAACAATTGCTTTAATTTAGAAAGGGGGTAATCAAAAAGGTTTCAAGTTTTGTATTTTTTATCAAGGCAGTTTTAAATTTACATAACTCTCTACCCTTTCGAAGTCAGCCAAAAAGTTATTAAAACGCAATTTTGCATTTAAAATAACGTTGCGCGTGAAGAAACTTTATTAAACCTTGTTCTTAATTAAAATTTAAACCGAGGGTTTTTCCTGATTTTAATGAAATTTGTGGTCATGATTCAAATTTTAAAACGAACACAGCTGAATAAAACACGAAAACTGAATCTTTAATGTATATTGGGTATATACATACTTTTAAATATCAAACGACAAAAGGCTCTAAAACTAGATGTTGATTTAAAAAACAAAAATGTTAGACTCAGGTTATCGGCGCCTGTGTTTCATACTTACAGCACAACAGATTGACAAATTATTTAGTACTTTGTCATGTCAGCTTAATAATTTGCGACGACCTAATGGGTTAAGCTAAATGACTAACAGCGATAACCACGACAAAGAGAAACAGTAGATGGATGGATAATGACATTTTTCATTCCGGATCACATATCACTACTAACGAAGTTATTATCGAATTACAGAAGCCCTTATCGAGATTTAGGGTTACAGCGTAATGTAATATTTACAAATAGCGATGTATTAATTAAACACAATAACCATAACACAATCATCTCTATCTGCATTCGTTCTTTCCCTTTTAGACCGATTCAGTTTGCCGTTATGTTTTCAAACAATGACAGGTAGGTAATACATAATTGGTCTGGAACTTGTGTAATTAGCTTTACTGAAGAATAATATCATTAGTAGCATTATATATTTTTATGTGACTACAGATACATCAATATTACAATTATTATTAGCACACATACATTTAGATGACAATTTCAAGGAATTGATCAGACTAATGGACTGATACCACTGAAGAGACAGTGTAACTGGCCATTGACATTTATTTATATAAACAGCTAACAGATAGATGCAAATCACCTGACTCCTGAATACAATAACGAGTCTAAACCTCGGTCTCGTCTCGATCTCGTAACCACACAAAGGCACGAGTCCTCCAATATTTCCGAGACCGAGACGAGACTAAAATCTCAACTCTAGAGGTTTTGTTCAAATTCAATATTTTTTCATTTATTCACATAACTAGAGAGCGCATTTTACGTAAAACCTAGAACCGTACCAGTTTACTTTTTTTAGATAAAATATAGCAAGTTTTGCCTTCTTTGCAAATTTTGTTCTATTTTACCTTTATCAGCAATTTTTTAGTGATATTTTACCTTTTTGAATAAGCATCAGAGTTGTTGGTATGTGTTCCGCGAAAGTTGGGTAAAACCCAGTTATCCCCAGTAAAAACAGGAATCTCTGGAAGATTAGGAAGTGTCGAGAGTTGTTGCAGGGAGGAATTGGAGTTTCAAGTAAAAATTTAGCCTAATAAGCGGAACTTAGAGAAGTTCGCCAAATCCATGCGAGTACCAAAAGCAGCTGCAATTTATACGGTACTATAATAGAAAATTCTGAATTTTCACCTACTACTTTTTCTTTTTACTTTCTCAACTGAGGTACTCATATAATGAGAGTATTGTAATCGGGTCGATTTTTCGAAATTGAGTTATTAGCATTTCTGAACGTTTTGAGGTCCCCTGAGTCCAAAAAACATGTTTTTGGAAAACCGTTGGTATGTATGTGTGTATGTGTATATTGTGTATGTATGTCTCTGGTAGGATTTTCTTAAAAACCAAAAACCATAAACTTTGTATGTAGACTTTGTACCATACCTGGACGTGAAAATAAGCTTTTTATTAAAATCGGCCAGGATAAAAGGGTAGTTTACTCTTGTCATTTTTGGGTTTTTTGAAATTTTCTCGAAATTCGCTACAAGATTTTTTTTTTAACTTTGAATATTTATTGTACGATTAAATAGGTATAAAAAAGTTTTCTAACGATTTCGGCTAAATCTTCTGTGAAGGGCACTTTATACTTGTCAATTTTCGGTTTTTTCAATTTTTTTCACAATTTTCACTCCACAAATTTTTTTTAAACTTTGAATATTTATTCTAGTATTGAATGTGTCTAAAAAAGTTTTCTAACGTTTTTGGCTAAATCTTCTGTGAAGGATACTTTATACTTGTCGATTTTGGGTTTTTTGTATTATTCTCGGAATTCGTTCCAAGAATTCTTTTTAAACTTTAAAAATTTATTCTGCAATTAAATATGTATAAAAAGGTTTGTAACGTTTTCGGCTAAATCTTCTGTGAACAGCACTTTATACTTGTGGTTTTTCGGTTTTTGAATTTTTCTCAAAATTTGCTACAAGAATTTATTTTAAATTTAGAATATATGTTCTACCATTGAATTAATATAAAATAAACTTTTCTATCGTTTTTTGCAAAATCTTCTGTGAAAGGCACTTTGTATCATTCTTCACTTTTTTGAAATTTTCCCGAAATTTGCTCCAAGAATTTTTATAAAATTTTGAGTACCTATTCTACATTAGATATAATTTATAAAAAAGTTTGGTAACGTTTTTGGCTAAATCTACTGTGGGGAGTACTTTAAAGGTACTTGTCGTTTTTCGGTTTGTTGTTTAAATTAACCTCTATATATGAGAAAGTACTCTGATGAACACATCACGATTTTTTATTTTTGAATATGTTCCCTAACAATTTAGGTGCTATTCACCAAAGTCAAAGTCAATTTTACCTATTTATGTAGAAATGGAGTTAGATTTTAGTGAAAATATTCTTAATTAGTCACAATAAGCCACCTAATAAGTCACACAAGAACATGTTTACCAAATGGATAGAACAGGGCCCCTTATACTACATAACCTGTCACCTAATAAGTCATAAGTCATAACGTTTTTTTATAAGAAAATAATGACAAGGAAAACAACAAATTTATCGCCTGAAAATATTGAAAAAGTGCTAATTTGTTCATGAGAAAGCAAATAAGTTTTAAAAAAATTGTGTATTTCAGTTATGGGGAAATAAAATTGGTCAAGATATGTTCTTTGTTTTAAACTTTTTCAACTTACTCCACCGTTTCTTCAAAACATTCTTCTGCTATTAATATACCTTTTGATCCATTTTATTTCACAGAAAATCCGCTGATAGCGCGAATAATGATGTCGGGTGAATACCGGACGCAATAACACTTACAACATCCGGTTATTAAATAAATACCTAGTAAAGAGTATACATATTTAAACATGCATAATGCATGTTTAAATAACAGGAGAAAGATTTGTCTAATTTCGAATAACTTACTGTTACAAGTATTATATATTTAATAGATTTAACTGATGCAAGTAACCTCATTAAAGACGTTACTAAAAATGAAAGTAACTTAGAAGCCTTAACACGGTTTTTTACATGGGCTTTCCTGAGGAGCGATACTAAATGTTTAATTTCATTGTTACCTTTGCTAAAATAACATAATGGTTTTTTCACCTCCATTTCTTTACTTTTATTAATTAGGTATTAAAAAATGGTTTACAATTTCTTTAACTTAAATGTTGGAAAAAATTTTATTAAATGTTTAAACTGAACAAATTTTTCTTATAAGTTCCATATTTTAAATACAGTAAATGTCCATTTAGTAAATCTGACAATCCGTAATAATTAATCTATGTAGATAGATATAATTTTCAATCATTTTAAAATATCAAAATTTTATTATCGCTTAATTATGTTAGTCATATTACAGATTTCTGCAATTTGGAAACACGAACGGACGAGAGTGGAAAAACTTAGTCTCTGTATTGTGTCGGTCTCGCGAAGCTCTACTCTTGATTATTTTAGAGGAAGTTTAAAGGAAAAACAGGAAGTTTCGTTCGTTCATATAGCTATGAGTCATGGCAGAAAACTGTATTGTTCTATTTGTTAGTCAGCATTCATAACAAGCTTAATAACTTGTTTATAAAGTATATCTGAACAAATGAGTTATATTAATAAACAAAAATTGTGCATTGCAATGTTGTGTGGAGAGATTTGTTGATCGGCGCATTCGCCACATTTCTCTATATTTGCTATTCGGATAAAGATGTTTTCAACTTAGTATTGTTCTGACGTATTAGCTCATGCATAGTTAAATTGATACTCTGAAATACACACACTTAACTTCCTTTGGTTACTTTTTTAATATCTATAAATAATTGATATTGATTTTCTATCTCTATATGGCTTGTCACTTTGTTGAGACACAAACCGCTGAAGTCTGAAGATCTGTTTTTGAAAGAATAGTTTTGATATATATGATGTATCATCAAAAAGAACAAAGATGATTTCCTGTAAAAAGAATTTGATAAAAATATACTCTGATATTGCACTAAGAATAAATCTTAAGGCATTTTAAAGCAGTGCCAGTAATGGCCCACTAAATATCTGTTACAATGTGTGGTTAATTATACTTGTTGCGTTACATTAGTTTTATAACAAAATATTGTTCGCGCAAATTATATTTTAATGGTTCTGAAGGCTTTGGCAATTATTTTTCCAGACTGTCGACTAATACGTTTCATACGAATTAATTTCCGGGCGAAGCCGGTCACAATAAGGCCTCCAATATCCATAAATCTCATATAGCGATGTGATAATCCCGTAAAAAGATCAACACAACGATTTCTCGCACGTTTATCCATCGTACGGGGCAGTGGGTGGCTAGTCTGTTCTCACCAAATTCCATTTTTGCCGTACAAACAATAGCCGGCCCATGTGTGGTTCTCACGCTTTTTTTAACATTTTTTCATCCAACTTATTCGCAGATCATTTACAGCCGCATACGGGCGATTGTGGGTAAACTACATAAACCTACAGATGTGTGATAATGAGATTTTGATGGCCGTCCGGCCGCTTTAATCCAACTATATTAATGAAAAAACTGGGAAGACTTTCGTGTCTCGTTGAACAGGAAATTAATTTGTCATTCGTTGTTACATTTTGACCAATAAAATATGTTTCATTTTAATAATGAAATCAGTAATAAACTTGACACATTTCTTCTCAATTTGTTACTGCTGGAAGCATACAGTGCAGTGCGACCAATTTGATTTTGAGTGCCCACGTAAATTTTTTATTAATTGTGCAACTTTGTTTTGTGATTTTGAAATCTTCAGACATAATTTTTACATATAAAATAGGAAAATCCGTTACGAAATTTGCAATAACTCTCTTCGCTTCTATAAATTCACCATTATTTCAATACATTTGTCAATCTTTTACGTATCTTTTACGTAGGCTTCTTCTCGAGTAATTTCCGATCCAATAGTTCTTTCTTGTACAGTTTGTGGTCTTGATTTGTACAATTATTGCTCTAGAAAATCCCGAAATAGAGTGGCATTAAGTTGGAGATCGCGGTGGCCACTCGAGCAACTGAACTGTTTTGCTCTATCCAGCAATGTTCTCAATATTCATTCAGCAATCCTCTTATCAGAGCTGCGTTATGGATTTAACGACCATCTAACTGGAATTTCAAATTAATACGATTTATGTTTTCTTGCGTTCCAAAACTCTTCTCAAGGAAAGCTAGAAACAAATTCGCATTGAAATTGTTGCTGAAAAAGAAAGAATCTACTATTCTGTCTTTAGCATTTATCACCAAAAGTTAATTCTTTAGAATATTCGCTTTACACTACGACGAATTCCGAAAATCGACCAGGAACGGCAATTTCGACTTGTAGAAAATGTGTTCTCCTTGCTGAACAAAATTTCATTTAAAATATTATTATATTCAGATATTCCAATTACTTCTAATCGTCTTTCATCTCCAAGTTCCAACCCATGCAATATTTTTAGTTTAAACGTTTTAATTTAATTTCTTCCACACATCTTCTATTCTTCTAATAATTTCTCTATGGATGCAAATTCTAAGGCTTAGCCTGGGTTGTTGTTAAAATGTTCCAAAATTTGATCATTATTCTTCCTAATTACACGTCGTCCACTATGCCTGTTAATTCATTATTAATGTGTTGTACGGCACTCCAACTTACTTGTCTATCTCGTTGTCTATTACTCAATTCTATCTCAACTTCTCTTGGCAAATAACATACATTATAGTCAATAAGACGTGAAATTTCAATTTTAGCTTTTGTAGGTAGATATTCCATTGTAATCAACCCAACACAAACTTTCCTACCTCAATTTGTCACTTTTGATAATTAACCATGTTGCATTGTTTAATTTTGTTTTAATGTGTTGTATAAATAGAATAAATTGATGAAAATAATACCTAAGTATTTTGCTATTTCTATTTGGCTACAATAATGTAAAATCTGGTACACACCCATTTCAAGCCATGGTAAATTCAATGGAATACACAGACTTTCCAAAAAATCCACAAATAGGTCACACTTGTATGTACAAGTACCAAATAAGCAAATATTGTTTCTTTTTCAAATATGGCACGGTTTTCTTAAATCCGTATTTACAGGGTGTTGAAAAACTTTGAAAACGTTATGCAATGAATGAGTCGATGCAGTGAAGATATGGAAAGTGAATAATACGGAAATATATATCATTTTACCTTTAAGTAATGTTGAATATAAGTATATGAACATCAACTTAAAACTAGAAATAACAATCCGTTACACTCGAAGACTAATGTGATTAATGTGAATAAGCTCTAATATGAAAGCATATCACATTTTAAACACACGTAACAATGTTAATATGTATATTTAAAGAAAGTGGTCGTGCCTTATCAATATAAAAATTTAATAAACCAATGAAAATTATAGATAATATGTATAAGAAGCTAGATATACATGTTTAAAATATTTATTTGGTTTGACATTTTATTTGACAAACTCATCTTTAGGAAAGTTGTCGAAGATTCCCAAATTTTAATGATTCTTTCTGCTACAATGCTGCAAATTCATACAGCCTTTCGCCAAATGACATCAAAATCTTACCACCTAGTCAATTTCAGTACTGCTTAAACTTGTATCTATTGAAAAACTACACCAATGTTAACTGTTTCAATGTATTAAACATTTTTGTAATATTTATATTATACACCTACACCTGCCCAATTGTCAATTTTTCAGTCTTATTACTATATTAACGGTTAATTTTAAGAATAGCTATCACAGCTAAACTTTGTCCAAATCATGAAGTTTGAGTAATGAGGACATTTAGAATTTATGGAGGCATTTTATTATAATTAGTATTATAAACATTACGATTTTTGGAATATCGCTCACTAATATAATGATTTATTTATATCCAACGATACTTATGATCAGCTATTAAATATTTCCCTATTATTTATTTTCAGAATTTAGTTTCATTAAATTTGAAAAAAATAGGAAAAGTACCAAAACTCTTATGAAAACCTTCCATCGTCACCCTAGTCGTCCATTTTGATTAATACACTATGACACCGTATTTCGCATAGAAATAATAGAGGAAAATTCTATTAAAGTTACCATTAATAACGACCCTCTATATAACTGATCACATTTCAAAGTCTTTCATTTTCCAATCATCACGATTGTATTTATCAACTACAATCTGAAATTCTAAGCAGCAATGAATGCTTATACCATAACTTACCTAACAACAATTGTAAAGCCATGATGATGTCCACGATCTTGGACGATTATCGGCATATATCAATTAAATCGTTCAAAAAACACATGGTTCCATTTTTCGTAGACAAAATCAAGAAATTTAATCTCTCATTTTTCTATAGAAGTATCATTGGAAATCTATAGAAATATATTTAAAGATAAAATACAGCAATGTGAGATACTACTTTAGCCAAACTGAAATTATTACAACCTTAAAATAGAGGCTCTCATCCTACATTTATGTCAATCACTTTTTGAGTGTCAAAATGTGTCAAGTCATTGTGATAAAGTTATTGATAATGTCAGTGTAGCTTGACAATGACAGAATTAATCAAGATTTCAGCTAAGACAACCGTTTTACATTCCATGACAACCCTTAACCAAGATAATTTGTGATATCACGGTATATACAAATTTTAGCAAGAATAATCAGAATTATTTTATATCCCCATGTTACCTCCAATACCTCCAGTAACGATGTAAGAAATTTGTTTGCCAGCTTAGCCCAAAACTGTGCGGTTTAAACCCCTAACATTGTAGCGGTTATGGAATTAGAATACGTAATATGAGAAATCGACCTTACTCTAATGAAACTCATTAGGTATGTAAATTGATAAAGACAGTATAGCTCTAGATGTACATTGGGGCTTAACCTCGCAGCAGGCAGCAACGGCAGCAGTCAGCAAAGGCAGACCTTATCGATAAAGGGTCCGTATTTGCCGGCTAAAGATCCGCCCAATCATTAAGTGCCCTCGCTGCATCACTCGATATACAAGTGATCCCATTTCATTCCTTAAACCGTTAAAGGGATCTCTAAATTAAGAGACAATCCTTGTAACTAATGAATAATAGCGGCAGGGGTTTTATCGTCACCGCTGAATTTTGAAATTTTGAATATTCGATGTCAAAGGTAGAATTCGTATTGCAAAGGTTCTAATGTGATTCGGGTGTCAGCCGTGTCGGTATTGTAGATCGAATCCAATTTTCCAAATGGTATAATAAAACCTAGTTACGATCTATAAAAGCTTTGTTTTCACTTAATATAATTGCTGCTATATATTTAAGAGAAAAATCAGATGAGCTTTACGAAGCCATATTAATCTATAAATCAAGTGAATCAACTATATAAGTCCAAAAACGGCGCGAAATGAGTATTTAATGGCCTCAAGTCGCTGTTAAATAATTGGTATGGTGAATGATCCAATAATTAAACTTATTAAAACACATTGAATATTTACCTTGCCATTGAAAATAATACTTTATAGCCAAAGCAATTGTTAAATTCTTCAGCATAATTGTGTTTTCAGAATTTACGTTTATTTCAGGTAAACTCGTTTGAAGGCAATTTTGGAAAAAAATATGACGAAAGGTGTCCTATATGACACAATCTAATTTGGAATCGGAAAACCCTTGCATACTTAAAAAATAATAAAAAATAGAAAATGTAAGGGTTGCTTCGGGGTGAATTGATGGCCGACTTCACTTCAAACCGTTTATTCGTACTGTTAATTTACAATCTTCGCTCTCGACGCTGTCAAGCGAACCACACCGACTGACACATCGTGCGTGCGTTCCTCTTTCTCAGGGTGGTTGCTAGGACAACGGCGCTAACAATGGAACACTAGATATATACGCTTACAAAAAGGAAAAAGCAGGATGTCGAATCTAAAAATCTCTTAATAGGCAAAATCAAAAAATATGTAGAAGAATCATATAATATAAAGTTTAAAGAAAAGAGACTTTTGTGACGGATAAAGTTTGATGAACAGGTTTCCAGAACCAAATGCGTTCTTAAATACTTGAAGCTTCACAGAAAAGATCACAACTAGGACAACCTAAAATGTCTCAACAATAGTCCCAAATAGGGAATTAAGATTTTTCTTTTCTTTTGGAAACATGACATGTAAGAAATGTGTCAAATAAAAAATAAAAATTTCTTGGCCATAAAATATAATAACAGAACCAACAAATGAAATTAGGATTGCTTACTTTCTGAAAATTTGAAACGCCTCAGGAAAGTTCCGAAATAGGAAGTTAAGATTCCCCTTCGTATTGAGAAAATTTATGTTGAAAAAATAGCCCAAACAGGAAATTAAAATGTTTCTTTCTGAAAACTTAAGAAGTCACAGTGAAAATAGCAAATAATAAACTATAATTTCCTTGCTCTCTGAAACCTTATGATAGCAAAACCCAAACAAATGAAATTAGGATATCCTTGCTTTCTGGAAACTTAAAACGTCTTAGGAGAGTTCCCAAAATAGGAAAATAATATTACTCATTCACATTGACTTCCTATTGGCACGCTCATATACTACATATTCAGATTAGACAAAACAATTAGACTTTGAGAATGTGTAATATGTCGAGACGCCATTTTAGCTCATTAAAGATAAGTAAATTATGTGCCCATGCGCACTTAACACTGGAATTGGAAATAGTTTCTAGAAAGATTTTGTTATGTTGATTTGTTATCGTATTAATCTTCCAGAAAAAATTTGTTTGTTATGTTACAATATCTGAAAAAAAAACTAGTTGTTCTGGTAGTCTGGTTCTTATAGCGATTTGTAACTGTGCTCTGATATTTTGTCCGTTGCTTAAATCTGAAATAAGTCAAAGATAATGAAAACGTATCTTGTTTAATAAAATAAGACACCATTGAAACATTTTTACTCAAAATTAAGTGGTCCTGCAATGGTAATACAAAATTGTAAGTGAGCAAAAACGCTTTCAATTCAGCAGAAATAAGTGAACACCTTTGTTGAAATTTGCAACCAAATACCTTTCAATAACAACGAATGAATGTTGCATTGAGTAGAATATTCTGTTCATGTTTAATTTTTGTAAGATCCAGCAAAGCTGAAATTTTACGTTTGCGGCCATTCAGAAAAGTTAATTTCAAATGTCTGCAAAGTTTGGTATCCATTTCATTAGTCTTACTAGATTCTTACATAACTCATATATTATTGCTAATTTGTTTAAAAATGGTTGCCCCAGCTAATGTCTTCAGCTGTGGTAGCTATAGCGCAACAAATGTAACTAGTAACTGTAAAATTAATGTAATGTAATAGAAAAATAGTAGCTGCTTCAGCTTAACTCTTAAGCTCCCATAGCGGAACAAAGAGAGTTATGACAATTGCATATTTCATAAACCAAAAGAAAACACCAGCCTGCACCACCAATTTATTAAATTATTTAAATTGGTGGTGAAGACTTGGTGTTTTCTTTTGGTTTAACTACCATGGCCACCTTCGAGACACTGAACAACCTTTGGTCTTTGCATATTTCATTGCTAATTATTTGCCATCAAAAGACGAGAGATATAAATTAGGGACAAAATAGGATAGTCAGTTTAAAAATAGGAAATATGGAGATAGTTTGGATAGCGCATACATATCATTCGATAGCAATTAATTAACAAAATATGTAACAAAGATCAGTCGGTAAAGTCGAATAGGTTCATGTGATCCGAAGTTATTGCTGTGCCTTTGGCAGCTTAACATTTAAGCTGGAGGAGACATTGAGACATTCGCTGCAGCAATAATTGTTTTCTTTTAAATAACAAATAAACAATTAATATTCCTATATGAATAAAGCGAGAAATATTTTCAGTCATACTGAAGGGTGAATTTACAGATATTGAATGATGGGGGTGGTTTTTTGACAAGGCTCTTATGCAATTCTATCAATAAAATATGCAGCAAAGATCATTGTGACACCTCTTCGTTGCGTAATAAATTAGTAATAAAATATGGGTTTGGTTAGAATATTCACATATGAAATGGTTGTGGTAATTTAATTACGACTGAGTAATCGAGCACAATGATCCCACTGTAAGTCACGCTTACGGTGCTTTTAGGATGAGTAATGGTAACAATTTTTCTTATTCCTCAGGAACCATAGGCCATCGTACAACACGTTCGATACAGTGAAAAATTTAGGTTATAAATTTATGTACAGGGTAGTGTCACTAGATTTTTGTCAGTTAATATCTCGAAAACTGTTATAAATATTTAGGAAGTTGTCACCTATTTTGGACGCACTGTATATGGTATAATATATAATATGGAATACAGATTATTAAAAATTGTTTCTGAGGTTCAACAGAAAATATTTGTCAAGTTATAGTAAATCATAGAATTTTTCAATTGCATCCTAATCGTTAAAATTTTTTAGGTACCAGATGTCACATAATAATAAACAGTACCAAAAACGAATAGCGCTTATTGGATATATTAGAGAGTAATAAAACACACTTTGATGTTTAAAACATGTATGTATGAAACGTCTACCTGGTCTGGTAAAATACATTCGCCGAACCCATTGTTTTGATTTTGATGGCTTCCACTCATTCCAATAATAAAAGTTCAAACGCCCCAACTTCCATGTGCGTTATATTGATAGTTGGAAGCGGTAGTATTCAAGCAGTAATTGCTTATTTATCTATCGACTAAAGAACGCAAAGTTAGCAAAAAATTACTTATTTGGCTAAACACGAGCAGAAGTTATTTTATTCCATTCAATTAAAAATAAAACAATTGAACCCTTATCCCTTTTTCGCCACAATATGATGGAACAATTAGAAAACAAAACACTGAATTCAAAAGTCTGATATGAAAGCCCTTTATGATTATTTAATTTTCCACAACAGGAATTTGATCTTTGTCATCGTTGGAATTGTGAATGAAGTGGATGATGATGCAAAGAAAGGTATATAGATATAAGTATATACATTTACAACTAAGAAATCGATGTCTTATGTAAGCAAATTTAGGGCATATAGAATTTATGCTCGATCTAGTGTAAAATATTTTTGGCATTATTATTGATGTTAACCTACTACTAAATAGCACACTTCTACCATTTACATGTAAATTAATCCACCTGTAGAAATCTTCTCTTTTGATATCATTTTTGAGCACGTGTTTGAGCATCGTTACCGGTTAGATTCTGTTATTTACTTAATACAAACGTGGTTTTAAATTTTCTTACTGGATTACCTTAGTGATAATTGACTTACCTTCTTGTCTAAGGTGGAGAGTTCCTCGGTGCCTCGTATGAACCTTTCAAATTTAAAACTATTAGACCGGTACAATTCATTGTCAGACTTTTTAGTGCAGAACTTTTTGGTTAAAGCCCTAGACTTGCAGGATTTACAATCTTTAACGGAATCCCAATCAATATGAAATAAACCGCGGTTCTTCTTGTTCTCCTGTGAGCAGCGCCTCCTGGATTTGCTTCGCCGTCGCCGCCTAACCTTGCCATTGTCGTCAAGATTAGTCATCGGGACTTCGGCATCTAATTGTGTTCTTTTGGAGAGGCCCACACGTTTAAGCACTCTGTCCATTTCCACGGCGAACTTGTTACTGCTCTAGTAGGGCTTTTCCTGCGCACGTATCGCGCGCACTCAGCTGGTTGCCCGTCGATTTAGGGTAAATGCAAATTTCACTACCCCAATCTAATACCACGTGTTTCTGATGCGATAATGAAAGTATTCCTCTGATCCATTGTCGATCGTGGGTTTTCAGAAATTTTCTTTCATTTTCAAAAGGTGGAAAGCTCAGCATGCAAGTGGATACGTGGCTATTGATGTACATACCTATATATATTTGCCAGTGATGTTGCACACATATATCCCCGTAATATATCAACAAAAATTTGATGGATCGGCCTTAAATTTGAGACATGAATTTATTTCTAGTTCCGGATGTCCGATTTAGGTACACAAACAGCCAAAATAGGATTTTAATTATCACAGTTCCATTATACTGTATCTACAGAGTGTCTGAAAATATGTCCATCGAAACAGTACAAAACGATACGTCCCTACGTTTCCTTACGTTGTATATGCTATTGTTAAATAAGTTTACAGGGCCACAATGGTAGGCTCTAACTAATTTTCAAGATAGGCATTTCCACAATACTTCTCATATTAATAATAATACCAATAGAAACCATAAAGATATTTAATAGCTTATATTGCACCAAAGTACCTTCACTACTACAGTATCACTTCTGTTTAAAAATCGCTGAAAAAGTCATCTAAAAAAATTAGCTTATCTAGGCTTTTGTCTAGATAAGGTCCTTTTAAGGGCCTCTTGACTACTTTACTTAATGATGCAGTTGGTCTGGGACCTACCCCAAAGCAACTGCATCATTTACCGGTGCTAGATCCTAATGTAGCACCGGGGTTGTTCAATACTCAAGAGCACATAACCATATAGTAGAAAACTAAGAATGGAATCTAAAATAATTGAATTGAGACCAACCTAGAAAGGTTGACAACTAACAATAAGAACTAACGGAGGGTTATGCTTGAAAGAGACGTACAAGTTGAACGTGTCCAACGAAGCCCAGAAAATAAATCAGGCAGATGAGTCAATAGGTTCGTTCCAGCAGAGTTTGTAACTCATCAGTAAAGACCGGATTTATATGCACAAAATTTTGCCAAAATATGCGCATATATATGCAAGAAAAATGCCAAAATATGCATAAATTTTAAGAAATATGCACAAATTATAAAAAAGTATGTTCCAAAGTATGTATTCCAAGGCATGTCTTGAAGAGCCATAACCATAACAGTTATATCAAACCTCTAAATATGTAAATAAAAAAAAGTCCCAATCAACTTGTAACATTGCAATTTCGAGCCAGATCTAAATACCTTTTAAAATCCCCAACGCTAAAAGAGAAAATATCAATACTTAAATTAGTTAGTAATAACAACAATCTATCAATTGAAAAATGCTTGCCATAATTAGTTAATGAAATGGAATATAAAAGAGATTCTTTTTCTTAGCAATATGAAAATAGATACGTCGTAACAGAATGAAGCAGAGATCATCCATCACACGGTATGTTGTTGCTCAAGGAATTGATAGTCGTTATGCTTGAAATTCTCGAAAAATCATGATCAACAATGGGAATTTCAGTTTTGTAAGCACTAGAAGCACTTTGCAATAGAAGCATAACTCAATACAGAGACCATCAAAGCTAAATACACACGTCTCGTTGTATTCACAGAAAAATCAACACAGTTTCTGGCCTCTATTGCAATATTATTGATATATTCAGAAAATATCTTATAATCTAATTCATCAAATAAACCCACAAGGTCCTTAATATGAGGCATATGTATTAATATTATCGCCAAGAAAGTACGCACATGGAAAAAACTAAGATAACATTTCATATGATTAAGATACAAACGCTTTGAAATACACCAGGAGACCAATTTGTTGAAGTTATCCTAATTTAAATCATCTAAATTTTGATCATCTGTAGAACTGATAGCATTATAAACTTTCAGGTCATCATCATAAAGAATAAATGTTGAAAACAATCACCGATATTATTGATCAAAAGTTAAAATGAAGAGCAGCACAATGAGACCCTTGCGGGACTCCCAGTGTTATTTCAAACATATCCGATAACCGCACGCCCCCATTGATCCTTACCTTTCCCCTTAAAAAGTCAGATCCATATTAGAAAACTATTATTAAAACCGTTGAGAAATCCGTATAGAGTCTTGTTCTTTCAAATGCATCCAAGATCTGGATCTCATAAGTAAGTAGGTTAGTGATAGTTAACGTATTCACAGAAAACCTTTGTTGATAATACGATGCTAATTTCCTTACATTAAAAGCTCATGTGGTCCGAAATCAAATTATCGACTACTTCAGGAATTGAAGACTGATTGCATCTCATCCTGCAATTTTTAAATACCCTGCTTGTTCCCGAATTTAAAACACTGGAAGTACAAAATTCTCCTTCCATTTCAACAGGAAGGTGGCAAACAAACTACTCTAAAAATGAATTGCAAAAATCATCTGCACTATCGGCAACCTTATTGTCAAGACATTGATTGAGACCATTCACAAATAAGGGGAAAACCATTTCGGAAAACGCTTCGCTTTATAACGTTTTAACGGCTCATACGATGACTTGACCATATTTAGTATATTATAAAATTCATCTACATTGACATTCACATCAGACCAATTAACTAATGCTAAGTAATGGATTGAAAATTAGAAAAACCAACGTGCACAACTACCAGCACAGGAGGATGTACTGAATTTCTGAACTATCGCGTTGGAAGCCTGAAAAGAATAATATGAATGCTAACTGTCTATCTGACGGAAAGTAGATATATAAAAGAATATATATTGAAGGCGCAGATGTAGAAGATGTAAGCAGAATTATAAACGAGTCTACGAATTGGAACGTTGCAGGGCTTGATAGTCTACGCAATATCTGATATAAACGATTCATCTACACTTACTGATTCATAGCAAAATATTTTATCGGATTTCATGTAAAATTCCAAATTCCACAGCTAAATCCTTGACGTACTGATTCACATGATAGTAGCAATATGATAAAGATACAAGACATGCAGCAAAATATGTACACATCGATTATCTTAATATATACACATTATTCACATGCTGCATTGATGATCAGTTGTACAAGCACGGCCAAGAAAATTGATTCATTAGATACCATACTTCTAGCTCAACAATTTCGGAAATGTGTAAAGTATTTCCAAGTATATACAATCTATTGCAATACCTTATACTTCAGTAGAAAACGGTACAAAAGCAGGTTAACCACCATAATAATACGTAGAGGCATCTTATGTGGTCACCTTTCTGAGCTCCTTATAGTTTTATTTAGTATTTGATCTTCTGTGTCGAATGTTAAACGAAGCCTAATATGAATTTTTCTTAAAACATTGCAGATGGGATGAAGACAGAAGAATAGGATCGCGTTGGCCAAACATGAGTAAGAAAATTGATAAGAAGCAATACAAATAGAAATACGACCAGTCATCGGAATAGTTGTGTGTAGTAGTCAATACCTTTACTATTTGGTATTAACTCTTCCACTTTTGTCAATTGTGCTACTTTTTGTAATATAAAGGAAGCATAAATTTTTCTCGTTTTTATTCGATTCATTCAAGAAACTTGTCATGTAGATATCGTAATAAATGTGCTGTTGTCAGTATCAATGACCGTCAATCAAGACAAATCAGTCATTGGTTTAGTTAGGCAATTATGCAGTACGTTTTGATACACCGTATCTAATAAATGACTTAATGAAAATTGGTGACAAATTATAATATGTGGACATTGTTTTACTTTTTTGCCTGCTACAGCTGACCTGGTGTTTCGATCCGTTTAACAAAGACTTTAAATGGTACTTCCGAGTGGGACATTTGCTGACTGCCCACTATCACCTGGTGCTGCCTTCCATCGGACCACTGATCCACTGAATGGCTTCGATTTTCCCCGAAGCGAACGTTCGCTGCATGAGCACTTTAATCTGATTAAATTGGTCAGAGATATTTTAGTATCTAGCGATTATTTGTTTATCAGTTCCAGTACTTGAATATGAGTGCTTAAAGATTGTTAAATATTAGTAGATTTACTTTGAATAAAATGAAATGGTGTGATGTTGATTGTATTAGCACCTCCATACTATTCCGAGATTCTCTAAATATCCTTTGTTTTAATAACTTTGTGTCCCATTTTTTCTACAATGATTAGGCGCGGTTTTATTGAGAATATTTACAGTAAGTATTGTTTTTAGTATATTCTATAATTTGGCAAATTGGCAAAAACATTCAAGAGAAGTTCTTGATGGTCGATGTGAACATAAGTTCCATTTCACTCAATGTTAATTCAATTCAATACTTGTTCAGTTCAATTAACACTTTTGTTAAAAATAATGTTCACGAAGTTTTACATTACTACCTTACATTTTTCAAATTTAATCGACATACTATGGTGTCAATCGAAATTTAAAGTTCGTGAGGACATTTCAATTCAAGTTCCAGTGTATTTAATTGAATAATTAATACTTTGATACGGTCACTAGATATGATTGGTTATAATGCCATTGCACATGCAAGATATGTTGAAGAAAAATTGTAAACCTTCATCAACAAAATAAATTCTATTATTAAATCTTAAGTGTGTGAAATGGACAAATGTGAGGAAGATAAAAAATAATTATTTTTGAAATATTCACCTATTTCATATTTATATCTATTTGTGTAAATGTTGCAAATTATTCTTTCGTATTATTAATATTTGCTTTTGGACTTTGTAAATCTTTTTTGTAATTATTATAATAAATAAATAAAGCACATACTTTGACCCTTGTCATATTGTATTAAAAGGTGTTTATTGTTATTATACTGTCGAAAAAGTTCTAATAAGTAGGATATGTTACGAATGTACACATGCAAGTGTGACTAATATCAAAATAACATTAATACCATTAATATTTTACATTAATTTAAAAGTAACAAGCCAGATGTTTCATGAACATGTCACATTTTAGAGATTAAAAACAATGAACTTCACATTCGCAGTTCAAATAGTTATCCAGATATCGACCTATCAGTACCTCGTGAGTCACCCTTCATATTCTATTAAACATTATTTTGTATAGAAATATTTCAGTTATAAAAAATAATAGTGGAAATTGAAGTAACATACATATTTAACATTTTCTTTCTCTTCTATGAATCATTCCTATTTTTAATTACGTATTGTATGTACATACATGTATCTGCTACCCATTTTTATTGTTCCTCCTCTTTTTTCCTGAAAACTTATCTAGTTTATCGATGGCGTCATAGAATTCACAAACATAGATGATATAACCCGTAATCTAAAAATCAAGCCTCTTAATCATTAATGATAAAAATCCAGATGTTGCCATTATCTTATCTGGAGTTGTGTATATTCGTAAAAAGATTTCTCCTGTAGGTACAACAAATATTTTTTATTGATTTATAAAATTTCGGTTTCAAATAGAAAAGTGATTAGGCACCTTGTACTGCATGCTGTAAGTATACTTATATAATACATAAAGTATATAAGTTTGTTGTGTTGACGCTTGTGATGAAATACCTTTATCGACTTTTTTATTATGAATTCAGCAACCTTTACACCGATAAATTTTATTAACGTTTTAATAATACATGTTTCACTAATAGCGAGGTGTACATACAAACATACATTTCTAACTTTTCTAACGAACCATTCCAAAAATGAAACTATTAAAATTATTTTTTGTTAATTCAGATGTACATCACCTAAAGAAAATGCACAAAAAAAGCAACAAATAAATCATTGTACACAAATAGCGTTTTTGATCAATTTGCCCGATGAATACATCTTCGAGGTTTATTTCATTGCTACCTACTTAATTTCAGGTCTCTAATAATATACAGGGTGTCAACAAATATGGCACGCAGGGAGCAGAGTACGTTGCATAGTACTTAAATACTAGGAAGAAATAAAAAACCACATTGCGGTTGGAGCCCCCGTTTTCCAGATATATATATATATATATATATATATATATATATATATATATATATATATATACATATTTCAGTGACAAAGGTAAATTACCTAATATTACATTCAATATGACACGGAGTTATTAATAGATTAAGTATTGAATTTAGTGTAACCGAATTTGTGGAAAATAATTGTCAAATACAAACTTTTGAAAAGGTATAAATAATAATCTTCAAATCAAATTATTTTGGCTGTTTTGGCAACATTTAATCTTGATTTGTCCCCTTTTTTCCATGTCGAATTTTATAATTGTTAGTGTGTCATCGCGGCTAAATTAGTCACCTTTTCTGTTTGCTTTGAATTTACTACAGCTCTGATAAAATAAAAATGAATACACTTTGCACCATTTTAATGATAAACTGATGTGGTGAGACATCAACGGTTGCTGAAAGATAATATGCTGAATAGACGCCACCATCAATACCAAAACGTTTATTGATGCTTCAGAGAGAGTGTTAGAATGTGTCCGGATATTAGGATGAAGCATTTCAAGCATGATAGTAATACTCAAACGTATATTGAAAATCTAGCTTTCTTTAAACTTGTTGGTGTTGTATGCTACTTGCTCGGACTGCGTCCTCAATTCTGCACGTACCCTTTGGATTACACGATAAATTAGCCATTATGAACTAATCAAGGTAGAAATTATTCAAATCGAAATTATCTAAACTTCAGATGAACAAATAATGAAAGAAATTAAGTATTCATGGCGAACCAGAACAAAGTGGGTACCTATTGTACAACAGGTGCACATCCATTTTCGTTATTTGATGCTAGATACTATCTATCTTTGGTGCTAGATTTACATTTTTGTGGCTTCGTAAGTTGAATCTCTGGAAGGAGAGCATTTGACTACAAACCTGGTGCTCCTTCTATACCTATTCGCGTGTGAGATGATAATGCATTGGCTTAAAGGTGGATTCGTGGAAGTATAGCTTATACAGCCTCAGCCTGCGATCCATACATCTGAATCATAATGATAAGATTTGATTTGGTAGAGATTGCACCACCCAGTAAAACATATCAGGCAATCGCTTGTTTAGAAGAATGAACTCCTTAAGTACTTGTTCTTCTTGAAATTTATGAATTAACGATACAAAAAGACTTTCAAGGAAGTCACACTAAGATCTTAGAATGGAAACTTTTCTAAATAGATAAAACACTTCCTACGGTCTTATTTGTTTATAATTTCAGTAATAGCCTCAATACAAACACGATATGTGAAGCTTGTTGAGCGCGTTAAATCTAACCCAAATGTAAATTAGCACACATCAAAAGGTAAGACGAATATGAATCTAACAACTTTACCAAAAATGTACCAAAATCTGTACAAATATCTACTAGCACGACAGGCTGTTAACGGCAAACTAGAGCCCCACCTTTCCAGAAAACCAATAATGTCAGAGATGGTGGTGGTGGTTTATAATGATGCCAACTTTATTGTTGAAATACATCATCATTGTGGACCAATTAAAAAACGTTACATTTTGAATGTGAAACGAATAGAACATTATTTTAAATCAATATAACTTCTTCATATTTTCATGGCCCTCACAGGGTATCACAGTAATAGAGAGGTATCAGGATCGGTACCTCTGTTCACTTTCTCGCGACGATGAGCGCTTCCACCAATTGTCACGAACCCCAGGAACTAAGATGCCCTGAGGAGAGCTTAGTTTGGCTGTGATAGCTCAGCTGGTGTAGATTAAACAGGTCAAAAATATTAATGCCATTTGTTGGGACTACTAAAGAAGTAAATTACAGGAGGGCGGTAAGCGAACCAACGTTAATAACATTATTTAGGACAAAGAGAGATTGAACACATCAGGGAAACACAAAATAATTGATAAATAGAGCTAGAGGGGCACAAGGAGAACAAAGTAAATATGAATTAATTCGTGGCACAGCTCACGTGGGGCTGAATCAGGAGCTCACCACGGCAGGACTTTTTATAGTGCATTTTTACGATATTCAATTTGACAGGCAAGTTTTTTCGACTTAAATAAACAAACGTGTTAGGATAAGAAATTCCTTTCGTTGTTTAAAGTTTAAAAGTTCACATTTTGCACACAATTACAAATAATTGAAGAACATGAAAAGCGGTACATTAAAGGAGCTATTAGAAAATTTTCAGATTAGATACTGATTTGAGAAGTAATATTAATTTAAAATTTAGAAAAAAATGAGAAACTGAATCTCTGCTATTTTGAAATCATTTTACTGATTTGGCACTTTGATGAACCGTAACGAAGCAGCACATAGTAATTTGTTGAATAAATTAGTGGTGTACAACAGCAAGATATTCGTTTATTTGGCTGCTTTCAGAATACAATTAATTGAGTGAGTTTTGTTCAAAAAATAATTCAAAACCGCTCATAAACATCCGAATAATATTTATCCAGACGTGAAAACTATTTATTTGAAAGCAATAATTTTCATTTCGAAATAATATATACGTACGTATGCACGTGCATACATATGTTAAAAAAATAATTACTATTAAAAGTGACAAGCGGATATAATTTCGCGAATAAAACTTTTCTCCACGTACGTGTCTGAATATAAAGAGAACATATATACAAAATAAATGAATTTCACAGAAGTAATAAACCATTGTTACTTTAAAATGTGTTAATTGTATAACTGAAAATTGTTTCCGCTTGATCGGTTAATGTTACAGATAAAACTACTGACAAGGTCACCTCGAACAAGATGCCCAGTCAACTCCAAACCGAGCACAAGCACAGGCACAGTTTACAGCCCACCTCCACGGCCGAACTCCCTCCTACCTTCCGGCATACCCAGTCACACCGATATAAGAATAAAGCGATAAACGAAGTTAAATACGACATGTCTGATAGAATAGTCACCATAAGCGAACTGGGCGAGATGAGCAGCACATCAGGAGAACCAAGCAACAGATCTGACAGTTTCTCGGATACGAAGAAGAAACAGAAGGGTGTCTCGAAACAAGATAAGGAGATGCTCGCAATCCAGAACCCTGCCTTCGAAAATGCGGATCAGCAAAGCTTGGCCAGCAAGGCTGGTTCCACCAGAATGTCCAGCATTCGTTCTTCACGACAGCCCAGCTTGCAAAGCTTGGGGTGAGTAATTAACGTTTAGCTGTGCCAATGTTTGTTTTAAGTGGGATTGTTTAATGGATTATTTTAAGAAAATAAGGCCTAGATGACATCGATTTTTTCATGACTTTAGTTAATTACAGTCTCCAAATCGGCTACAGTGGTGTTCATTCTGTAAGTCAATTGTTATGCTTTTTACGATTGTACTGATTAAAACATAACACCATGGTAATTGAAATGCCTTAAACCTCTTTTTACACAAACTATATGATTTATGTATATTATGTAAGCATCACAGTTTGTAAGAATTGTTAAGGATAACCACGATTCAAGAAACCTGGATCGATGTAAAATCACAACGGTATTAGCTGCTTTCGTTTTATACTTTTGGATAACGGAACGTTCCTTATAACTGGGATGAAATGAACCTAAAGTTACCCAAAATTACAAATGTCCATTTAATTTGAGATTAGGGTTCTTGTGTTCCTCTCTAGGCTTCTTGACAAATTTTACCTGAATCTGTTTGAAATGAACGATTTGACAGAAATTGTTGATACAAAAACAAATGCTTTATACAAATTACTGGTGTCTGAAGAAGATGCAGGTAAAGAAAGGACATCAACAATCATCCAATGTGAAGGAATAATTAATATGACAGTTAAATTACACTATTTGTTTTAGATGTTGCACTGATCTGAACCCTTCAGTTCTAATTACCCTTAGAGATTTGTAAAACGAAAGCAGCTCATATCAGGTTTGTTCCAACTCACCGTGAAAACCGTTACGGAACGGTTACTTCCAGTAGAGTTTCTCTTGTCGTCTGGACACTGACAAGACAATTGGCAAGTTTAATTTGACTAACTGGAATAACACGGTTTTCGTTGTGATTGTTGGAACAAACCTATTCTGCGAGGGAATTGTTACGTTTTCATTAATTACTCTTAGGCAATTGTAGGCCAATTGCTTTCTACTTGCGCTCTAGTTCAATTACGTTCAACTGCGCACAGAATGTAACAACTTCAAAAAGCAAAACGAGTATATTTAATATAATAGCTATAAAATGACAGATAATCCGATTGTTACATATCAATCAAGACATGCACAACCATTTTGCTACAAAATATATCTTTAATATATAGATTTGAATCTCCTAGTACTCATTGGCTTTGACCTTTAATGAAAATATCATTTTCTGCATCTACTTCGAAATCCATTCTAGTCTGGATTCTCTTAATTATTGATTGTTAATTTTGAAACATTTTACTAATACTTAGTCTCCTATTTTCAGTATATTCAAAATAGGTGGTATTCAAGGCCGCTCCTTAAATACAACCATCACCCTAATATTTCGTGTCAAGGGTCTGACTCTTATTAAAATTGAGATCAAATTGAGCGAATAGCATTTTAGAGATTTTAGAAAAAGAGACTGTTAAAATTGTACTTTGCAGCTCCGTTTTCATTGAAACAAAAAAAAAACAAACCAAAATAATTTAACTATTCGAAAATCCTTTCTTAGATATTTGAGAATAGATTGTACGATTTTAGGAAGGCTGAGTGGTGTTTCTCAATACGAAATTAAGTTTTATGGATCAAAGTAGAGATTCATGTTTGTTTTTTCGAGGCTTCTTTAGAATGTACTATATCTTTGATGAGTTGTACTTTGTGGTGATCATCACCGTTAGTGATACCGAGTATTTTTCCAGAGTTGTTCGCGAACAGTATTGCTGCTGTGCCAAAAGAACTCGATGTGAGAGGAGGCTGATCATAGCTGTGGCAGTTCTTGGTGTGATAATCGTCGTCCTAACTACCGTCATCGTGTTGATCGCCACCAAAGATGAAATATCCACCAAAATTACCGGAGCGTTTTGATTCGAAATTAAAAATATTGCTTTAGATCTAACTTTGCAAACTGCTGATTAACAGCTCAACGAATGTATTTCACTTGTATTTAGGATGTACTGCAAATTCTATATTTTACTGAGATTAGCAATTTTGTTAAAAATTAACAGTACTAAAAACAATTACATTTGTTTCTTGCTTAAGCTTGTATAAATATGGTAATGAATATTTATAATAAACTTACAAATGACTGACATCATTCTAATGCATTTTTATTACCTATTTGTTAACAGTTTACACATGTTTCGTGGCGATTGCTCTCATACGCTTATCAAGAAAACAAATGAACCGTCGTCGTCGTCGTCGATTGCCAAATGCCAATTTCAAAATTACCTATTGTTCAATTTTTAAACCTTAGGAAAATGAGTGTTCCAGGATAATAAATTACCGGCTGACAAGTACCTTTTACGAAAATCTAAAGAAAAATAATAAGGAGGAACTGACTGAAATACCTTTTGCACCTTTCACGGGTGGATTGATATTTATACGTGGTGTGCGAAAATGTGAAAAATAACAATATTAAAAATAATTACCTATTGTCAAAGTTGGGAAAAAGTGGGCTTAATTATAATTAAAACAAAAAAAAAGCACAGAAATTGGATAAGTGGAATTTGAACTATGAAAATTTCGCAAAAAATGGAGGCCCATTTAATCAATGTGTTACCATTTATCAATGGAATACGTTATTACACTTGTTTTTATTATAATTGCAACAAGTGGCTTGAAGCAGCTTCTTTTAATGCCTCAGAACTTATTTATAAGTATAAGTTTATAATGTACTACAACGAAAATAATTTTAAAAATATCGTCAACCGATGAAAAATTTTATAATTTTCCTAGAAACATATGAATTATACTCAGCGCCAAAATACATTTTGAAACGTCTCGAGTCACATCAATCAACGGCGATTTATTGTAATCTTAATAAATTCTTTAGAAACCTTAGATCTGGTTTAAAATTACATCAACTTTTTTAAAAACATCGTCGAAAAACTACAAAAATTAATACTTCGCATGTTTGGCGGCAAATTAGCTCCACCCACCATTATTGAAAATAGTTAACCCCCTCTCAATTCCCATTCATACCAATCGCGTACTTATCAACCAAATATCCCTAATCGACCTATATATTTTACGTGGCTATCTTTGAGATCAATGATATTTATATTCCTAATGTTGTCCTTAAGATGATTCCTTTAAAAATTTTATCGACTTATTACATCTCTCGGTTTCTTTGAGACCCCTTCCGAAGATTTCAGTTATAAACCGATTTAACAATGTAATTGCTATGCGCTGCAAGCAGCAATGCAGCAATTGCAACAACAAAAGGTTAATAAGTACGCCCTAAGCAACCACCTAAAGACGGGTTCAGCATTTCGAAAATTAGGAAAGCATTCAATGTTTACCAATCAGAAAAGATTTAGTTATTCAACCACTTCGCTTGGCAGATGTAGATTATCCAATAACAACCAAAATTGAATCAACTGATAAGATCTTGTTCAACGAATAATATTTCTTATACATTCAACATCAGAAACAACGGCAGAGGATTTTATCTTATTGTAGAGCGGATCCTTAGATTTCTATTCAAAAGACGCAAAATATGAACAATCGTCAACGACCTTTTTAAACGTTGGAAAGTGTTAAAAGGAATTAAATGTCATGGTAACAATATAGAGTGATTATTTCAAATTTATAACAACATTCCTAGATCAAGTTTTCAGATACCAGGATAAACATTTTGAAAATTCATCGTTTTAAAAATTCTCAAAAATAAAGCAGGTTAATGCTGAAATTTAATTAATAAGAATGGTTCAGTGTATGGGTGTGAACAACTTACATTAATTTTTGTGGAAGGGTGGGTAGGAAAGCATGACTTCTCTCGAAAATAAGGTGAGATACAAATTCTGAATCCCTCACAACGCTACTGAGAACCTTCAGAACCAGAGCCATTTCGTTGTTCTTCTTAAAGGGGGCGGTACAGCTGGCCCACCCTACCCCTTGCTGATTACGTTCTTGTTAAATATGGAAATTTTTAATTATTGTTGTGGAATTCTTCGGAAAATTTTCCTTCATACATACATGCACCAGTAATAAAACGCCCTGTATGAATGTTAAATGTCTAAATATGCATTGGCATACTTTTGTACGTGTGTTTATGTAAGGATCGAATGTTAGAAAATTCGTCGCGGGATGCGCACGTTAGTGGTTAATTAAAAATAGAATTCAGAAATGTTTTTGATAATAATTCCTTAATATTCCTTAATACGTAATATTAGATTTTTGCTTCTAGTAACACTTATACAACAAATATTTTTTGCTTGTGACTTGTTCTCGAAGTTTTCTTCTTCTTTTTTTAGTGCCTATTCGTTTCGAATATTGGCGACCATCCTGGCTATGATGATGACCTTGTTGACTGCTGCTTTAAACAGCTCTGTGGTTGTTTTTGAATACCATGTCCTTAGGTTCTTGAGCCATGATATCCTTCTTCTTCCGAGCCCTCTCTTTACAAACACTTTTCCTTGGAGGATGGATTTTAAGAGTTTGTATTTGTCGTCATTTCTCATTATATGTCCGAGATATTCCAGTTTCCTTCTCTCAATCGTTTTCATCACCTCTTTTTCCTTCCCCATTCTTTCCAGTATTTTTTCGTTGGTCACTCTATCTACCCATGATATTCTAAGGATCCTTCTGTATAGCCACATCTCGAAGGCTTCGAACTTCTTTTGTGTTGCTTCGGTCAATGTCCAGGATTCCAGGCCATAGTACAATATGGAGAACACATAGCATCGCAGCAGTTTTACTTTAATATCTAATTTGAGGTTATGGCTTTTGAAGAGCTTAGACATTTTGATGTAGGCATCTCTTGCTTTTTTCTATTCTACATCTTATTTCTTGTGAGTGGTCCCATTGTTCGTTTATTAAGGTTCCCAGATAGACAAGTTTGGATACCCGTTCTATTGGTATATTTTTAATATATAGTTGGCAGTTTTCTCTCTTCTTTTTACTTATGATCATAAATTTTGTTTTGTTGATGTTCATTTCTAGCCCATATCGTTCACTTACTTCATTCACTTTGTTCATTAGCTGTTTTAGAAGTTTTCTAATCGTTGAATATTCCTAACAGTGACTTTTACTTAGTTACAGTTACAGAAAAATTGGAAAAAAAAAGAAATAATAATATTGGTTTACCCAAAATATGTAAATAAACGAAAATGTCATGTATATAGAGCAACTTATTATTATTATAAGATTAAATAATGACCTTAAATTATTGCAAACTAAATACTACTTCGAAACAAGACTCCAATCATCGACTTGGAATAAGTAAAACAACTTTACTTGTTGGAGATGTATCAGTTAACAATTACTCTACAAACCGATGCATTTAAGGAAGTGCACTTTTCGGCAATTTTAGATAAAACTGTTTCAAATAAAAGGTATAAGCATTAAACAGCTAAATAAAGTTGAAATTTTGGTATAAATCACCACAAAAGTTTTAAAGAAAATTTTACAACATAAAAATTTTACGAATAAAATGCCTTTAATAATAATTTTAGAAGAAAATATTTCGAATAAAAATTTTATACCTTAGTCCTTAGTATGATAATTCATTAATTCAAATATAAAGTTTAATGAAAGCATTCAAAATATTTTGGATTTTTTTGGGGGGGGGGGGGGATAATCAATAGTGCCTTTTAGGGAGGTATTACAAAAAAAAATCAAATAGAAGTTGTAGCCATTGATTAGCTCAGTTAAAATCTAAAATTTGGTGAGAATTGGTAAAGCTGTTTTAAGAAAACTGAGAACAACTGAAAAATCATGAAAGTAAAGGGCACTTCGCAGAAAATCAGTCAAGATAACGATAACGGCAGTCAATAAGGATTAAATAGTAAACATACGAAGTTTAACAAAAAATTGGAGCAGTTTTTAGATAACCAAAAAAAACTAAAAAAACTTAAAAATTACGAGTAAAATGCCCTTTGCCCTTAACTGATTGTTATGAAATTTATGTGGTATCGAGTTTTCAGGGGACCTAGCCTAAATACAAAATTTTAACTTTCCATTATTTATAGTTTCAGTCAGTTTCAGTATAGAGACAGTGCAATATGTACTGTCTCTTACTACATGGGTATGGGTATGAGAAAGTAAAAAAACTGCTTTTAACTTCAACAAATATAATGTATATAAAGTTAGCGGACCACCTCCTCAGGCCGGCAAAACAAAATAGTGGAGATTTTGTGTCTTTTTTGTAGCTTTTTTGTAGCGAGAAAACCAATTTTGTAGCTTTTGAATTGCCGGAGCTACAAAAGGTGGGCTAACTTAATATTAAGTTAGCGGCCACCGCTATAACTCATACACGGAATGTAATAGGATGCTCTGGTTTGCGCAGGAATTTGTGTCTTTAGAAGTACTTGAAAGTCACTGGGCCAAAAAAAATTTTGGCCACATTTGACCAATTTTGGCCAAAAATGACAAGATGTTCAATCATCACTGGCGGTTCAATTTCATGATATAGTAGGGATCTTAAAAATCATTTGGCATTGAAAACCTTCCGTTAATTGGCCGAAAAAGCGAACAAAAATTGCCAGAAATGGCAAAAAATTCGAAAATTACTTATATCAGCCAGAACATGGGAAACCCTGTATATACGTCGACAGATCGAACATGTGGTACACAGAGAGTTCAGAAAAGCGAGCAGGGGCTCAATAAAAAATACCCAGAAATGGCCAAAAATTCTAAAATGACTTATTTCGACCAAAACGTGCTAAATCCTGTATATACCTGAATTGTTTGAAAATGCGGGCCATGGGAATTCCAGTAACAATGTGGAGGATTTAGAAGACTCTGTCAGACACTAAAAGTCACTTTGCACAGCGGGCCTGTGGAACTACAAATTCTAAAATTACTAATTTCGGCCAAAACATGATAAATCCTGTATATACTTCGACAGTTCGAAAACGTGGGCCCCGGAATTTTCAGACACACTGTCGAAGGATCTAATGGATCCTTCTAGCCACTAGAATTCACCTGAAACTGCGGGCCTGTGGAGCTACAAATTCTAAAATTACTAATTTCGGCCAAAACGTGATAAATCCTGTATATACTTTGACAGTTCGAAAACTTGGGGCCCGGAATTTTCAAACACACTGTCGAATGATCCAATGGATCCTTTTAGCCACTAGAATTCACCTGAAACTGCGGGCCTGTGGAGCTACAAATTCTGAAATTACTAATTTCGGCAAAAACGTGATAAATCCTGTATATACTTCGACAGTTCGAAAACGTGGGCCCCGGAATTTTCAGACACACTGTCGATGGATCCAATGGATCCTTCTAGCCACTAGAATTCACCTGAAACTGCGGGCCTGTGGAGTTACAAATTTTATAATGACTTATTGGATCCTTCGACAGTGTGTCTGAAAATTCCGGAGCCCACGTTTTCGAACTGTCGAAGTATTTATAAGATTTATCACGTTTTGGACGAAATTGGTAATTTTAGAATTTGTAGCTCCACAGGCTTGCAGGTTCAGGTGAATTCCAGTGGCTAGAGTGTGTCTGAAATTTCCGGGACCCATATTTTCGAACTGTTGAAGTATAACACATAATTTAACACGATTTATCCGAAGTAAGTCCTTTTGGAATTTGTTGCTCCACAGGCCCGCTGTGCAAAGTGACTTTTAGTGTCTGACATAGTCTTCTAAATCCTCCACATTGTTACTGGAATTCCCATGGCCAGCATTTTCGAACAATTCAGGTATATACAGGATTTAGCACGTTTTGGTCGAAATAAGTCATTTTAGAATTTTTGGCCATTTCTGGGTATTTTTTATTGAGCCCCTGCTCGCTTTTCTGAACTCTCTGTGTACCACATGTTCTACCTGTCGCGTTAATACAGGGTTTCCCATGTTTTGGCTGATATAAGTAATTTTTGAATTTTTGGCCATTTCTGGCAATTTTTGTTCGCTTTTTCGGCCAATTAACAGAAGGTTTTCAATGCCAAATGATTTTTAAGATCCCTACTATATCATGAAATTGAACCGCCAGTGATGATTGAACATCTTGTCATTTTTGGCCAAAATTGGCCAAATGTGGCCAAAATATTTTTGGCCCAGTGACTTTCAAGTACTTCTAAAGACACAAATTCCTGCGCAAACCAGAGCATCCTATTACATTCCATGTAAGAGTTATAGCGGTGGCCGCTAACTTAATATTAAGTTAGCCCACCTTTTGTAGCTCCGGCAATTCAAAAGCTACAAAATTGGTTTTCTCGCTACAAAAAAGCTACAAAATAGACACAAAATCTCCACTATTTTGTTTTGCCGTCCTGAGGAGGTGGTCCGCCAACTTTATATACATACAAATATAATCGGAACATTTTATAATCTGGTCAAAATTGCAGGATCTTTCTTTGTAATCAATGAAATTTACAATTAAAATGTTCATTGTCATCACATTCAGTTTGGATAGAGTCCCTCATCTGCTATTTCTTTCTGAAACATTTTTAAAGGTTTTTGAAACTTTTACAAAATATCTTAAATAACCGTCTTTTGAAAAGTTATTAGATTTTTTAAACTGATCTTCCCCAGTTTTACCAACAACAATTTTAAAAGCTGATTTAAGTCCATCTCTTATTTTAATGCTTTCTGAAAGTGGCAAGTTAGATTATTCCGACTCTAGTTGTATTTAAGAAATAAACATTGCTGTTAACAAAATTGTTTTCCAGTATTTCCTTAGCTTGCAAAACAGATCATCAACTGTCATCTGTTGAGTCAAATGTAAATATAAATTATGGTTTTGCAGGTAATTAGTTAGTACTTCTAAAGCGAAGTGAGTTACTGAAGAAGTGCATTATTCTCTATTGTTTAAATCTTCAAATGTGTAAAATATGTCAAATGGGAGGTCGTCTTTGTTAGTCTTGTCATATAATTGTTGAAAGTGTTTTCCCAGGTTTCTGGTATGATTTTTGTTATATGCATATGTTCATTGACTGGTCTTTTTGTGTTTTTTAGCATGCTCTATACCTTCCTTTGCGTTACATACAGATCGTGCTCCATATATGAAAAGAATTTTTCGCAGAAGTTTCGTTTTATCGATTGTATTTCTTCATTTACACTATATTTCATTCTATCTTATACCCTTCGTACGTTAGATTCATGCTTCTGTATTGCAGGTATACGGTATACACTGCGTTTTTCTTCTGCTAACATCTTCACATCCTGTGTAAACCAGGTAATACAGACCCTTTTCCGTTTACAGTGGTTTTCCTTTTTCCCAGGACTTTAGTTTTTCCCAAGTGGATTCGAGGTCATCTGCTTTCCCAGTCTTGTTGTTATTTATCAGTAGTGCCAATCTCCATTGGCATAGATCTTTTGTTGAATCGTTTGATAGCGATTCAATGTTCAGCTTTTCAGTTTGAGCGGCTTGGGTTCTGCGCGCTCTTTATACTTTGTTCCTCATTTTTGCTAGGACGAGGTTGTGGCAGGTTATGGTGTTAGCTGAGCTTAAGAGTTACGTCGAGTATTTTTGACGAAGTTTCTAAAGGACATAAAGGCTGAGGACTTTCAAGGGGCGTACACATCCTGGAAAACTTTTGGAAAAGTATATTAGCATGAAACCGTCATATTTTAAAGAAGTTTAAGTCAAATTACTATTCTGATCAATAAGCACTGTAGAAAAGTTATGATTCATTACTTTTCGGACACACTATGTAAAAGAGATATTTAAAAAATTAGGTATAACTTGCCTTCACTACACCATTAGGTATATATTAATTGGATGAACCGATTTTGACCATCTGAATTCAGTGATGGAGCTGACATACGTACTGGATCGGTGTAATTCCAGCATATTTTCTTTCGAAGCTTTAATTAGCTAGATTAAGATGGTCGGTCAGTCAGTTACGTCAATTAGGAAGGGTTTTGAAAATCTAAGACTTCAATTAAAAATGAATGTGCTTGTAGTGTAATTCCCGCTGTGGCGCAAAACGATTCGCGTTCAAATAACTTGTACGGTCTCCTGTGCGCTGTGGTCCGCACGCTCGTGTGTTTAATAACAATTTATACAATTTCGGCTATATTATAACTCGATGCTGGACACTTTTTAGCCCCAATATTAGGAGTCTGTGATTTCAGAATTCCCATGTAATTCATAAGTTTTTACATAACGTTTGTCATACATATATGCTACCCGCTCGATCGATACCGATGGCAAGAGATACTTGTGCATTTTTCCAGTCCTGAAAACGGCCTAAACACCCGTGTTACTTTCACCCTGTCAAATGGTGAATTGGTCCATAGTGACACACTTTCATGGAGACGATGTGAGATCAAACAATCCTTGAAAACGAAACATCTACACGGCGCTGGTGCAGCGCTATTGATTCCTCTCAGCGTACAACACACTCTCGGGCGTGAATTGTGCCGAAACCGCCTCTCTATCAAACCATACTCCCATAAGCAAAAATCAAAAGTGCTCGAATCAGGTGTAGTGGGCCACCCGAAATCGCTTTCGAATATTAATTTAAACATCCGCAATAAGCGATTTAATAACGACGCGATGTTTCGTTGCGACCTTCCATAATTGCAGTATAAAGGTGGTAGGTATAAAATGACAACCGAAACCAGCGAGAACCAACTGACTCCTCAAACACCAGTTTTGAGTGTCGCTTGTAGAATCCTTCGATCGCCAAGCCACGAAAGTGTCACTACAGATTTGTCACTGTTTTCCGTATCATCAGTCGCTTCCGACGGTCACTCTGGAAGAAGGTTGCTCGGCTTCAACAAGTGCGATGGACAGTTCCCAAGGGGACACAGTCCCAACCCCGAAAACCGTAACCAAAACAGGTAAACAACGCAACAATCCACATTACTGCCACAAACGTAAATATCATTAGGTTGTAGAGATGACATTGCAACAAATTCTATCATAGTTAGTAGGACTAATTGTTGGTTCCAATGGACTCGTTTGAAATAGAAGAAACATATGCAAATTTGATACTGACTATGCGTTATATAAGTGCAATGTTAATGTTAAAAATTTGCAATGCTTTTTCATTTTTAAATCGGCATATGGTCCCCTTTTTAGTGACAAGAATAAGTTGCATAATATGGGGTAAATGATCAGAACGTGTAACAAGATATACTATTCATTTAATTTATCTGGTATATATTAGATATTGGAATATATGCGAGTGTATATAATGTATATGACAAGCACATCACGTACAAACACTAAGTTCCATCTGAGTAATCCTTTCATTCAGCCCATTATTCTTGAACATCAAAATGTTGTCCCTCTAATAAGCTTGCAGATTTTAAAGGAAGGTTTCGATTTATTATTTCCGTGGTTTAGTCCATTCACCGTCGTGAATACCTAAAAAGTACATATATTGAATATTTCAGTATTCTTTTCGTAAGACACCTGCTTACGTTGTAACTAATTAGTCTTACATTGTTGAAATGCGATTTTTGTAATACCTATCTAACGATATTCATTATAAACGAATATTTTATATATCGAAGTATGTTTTAACGAATTGTAATTTATAACGAGTTTTACCAAAACGATCTCCAACACCAGTGGACCTCTTAAGCCATCATAAACGCATTTTATAACGAAACCCCAAAAATTTTCCAAATATTTGTTATGCTACCTACCATATTTTTTTAAAAGCCTACGGGGAAACATAACTCCAAATCACCCACTTCAGGAATAACCGCAATGTTCATTTTAGGCCCGCAGACATACCCGAAATCTTGTGGTTCGAAGAAGAAAATGAGTTAATACGCAGCTGTGCGGCCTTATCGTCGGCGGTAGGCCTCCAGAAAAGTTTTAGCACCAGCGATATTAGCCAATTACCGTCTCCAGAGGACGAATCGGTAGGCCCGGGTTTACGCAACGCCGTCTCAGAGCTCGCCCTGAACTCATTGCAACGTTCCGGTTTGCTCCTGGAGAACGCCAGGCTGGACCAAACCTCAAGGTAATTATATTATATTATATTCAAGAGATGAGCTATACATATACATTAGGTTTGTTTCGGTTTCACTTTTTAAAACAATTCTGAACAGTTCATCACTGACGCAAAACTGAATGCGCAGTGATAAAAATCTGAAATTGTTCTGAATTGGGCATAAAACGGAAACACTGCTTTTGCTACTTTAACGTTGTATCTTGTTATCGTTTTGTTTTTCAGAGGTTGGCCATTTAACAACATCCCCTTACAAAACTAGCTAGCTAAAACTATAAATTTCGCGCGCTACGTACCACACGAAAATTAAGAGTTTTCGGTGGTAATAAACGTAAAACACCAATGCCTTTTCTTTTTGGGGAAAATAGATGTTTTCCTTATAACGGCTGACCAAGTTTAGAACAACATATTTTGTCAGTTTAAAATGCTCTCAAAACCTTGTTCACTAATATAATTCAATAGTTGTTTTAGAATATTCTTTAACTTTCGGGTGTTAAATTAACAATTCTGTGCCTGCTACTTCTTGCCCGATTCTCTCTTTTAAAGAAGTGAAGCTGGCATTGGAAGCAGTTAGTTACAGAAATAGAGAACTTAGTTTTTCATTATTTCAACATCAATACCTCTCATATCGAAGTCCATTTTTTATTGTTAATAATTTTTTACATCACTATTTATACATCATTTCTAACCAACAACATATAACCTGTCTGTACGGATCGTACAAACATTAAAATGGATGTTACTGCGCAAATGCTCAACTGAAAATTCCGAATCAGTTGGTGTAGTACCAGCTAGAATTTCATACTCATCCTAAACTGTTTCGAACTGCTAAACGGGAACGTAAATATGAAAGTTCCAAACAGTTCAAGAAAAATCGAAGAAGCTTTTCTCTGCACATTCGCTGCAGTCCTAGAATCAGTTTTGAAGAAGAACCGCAACAAGGCTATTGAAAGAGCGTTCTGTATACAAATCTCTCCATATAAATTATAAAATGTGTCCACAAATGCAGTTTGTTTAAAACATGGCGAAATTTAAAACCAGGGGAAATGGGTTCCAAGAGAATTACTGTCAGTAAGGCTCGGCTTACAAGTAACCACATGTTATCCTTTTTGCATAATTAAACGGAACGTGATTATTTTGACTAACCAGTCGTCTACAACTTTTAATCATTATTACAAGGGAGTATTGACGCGCACAAGCTTGACACCCGTACAAGATGTTCTCACAATACAATATATAGATGGCATAAATTAGTTCACTTATGACATACTATTACTTGCGAATTTTCTCCAGATCTTGTTCAACGTGGGTGGCTGTAGGTGATGTAGTCTCAACATCACAACTGCCTTCTCCCCATGGAGGTCAGTCTACAGTAAATACACAGCACCAAGCAAGCACCCCACCTCCTCCTGCTTTTACAGCAGCAGATTTTATCAGGTCTGTGAACAAAAAGGTAAGGAACCAATTCAAATACATGTCTACTTGGTTACAAGTATTAATGGCACATGGCTCTGTATACATAAGTGCAAAATCCGACCATTAATGACGATTCTCATGTCCTTCACGAGACGCTTTGGGCAGGTATGCCTGAAAAGTGAGTTAGTCAGTGGTATTTTACAAAGAGGGTGACACGCGAAGAAACGTTTTTTTTACATTTAACCAATGAAACATTTTAAAAAATAAGTTCTTTGAATGGACTTCACCCAATGACCATTAGACCAAAACCATAGTAGAATCCTCAATAGAATTCAAAACCATTACACATCATTATTCCCATCACCATACCCCTAATAGAAACCATCATATTTCTCTGTGCTCCTTGAAAACGGATTCTGTTGGTATTATACCTACGTGTTAAACGCATTTATTGACCAATTATTCACTGGACTTATTTAATTTATATTTCAGGTTAGGCAGAATTACATTAGGCGTCGCCTTTTAACAACCTACAAAGCCTTAGAACGCCTTTCCCAAAGCGAGTTTAACCTAGACAGACTTGAGGTGAATCCAACGGCTGCAACGGCCAGCATGAATACAGAAACTCCACAAAACATCGTTCCGTCCAGGTTGATGGTACCAGGTTCGAGTCCGAGGCCTAGTAAAAGTCCTGTCATTAGCTCCAACAGCACGAACGCGGCCATGTTGAGAGTTGCTAAGCAACGTGCGGGCAAGAATTTACCCTTAACCATCAGGGACGTGGAGAGGGAACGCGGAAAACCCTTGTCAAGATATGAGAGAAATATGATGATATTTAATTGGTTGCATACGCTTGATGATAACGCCCTAGTTGAGGGCATTCAATAATATGTAGAAGTTTAAAATTATGCCTAAAATTGTCTTCGTATATAAGTTTTTCTTCAGAAAATGTTATCTTGCCCAAAAGCAGTCAATTTAAAAAAAAAGATAATTTCAAAGTGAAAAATACAGTAATTTTGACTATTGAACAAATATTTCTAATAAAAAAAAAATGATGTTTTAAATAAAATAATTTGGGTAAATTTAAATAATTATTGTTAGATTAGATTATATACTTGTTGACATCAGACTGGTTGCTTAATGCGGATAAAGCACGTTGTATTATAGATGTTTAAAACTTCTATGGGCTCAATTTTATCACAATTAATTGTGGCTCAAGAACACAAGACGAGACTGATCAATCCAACAGCCATTTTCTTATATTCTTCAATTACAATATATAATTAGTTCAATGTATGGTTTAGTAAAACCAGTAGTATATCTAACCTTCCCTTTCAAGAAAACTTTAAACAAAACGCAAACTGATTTATTAAGAAATTACTGTAATTCTAAACAGTTTGTTCCCACATAGATCTTATTAATATTTTTATTGATATCAGATGAAGAACCAAGACATTTATCTAGATCTTCCTCGTGAACGAAATCTAGATTAATTTTTTGGGAAGGAAAGATTTCTGAAGAAAAATTTCTTGTTCGCAGTAAAATGTTACGTGATAAGTGCAAATGTTTCATGCTATTAATTTATTCCTTTGGTGCTCACACTGAGGCTGGTTGTTACTTTGTTAATTAATTTATTCTCTTAGTGCTAAATTGATGTTAAATCGAATTAGCGCAATCACATTCCACTTCAAATAAATGAATATTGAAAAATAAATAATATTCATTATATATTTTTCGGCGATTTTCAATAACTATTACGCAATACGTCTTCAAAGATTTACTGTATATGCTGTGAGTTTTATTTTTTAAAATGGCGTTTTATTATCGTTCAAAAAGGCTGTCTTAAAATTATACTTTTCCATTATATTATATAGAATTTAATGTAATTTGGCGATGTCATCAATTTGTAATATCATATCAAATAAATACAATTTTCGAAAACCTCTTACATCCTTGCACATTTTTTTAGAAATGAAAGAATGTGAACAATTTTTATTTTATTCCGATATTTAAAAAATGAGTTGGCATAAAATTGGCTACAAGACTAAATTTTATCGTTAATACAGTCATGCACATCATTCTGGTAACAATTAAATTAACACACAAGATAAATATCACCCATAAACCTAACAGTACCTAACGAGTCTTATAAAAGTTTTGTTGAGAAAAGGAAAGCCTTATAACAATTATGTTCTAAGTAGTTAATATCGTATATAGTAAACATTCAGTAAAATCACATTAAATTATCTACAACCTAGGATAGGTATACTTCATATAGTTTTCTTTTTCATAGACTTCTTAACTCGTGGCAGTGTGGCACTTTCCTAAAAGAAAAAATAATATATCAATTTACAACTTAAATATTTGTATGGTTAGTAAAGCTCTCAAAACAAACATCAAAGAAAAGTAGCACTAAAATGAAGCCAAAAGTAAATGCCCTTGCAAATCGATCATAATCAACAGATAACACAATTTCAATCAATCACTTTTTTTCATTTTTGTTAGTTTTAATCAAAACAAACTGTTATTTTGGAAATCGAATCATGTCATGCCTTCTGTGTCTGTCTTCATCCACATATCTCTCAATGATCTTCAGCCTCCAACGAACTAGGAGTCATTTGACACGGTTTTAATAGATAGTTGACTTCCACTTTTCAATACACTAGCACCATGCAAAGAGACATACTTGCTGGGTTGAGTTTGTGCAATATTATTATCGCTCTTCGATTGCAATTTGAAATCAGACAATGGCTTCAGGTCCTTACTCCAAAAACCAATGTGCTTAGGAAATTTGATTAGCTTCGTCAAGGAGTGCTTACTTTTAGAGTTGTTATAAGCGGGCGATCCAGTAACTATAGATCTTTTCTTTGACTTTGGAGACTGAAGAAATACTTCCTTACAGCTATTACAATCAGTAGGAGCTAAAATTTTCACAACACCTGGTTTTAGAACTAAAGTCGCCGTTATTAATGAAGAATCTGCACTTTTAGGAGGTTGGGGAGCTGCTCTTTTGTTATATCTTCCGCCACGGCTTACTACTTTTTCTGAAACTGTATTTGGATGTGATGTTTCAAGTTTCACACCTGATTGATTGACAGTGGGATCTAACTCATGCATTTTTACATTGATCCTATCTTGGATCGAACAAGAAAACATATCTGGTTCTTTACTTATGTCAGGTAAACTTGATGTACTGCCGCTTTTTTTGAATTCGGTTTTAGGCGTGAAAGGGATACGAACGTCTTTAAGTAGTATAGACTGATCAACATCTAAATTCACTGTTCGTTCCATACATGCGGTTAGAGGTTCATTTTTGTTAGAGGAACTCAGATGTTTACCATGCAAGTAGTCTAATGAATCGTAGAACTCTGTCTCACTTGAAGAATTTTCAGCTTGATCATTTACAAACTTATCGATTTTTTTTGGTTTATCATTGAAGAATACAATATTTGTGTCGAACATATCATTTTCATCACTGTCCTATAAAAAGCAAATCACATGAGTAAGTGCACTCTTATTTCTGCTGTAATAAACAGTTATGATAAAACTACATGAGTATAATTCAGTATGAATCCACATTTCAAAATTCAAAGGAGGAAGTTAACTTCTCATTGCCTCTAGGAAGAAAAAATGGAGTCAGAATCCAAAATATATGAAACACGATCAAAATATATTAATACAGACATCTTCATTACCTTAAAAACAATGAAGCCTCGTTAGCTTAAAATCCCCAGTTTTCCTTCGTAAATGCAGAATTGTGAGGTTTGCACCATTTGGTTGCTTCCTTTTTAATTTTGATATATGGCAATTATCTAATAAAATTAAATATTGTAACAATTCATAAATCCACATTTCTATGTTAACTCTACTGGGAAATGTACCTATTGCAACTCACTACCCGAATAATGCCAAGAAATAATTCTTTAATTTACAATAAACGAATCTTGAATTTTATGTTTTAAAATGACTGAGGGCAAGTACTGTGATAACTACATTGCCAACTAATTCATTATTAATATTATTAAACTGTTGAAACTTCTTTGGCAACAAAAATAATAACATCATGTAAGTAATACATAATAACAATATACCACATGTACCACGATGTACCACATTTAATGATCTTTATGCAAAGTTTGAATTGAACTTCCTTGTTTTATCTTCCTGAAGTGTATATGGATTTAGTAAACCATTTTCTTGGTTCTCTCTAAATCGCTAGAAATGAAGTTGACTAACAATAAGAACTGTTATTCAATTACACAATTGTTGTACACTGTCACACGATTACTGAATACTTGTACAATCGCTTATTTTACGGATTTTCTCTCACTTCAATATGTCTCAATAAGTTTCACTTCAATAATTCAAACGACTTATATTTATTGCCCAAAAATAGCATTAATATGTCCTAGACTTGATACCTAGCAAGTCCATTTTTTTAAAATCTGTAGATACTCCGATTATTTAATTTAAACTTGATTAATAATGATCATTAATCAAGGTGTGTACAACAGTTATAAAAGTTATTCATTTGTGAAAGTGTGTAGTAAATTACTTTTAAGCTAAGTAATGGCGCTAAAACGAGATTTTTGTGTACAAAAATTATCTCAAATTAAGAAGCCTTATTTAAGCCCATTAAAAGCGGAGAATGGATTGTGCATTAAAGTAGTACTATAATTCACTTTTGATTTTAGTTATTCACAATGAATTAGTTGTTATTTTGTAGGCAGCTACTCATAGAAGTATATTTTAAGATACAAAATGGAATAAACAATGTATGATTTTTCCATTTCGTTACTTGTTACCACAAGATTTCGTTCCGTACAAATCCAGAAATTGAAAACGAGTGCTCTTATATGAACACAATATTAAATTTGCTAAGAAATTCATAGCATATGACTTCTAAAATTTAAAGGATAACAGGCTACAGACATACAGGTTTTTGTGAACATATCTATAGTGTCAACTACATCAAGTCATAAAAGAAACCTGATCACAGCAAGACAAGATTTTCTCTGTAATTAAGAATTATTTGGTAATCACTGATAAAAGGCCAAAACCATGTTTCAGTAGGTTTTTTCGACTATCCTTGAGTTCATGGAAAATTCCCCTCTAATTTCCATTGAAATGTGATTTTCTAATACACATACTACATCTATTTTAATAACTTACATCACTGCCCGCCCTACTTTTCGCAGCACTGGCTCTAGTAACCCTAGTAGTGCGAGATCTAGTGAGTGAGCCAGTGCGTTGCAAAGTCTCTTTGGGCGGCACCATAGTCGGTTGGCCTGGATATAGCCCTTCTCCGCTAGAATACCCGGACGAGATATCTTCCGCAGACTGCAGGCTAAGTATTCGATCAGACCTGACGTCTACTTCAGAGAAGTAAATGGCTGAAGTGGTGGATGACCTGTGGGGACTGCGACGACGTCGTACGGTGACTATATCAGTTTCGTCTTTTACATTCTCGGGCAATGGATCGCTGAGATCGCTCAAGCTGTAGCTTTTTTTAAGCTGATTAACCAAGCCGCCGCCTCCCTGAAAAAGTTCATAAAGTCAATTATTTACGTCTGAAGCATACAAGTTGCTAAAGGCAAAAATAATACTTACAGTGTTTAAATAAAAAATAAATAAAGCCATGCAGAGCAACACAGGTAAATGGGTTATTTTGATAGTCCCTAGCAGTTTGCGATTTTCCTCTCCTTGTGATTCATAACGCAACAATCGAATTTTTTTCAACTTTGCAAGTGTAAGTGCATCTGATTACCTGTCATAGATGAAATTTAGTAGGAAACGCTAAATAAAATAAATGTGTTTTCAATATCAACGAAATATAATTTAAAAAAATACAGTAGAGATTTGATAAAATAGTAAAATATGCAAGGTATTCATAGATAAGAGATAGAAATTTGTGGTAATGTCATTTAATGAGTTTATTCATGATGTTCCTTTAAAATATATAAACTTTAAATCATTCACATAAGTACAAGTCTGATAAATTGTTATGAACTTGACGAATGATGTTTGTACATTGTTTTCATTTGTAAATAGTCTTAGAAAATTTCTACCTCTTACTAGAAAGATGGCATAATTTTGTTTTCATAAAAATACATAAATTTAAAATTGAACACCTCACAATACAAGTACACAATTTAAAAACATTTTCTAAAATATGATGCATATTTGTCACTTTGAATTTTTAAAACTCTTCAATTAGCCTGATTTAAAATTATGCAAGTAAATACAATATAAATTTGAGCAATGATCAGTCACTGAATTCCATTTCCACAGTCTTATTCTCTTTTTTAGCCCTTCTAGCGCTTTTCCTCTTAGGTGCCTCTTTATCTTTCTTGGCAGTTCTAGCCTTTCCCTTTTTTACACTTTTCTGAACAGTAACTAGTTCAACTATGTCATCGTCATCAGACAGCAATAATTCAGTAATACCATCCTTTGTGGGGGAGTTTTCAATGCGATCTACGACATCTTGACCATCCGATAAATTGGTAGATTGATTAAGTAAGTGTGCTATGATTTGGGGTAAGTAGGGAACAGACTAAAAAGCGTGAGAACAAATTGAAATATTAGCATTGTTAAAATGAAACCTAAACATTAAGTGTAAAATTTACCTTGATGGCGGTCTGCATGAGAGCTGATACACCTTTCGATCCGAGGTCCAATACCTGCTTGTAACTCTTTTCTTTGGCCTTTGAGATGTATTCGTCAATTTCCTGAAACACAAAGAATTTAGTGTTCCCTCTAAAATAGTTTGGACATAAATTCTAAAATGTTAGTAGGAATGGAATTCCAGGAGAACTTCATGACATTAAAATAAATTCAAAATTTCAAACAAAAAATTACTTTTGGCCAAAATTAACGCACTACGATTTTCTGAAGCATGTTATTCCATTCTTACTGGCTTATGACATTGCCTTGGATAACAAGCCTTAACGATCTTATTAATTACTTATTAATTAATTATTAGTTACTGATTCTTAACGATCATGTTTAATACAATGTTCCTGTTCCTTACCTGTTCCTTTGAACTTAATGTTGGATGCACAAATTTTCGATATAAAATACTGGATCCTTTGGTGGCTGGTGATAAAAGCCATAGTACTAGTATAATCTTAATTTCGTAATAAAACGGAAACCTGTCAACAAACACAATTAATTAGCACAGATAACATTTGATCCGAACCTTATTGCAAAGATTCCTAGTCCTCTCTTAATTTCTACTACATATAAACAAAAGGCCAAGGCCAACACACAGGATCTAAATGAAACTAATGGGACTCTAGACATACCAGCTAAGAAATACGTCTGTGAAGGTTTCGACACAGGTGAACAACGCAAATACTATCCAGTACATCATCCATTTCACCTAGAAGTAAGCATAGTTAAATCTGCACATGATTTAAACAGCAACATGAACTTACATATTCCTTGACGTTCTTGGTTTTCACAGCCTTATATGAAGCGTAAGCAGGATAAAGAGTGCCGAAGAGCAATCTGAAATAACGATACATCACCAAATAAATAATGATTGGGCCACGTTTTCACTACCAGTATCAAAATGGAAAATTGATGTTTTATCACCTGATTACATCAGGTGATATGATAACTATATCATATAAAAGCAATGTATGATTCATTTTAAAAGTCTAGAAGATTTATGAACGTTATTTAATGAAGTCATCAATTATACTGTTAAGATTAAAAACAATACACCATAGACCCTCAAAAATTAACTGCGAGTTAAATTTAAACCTACACTTATCTTCCATGCTATCATTCTGACTAATTGAGCCCCTTGGGACAACAGCACAATCATTCCAAGTGAGGTATATAAGCTGACCTCCACCAAAGATTATTAATCCTCCCAGAATCAAGGTGTATGCAAGTAAGCAGAAGTTATACTCTTCTAATTGGTCTGAGGTGAGGTAAAATACAATATAAACCTTATAAAACAATCCCAGGCACCAACATAACGCTACTATAAAAACTAAACTAAGCAATCTTCTACCAGTCTTGCTCAATTATTAATTTATGCAGTATGTTAAAAACAAGGGCAAAATAATTCCGATGGTCCAATAGTAGGGATGAAAATCAGTCGAACAGTCAACATGGTTCCTAAACTAAATTAAATAAGACTTGTTTGAGCTGAGACTAAGAAATGATCTATTGTATTATTGTTCTGATGCGTCTTAAGTATATGGATGTTACCAGCTTAAGGCTTTAGTGTGCACAAGGCTTGTCCATAACATTGATGTAGTAGGGCAATGCATAGAACAAGGTTGCTATGCAATTTCATCATTTTCTTTCTCAGTAGTAAACACTACTTCTGCCATACCCCTTAAATGGCCTATTTTAAAAACCTTGATTAAACTTTTCCATATGGTTTTACTTCCACTTTTGTAATATTACTCTGATAAGCTCATGAAAGTGTCTTGTCTTGAATTTATTTTCATTGCACATATATATTTCCTGGTTTTGGTCTTATATAGTTTACATTTCCTGTTTGATATTGCTGTGTTATGTCTTTATAGTTTTTACTTTCTAAGTTTTGATACTTTTTACATTTACATATAAAATTGGTTGATGTCGATGACAATGTACAATACCTTGTTCAAATATAAAATGCACAACTTCCAAAGCGCAGCAGTGAATTGCTTTTTACTTTTATTTGAAGCGTTAAATTCAGCAGACAAATTCACAACTCTGTTAATTCAACCAACCTTGCCTCTCTAATAATAAAAACGTTAATACTGCAAAGATTTCCTTCAGACAATTATGTCCTGAACAAGTAAACAACTGAACTGAAGAGATCTAAGAAATTATATCTGTGGACATATTTTTTAGAGAAAAATCAATCATTAGGCAACAGCGTGGAAATTTGTACCGTAGCACCAAATCGTTAAAACTTGCATTCATGCATGCAGAAACAAACCCAAAGAAAACATTAGTTTTGCCCAACTGTGCAGTAAATTGTCATTATTAAATGTTACTGTCTCCCACGCCCTACGAAACTTACATCATCACGTACTTTAAAAAATGAGTTAAAATTATGGTGGAACTGATCAGGCATATTTAATAGTGTCTTCATTAAAAATTCAGAATTTCATCCAAATTTTCATTTAAAATAGTATATTTTGATGGATATATCAACAGACTGTTAGTTCAAATGAACTGACAAACTGTTGAATCAATCATTAGGGATATTTAAATCTTGTGAACATGAATCATTTCTTCAATTGCATTCAGTTCACACTAATTTTTTCTTTTTAATTTTGCAAATACTCATAAATGTGTATTGAAAAAGTAAATAATATAAAAGTTCAATACTATAATGGAATTTGAATGTTTCAGAAGATAAACATTGTTTTCCACATATTCTGTCAGAAATAAAAAGTATTAGATATATCATGTATCGATATCGTTATGGTTATGTATCGACTGTCACCTGTTTTAAATTTTTTTAATTCTAGAGATATTGTCAATACAGTTGTCAATATACTTCTTGATCATTTGCAAGTTTTGTGGCCGTCTTTTACTCGACTTTGCTACAGGTTATGGGCCCAGCGCCAGAAAAGATATAGATATAGCGGCTTGCGGTGAAAATCCGAGTCGAAAAAAGTGTGTATCAGTTGGACGCGTTAATTCAAGATGAATTCGGTCACTGGACGTTTCGAGCAGTTGACGAAGGACAACCATGAGACCTGGAAAATCCACATGAGAGCGGTATTGATCAAGAACGATGCTTGGGGGTATGCTGACGGAACATGCATTCGACCTGAACCAGCGACGGCCGGCGCCGATGCAGCGGAAGTTGCACTAGCGACCCAAAATTTGAAGAATTGGACCGACGGAGATCTGAAGGCCCAGTCCGACATAATTCTGGCGATCAGCTCTTCCGTAATTAAGCAGGTCAGAGGATGCGGAACAGCGCGTGAGATATGGACGAAGCTGGAAGGTATTTATCAGTCTAAGGGTCCGATTCGAAAAGTCGCGCTCCTGAATCAACTGATCTCGCACAAAATAAAGGAGGATGATGATGCTCGAGACAGCACTCAAAAATTTTTGGACATCGTCGATAGACTCGGTGAGTTGGATATCGAGGTTAACGACGATTTGTTGACAGTTGTCATGCTACGTGCTCTTCCTGACAGCTACGAAAATTTTCGATGTGCAATCGCGTCCCGAGATGATCTTCCTAAACCTGAGGTGCTACGAGTGAAGATTCAGGAGGAGTTTGAAGCACGCAAAGACGGCAAGAAGCAGGAAAGTCAGAGCGCAATGATAGTTCAGAAGAAGCCTTTTAAGAAACAGAGATTAAAGAAAACGAGCGAGAATTCTGCTGAGAAGAATAACCATGATGGACATGAAGCGAAGATGAAGTGCTTCACGTGCCAAGGTTATGGTCATTACTCCAAGCAGTGCCCAACACCAAAGAAGGTCAAGAAACAATCATCGCACTTCGCAAACGACGTGAGTCTATATGCTGAGGCGAAGATCATTGGAAACGACGCTTATCGTGTTGGTGAATACAGCGGTTCGAATTCGTGGTGCGTGGACAGTGGATGTACGTCACACATGTCGTGCGAGAAAGAAGCATTCACCGAAGTGGACGCTACTCAGCGAGGAGGTTTGAACCTGGCTAGCAGTGGTGCACGCACAAGTGTACAGGGTCGTGGTGTCGCTACAGTAAAATGCGATATCAAAGGACGTGAGACTTTTATACATTTCACGAACACCTTGTACGTTCCAGATCTTCGCTCGAATCTTATTTCTGTTGGAAGGATCACGGATAAAGGTTACACCGTTGTCTTCAGTAAAGAGAAAGCTGAGGCTGTTGACGCAGATGGAAACGTGGTGATGGCGGCTGAGCGTGGTGCCAATGGACTCTACTACTTGAAGTGCGCTAACGTCGATGAGTGCAAGATCGTCGACATGGTCGAATCTCCCAAGAAACCACCTGAAGAGAACTCGTTGGAATACTGGCACATTCGTCTGGGGCATCTGAACGAGCAGTATCTACGCGACGTTGCGAAGTCGGGTGCTATCAACGGTGTCAAAATCAAGAATCCACAATCCAAACTCAACTGTAGTGTATGTCTTGAGGGGAAGATGACTCGAAAGCCATTTCCATCGACGCCAACCAGAGAAGCCAGCCCTGGAGATATCATCCATTCAGACGTCTGCGGCAAGATGCGGGTAACTTCGAAGAACGGTAGGAGCAAGTACTTCGTAACCTTCATTGATGACTGTTCCGGTTGGTGCGAAGTCAGGTTCCTGGCGCACAAGAACGAGGTCTTCAAAGAATTCCAGAAGATAAGGAGTTTACTAGAGACTCAGCACGGAAGGAAGGTGAAGTTCCTTCAATCCGACAACGGCACAGAATACGTGAATCAGGAGTTTGACGATTTCCTGAGCAAGCACGGTATCAAGCGGCGTTTAACCGTGCCGTACACGCCTCAACAAAATGGAACGGCAGAACGTCGAAATCGTACACTGATGGAATCTGCAAGATGTTTGCTAATTCAGTCTGGTCTACCGATATCTTTCTGGGCAGAGGCTGTAAACACAGCGAACTACATCCGAAACCGATGTCCAACCAGTAAGCTGAATGGAAGGACCCCGTTCGAAGTCTGGCATGGACAAAAACCGGATGTTAGCTACTTCCAACCCTTCGGCTGTGAAGTTCGCGTTTTAAACCTCGACCCAAAGAAGAGTAAACTGGACCAACGCTCGAAGACGGGAGTTTTCGTAGGGTACAGTGAAGAGTCGAAAGGTTTCAGAATTTGGATTCCAAGTGAGGGGAAGGTCTGCATATCAAGAGATGTGAAGTTCCTAAACAACATGGCAAGCAAAGCAAGCGGTGACCAAGGTCAATTTTGGGTAGAAGAATCGGAATCGACGGGCAAGGACGAGTCAAGAGATAAACAAGTCGTCGAAGTACCGTTGGTTCGAGAGGTAATTCGAGAACGAGAGATTGAACAGACAGCTGAGAACATTCCGACCATCCAGATGAATCAAGAAGAGGAGATGATCTCCGACGAGGAAGATTTCCTGGATGCTGTTGACTTGGAAAACCTCGCTGAACTACTACCCGAGGTGGACGCTGCAGTTCTCGAGCCAGCTGAAGGTGGTATCGAGGATCGACCCGGACCGATCACGAAGCGTGGTACAGGGAGACCAAAAATTCTGCGTACTGGACGACCAGGTAGACCTCGTAAGCAACATCACATGGTGACTCGAGAAGACATGACTGGCCTCGCTTACCTGACCGAGGTAAACTTGGATGAAGCCATATCTAGTGACGAATCCTCCGAATGGATGAAAGCTATGGCCGACGAAGTTTGTTCAATTCTCAAGAATGAAACATGGGACCTGGTAGATCGTCCTCAAGATAGAAGCACCGTCGGGAGCCGTTTTGTCCTTCGGAACAAATACGGTACTGATGGAGTTCTGGAAAAACGGAAGGCAAGGATCGTCGCCAGAGGATTCTCTCAGAGGCCAGGCGTAGATTTCCACGAAACTTTTGCTCCTGTGGCAAGGCTGAGCACCGTTCGACTGGCGCTGGCTGTAGCTGCCAAGTACAGGATGTCCATTAAACAATACGACATCACGACTGCCTACCTGAACGGACAGCTCGAGGAGGAGGTGTATATGGAAACTCCGGACTTATTTAAAAAGGTTCTTCGCTATGTCATTCAGGAAGGAGTGCCAACAAAGTACGGCCCAGCCGTAGAAGCAGATGCCAAAGCTATGCTGCAGCAGATAGAAACCGGTGACAAGGTGTGCAGGATGAAGAAGGCACTGTATGGCCTCAAGCAAGCTGGTCGCGCATGGCACACTCGACTGGATAAGACCCTTCGCGTCATGGGTGCTCGTCCTACAAAAGGTGATCCGTGCTTATACATCATGGGAAGTGACGCAAACTTTACTATGATCATCGTTTACGTGGATGACATCCTCGTCATGTCACGTAATCCAAACAAAGCAATTTCTTTTGGAACGCAACTGACAAAACATTTTGACGTCAAGAATATCGGTGAATTGAAGAGATGCCTCGGGATGGACTTCAAAGTCAGCGACGACGGTATCAAGATTTGCCAACGTACGTACGTGAATGAGCTGCTGGATCGTTTCAATATGAAAGATTGCAGAACTGTCTCAACCCCCCTCGACGTTGGGACAAAACTGATGAAGATCGAACCTTGGAACTCGAAAGATGGACCAAAACCACCGTACCGCGAGCTGGTAGGTTGTCTACTCTATCTGGCTGTAGCTACTCGTCCCGATGTGGCTCACGCTGCCAGCGTATTGGGGCAATTCAACGACTGTTTCGGTAAGGTTCATTGGAGTGCAGCGAAAAGGGTTCTACGCTACTTGAAGGGCACCGCAGATGTGGGAATCACTTTCAAGAGCAAGGAGGGAGATCTCGAAGGATTTGTGGATGCAGATTGGGCTGGATCCATTGACGATCGAAGATCTTTTACTGGGTACGCTTTCAAGATGGGCAGCGGGTGCATCTCGTGGGACTCAAGAAAGCAAAGGACCGTAGCCCTATCATCCACTGAGGCCGAGTACATGGCCCTCGGTGAGGCTACAAAGGAAGCCTTGTACATTCGACGTCTACTACGTGAACTCGGCGTCTTCGTGGGTTCTGTGAAGCTGTGGAACGATAACGTCGGAGCCGAGAAACTCGCCTCAAATCCAGTCTTCCACGCGCGAACCAAGCATATCGCTGTTCGCCATCACTTTATTCGAGAGGTCGTCGGTTGCGGAGCAGTTAAGCTGGGACACGTAGCGTCCAAAGAAATGCCGGCCGATGTCCTCACCAAGGCGCTCACAAGATTGAACCATGAACATTGTGTCTCTCTTTTGGGCCTGCAGAAGGTGGCAGTTTAATTCCCTAAGATAACTCATCGAGGGGAAGTATTAGATATATCATGTATCGATATCGTTATGGTTATGTATCGACTGTCACCTGTTTTAAATTTTTTTAATTCTAGAGATATTGTCAATACAGTTGTCAATATACTTCTTGATCATTTGCAAGTTTTGTGGCCGTCTTTTACTCGACTTTGCTACAAAAAGAAAGAAGAATAATGTGCCTATTAATTTTGGACACTAACAAAAACAAGATAAATATGAACAAAGGCCAAATATTTCTTGTGTTCTCTTAAATTAATACCACTGCTTTTACTGTCCTTTGTTTTATATACAAATGAAATATTTCAGAAAATATAGAAGTTTAATCTAATTAAATAAATCAATAATTTATAGTTTCGGCGAGAAATTTATGTAGTGGGTACTCATGAAAATACTGTAAAAATTAATTTGACGTTATATACTGTTTTTAAAGTGCAACTTTAATGCCCTTTTCCCATTACTCAGTGCAATACCTCCACTATATTCCGTAAGTTTCTTCTTTTTCACATTATTTTACATTCATTTCAATATTTTAACTGCTTAAAATACATTTATTTATTTACTTTCACGTTCATTACTCTGTCTCTTTCAAGAATTGCTATCAATTTTTACATTCTAGCATGTACTCACATTTTGTGACAAAAACCTGAAGATATACATATCGTTATGGGTCCTTGTACACCTCTGTTTACTGAATTCTAAATATTATTCTTATTAATGTTACGTTTATATTTAAATTTATAATGTTTAGTTCCAGCAGAAATGTTTAATAAACAGTTAATAGACTGTAACTTACATCAAAATTAGAATAACGTAACGCCTTATGAAATAGACATTGTTGAAATGGTATTTAGCTCATATCGGGTTTGGAGTGGACTGTGGGGAACATTGCTAGTTATGTACAATATCACCTTATGTAAATTTATTTTACTGGACTGAAATATGTTTCATAAATAATACACATACAAATGCCTAAATGAGGACAAAAAAGGTCAACTATCCTAGTCCATTGTATCGAAACAAAGCAAAGCAATATGTACGCGTAGACAACCAAAGCTAAAATCAGCCAATTACCTCAAATATATATAATAATGATATGTCCGTTCCAGTATATTGTAAAGCGTATTTCCGGTTTTGTCCTTTGTGACATTTTAAAAGATCTTATTCGTTGGAATATACACAGATAACAGATATTAGAGCAATATCGATACACCTCATATGGTGGAACATTTAAGATTGACGCTCTCGGAGTTGGCAGAGGAAACAGCTGGTTGATTATTTTTAGACAAAAGATATTTTAGATGAGCGTGTATTTAGATTTACTAATATTACAACAGTTATTCTTACAGTATACAATATACGATATTAAATACTAGTATTGAGATACCATGTAGCTCGTAGGGTGCATAGATAATTTAAAAGGTTTTAAGAAAAACGAACTATAAAAAGAATTGTCGACTAGTTTAAGAATGTCTAATAATATTGTGCTGTTCAAAGTTGCGGATCCATGGATCTCAAGCAATCCAAACTCCTAAAAAACCCATTATATTATTAGAACAATTGATCCATTACATCCTTTAGTCGCTTTATTTATACTTGAGAGAAGCATTCATTTCAGTGATTTATTTAACAAGCTTAATTGTTCTTTCATTGGTTGCACTACCAATACCAAGTTTCGAGCTGAAGTAAAACAGGTTTAAAAGTAGGTGATGTGAGTCACAAAGAAACCAAATTCCCTTGAACCCTCTCTTTTTGAGTTCAATAACATAGGGGTTTCCTTAGGTGCACATTACCTATCCTGATGGTACATGTTTCATGTGTGTTTCAAACCACACACCAGGACAGAGTGCTTATTTTTAACACAATGAAGTAGAGAGTTGAAATAACAGCTCCTATATTAAACACCGTGAGTTGATCCAGTTTGAAATGTCGTGTACATCGAATAAACTGTTGACGAGGATCAAACCAAGTTTAACACATGAAATTATATTTTTTCAATAGCTTCCCTTGTCCTACTAATCACTTCAAGTGTACAATTACTACATAATTTATAACTATAATACTTACATGACTAATCGGGATATAATTGAAGATATCATTTTAAACACTTATTGATTCTGATTAGCACAATGACTTTTTTGTTGAATATTGAATATGTCAAAATAAATAACAACCGAAATAAAAACAGCTGAACCTCGACACCGAGCCGCTGCTAGCAGACATGTTGTGATGTATGAGCATGAGCACAGAATTGAGTGTTGTGTTGATCTCGGTCACAGAACAACTACGCTACAAAACAGAAAACTGTAAAATACGAATACGAGTAGTGAAACATTTGTCGACGAGCGCCGCGCGCTCTAGTCAGCTCGCGATGTACTAAAATTTTGCTGAAATTTGAAATGGATGCGTATGTCGTTCCATTTTGTTTATGCCAGTCGAAGAGAAAATATTGTTGCTTGCATGTTTAAATCTGTATGAGGTTCTTACGATTTGTAAAGAAAGTAGGTAACATCAACAACCTTGCATAAACTTAAGGAATAATAGAAAATGATACACATTGAGTGATAAGGATAAAAAGTGAACGTCCAATTACCGCGAAAATCGACATTTAAATTTGAGTTACAAATAGCGCGAAGTGCATTTATTTAAATTCCTATTTATGCGACATTGCCAGACAGCTGATTTGATTTAAAATGTTTTTATTTTTGTCTAGAGATTATGTTGGAAAGTTGTATAAAAATACGCAGTAGATTATTTTTTAGTTATTTAGTACTCTGTTACCAATTGCGCATGAAATTCCCTTCTTAAATAGTATTGAGATAATTCATTTTGATTTATTTATTCCAGTTAGTAATCTGCAAGAACAAGCAGTTCCAATATGCGATTATGATATTAAAAAGTAAATAACCATTCTTATAACAACATGAATATCATACTAAAACTAAGAATTCCATGTTATCTATCTAGTATTCATGTACACAGCATATTGAACAATTACAGAGATCCTTTAACTTGTTAAATAGTCCATTTGTATTTCTAGGGATAATAATAATTATATGCCGTATCATTTAAGGTTCAAGGATAACAAACAATTAGTAATAACTAAATCATATCTATTGAGACCATTTGGTACATTATCATACTGCTCGGCGTAAAGTTAAGTTTACATATCTTTGTTCAGTTGGAAATATTCTTGTGTTCTTGGGCCTATATTTATTACATCCGGTATGCTAAAATCGTCTGCCAGGAAAAGTGTATTCTCTGAACCTAGCAATCTGTCTTTCGTTTTCAAAAATTTTCTCGTAGGTTTCTAAACTCATACTGTGTGGTACATATAAAGCAAGTCGCTGCCACCAAAATTTATTTTAACACAACTATTTAATATTAATATCATTACAGGGAAATAGTAATTTGTTGACATTCATAGTGTGTTTATTTAGACCTTATAATGGCTTAATATGATAATGCAGATGCAGGGTAAATCAGTCTTATCGTCTTATCGACCGAAACAACAGTCTTATCGTCTTATCGACCGAAACAATTTACTGCCATAAACATTTAATAAAGAATAAACGGACTATTTATTAGTAAATATATTTCAGAATTACGTAACATGTCTGAAGTTTTGCCTGGCAGTTTTCCAGTAAACCGAAATGCTTGGCATAACTGCTTTGAGCTACATATTTATTAAAAGAAAGTATGCAGTCATTGTTGGGACTTATTTTTAAAACCGCGTGGTTGTATGTAGGCAACTAAAAATGTAATACAAATCAGTCCAATTAATCGGAAAAGAAGTTCGTGATTTAACAAACCTCTAATTACAATATTCCAGTATCTTTTATTAAAAGCACACTGACTGCTTCATTATTAATTGATATGAATATGTTAGTGCATATGTACAAATGACATATTCAGAGTGATTTTCAGATATTCTTCTGGATGGGAGAAGTTGGATTTCATTATCATTGAGGAAACAACGTACTTATGTTTTTTTTTTTAATTACAGTTATTTTGAAACCCTATGATCCTTATAATAGTTTTTGAAGTTATGAATTTTTCTCATTCTTCAATGATTAGTTCAACCTTTTCATTTACGAGGATCTTGAAAAATTGCCAAACAATTGTATGACTCTAGCTTATGATTTTTATACATATGTACATATGTATGTAAATCCGTTGGGAATCCATTGTTTACTTCCTATAAATGATACTTTATATGTACGTAACACTACACTAACTAGACTTTCCCCCGCCATTTCCACTATTTTTGGTTGTTCTGCGATGGCTATTTTGTCAGTTACGCTTATTTAAACTAAAAGGCCTTGAAGAGCTTTTTAAACAAATGTTTTGTTACGTGTTTTCAAATCTCAGGTAAGCATGTAATTGGGTTAGATTTTATATGCAGTGATGAAAGTTCATTAGAACATTTTTCATTAATTTGCAATGACTAAATTAAATATCGCTCTAGTGAAAGTTGAAGCATTACTATGGTATATTAGGAACGCACCATTTATTTTAATTAATCATTTTTCTGTAGTTTGTAACTTGATTTGTTTTGTTTTAATTATTAACTATCTAAAAAAGGATAACTTTATGTACTCATTTGTATCCATTGTCCAAAGTACCAACAGTTAATACAAAGGCAATTTTTGCTGTGGTGCATCTGGTCTTTGGTGAAATATTATAGAATTAGTGTGTGATGAGATAATATTATATACAAATATTTCAATTTATACAATACAAATACAATTGTCAAACTTTCAGAATGAAGGAGGAATCAAAGCGTGGACTTATTGCTACAGAAGAATTGCTGGAATTAACACTAACATGGCAACAGAAGCTTTAAACGATCTACTGAGAGCGAATGTGTTTCCACTAACTTTGTTATAGATAATGCAGCACACACACTCTGAGAGAGCTTAGAAATCAAATTACAAAACGAAGAAGTGATTGTAAAGTTTGCCGAAGAGAAATGTCCACAACAAACACCGAAGAATTAGAGATTAAAAATTAATGAAAAGTTCGAAGAACAACTCTCAAAAATTGGTTAAATAATTTAGATGATGAACGTTTTGATCCATTTCTTGGTAAAATTCAAAGTTTAATTAGGAAGTAGTTCAAATTAGACATGCAATAGTTAAGAAACATAAGATGAAGACTTTTAAGAATACTTCCCTGCAAACAGAAATGAAATGATAAATTATCTTAAGTATCTACCTACTTATTATATTTTACATTTTTTATTTTTATTTAGCAGTAGTGGTATCACATCGGAATAAACAAAGGAGAATATTCGTTATTGCGTAAACAATATTTTAAATGTCGTGCAGTCATATTTTAGTAGTTTTAAAATTAGGTGAGATAGGTATTTTTTTAAAAAGCCAAAGATGAAAAGGCACTGTAAAATAATTATGTTTTAGCAGCAGTGGGCTTTTATTCTATTCTGTAGTTCAATACCTACTTAGATCCTTCTGTAGTATTTAGAATATCGTCATATGTATTAAATAGGTTGATAGTATATATATATTTTTGATATGTAAACTTTTTTTTGTAAAATTCATTTTGAACGAATATACTCATTTGTATTATTTTGATCTTCTGATTTTGAAACCTCAGAACGTACAGACATATATTTAGTATGTCTTTTAGTTAGTACGCGTTAGTACGCAGAAATTGTCCATTTGTGTCTGTAATTTGACATTTGACGTCAAGCAGCCTTCACGTTCTTCCATGACATTTTTTGTAACCCTACGTGGTCCACGGTCTTTTCGTAAGGGATGAGTTCCCCGTAAAGCCAGACAGAGCCTTACCTACATATGAATACGAGGTTCTATATTTTCTTGTATTCAAAATAATATGTCCATCACTATTTTCGGGGGTAACCTGGATCGGATCCAAATCATCCATATTTATAATGTTCGTAAGTTCTTTTTGTCGTAGTAAGTACATAGTCACCATGCAATAAGCAGTTCGTGGTTCTCTTGAATTTCATTCGACTCATCTATTTCATTTAATTTGATCATATTCTCTTCATACAGAGAAAATAACTTGTGTTCATCTAGATCTAGATAAACTGTAAGAAAGGGGGAATATTAACGAATTGAACGATCGACGAACCATAGATAGAATGACAGTGACATAACCAAGAAAAATTCAACTTCACGACTGCGCATACGCTCTATCTAATAAGTAGCTGCTGGGCACTTTACTGGGCGGTCAGAGCATTCTGCAAATTTTCCCCCGTTACGTAACTATGAGAGGCGAATAAACCGGGGACTAAAAGTATTGCTAAGTCGAGTACGGATAAATTTTAAATTACCGCCAAAATCAACTGATCGAGCTAAGTTTACTGCCGGCGTGGATTTTAGTGTAGTTCACAAAACATGCATATTGGAAGCATAGCTTTCTTATCGCGGGCTTCGCTCGAAACGCTGGATCGGCGAGAGGTATTTACATCGAAAAAACGAACGACACGGGCGATCCGGACGACCAATTATCGCGTCGCGCTAGCTGTTTGGTGGCAACTCGTGTCACAATATTGTTTGTATTGTCGGTTGCCTGCTCCAGGGGTGGCGATTGCGGGCAGGATCGGTGAGTGGCTAGCGCGGCGCGTTAGCTACCGAACGTTTCTGTACTCATGACGTCTATATATATATCATTAGTAACTAAGTAACTAATATTATATAAAGCTATGCTTCCCGTCTCGGTTATTCCCAGAGTGCCTCATTTATATTTTTTATGAGAAGTGTTAACTCTGTGTATTTTGAATGGCATAATGTGGCGACGTATGCGCTGCGTGGTCGTATGGCAGTGAACTAAATTATGGTACGAATTTTAAATCCAACTGTTACTAATTCCTATTCAGAGGGATAGTTATTCCTTGACAAAATATAAGTAGTGCATATAAAACTATGTAATATAACAGTCTTTTGTTCATTTGGCAAAAAGATAAACAAGTTACTGTAGTTCACAGATTTATACCTATGAGGAGCATAAAATTAGGATTAGATGAAATAAGTGGTTTCTGGTTATTTCAATGGTTTGGGCGAGTGGGTTGTTTTGCAATTCAGAAAGAGTAGAGTCAAATTGAATAAGGATATCTTTACGAGGCCCTAAAAAGTTAATTGTATTCGTAAAAGAGATTTAGGTTGCTTTTCGCATTTTAGACAAGAAACCACGAGATTTGGGTGCAAAGGCCTTATCGATCACCCGCAATACTTGCATTTCTCTGCCCGTATTCCTGATTAAAGGCCACGAACGGATTACCGAGTGGTCGCGTGCGATACGTAAACATCGCTTTCTCCCGAGGTCCAAATATAAAAGCGATCGGTAAAAAGGAAGTCGTGCGAGTGTGCGAGACGTTGCGATCGATATGAGAAAGGGAACGGGAGCATTCCCACTCGATCTGGGTAGATGGTGTTCTCGAATCCCGAATGTCGTCGATCTCGGTGGGCGGCCGATTGTCGGCACGATCATCTTCAGGTATCAAACGTCAAGTGTCAGCCATCATCGGGCGGCGATCCCGTCCCGAAGTGCGACTGTGCTGACGGCTACCGGTGCTCTGCCCGCCCCTATTGCCGCCCCCCGTCGCCGTCGAAGTTCCGCTTCTCGACGACGGCGCTACTGGTTACTGCTTTACTCGCAGAAGTGAAGCGCGAACGTGAATCGTTCTCACTATTGTTTCACTAAATAAATATATATTGTCCTTTCCTTTGTTTCCTCAACTGGACTCCCATCTCTGGGATCACTCTTCGCACATTTTAGTGAAGTGTTGACATCTCAGTTACTTGGTGATGTGGTGATTGTTAGTGATTGAGATTGAGGTATTACGTGTGGATAGAATAAATGTTGGGAAAAGGAGAGAGAAAGAGAGATTGGTTGAATGGACCTAATTATTAGATTTGAAGATATCATGGTGAATATGCGACGATGAACCAACCTTAAAATGTAAGTTTTTAAGGTTGGGCAACAGCAAAACATACTAAGCAACAACCGGAAAGAAAGATTCGTGTCTCCCATGCTGATAATCTGAGTTATAATTACATCCCATCACGGTTCATTTCTTCCTTCGCATTCATAGGATAACTCTTTTCATTTGCTTATGCACTGAAATTTTAAGCGTTTCTGTTTAGTAATTTTGTCATGTGACACAGGTGAGTCAGAATTATTTCGACATTCTACTTCTCTGAACAAAAATCTTTCGTTGTCCAAAATACAGACACACACACAGCTTTGTACTGTATTCTATTAACAAAATCTGCTTCTCACTATTGTACAAGGCTTAAAGAATCTGCGAATTAATCACGTGACAATCATCCACTTATTCGGTCGACAAATGAACCGGTGGAGTTTGAAAACATGGAACATTTATACACTTATTCATACAAATGTGTATAAACACATTTTATAGTGAACGAAATTGATACCTCCCTAATTTACTTGCCAAAGTCATAATTTCGAATCAGCCGAGGGTCCAAGAAGGAAACATCAGCTAGCATTGGGCGCTACAAGAGACAATTAATCTTCTCTTTACTTAAAAATTTTAATCTGACGATTAGGACTATTTTGTCTCAATGAGTGTTCTCGTTAAATACGTGACAAATATGATATTTAAACTTCAAATTTATTTATGAGCGATCTTTCTACAGAAAACAGTTGGTTGCTGTTCATTCGAAAGGTCTTACACTGCCCCCTCTCTAAATATATGACTCATATATATTCGGTGAGATCATGTCAACATTCTTTGGATGAGGCGATAGGTTCTCGTTTTATTTCTGGACAGACTATACATAGCTACATGTTATCTTTAATGCTCCTCTTCATTTTTGAGTTTTCTCCTCTCTTGCAAACCATATTTCTTAGACAAGGTGGCACAATTGCGGTGCTGTTGATTTTCGAAGAGGAAGAGTCAGAATGAAGTCATTGTTTAAAGATTAATTTAACACAATTTACTTCAAACTTCCCCGGTTTATTTTTTAAATTTATTTGCCATTCTTATTATTGTTTTATAAGGAAATGTGGTGAAATTTAATTTGAATTTTAATATAATTTATATTTCATATCATTTTTTTTATCTATGACTACCATTTCACTAGCCTTCATAGACCACAACTAAACTACAATTGCCTTTTTTTCTGTTTACATTTTACAATGTAAAAGAATAAACAACTCAAAAGTCATGCTCCAAAAGCAACAAAACTAAATTAAAATACTTTTCAGCTTCTTGTTTGAAAGTTTGTTTCGTAGTTCGCATGTGTATGGCAACACATTACGAAGTTCTACGAAGTTTGCCTGGAATAGGAAAATTACGAGGGACACGAAGGTTACGAAAATGACACGAATACCGAGTCACTTGAATTTAATTTAGTTTTATCTGATGTATTCCTTTCTTCTACCATCTAGTTTGAACTGGGTGCTTCATAATTATCATCAAAATTGATATGCATAGCACATCTTGCTTGAAGTGATAATCTAGTATCTAGTAACTTAAAATTACATACTAAGATTTTAACTACACATCAACAAAATCAATGACAGTATATGTAGGTACTAGCATTGCAATAATAGGAATTGTAGTACAATAACATAATTGGGGTAAAGTTACTTCAATCAATGGATCACAAATCACCCTCCTCCTTGGGAGCAAAACGCACTATATCAATAGGTACAGTTCTTCATATTTGTTTATCATAACGTATTTTGGTGGCTGTATATTTTAATTGTATTTATTATTTGTTGGTTTGTTTATGGACAACTTTTACTGATGAATTTATGATAATTCAGTTACATTTGAAATACAAGGTTAAGAGCAAGGTCAATGCAATTCAACTGTAAGATTAATAACTGACCTAGTAAAACCATATCATAGTTGCCAAATAGGTACCTAAGACAAATTAGTATTTTTAATTTATATAGCAAACACAAGTAAAAATCCTTCACTGGAATTTGCAAATAAGCAAGGTTAATGCATCGCGATTGCAAAATCATTACAATTGACCTTGTGAAGGTTATATATGAGGACGGTGGCGTTTGAACAGATTTCGTTGTATTTAATGCCGTAAGAAGTCTCAAGTATCAACGTGAGGCTGCGAGTATTTTAATCATGCTCACGAGCAACATAGCAGCTTTGTCAGCAGCATTTAAATTACAACGGGTCAGCATCGCAAAGGAGTAATGAACAGATCATTTAATAAGGAGAAAGTTGTGGGTTAATAGTTAATTACAATAACAAATATATTTAAATAATAATACATTGACAAGTTTAAATATAAATGTTACAAACAAATCTGTAAGAGGGGAAAACTTGTCTTGCTTTTACCAAATTCGATTTGGTAACTTTTTATCAATCTTCTTATAAATTCGCGGCCAAAACCATCCCATTTTTCTCTGAATGGTTATAATTAATTTCACCACTTCAAATTAAATTTTGAGCAAACTAAACATTTTATTCATGTACATCCGCAATAAATAAAATTTGCACAAGTTCAAAAAACCCAACATATTTTTATGAAAAATGTGTCTAGTTATTTGAAAAACATTATAAAATCAGTTTATCATCGTTATTAAAAGTACTTTTTTTTAAAATTTAAGAAAACGATAGCAAGCCTTTTGACACGTTATGCACAAAGTGGATGTCACCCTATTTGGAAGGCTACAAGAGATGTGGGAAATGGAAAACATTATTCATTTTATATTACTTGTTTATCTTCCTATCTACGTCATGCATACAGTTCACTTATGCAGAAAGTGAAAGAATCACGTAACTAACAAGGGGTTGTAAAACTATGAAATTTGATGCCTCAGGGATGATCATTCCGATATCTACAATCTATCGGTTAGTTTAAGAATATGTCGTCCTCTGGAAGCCACTGTGTTCCGCTTTATGAGCTTTGTATTTACTGGGTGAATTTTTTTAAAAGGTGGAAATTTAAGTATTATATTACCTTTAATTGACTTATTAATTTATTTACTATTTTTATACATATGCAATTTGTGGTTTTCTACTAGAACAATGAGGGGTTTCAATTTTTTCGAAAATACATGTGAAATGGCTGAAGCCGAGTATTTGGCGGTGCGCACGCGCCTCTGAAACACCTCCATATTTGCATGTTCAAGGGTCTTCAACTTCCTCGTGCGGGTTCATGTTCACATGCTTTACAAAAAGAAATAGAGTCAATAAAAGCACAGTTACGCAGTAATTTATGACCGCAAGTAAAACGTAGACTACTCGATTCTGGGTAAAGGTGGGCGTGGCATTAATGCTATTGCATTTACTCATTAAACCATGAAGTATAGATTTCAACGCGAAACACCACGTTCCGGTTGTAAAAATCGAACAAAAGTCAATCGACATCTTTCTTGTCCTATTGTTCCAAGGTTAAGTCGAGTTGTCGCATAAAAAAGACAACCCGAAGACGTGCATGAATGCTTAAAACAAATATAGTCGTAAAAGAAAACCTGTCTGATTGAGTGAAAAAGAGGGAATGCACGTAAAGGAGGCTATAAAGCATACATTTGAGAGCTGAGACATGTTTAAACGGTTAAAAGACGACCGATGGCAAATCAAAGCTCTGCATGGACTCCATATACAGACAGCTATCACTTGCTTTATTGTAAATTATTAACTACGTCAGTTTTGTTTGTTTTTTTATTTGCATCATATCTACCCAAAAATGGTATTAATGGATAATCCCCAAAGAGAGATGGACTAGAGTTGCTCGAGGACTTGTTTTTGACAGCATATAATGTTGGACACTGAAAAGTGCATTACTACTAAGTAAATATACGTTCTATGTACAACTGATTATTTCTACTGTATATAACAAATCAAATATAACATTTTTTGTTAATTTACCGATATTCAACGATGTTATAGAAAACAAAATAGTATCCGCCGATTCTTAGTGTTTATTTATTAGCTGTGGCTTAGTGAAAAGAGGTATTTCACGAAAAACCTTTTTTCCTCAAAAACAAAAAGATTATGCGCAATAGAAACTGCTTATAGTTTTCCACGTCTTTAGATTGATCAATGATATTTTGGTTAGTTTTGAAATTTCAAGGTCTCTTATGTAAAATGCCATTTTTGATATCGGCCAATTGCAGAAGCAAATATTTGAGTAATGTATAACTAAGAACCAATTGACTCTAGGAGCTTCGTAAAATTTAAATGTTGCACAAAATTACCCAGTTGCCTGGAAAAATAGAGGCAGTTTCGTGGAAAATGTATTTTGACACATTTTTCATGTGTGGGGGTTTAACTGAACACGACTCCAAAAGATACAGCTAATTGTGCGCATCGGATAAATAATGTTTAAAAGTGGAAAATTCAATTTTCCGTTTGTAAAGTTTTCCGCTTTCATCCCAGGTGAAAAAGTCAAATGAGGAATTTGTTAGCATCGGAAGGATCATTATTATGCGTTGGTATTTATCAAAATCTGTTATTTATTTATCGAGATTTTTGCAAAAAAACCCCTTATTTATGCGATTGTTTAACATCTTAATAATTTTTGGACACATGATCTGAAATGATATTTGTTGCATTTTCCAGGGATCTTTCAATGTGTGCTAAATTTTAATGTGATCGATTGATTAGGTTATAAAATATTCTGAATGTTTTTCCCGTGTAATTCAACGGTTAAACAAATATGTGGCTTCAGAAAGTGCGCATAGGTATGTTATATCGACGAAATATTATATTCTATAGTATAATGTTAGAGAAAAACAAGTTAATTTAATCCAAAATAATGGCGAAATACTAGTTTTGAATAATGGACAAATTTTAGGTAACTCAGCAACAACAAGCAACTACATCGTTTATTTGGTATTTTTTGCTAATTCTCATGCCAGTCCCATCACCATAAGTGCATAGGAAGAATAATTGTTACTATTTGAGATAATTATTATTTCTTTATTTATTTATATTAAGGCATGAAATTTACAACACGAGTTAAATACATACATATGTTATATGAAAATCTATGTAGCTCGGTGATGAAGTGTTTCATTGTTATTAAAATCGTCGTCAGAATTTAGCATCGATGAGCAGCTTACCGTATTAGGAGGGAGAAGTCATCCGGAGGCCTGCTCGCGCGGAAATAATGGGAAAATGGCTATTTTGGACCACTGCAATCTATGGAAAATGTTATTAGCCCTGTGGGTAGTATTAACTTATAGAACTGCTATAGGCAGCTCACATAGCATAGTTTATTTATTTTGAGGTTAAGGTGCGAAAAAATGGTTTTTAGCTTATAGCTCAAAGGCTATTAATCTAAGCAAAGAAAATTCGGTATGGAAGATATAGGTACTTTTAATATCCATAAAATGAGCCGTGATATGTCACAATAAATCAAAACGGAAGTCATGATCTTTCAAAATTTCAACGTGATTCGATCGTTACATTATGAGCTTACATTATTACTGAACTGCCTTTAACGGTTCGCACACGGTTACAATTTTAGATTTACCTACTAATCCTGTGCTTACAGCTGTTTATCGACATTTGTATAAATTTACAAACTCAAGCAAGGATCCCTATTTTAAATGACTTGACATCTAATAGTTTAAGTGATGCAATCAACACTGATTTTTAAAATGAATACAAATTTGGAATTACCTTTCTGATAATAATAACTAGCTTACATTTTTCCGCATTTCGTTTTAATTAAGTTAATTATCACGAAACCCTTTCGTGCCCAATTTCGCGTTCTAATACGTAACTTTACCGTTATACTCAGAACGCCCAGTCTCACTCATGTTCGCGTTAACTTGTTTTTTTTTCCATCTTTTGTGTCCAATGAACCAGTCCAAGTTAGAGATAGTATCTTTGTAAATGTAACCTTGGTCGTAACAACTCGAATGTTAATGGCCAAATAGTGACGTCGAACTGTGTTGCGCTGAAATTAATGCCGGTATGTTGAACATACCGGGCGTTTAAAAATAGTTTAAGGGCGTATAGTACTCGAAAAATAAGAAAGAAGTTCCTGTCGACTTTTAATTTAGCGAGAGGTGTGTAAGAGATAAAAGTCAATTCGTTATTGTAGGATTTATGTATATAAGGTTTATATGTATGCTCCGCCTCCTCTAGGGCTACAAAACAATAAAAAATATACGTAATTATGTACATATCTATACTTTTAAAGAAATCAACACGCGCGTTCGCAAGCATACAAAGGGATAAAACTGTTTTTTCCCAGTAAGACATGTACAAAGTTACAAAATTCAACCTTGTACACCAAGCAAAATTAATCATATAATCTTTTTAAACCAGTATTTGTAAAACATGGCTTACAATATTCCTCTTGCATTTTTTTAAATCTTTAAGAAAGGTACCCACAGACAAGCTTTTCTATTCTCCGGCCTTCTTCAGTTATAAATCATTATGAATTACCCGTTATTTCCACTGAATACCAAAAACTAGCCATCAAGATGTTATCTTACTGAAGTGGAGGCGAAGGAGTCTGTAAATTAAGATTTGTATGGGTTTCGAACTTCATCCTAAATATCCACGATCGAATAAAAATTTTTCATATCCAATACACGGATATAAATAAATAGGTATTCAAATTTATCATGAAAATTGTGCCAGTACTTAGAGTCCAATTACATCAAATATCTAATAAGTTCAATACTACATCGCTAAAATTCTTATACTCAAACAATTTTGAATGGGGAATTAGAAAGATTCATCATTAAGAAGGGACACAATAGGTACGAGTATACAACATCATATTTCATGTTTTAGAGCAGTAGTTTGGAAGAAGGAAGAAGCCATTGTTCCAAGACGAGATCCGAATGTTCACTGGGATTTAGTTTACTCAGTTCAAAGTCATTCCACCAAAAATTTAAGTATGGTGTTTTAGAAACATGTTTCGAAGGTACTCTGTGTTCATCTACACTCAAGAGATTTTTTTTTGAATATTTTGCACCGCTCAACGGTGTAAAATATCAAAAAGAATGAAGGAGATGTAATATAATTTCAAAAAAAGTAACGATTTATAAATTTAGGCAATATTTGATATATGATTTTTAAAGATACTGTCAATAGTAAGACATGTACCGAATTTAAACTAATTATCGACAAAAATGTACGAAATACGGGTATTAATCTGTTTAAAAATTGAAAATTCAAAGCTCTGTATCTCACTACCTAAGCGTTTCCGGACTATCCTTCACTAGACTTTTTTTTCTTCTTTTTAATAGTACTCTACGCCCCTGAATTTGCGGATACCTTTTTAGTGACATCCTGTATATATTTGACTGAAGATGAACGCAGACTACGTTCGAAACGTAATAAATAGATTTGAAGGAGAGCAGACTTTACCTTATTTAATTTAATTTAATTTATTTAAACCCAGTGAAGCTTGACAGCAATATTTTGAGCCATTTTTTTTTATAAAATAGTTCTAATGGCCTAATTGCCTCGCTGAATCCCTATAACGTATAAATGGTCGATTTTTCGGCACTTTTTGATAATTTTCGAAGATTTTTCGCAAAATAACACAAAATGGCGGATCTCTCAAATTTTTGACTCGATCGGTATATTCTGGTACTAAAAATTGAACCGATACCGAGTATGGGTGGCGAAAATACGTAGATGCGTTTCGTCAAGTTTAAAACTTCATATTAAGTGAAATTTCCTGGAAAATACTTCGTGACAACGTGGTAAGTACTTAATTTTAGCATTTTAACTTGACTTATTTTTTTTTAATTTTAAATGTCCTTTTAATTTATCAAGTATTAAGTGCGATTCTATTGGTTTGTACGTATTAATAGCTTCTGTTCCTTTTTTTTAAAGAGTATAAATTATTGTGTTCTTTTAAGTTGTTAAGTTAAGACTGGCCACCGAAACTTGTCGAAGGAAGAGCTTAAAAGAATATAATAGTCTATTCTCGATAAATTAAAGTAGACAAGTATATATAAATATAAAATATGGTGAATACCTAATAAATAATCCCCTTTTTTCTTTTAGGCAGCAAAATTTTAAGCACAATTGAACGCCCAACAGTCCACTTCACCAGGTGCTGAATAAACTTAACAATTTGGAGATAAGGCTGAACGAAGTTAAGGTGTTGTTGAAACCCTACTGCAAGTGTTTGAATAAGCCGCCAGTGACACCGGAAATGGCGGAAGCGTCGAAACAGGAGACAACTTCCGAAATGCTGACAGTAGACGAGTCAACGTCGGAGTCTTTGGAAGGAATGGAAACACTGGAGACATTGGAATCCCTGGAAAAGGTTGCAGCGCCTGGGACGACGGTAAGATCCCGACCATTACCGAATCCGCACTCTCCCGTAAGGCCTTCAATCTTCGTTGGACTAACGTACCCCATTGTACTATCCACCTGCGGCCCAGGGGACGAGAGCGACGACCACCGTACCCACCTCAATCCGCCGAAGGTCCAGCCTGAAGCAGCAAAGTCCAGGATTTAATTGCGAAGTTCAACGCCATCGCCCGTCGCAAAAATTAATTGGTGATAAAGTAGTATGTTTTGGTATACAAGATGTTGGAAAACAAGTGTCGCAAACTTAAAGGGGGTATAGTATGGCCCTAAATACGCAAAAAGTTATATCGAACATGTCCGAAAACTCTTACTTTATGACGTTCACGGCGTTAATCTCTTTGAATGAGTACTCAATTTCTTTCATTACTTATAACACTGATATCAAGAGCGAAGCGGAATTCAACCCAAATACTAAATTTTATATTAGGCCTTACTTCCGAGGCTCAATTGAAATTAGTGCTAGAGGTGAGGAAAAAATTGAATATTCTCTTCAGAGAGTTTAACGCCCTGTATCATCAAAAGTAAGCGTTCTCGGAGACGTGTTCAGAGGGTCGTGCATATTCTGGGACATGTTATCCTTCCACAAAGTTTGTGACATTCTGTTTTTAACACCCTGTACACTGAGGGCTTGAAAAATCATTTATTGTACTAACAAAAATTATTAATAAATTCTTGTATCACCTAAGTTTATTGCCTTATTGAGACTTCAATATGTCTTGATGATCGATCCATCAGAATCCGCTGAAAACCTGGATTTATTCTGTTTTTAAAAGCGCGGGAAATTCAAATTTCAAATTAATTAAAAAGTAAAACTTCACTACTACTTCTAACGTGATTGCGGGTATAGGTAAGTGCACATTTTTAAATATTAAGAAAGATGGACTCCATATATATTCAGACACTAGTCTGACATAACTAAGTACATTGAAAATATCTTTAAAATTCAGAATATGCGCTTGATAACTGCTTTTCCGGTCTAGATAAACTACATCATTCACTTGACTAGCATTTTAAGTATTTCGAACCCGCAGAAAACCTTGATTTATTCTGTTTTTAAAAGCGCGGGAAATTCAAATTTCAAATTAGTTAGAAAGTAAAACTTCACTACTACTTCTAACGTGATTGCCGGCAAAGGTAAGTGCACATTTTTAAATATTAAGAAAGATAGACTCCATATATATTCAGACACATTGAAAATATCTTTAAAATTCAGAATATGCGCTTGATAACTGCTTTTCTCGGTCTAGATAAACTACATCATTCACTTGACTAGCATTTTAAGTATTTCGAACCCGCAGAAAACCTTGATTTATTCTGTTTTTAAAAGCGCGGGAAATTCAAATTTCAAATTAGTTAGAAAGTAAAACGTCACTACTACTTCTAACGTGATTGCGGGTAAAGGTAAGTGCACATTTTTAAATATTAAGAAAGATAGACTCCATATATATTCAGACACTAGTCTGACATAACTAAGTACATTGAAAATATCTTTAAAAGTCAAAATATGCGCTTGATAACTGCTTTTCCGGTCTAGATAAACTACATCATTCGCTTGACTAGCATTTTAAGTATTTCGAACCCGCAGAAAACTTTGATTTATTCTGTTTTTAAAAGCGCGGGAAATTCAAATTTCAAATTAGTTAAAAAGTGAACCTTCACTACTACTTCTAACTTGATTGTGGGTAAAGGTAAGTGCACATTTTTAAATATTAAGAAAGATAGACTCCATATATTTTCAGACACAAGTCTGACATAACTAAGTACATTGAAAATATCTTTAAAAGTCAGAATATGCGCTTGATAACTGCTTTTCTCGGTCTAGATAAACTACATCATTCACTTGACTAGCATTTCAAGCATTTCTCTAATGAATATATAGATTTCCTAAAGTTGGTATTATTTTTTCCAATATACTGATAATGTCCTCTTTCGTTAAATAAATTCATAAAAATCGGCTGTGTCCGATAAGAGGAACCCTTATCCAATCCCTGTGGCTAAGCATTTATTCGAATTATCCTCGTTTACTATTAGAAATAGAACGCTCCTCCTAAATTTCTATCTCAAGAGGTAGGAGTTGAGAAGTTTCCCGGTTTTTGGGTTCTAGCTGCCAAATCAATAACTTGAAACATGTCAACGAAGACGATTTCTCCAGAAATTGTCACGGTCCCTTTTGACCCTCACTCCAGTATCCGAGCCATCCGTCCGCTCTCGGGGTAGCGCTATTCTGCAAGAATAAAGCACAACCGTAAAAATAAATTACAATTTAATTTTCCGTAATGAGAGAGAGCTTCAGTTAATTAACTCTCTTTCTCTCTTTCTCTCTCTCTCTCTCTCTCTCTCTCTCTCTCTCTCTCTCTCTCTCTCTCTCTCTCTCTCTCTCTCTCTCTCTCTCTCTCTTCATTTACTCTCGTTGTCAATAGTTTGCTATTCCAGGTGGTAAAATATTTTCGAGCCTCTCGTTATGCTGGAAAAACAGCGAAAGAAAAATGGGAGATAATTAGATTTCGACTGCCTCTTTGGGGAGAAGAGTAGGGAAGGAAGAAATTATGATGAAGATCTACCACGGCCGGGATAAAAAATAATTACACTTTTTTGTTTGATCGATCTCTTTTTTTGGAGACCTTCGAAGGGTCGTTGGTAATTTCTCAAAGGGGAGGGAAATCATAGAGCTAATATAGCGAGGGAGGAAGAAAAGCGATGCTCCAGTTGTTGTTTGTTTTGTGATGTCGTTGTCTTGTCATATCTTACCTAACTGTGTCAATTTTGATCGGCACGTTGAATGCGACCAATTTCGTCCTCGCAACCACCACTATGTTATACTAGGTCTCCTAAATAAACGAAGCAGCTAATGACTTCACACTGGTCAATAGTTCGAATTTTGGAATAGCTACTGTTTTTCCTAACCATTATCATAATTCTAGCTTTGATAAATTTATATTTATACCATAAAGAGCACTACTGTCTACTATCCAATACTTCTGCCTGGGAAGCAGCAGCAGTTAAGGTCGTATCTTTTAATTGGTTGAATGCTTTTATGGAATTTCAACAAATCGTAAATATATAGAAATGTAGAATTCTCTTTTCAATGATCTGTCTAACATTCGGATACTCCCTAATACCTCTTCGTCTCATGAATTCAGCTTGCTCAGGGGATATCTGACACAGGAGATAATTCCAAACAAGATCGAACAATTTACAGAAAAAACTGCTGGTATGAGAATTAAGGCAAGTAATTAATAAATTTAGGAAATAAAGGAATAAAACTTATGTTTTTCAGTCCTCTGGCCACAAACCAGTATCATCCATATTCTCTAATACAATTCGTGAAGTATTCCTCCAGCATCTAGAATCTATTCCAGGAGCCCAATTGGTCTTTAATATGTTTATGGCGGCTTACACCTTATATAACAGAATATCTGGATCAAATTTAATGATACGATTTTCTCGATCCCTTTATATGGTCATTATCACCATATAGATCCACCTGGTGACTAAGTATTCTTCACTATCCTCAACTGCCCAATTTCTTGGATTAAATTTCCGAGTGAGAAATCGGAATTTCTGAAATTAATCCCTGTTTTCATGAAATTCTATTATCCTAAGTGTTTCGCTGATGTAGCTATATTTATCTCTCCTGGATAGTCTCTAAATTTCTCTTGTTAACTAATTATGATTAGTACTTTACATGTAGGTCAGAAGCAAGCGATCTTCGTTGTTCCATTGCAGAAAAGTGTCAGGATGTGATTGATCAGTCGATAACCAAACGTTGGAATGAACTCTATACGACCTCTACATCATCGCTTCTGAGGATGTTCTTCGCAGTTGAAGGCAAAACGTCGAGACAGAAGAAGCTTACTTGACCACGGCCTAATAGCTTGGATAATGTAAATTTTACAGATTTAATGTGTGTTGTAACACAATTTTGAAAATTTGATTCGGTATTTTTAAGGTTTACTTGAAGTTTTTAATGTTTTACGCTTTGTTAGATCTAATGGTTTTCTTGAAATATAATACTGCAATACACTTATATGTTTTATAAGTAGTTGTGCAAAGTGGTGGTTTTACAGTACATAAAACAAGTACTAGTAACATCAATGAACTTAATTATCACAAATACATATGGTTGTTAATTTTATAAATTGTTGAAATGAATTCATTTAAATTGGTTCAAAAGTTACTGCTATTTGGGTACATCATAATTTACCGTTCTTAGAAAGTCCACACCAGATTAAATCTCCTCTTTTTAATTAGATGTTAGTTCTAAAATTCAAAAATGTGTTTTACAACGAGAAAAGTAAAACTAAGTATTATTCACAAACGTCTTATCCACAAATTTATCTTAGATAAAATTATAGTGAAGTTTCAAAAAACTATGAGTTAGGATTCTACGATAGGTATATTTTTTTTCATTATCTGTCCATTCCTTTAGTTGTTCTGAAGCGCCAGACTTCGCTCGCCTCCTTCTGAGGTTAAACCAGTTTGGTTAATAAATTACACAGCTAGAGATAGTGCACGAAGAAAAGGCAATCAATAACCAACATAAGGCTAGTAAATACTGCCGACTCGTTAACGTAAAAAATAAATTCACGGGAGATTCATGTGAGATAAAATAACGATTCATTCCGGTTATGTGAATCTTCCGAGATTGATAGTTGTTTGGGAACGGTAAAAGTTATGGAGGCCGTTAACCAGCAACTTGAAAGGGAAAATAAAAATAAGAGCATGTTGGTATTCGCATTGTACATTGCTGGGTTATAATAGCGGTGACGTATTGGATAAGAATGGTGTTTTCGCCACTTTCATTTTTCATGTTTGTACTGACGCATTTTCTTCTATTATTCTAATTGTAATAAGTGGAAGACGAATCTGCCTCGCGTTTTATAACAGAGTAGGATGTATGCTAGGCGATAGTGGCCCTTTTCGAGACCCGAGGGCCAAATCTCCTTAAGTAGCGGTAGGTAGTTGGCATTGATAAGGTGTGCAAGCACGTTATGCATAACGTTATGCAAGTTATAAACTGTCAGAAACAACAAAATCGTCTTTCTGTAGGGGAGGTAAGGTACTATGTGAAACAATAATAATTATATTATCTCCTTCTTTTGAAATGAATTATGTCAAGAAGATACTTAGCCTTAGAAACAGGGTCTCAGCTTAAACCACACGTGGTGTGCAAAATAGTAATCCAAAAAATTAACGCATGTACAGAGTACCGAAACATAGTTCAAATTTAAGTACTTGTTCTGCCTTTTTATTGCCTTCTCCGCGACAGAATTGGCTAGGTACTTTTCACTTCACTAAAATCGATAATGGAAACATTTTGGAACAAAAAGCTATTTGGAATCTTGGAGCATTTTCGAAAAACAGACACTTCATACGTTTTTATCATGCGACAGCTGAAATTTTGGCGATATAGAATACATTCTTTGGAAATTTGACAACAACAAATTTTCTTCATTCATCTATTCATCTCCCTGTAATGTCCGATAGGCTTCTTCGGGAATCCAGGAATTCTTCTTCTTCATATACTATATCTTCCTCATTACTTTCTGAACAAGACAATGAACCCTTTTTCTTCTTTGTCTCTTCACTTTTCCTCTTCCTAATTTTTTGTTAATCATCTTACAGACTATTGGCCTTGGACTTCTTACTTATTCTGGCCAATTTCAATAACACTTTCTACACTTCCAATTTTTCCTCCCCAATCAGTGTTTGTTCTGATGTGCTAACCGATCTCTTGGTCCAGCCTTAGCAGAATCTCTTATATCTTTTGGTAAAACTCAAAAAAGTAATGATGAGCTTGCCGTACGCAACAAAAACTCTCTCTAATTTGAATCAGAGATCTATTTAGTATCATTCATATTGTCAATTTTAACATTTACCAAACTTTCTATTTAACTTAACTTCTATTTATTAAAATTCCAACCTTTGCCTCCTTTTCACATGTGACATAAGCTGACATATATAAGTGACATAAGTTAAAGGGTTTTGCTTACCTTTACTTTAAATAATACGTATAACCTCAAAAAAGACATAACGTTACATAACAGTTTCTACGTTTTTATTTAGAACCAAGAACTGATTTCACCATTCCTGAATTAATTCCAAATTAGTTCATTGAATGCTGGAACACAACGGTAAGTAGTGATGGGATCAGTTCAACGATTGTTGGTACCCAAAATGTTCCTGCGCATACTCCGTATGACTCAGGACAAATCAAGCTACTTGTTGAAACGAACTTAATGATTGATGGATTGTACTGCGAAGGACTGAAATGTTTAACAAAATGATAAAATACTTGTACCAAGAAATCAGTATTCATCCAGTCACTGGAAGGTGTTAAGCCAAAAGTACCTTGGGAAACATATTTTTACATGTAGTCCTTATAATGTTCTTGGGGAAAAATTGTAGTCGAAGACAAAAGGTACCAATTCCAGAACTAGTTGAGCATATCGTAACTGGTTCGCCTTGGTTCCTGCTGATTGCCTTATGCACTTGTTTAACTCCTTTAGGTGCCATTATTTTTCTTGAAAATTGAATCGTACCTACTAGTTCCTGTTTCATCCAAATTAAATATTCTAGAGGGATCAGCTAAATTTGGAAACCATTCCATTACTGATTTGAAGTCATTAAAAAATGTTATGTTTGTTGATTGCTGATAGTTTCTCCAAACTACAGGGATTTAGTTTCCTTAGTTTCCTGGTGCTTAGGTTCCAATTTCTGTTTAGAAAAGCTCTGAGGCACTCTTTTGATGCTGTTTTAATTGTAGGTAAGTCTCCTCACGTCTTCTGCCATAGGCCATTTCGCTACAAGTTTTCAGATAGCCAGCGAGATTCCTTTCTTGTCCTTCTGTAATTATCTTATTGTATTCATATGTGAATAGTGAATATCTTTCGGTGTTCACAATTTGATCGGATGGAATTATCCATTCCTCTTGTTATTTGACATACCTATCGCGCCAGTATATGATTTTATCTTGCAAACCCGAGCAATGTTTGTAATGGGATAATTTTCTTTTAATACCATATTTACTGCCACTTTCATAATTTTGCAGCATTTTACCTTTCATTTGATTTTTTATATAGTTTGATGTTAATTTAATTTATATGTTTTTCATAGCATATAAAATAAAAAAATAAAAATAGATTTTAATGGTTAACCAACTACTAACAGATTTGACTATATCGCAAGGAATAACTAAAATTGAAAAACAAGTTCACCTTCCTGATTTTCACTGCTATTTATTTTCATATTCACATTCGAATTGAAAAAGTATTCATTACTTGGAATAAAACCAAAACATTCAATTTAAACGGTATATCTAATAACAGTTTTCATCGAAACCTAAAAATAAATATCTCGCCGTCAACCAATTCCATGAAAAACTGGAGCATCGCTTTTTTCCTCCCTCGCTATATTAGCTCTATGATTTCCCTCCCCTTTGAGAAATTACCAACGACCCTTCGAAGGTCTCCAAAAAAAGAGATCGATCAAACAAAAAAGTGTAATTATTTTTTATCCCGGCCGTGGTAGATCTTCATCATAATTTCTTCCTTCCCTGCTCTTCTCCCCAAAGAGGCAGTCGAAATCTAATTATCTCCCATTTTTCTTTCGCTGTTTTTCCAGCATAACGAGAGGCTCGAAAATATTTTACCACCTGGAATAGCAAACTATTGACAACGAGAGTAAATGAAGAGAGAGAGAGAGAGAGAGAGAGAGAGAGAGAGAGAGAGAGAGAGAGAGAGAGAAAGAGAGAGAGAGAGAGAGAGTGTACGGCGAGATAATTAACTGAAGCTCTCTCTCATTACGGAAAATTAAATTGTAAATTATTTTTACGGTTGTGCTTTATTCTTGCAGAATAGCGCTACCCCGAGAGCGGACGGATGGCTCGGATACTGGAGTGAGGGTCAAAAGGGACCGTGACAATTTCTGGAGAAATCGTCTTCGTTGACATGTTTCAAGTTATTGATTTGGCAGCTAGAACCCAAAAACCGGGAAACTTCTCAACTCCTACCTCTTGAGATAGAAATTTAGGAGGAGCGTTCTATTTCTAATAGTAAACGAGGATAATTCGAATAAATGCTTAGCCACAGGGATTGGATAAGGGTTCCTCTTATCGGACACAGCCGATTTTTATGAATTTATTTAACGAAAGAGGACATTATCAGTATATTGGAAAAAATAATACCAACTTTAGGAAATCTATATATTCATTAGAGAAATGCTTGAAATGCTAGTCAAGTGAATGATGTAGTTTATCTAGACCGAGAAAAGCAGTTATCAAGCGCATATTCTGACTTTTAAAGATATTTTCAATGTACTTAGTTATGTCAGACTTGTGTCTGAAAATATATGGAGTCTATCTTTCTTAATATTTAAAAATGTGCACTTACCTTTACCCACAATCAAGTTAGAAGTAGTAGTGAAGGTTCACTTTTTAACTAATTTGAAATTTGAATTTCCCACGCTTTTAAAAACAGAATAAATCAAAGTTTTCTGCGGGTTCGAAATACTTAAAATGCTAGTCAAGCGAATGATGTAGTTTATCTAGACCGGAAAAGCAGTTATCAAGCGCATATTTTGACTTTTAAAGATATTTTCAATTTACTTAGTTATGTCAGACTAGTGTCTGAATATATATGGAGTCTATCTTTCTTAATATTTAAAAATGTGCACTTACCTTTACCCGCAATCACGTTAGAAGTAGTAGTGACGTTTTACTTTCTAACTAATTTGAAATTTGAATTTCCCGCGCTTTTAAAAACAGAATAAATCAAGGTTTTCTGCAGGTTCGAAATACTTAAAATGCTAGTCAAGTGAATGATGTAGTTTATCTAGACCGAGAAAAGCAGTTATCAAGCGCATATTCTGAATTTTAAAGATATTTTCAATGTGTCTGAATATATATGGAGTCTATCTTTCTTAATATTTAAAAATGTGCACTTACCTTTGCCGGCAATCACGTTAGAAGTAGTAGTGAAGTTTTACTTTCTAACTAATTTGAAATTTGAATTTCCCGCGCTTTTAAAAACAGAATAAATCAAGGTTTTCTGCGGGTTCGAAATACTTAAAATGCTAGTCAAGTGAATGATGTAGTTTATTCTAGACCGGAAAAGCAGTTATCAAGCGCATATTCTGAATTTTAAAGATATTTTCAATGTACTTAGTTATGTCAGACTAGTGTCTGAATATATATGCAGTCCATCTTTCTTAATATTTAAAAATGTGCACTTACCTATACCCGCAATCACGTTAGAAGTAGTAGTGAAGTTTTACTTTTTAATTAATTTGAAATTTGAATTTCCCGCGCTTTTAAAAACAGAATAAATCCAGGTTTTCAGCGGATTCTGATGGATCGATCATCAAGACATATTGAAGTCTCAATAAGGCAATAAACTTAGGTGATACAAGAATTTATTAATAATTTTTGTTAGTACAATAAATGATTTTTCAAGCCCTCAGTGTACAGGGTGTTAAAAACAGAATGTCACAAACTTTGTGGAAGGATAACATGTCCCAGAATATGCACGACACTCTGAACACGTCTCCGAGAACGCTTACTTTTGATGATACAGGGCGTTAAACTCTCTGAAGAGAATATTCAATTTTTCCTCACCTCTAGCACTAATTTCAATTGAGCCTCGGAAGTAAGGCCTAATATAAAATTTAGTATTTGGGTTGAATTCCGCTTCGCTCTTGATATCAGTGTTATAAGTAATGAAAGAAATTGAGTACTCATTCAAAGAGATTAACGCCGTGAACGTCATAAAGTAAGAGTTTTCGGACATGTTCGATATAACTTTTTGCGTATTTAGGGCCATACTATACCCCCTTTAAGTTTGCGACACTTGTTTTCCAACATCTTGTATACCAAAACATACTTCTTTATCACCAATTAATTTTTGCGACGGGCGATGGCGTTGAACTTCGCAATCAAATCCTGGACTTTGCTGCTTCAGGCTGGACCTTCGGCGGATTGAGATGGGTACGGTGGTCGTCGCTCTCGTCCCCTGGGCCGCAGGTGGATAGTACAATGGGGTACGTTAGTCCAACGAAGATTGAAGGCCTTACGGGAGAGTGCGGATTCGGTAATGGTCGGGATCTTACCGTCGTCCCAGGCGCTGCAACCTTTTCCAGGGATTCCAATGTCTCCAGTGTTTCCATTCCTTCCAAAGACTCCGACGTTGACTCGTCTACTGTCAGCATTTCGGAAGTTGTCTCCTGTTTCGACGCTTCCGCCATTTCCGGTGTCACTGGCGGCTTATTCAAACACTTGCAGTAGGGTTTCAACAACACCTTAACTTCGTTCAGCCTTATCTCCAAATTGTTAAGTTTATTCAGCACCTGGTGAAGTGGACTGTTGGGCGTTCAATTGTGCTTAAAATTTTGCTGCCTAAAAGAAAAAAGGGGATTATTTATTAGGTATTCACCATATTTTATATTTATATATACTTGTCTACTTTAATTTATCGAGAATAGACTATTATATTCTTTTAAGCTCTTCCTTCGACAAGTTTCGGTGGCCAGTCTTAACTTAACAACTTAAAAGAACACAATAATTTATACTCTTTAAAAAAAAGGAACAGAAGCTATTAATACGTACAAACCAATAGAATCGCACTTAATACTTGATAAATTAAAAGGACATTTAAAATTAAAAAAAAATAAGTCAAGTTAAAATGCTAAAATTAAGTACTTACCACGTTGTCACGAAGTATTTTCCAGGAAATTTCACTTAATATGAAGTTTTAAACTTGACGAAACGCATCTACGTATTTTCGCCACCCATACTCGGTATCGGTTCAATTTTTAGTACCAGAATATACCGATCGAGTCAAAAATTTGAGAGATCCGCCATTTTGTGTTATTTTGCGAAAAATCTTCGAAAATTATCAAAAAGTGCCGAAAAATCGACCATTTATACGTTATAGGGATTCAGCGAGGCAATTAGGCCATTAGAACTATTTTCTAAAAAAAAAATGGCTCAAAATATTGCTGTCAAGCTTCACTGGGTTTAAATAAATTAAATTAAATTAAATAAGGTAAAGTCTGCTCTCCTTCAAATCTATTTATTACGTTTCGAACGTAGTCTGCGTTCATCTTCAGTTAAATATATACAGGATGTCACTAAAAAGGTATCCGCAAATTCAGGGTCGTAGAGTACTATTAAAAAGAAGAACAAAAAGTCTAGTGAAGCATAGTCCGGAAACGCTTAGGTAATGAGATACAGAGCTTTGAATTTTCAATTTTTAAACAGATTAATACCCGTATTTCGTACATTTTTGTCGATAATTAGTTCAAATTCGGTACATGTCTTACTATTGACAGTATCTTTAAAAATCATATATCAAATATTGCCTAAATTTATACAGCGTTACTTTTTTTTGAAATTACATTACATCTCTTTCATTATTTTTGATATTTTACACCGTTGAGCGGTGCAAAATATTCAAAAAAAAATCTCTCGAGTGTAGATGAACACAGAGTACCTTCGAAACATGTTTCTGAGACACCATACTTGAATTTTTGGTGGAATGACTTTGAGAGTAAACTCAATTCCAGTGAACATTCGGATCTCGCCTTGGAGCCAATGGCTTCTTCCAAACTACTGCTCTAAAACATGAAATATGATATTGTATACTCGTACCTATCGTGTCTCTTCTTAATGATGAATCTTTCTAATTCCCTATTCAAAATTGTTTAAGTATAAAAATTTTAGCGATATAGTATTGAACGTATTGGATATTTGGTGTAATTGGACTCTAAGTACTGGCACAATTTTCATGATAAATTTTAATACCTATTTATTTATATCCGTGTATTGGATATGAAAAATTTTTATTCGATGGTGGATATTTAGGATGAAGTTCGAAACCCATACAAATCTTAATTTACAGACTCCTTCGCCTCCACTTCAGTAAGATAACATCTTGATGGCTAGTTTTTGGTATTCAGTGGAAATAACGGGTAATTCATAATGATTTATAACTGAAGAAGGCCGGAGAATAGAAAAGCTTGTCTGTGGGTACCTTTCTTAAAGATTTAAAAAAATGCAAGAGGAATATTGTAAGCCATGTTTTACAAATACTGGTTTAAAAAGATTATATGATTAATTTTGCTTGGTGTACAAGGTTGAATTTTGTAACTTTGTACATGTCTTACTGGGAAAAAACAGTTTTATCCCTTTGTATGCTTGCGAACGCGCGTGTGTGTGTGTTTATATAATTAATTGTAGTACACAAAGAAGTGATTATATACCTTGATTTCTTTAAAAGTATAGATATGTACATAATTACGTATATTTTATATTATTTTGTAGCCCTAGAGAAGGCGGAGCATACATATAAACCTTATATACATAAATCCTACTATAATGAATTGACTTTTATCTCTTACACACCTCTCGCTAAATGAAAAGTCGACAGGAACTTCTTTCTTATTTTTCGAGTACTATACGCCCTTAAACTATTTTTTAAACGCCCAGTATGTTCAACATACCGGCATTAATTTCAGCGCAACACAGTTCGACGTCACGATTTGGCCATTAACATTCGAGTTGTTACGACCAAGGTTACATTTACAAAGATACTATCTCTAACTTGGACTGGTTCATTGGACACAAAAGATGGAAAAAAAAACAAGTTAACGCGAACATGAGTGAGACTGTGGGCGTTCTGAGTATAACGGTAAAGTTACGTATTAGAACGCGAAATTGGGCACGAAAGGGTTTCGTGATAATTAACTTAATTAAAACGAAATGCGGAAAAATGTAAGCTAGTTATTATTATCAGAAAGGTAATTCCAAATTTGTATTCATTTTAAAAATCAGTGTTGATTGCATCAAACTATTAGATGTCAAGTCATTTAAAATAGGGATCCTTGCTTGAGTGTGTAAATTTATACAAATGTCGATAAACAGCTGTAAGCACAGGATTAGTAGGTAAATCTAAAATTGTAACCGTGTGCGAACCGTTAAAGGCAGTTCAGTAATAATGTAAGCTCATAATGTAACGATCGAATCACGTTGAAATTTTGAAAGATCATGACTTCCGTTTTGATTTATTGAGACATATCACGGCTCATTTTATGGATATTAAAAGTACCTATATCTTCCATACCGAATGTTCTTTGCTTACATTAATAGCCTTTGAGCCATAAGCTAAAAACCATTTTTTCGCACCTTAACCTCAAAATAAATAAACTATGCTATGTGAGCTGCCTATAGCAGTTCTATAAGTTAATACTACCCACAGGGCTAATAACATTTTCCATAGATTGCAGTGGTCCAAAATAGCCATTTTCCCATTATTTCCGCGCGAGCAGACCTCCGGATGACTTCTCCCTCCTTCTAATACGGTAAGCTGCTGATCGATGCTAAATTCTGACGACGATTTTAATAACAATGAAACACTTCATCACCGAGCTACATAGATTTTCATATAACATAATGTATGTATTTAACTCGTGTTGTAAATTTCATGCCTTAATATGAATAAATAAAGGAGTAATAATTATCTGAAATAGTAACAATTATGGTTTCTTCCTATGCACTTAGGGTGATGGGACTGGCATGAGAATTAGCAAAAAATACCAAATAAATGAAGAAGTTGCTTGTTGTTGCTGAGTGCTGAGTTACTTAAATTTGTCCAGTATTCAAAACTAGTATTTCGAAATTATTTTAGATCAAATCAACTCGTTTTTCTCTAACATTATACTATAGAATATATTTCGTCGATATAGCATACCTCTGCTAGCACTTCCTGAAGCCACATATTTGTTTAACCGTTGAATTACACGGGAAAAACATTCAGAATATTTTATAACCTAATCAATCGATCACATTGAAATTTAGCACACATTGAAAGATCCCTGGAAAATGCACCAAATATCATTTCAGATCATGTGTTCAAAAATTATTAAGATGTTAAACAATCGCATAAATGAGGGTTTTTTGCAAAAATCTCGATAAATAATTAACAGATTTTGATAAATACCAACGCATAATAATGATTCTTCCGATTCTAACAAATTCCTCATTTGACTTTTTCACCTGGAATGAATGCGGAAAACTTTACAAACGGAAAATAGAATTTTCCACTTTTAAACATTATTTATCCGATGCGCAAAATTAGCTGTATCATTTGGAGTCGTGTTCAGTTAAACCCCCACACATGAAAAATGTGTCAAAATACATTTTCCACGAAACTGCCTCTATTTTTCCAGGCAACTGGGTAATAAGTTCGAAGTAGCAGTAATAACCAAACATTAAAAATCGTTGGACAAGTTACGAAGTCACAAAGGAATAGTACTAGTATAGAAACGGTAAGAACAAGAAACACTTACAGTAGAAGGGCTCTTTATAATATAGAACGGCATCCCTGCATCTGTTAAAAACGATTTATCATACAAGCAGTAGGTAGATGATTCGTACTATTTTCCTGAGGTATCATTTCAAATCATTTAAAATAATAACTGTAAGATATTTTTGATAGGTCAATTCATTACTTAAAAAAACACGATTAATATTAATTAATATTTAATTATTATTAATTTATGTTTGATTAAAATTTTACTAAAAACTGATCGCCTTGTTATATCATTTGTGATATCAACTGAAAAAGTTCCACTATAAAACGTACCTATTTATGACCGCAACGTCTGGTCCTCAGCGTGATTGCCGAGTTGGATCAGTAGGTAACTGTAACAAGAGAATAAAAGATCATATTAAGTAAAAAAGTAAGGAGATGTACTTCAAGCAAAATATAGCCCAGCAATATGTCACTATTATTGTGAAGGTAAATTTAAATAAAGTTTTAGGCGGTTGGATAACATCGATCTTTTCCAGATGCCAATGTTCTCCAGACAACACACATTACTGTCGAATTATGTTATGGATGTATAAATTTTAAAAGTGCAAGGTAAAACTTAAGCTATTTGTTGTGGTTCCATCGTTGTGAGCAATAACTTAATATCTAGCTTCTATAAGGCGTAGTTAGAACTCTGGGAATCCCTTGGTTAAGGGATGCTTATAGGACCTTTATGGCATGAGAATCAGTAGGTACATTCTACGAGAAAATGATCAACAAAACAATTCCGTTACTCTTCTAAACCCCATCAACCGTTTTATCTGTACCTATAAACTTTCAAGGCAGGATGAAACAACAATAAGAGACGTATATTATACTAAGATTATTGAGATTTCTAAAAGCTCCCAGTAAATCATTTCGTACTCTCGCGATTTATTCACACATCGATTCGCTGACATTTTTCGTCCCCAGACAACGACCGTACGATGCACACGTAATCGAAGTAAATATTTTTTCCACTGTCCTAAAAATACGTCTACAACCCACACGGTCTAATCTAATTTACAAGTGCATCATAGGAAATTCCGCATCGACTTTTTTAATTGGACGCCTGCCAGCCAAGTAACACAGCTATAATTATGGCGGAGTTTCCATATGTTAGCGCTGGAAAAACATACAGGAGGGTCCGAAGCGATATTAACTTTAGTTATTCATCGTTACTCGGCGGTATTTCTATTCTCTTAAAATAATTTAGACGTTAAAATTATTCATCAGACTCAATGCTGAGAACAAACACGCAGACATTTTTGTCGACTCGTTGATCAGTATCGTTAGAATACAAACAGGAGTAGACGTGTTTATTGGTAAAATATGTTACGGTTAATTTGATCTGAATTTTTATGTATCGCGATGTGTGTTGCGAACTTGTTAGCCATTATTTGCTTTTGTCGAATTTGTTTGCTTAAAAAATTTGTTTTCTGTTGTAAATGTAGTGGAAAGTGCCCCCGCCCTTTTTAAAAACAACAAATATCCACACGTAGCACATCAAAACCTAGTTCACAGCTCCAACTGTAGGAATGTGTAGTAGCTTACTATAATATAAAGATATAAAAAACGTGATGGAATCTTCCATGGAGTTAATATAAGGAATTAATCTAAAAATCGCCAGAAATGCAATTTTTTATTTTCTCATAATATCTGGTCAATACTCATATGAGTATTGTAATCGAGTCAATTTTTCGAAATTGAATTAATAGCATTTCTGAACGTTTGAGGTCCCATGACTCCAAAAAAACATGTTTTTGGAAAACCGTTGATATGTATGTGTGTATGTGTATACACATACATATGTGTATGTGTATATGTCTGTGGAAGGATTTTCTCAAAAACCAAATACCACAAATGGTCAACACTTTGTATTTAGACTTTGTACCATACCAGGACGTGAAAATACGCTTTTCATTAAAATCGGCAAGGATGAAAGGGTAGTTTACTCTTATCATTTTTTGGTTTTTTGAATTTTTCTCGAAATTCGCTACAATAATTTTTTTTAAACTTTAAATATTTCTTGTACGGTTAAATAGGTATAAAAAAGTTTTCTAACGATTTTGGCTAAATCTTCTGTGAAGGGCACTTTATACTTGTCAATTTTCGGTTTTTTAAATTTTTTTCAAAATCCACTTCACGAATTTTTTTTAAACTTTCAATATTCATTCTACTATTGAATATCTATAAAAAAGTTTTCTAACGTTTTTGGCTAAATCTTCTGTGAAGATTTACTTGAAGAAGGATACTTTATACTTGTCGAATTTGGGTTTTAACTTTCTCATATGAGGTACTCATATACTATTAGAGTATTGTAATCGGGTCGATTTTTCGAAATTGAATTATTAGCATTTCTGAACGTTTTGAGGTCTCCTGAGTCCAAAAAACATGTTTTTGGAAAATCGTCTGTATGTATGTGTGTGTATGTATGTGTGTATGTATGTATGTATGCCTGTGGTAGGATTTTCTCAAAAACCAAAAACCACAAACGGCCAAAACTACGTATTTAGACTTTGTACCATAGCAGAACGTGAAAATAAGCTTTTCATTAAAATAGGCCACGATAGAAGGGTAGTTTACTCTTGTCATTTTTCGGTTTTTTGAATTTTTCTCGAAATTCACTACAAAGATTTTTTTTAAACTTTGAATATTCACTGTACTATTAAATATGTATAAAAGGTTTTCTAGCGTTTTTGGCTAAATGTTCTGTGAAGGGCACTTTATACTTGTCAATTTTCGGTTTTTTCAATTTTTTTAGAAATTCACTACACGAATTTTTTTTAAACTTTGAATATTTATTCTACTATTGAATGTGTATAAAAAAGTTCTCTAACATTTTTGGCTAAATCTTCTGTGAAGGATACTTTATACTTGTCGACTTTTGGTTTTTTATATTATTCTCGGAATTCGCTCCAAAAATTCTTGTTAAACTTTGAAAATTTATTGTGCAATTAAATATGTATAAAAAGGTTTGTAACGTTTTCAGCTAAATCTTCTGTGAAGAGCACTTTATACTTGTGGTTTTTCGGTTTTTGAATTTTTCTCAAAATTTGCTACAAGAATTTATTTTAAATTTAGAATATATATTCTAGCATTAAATTAGTATAAAATAAACTTTTCTATCGTTTTTTGCAAAATCTTCTCTGAAAGCCACTTTGTATCACTCTTCAATTTCTTGAATTTTTCCCGAAATTTGCTCCAAGAATTTTTATAAAATTTTGAGTACCTATTTTACATTAGATATAATGTATAAAAAAAGTTTTGTAACGTTTTTGGCTAAATCTACTGTGGGGAGTACTTTATAGATACTTGTCATTTTTCGGTTTGTTGCTTAAATTAACCTCTATATATGAGAAAGTACTCTGATGAACACATCACGATTTTTTATTTTTGAATATGTTCCCAGATAACAATTTAGGTGTTGTTCACCAAAGCCAAGTTCAATTTTACCTATTTATGTAGAAATAGAGTTATATTTTAGTGAAAATATTCTTAATAAGTCACAATAAGCCACCTAATAAGTCACACAAGATCATAATTACCAAATGGATAGAACATGGCCCCTTATACTACATAACCAAAGTCACCTAATAGGTCATAACTTTCTACAGAAGTCCATATCCTCTAAGGGGAGGAATTATACTTCCTGGTAGCAAATAGGTGAAATATGATTACTACGTAAATATCCTATGATATGTGAAATATGGTGAAGATTCCTATTTCACTAATTGGCTAGTCAATTTACACCAAAAAATTTAATTGGTGTAATCTGGCACATTACATTGTAATCAAGAGGTCAAAACTACTTAATTTTACCACCTATATGTTACTTGTTTTTAAGGAGGTGAAATCCTTTATGGACACCGAATGAAATATGAGAAATAAATGAGAAGAAGAGTATATAAAAACATCATTAATGGCTTTTTGGAATTGATTGATTGCGATGAACATTAATTACTTCGATTTTTATTTGCCTTTTCAACGTTTCTAACCAAGGATTTTATAATAAATGAAGCAGTTTGAACCCTCAACCAGGGCCATTGATCGCCCCGATATCAAAAGTGTACAATATATTTAACAACGCCAAATAAAGGCATGAATTCTTGTCGGAGATGTTTCTGATAATTTTCCATTACACCTTTTATTCCAGAAAATTATATTTCCATTTGAAGGCATTCCAATTTACGGCAGTGTGGAGACAAAGAGGGACATTGTGGACGTCAAGGATGGCCGGGTCTGCAACGATGCCTCACTTAGCCCGTTTAAATAGCTTTTAAATTAATTACCTTTGATTCTGGGAAGATCGGTCGTGTTGGGTAGAGAAAGATTTATATGCTTCGAATCACTTGGTGTAGAAATAATTGTAGGTTAGGAACCTACTCCGGATTGTTGATTAGGTCATTGATGTCCACTTGTTTTCGGTTCATAAAACCAACAATGCGTAAATTAATAGTTTCATTCATAACCTACCGGGTATCAGCATTATTGTTGCCGATATTTTTTCCACAGATTGTGGTACTCTTCAGAATAGGTTAAATTTAAATCCACTTAATAAAACTGGATTTTATGGAAAAATTAAAGAAAGAGCATGGTATATCGTTACTTATTTCTTTTCATGAAAACTAAATTTTTGCACTTCTTGCACATTGTAACATTGATTTTTTTTATTTATAACGAAAGGGTTAAATGGCTTATCGCACTTATTTTTTTAATTAATGTAGATCAAAAGCCCATTTTTCATTAATGAGATCCTTGTGCCTTGTAACATTTCGCTCTTCTCTTTCGAATTCATAAATGAAATTATCCTTTCTGCCGAAGTGGCAAGAGAATATGATGCCAATTTAGGCCAGGGGCTCTATCGGTAAACTCAGTACAATATTATTTTTGCGGCGATTCCGTTTAATTTCAGAGTTAAGTTAGTCCATTTTGATACTAATTCTTTCTAGTAAATTTAGAGCTTCTAATATTGTCTTACAGTCAATGAAACCTCGTATTTTAAATCTGGATTTTGCGTATCAAATTGCTCTCATCAAAATTAAACCGTTTTCGTAATAAGGTATTCCAAACATTTCTCCTTTTTAAACTTGATAACTTTAACTCAAGAATTTGGCTTCTAAATATTGTAGATTCGTTGCTTTCATAATCAAAGAAGCAGTCTTTTATGTTTCCCTTCCCCTACTTTAAAGTTGGCATATTACTATACGTATTTAAGACTGTGATGTTACTACCGCTAAGTTGTTTAACAGCTTGATGATATAAAAATGACTCGCAAAATCCAAGATTTCAACGCACTTTTCTGTCGTTCATTGCTTATCATCATTTATTTATTACATCAGTTTTAAATATGTGTAGGACACTCCTCTGCTAAACTCATAAAATACTCATCCAAGGAGTCCAGTCCAAAAGTATCCAAACAAGCTATCAATGAAAACCAACGTCATTTCAACTTATGCCATTCACCTTCAACAGTGACAATCACCCTTCACCAAATTAGGAACAAAAAGTTCTACATTTTTTTGAGTTGTGAATAACTAAATTCGCATTGGTATTGTCTGTGCTTAGACCAGACACTCTATAAAGAGAAGGATTGTGCCATGACAATTTTCTTAAATGGTTATAACTCGTTTTTGCCTCCCATTTTCAATATCAAAATATTGAAGAACTAAAAGAAATGGTTTTATATTTTTTTCCATTATTTGTATGTTTGGAAACAAAACCATAGCTCAGGGGCATTTAAATCATTCATTAAAATTTGTAAGGTCCTAACCTAACACCTCACTAACTAGTGCTTCTATGTTAGTGCGTCCTATTTGGATGTACAAAGCAGTTTTATAATCGGCACATGTGATTTTCTCGAATTTCAGATTGCAGTCCATGTTATAGAAATGATTGTGTTTCACAGTATGGTAGGTTAAGGAAAGTTCACTGGATGTTATCTTGCCATCACAAGTGTTTGCAAGAGGAGTAAAAGTTTAAGTTTATGTTGCTTTAACTCACCATGTTGTTTAATGTAGATATAGAGTTAGATACCCAACGTTATCAAAAACAACTCAGATGGCCAATGCCACTTTTTCGATATGAAATGTTATGTAACATGGTGCGCATTGTGCATTACAAACATATTGGGAGCTTTTGTCATACACTCCTTCCCATTCAGGTTTACATTTGTTGAGTCTTTTCGCTTTGTAGTGACGTTAACGGCGACGAACTTAAATTTGGGGCATTGCCCTTATCACTACCACTTTCCATAACTAATTTAATTAGGATCTCAAGTTCTTAAAAGAAAGAACAACCTTCGAGTGAAAATAACTAAGAAATCCCACACCAGAAACGAAGCAAACATTTGTTTGACGTGGTCAATTAGGACGTTGGCGTAATTTTAAGAATAAATCTTATGGTGAGGGATTAGTTTGGTATTAGTTTCGGTGATGCAAAGAAAATTGATCCACCCAACTGAAATATAGTATTTTTGCGTACTATATATTTCAGTATATATAGCACAGAGATCTAAAATACAATGGAAATGTTATAGTACAGTTGGCAACTCTAATCAGCCCTGAAAGAGTTTTCCATTACTCTTTCGTTGTTCCAGAAAATGTGAATTGATTTGGCATAAAGTAGTGGTGGACACGAGACGAGACCAGTACTGGTTCGAGACGAGACGAGACGAGACATAATTTCGTCTCGTCTCGAAAAGTCTCGAAGTCTCGAATTTTTTTTAAGAAATTGCAATTTAAGAATTTTCTTTCGTTTGTACAATGAAAGGTTACCAAACTCCATAGCAATGAGGACGAAAGCGCAGGTAAAGGATACCTAATAAAGAGTCAGGATTAAACTGTACCATTGTCCAGTAAGGGAGTAAAATTTATAATTAGCCCGTCGTTTTCTTACAATTTTGGAAGGGTTTATTATACAACAGACAGACGGACAGTGGTGTGAAACGTTGGTCTGAGGTAATGGACATATTTAACAGTAATGTTCGTTCATTCATTCATTCATTCATTCGTTCATTAGTAGCGTAGTTTTTCAAATTTAACAACTTTTCTGATAGATGGACATCTTGGTAGATATAAATGAAATTTCCAGTTTACAAGTTCCCAGTGCGATGTTGTTGGTATTGTTGAGACATATCCCGGATTGAATAAAATAAAACTATAGCTGATCTGACTATTGTCGTCCCAAAGAGTTATAAACATAAGTTATTCAGCTTCATAATAAGGACCTAATTAGTGTCCCTTAATTTTATGTCGAAAACGTATGTTTTGATTAATCACAATATCTTTTCTTTTCTGAGAGCGATAATATGAGGTAAATAGGTAGGTATACCATTAGCATTACCACCACATTTTTCTAAAATTATGGTAGGTAATTTTACTTTTAAAATTTGATAATTCTACCAAATAATACCAATTTCACATATAATATAAAATATACAGATAATATTTATTTCTTATTTGTCCTTATAAAGATATATAGTTTATTTTATAAGTTTATTTAATAACTTTGTTTTATAGTTCGTATCCTAACAAGTCTATTAATTAGTGATATTCATTTTCGATTTTGTACCTGTTTTCTATATTCTAATTTCTTTAATTCAGTATTTTCTAAAAATGAAATATTCTTTATTAAAACATAACATCAATAAAATACAACTGTGCATTCAACTTTACCACACCTGTATAGGCACTTCAAGAAAATCAGTAAATGTTATCAATATTTATAAAAGTACCATGTATATACGTCTATTTATTTCGAGTCTTTTCGAGACACGAGACGAGACGAGACGAGACCAGTACCAGATCGAGACGAGACGAGACATAATTTTTGGGAATTTTTCGAGACGAGACGAGACCATGTCGTTTCTCGTCTCGTCTCGTGTCCACCACTAGCATAAAGTTATTTTCAGGAGAACGTTCCAAACGATGCATTAAAATCATTCAATAAACATCCATATTTACAATGTCTTTAAATAAGACAGTATCGGAAAGACCGCGCGATATAATGGGACAGATAACTAAACTGTACGTTGATATCAGATTATGACGAAACTTTCCAATAAGTCGCTCGCGATTATATACGTAGAAAATCATTTGCCCCAGATTAAGAATTCACTCTCTGACTGAAGTCAAAGACAAAATGTTCGAATACCGAAAGATACTTAACAGAAACAACAGCATGATGTTCGTGAACTACTCGGTCACGTTCTACAATCAGAGGAAGGATCAGCTTCGGAACGTGCACACTCGCAACTAATTGAAATTTTAAAAATGACCTATAAACGTGACTTATTTTGCATAAAAACTTCTTTCGTCTTCTAAATTGTTATATTTATGTAATAATGTCCCCAATGTTTAAAATAAAATAGGTCTTACCTCGCACTTTCGCTTTCCAATAATTACTTAATTATGTAAGTAATGTGTATATCAAATTCAACTGTGATTTGTCCCTCACAGTTTGTCTGTGATTTATTATAGAAAATCGTCGAGGCGACGCGACAGGTGAAAGAACCCGAGGTTCTTTTTCTCGGTCCGTTAGCGTTGTCGTATTTCATACAAGGAATGAAAGGCGAATCTAACGAACAGATAGATAGATGTATTTGTGTGTATTTGTGTTATAGGAAGCGTTGACCTTTTCCGTCAATCAGACAACTGCAAACAGAACAATTGAACCATCTGTGACCACGGTTCGAGGAATTGCATCATGAAAACCCACTGTTTTCCACAGATCAATTATTATTTACGAAAAGTGTACTCTGTAAAATGGCCCAAGTACAGGAGAAATTAATTATATCGGCGTTTCGCCGATCATTTCTTCATAATGTCACGTTTTTGGGTACGTATGAAATTCGTTTTCCCAAAACTTTCCTTTTATCCTTCAAGGCAAATACCGTACATTTACATGTAACAAACCACCAACGAATAAATATAACGACAAAAGGATTGTGGCATTTAGTGGTGGACACGAGACGAGACGAGAAACGACATGGTCTAAAGAAATTAGAATATAGAGAACAGGTACAAAATCGAAAATAAATATCATTAATAAATAGACTTGTTAGGATACGAACTATAAAACAAAGTTATTAAATAAACATATAAAATAAACTATATATCTTTATAAGGACAAATAAGAAATTAATATTATCTGTATGTTTTATATTATATGTGAAATTGGTATTATTTGATAGAATTATCAAATTTTAAAAAATTACCTACCACAATTTTAGAAAAATGTTCTGGTAATGGTATACCTACCTATTTACCTCATATTATCGCTCTCAGAAAAGAAAAGATATTGTGATTAATCAAAACATACGTTTTCGACATAAAATTAGAGGGCACTAATTAGGTTCTTATTATGAAGCTGAATAACCTATGTTTAGAACTCTTTGGACAATAGTCAGATCAGCTATAGTTTTATTTTATTCAATCCGGGATATGTCTCAACAATACCAACAACATCGCACTGGGAACTTGTAAACTGGAAATTTCATTTATACCTACCAAGATGTCCATCTATCAGAAAAGTTGTTAAATTTGGAAAACTACGCTACTAATGAATGAATGAATGAATGAATGAATGAATGAATGAACATTACTGTTAAATATGTCCATTACCTCAGATAAACGTTACACACCACTGTCCGTCTGTCTGTTGTATAATAAACCCTTCCAAAATTCTAAGAAAACGACGGGCTAATTATAAATTTTACTCCCTTACTGGTCAATGGTACGGTTTAATCCTGACTCTTTATTAGGTATCCTTTTACCTGCGCTTTCGTCCTCATTGCTATGGAGTTAGGTGGCCTTTCATTTTACAAACGAAAGAAAATTCTTAAATTGCAATTTCTTAAAAAAAAATCGAGACTTCGAGACTTTTCGAGACGAGACGAAATTATGTCTCGTCTCGTCTCGTCTCGAGCCAGTTCTGGTCTCGTCTCGTGTCCACCACTGGGCATTACCCTCAGAATATACTGACAATCAAGATTTCCAATCATACTTTTTACTAGTAAGTCATATCAGTTGCATATTATTCTCGTCTGTCCGTTACATAACTTTTGATCGAATCTTAACCCGGTCCCGATCGTCTGATTGACTTGAATTCTGAATACAAATTCGTTAATAGTCAAATGGAGTTATCTTCCATAAGAAATGGGAAGGGGGGAAACAATGAAACTATCAAAAACCGATAAAAAACGCAGACAGAAATAAAATAAAATTGGATATAAAATCGCTATAACTATAAACATAAACCACAAACACAACCAAAATTGGTAAGGGCTGTTACCCGAGATACAATTCAATGCGCAAAATATCGACGGTGGCTCGTCGCATATACTATGGCTTCATTATAAAATTCCGAGATTGAAATACTAGGGACCCTACGTAAATCGAAAAATGTAAGAGAAAAGAGTTAGAAATGTAATAATAACTTTGATAAGCGCGTTGTGTTATTCGATAAAAACGAATTATTTTCCCTGTTTGTAAAAACGAACAAAATGAAAAGAAAAACTTTCAAAATAAAATAAATTCCATAAAAATATAAGAAATATGTCACTCAAAACAATTTGATTTTATTGATTCAAGAATAATCAATATCTCAAGAAAGTTTTTCGGTAATTGGTATAAATGATGCATTTTTTATGGACAGTCGAGTAAAATATACACGCGATTCGTTAATATTGCACGATAATTAAAGTTCGGGTTAATTGGATCAACTTATTAAAGGAAAATCTTACAAACATATGTCGGAAGAATGTCTAATATATGGTGAATTCCCCCGATATTTTACAAGTTTTTAAAATCGGTAATAGGTAAATATTTTCACATTTTGAATTTAGGAACCCAAACTTAAATGTCCGTACAATATTAATAAATTGCCCTGTATATATACCTTCGGTTTATACGAATTAATATTGGAGCGAAGGAAAGTAAACAACGGGTTTTATGTTGTATACAATGTAACAATATAAGCGCCGCGTCGTCGTCAGTCTTTATACGACGTTATGTTTATTTTAATACGTGAGTTACTTACTAGATTTATTTATTTCTTGTATAATAACTACTTGAGGTATTTTAATTATTTCTGTCGAGTTTTTAAACTATCAACTATTAACTACCGACTGATAGTTCGTAGTCATTTTTATTACAGGCAAACTTGGAAGCGATCACTTCCTCACATTTCCCATGAAACGCACTATAAAGGCGTCAAGTATTATTGAATACTTTAACACTTAGTTCGTTGGAGTTCGTCGATTATCAAGCTTGACGGGTAACTACAGTGAGTCTGAAATAACACAAATCGTTTTAATGGGGTAATCACATATCATCAATAGAAGCGTAATGGGACAAAACCGAAGTTAAATTGAAATTAAACAATTTTAATTGAAAATTTAATCTGAAATGCGGATCTGTTCGTGGCATGCTCATAGATTCGGTTCAGGATAGGACCCAAAAAATCCGAAAACCCGCCATTTCCTTTTCGAGGGGTGACAAATACGATTCATTCCGGCTATATTAAATATTAATAACAATACTAATATTACTCTATTAAATGAGAAAATTACTGATTTTAGTTTATAAAAGTACCTATGAATTCGGGAATGGACAATAGTAAACTGCACCGAAACGCATTACCGGCTTATCGGATTACGACAAGAAAGGGATGGTGCACGGACCATAAACAGGTAGCAAAGGAATCTGATCGGATAAATGTATAAATGTAGTAACAAGTGGAGCAAACAAACATTTTAATAAAAAAAATATGTTCAAAAAAATCGGCTTTTTGAGCGCTTTACAACGATACCTCATTCGATAGAGTTGAGAGTTAATTTTATACTAAATAAATCAGGTTTAATATTTACTGTAAATCGCATCTAAAATGTATTAGTGAATTAATTAAGTTAGTAGATGAAATTTGCAAAATGTATACCCTCGAAATCTTCTTTATGAGCTCTTCAATTTAATACCACACTCGATATAGTAGAAATAAATACTATTTTATGTATGTCTATCTATGTCCTTATAGACAAATTGATGACGCTGTAATAAATCATATTCTGCATAGTGCAGGGCCATTGTTAAAAGCTTAGATTCACTAAACTATAGATGTACACCGTTTTGATAAAACAATTATAGGAAAAGTTTTAATTTATTCGATACTGCACGTACAGGCAAGAGTTTCTGTGTCATTTCAGACTCGCCCTGTGTATGCTCAAAGAATTTACATATTTGCCTATAATAAAACCGACCTCTTATTTTCTACACTAGCAAACTCTTTTCAAGTGGACTGTACAGCTTAAAGAAATTCGTTAAGGACCTATTGTATTAACTGAATCTATTTAGCTGAAGTGATACAAAAATACTTTCCAGTTTATTCCCCTTATGTGTTGGACTCTCGAGTAATTAATAGAATAAAGCGATATTGGTTAAGTGTACCTATGTACACTTTTAATCTTTATTTATAGAATTTATATAGAATTTATGTCTCGCAAAAAGACAACTCATCATCATAGAAAATTCTGGGGTTAGCTAGGCAAATAGTCAACATTTGCACAGCACAGCAGAATAGAAATACAAAATGATAAGAAAGCTCTCGAGTAGAATCAGGATGATCTCTCTGAAAAGTTATTACGACTCTGGCGAAGGCAAATTCTAGAACGCCGCCATTTTAAATTATTTGAAATAATTGTAGAGAAAGTTATATACGTTGGGTCAGAACTTGGCAATGATTTTTGAGTCTAACTGTATCAAAACATTGGTGAAATTTTATGTCAGTTTGGTCATTTAAATATTACAAGATATAATAATAGTAATTATCCATCTCACTTTGTACATAACTGAAATTCCGCATTGCACCAATCTGAGGTTGATATAAGAGAAAATATTTTGATTGCGCGAATGTCAAGACATCATCAGTAGTTTATGAAGAGTCAAATTCATGCCATATTTCTATTTAATTACTTCCTAGGAAACGATTACCAGCCTCAGAAACTGTTCTCATGGTACCGATAAACCTACAAAGAGGTATTACTCTTCTCAAGTTTAACACCCTCGGTCCTCGGTCGTTGACGACAAATTGCAGTAAAATCTTAAGAACAAATGTTGAATTTAATAGCCGAACATTAAATATTGAGTACTAAAAGTGTCCCTCATCGAGTGGGAGTGCCTAACTGTACACATAACTCTTAATGGGCAATTGTTACGTCCAGTCCACACACAATGATTTGAAACCCTATTATCTGCTGATTTTATATCGGGAAGAAATTTCTATGAACAGTTTATTGGTCGTAACCAGAGACGTCACGATTTTGTTTCCAATATTTTTTTATTTTTAGACGAGACTTCTTTTACCGTCAGTGGTATTATAAAACCTTCCAAACTAGTCCTAATTGAATAATGACGAATAATGAAATCTCCATGTTATTATGCAAACGAATGCGAACCATTATTTTTTTCTATAGGGCTGGTACTGAAAGGAAACTTTCTCAACGAACCATTCATTTTACCTAGAAGATCAAGTAGCCAAATTATTTAGCTTATTAAATAACCTTTTACCAGTTTTGTTGGTAGACGTTCGGTTGCAACTTTTACGCTTTTGTACTAATTACAGAATATGTGGATATGAAATCAACTCGTAATTCCCCACATGACAATTAATTTAACCCAATTCGTATTTCTTACCTTTTCCCAGATTTCATACGCGGATACGTCGTATCTTAGCCTGAGCACAATACAAAATTAAAAATTACTCGCGAAATCACGAATGTTCTTAAAATTTTACAGAAAGAACATTTAATTTCGATCACTTAATTCAAAGCTTCACCTTTCATATAATGAAAAAGAATTCGGTATTCGGATCTCAAACTCAAGTTTAAAATAAAACCTAAGTAATTACAAGAATTAAATATTTTTGTAATTATAATGATACAATACGTTAATTACGGAACAACAGACGTGGTTACGGTTCGTTGCGGACTGACGTTGTTGGCTATTGAACGGTCTATTTATAATGTTTATTTTGTTGACCTAGGGGTTTGTCTTGTCAAAAGGTTCCATTGTTAGGGGTTGACGTTACTCTTGCCAAATGATTCATTCATATTCCGACTTTAAATATATTTTTCATAATGAACTATTATAATATATGCGTATAAAGAAGTATAATTTATTGAAGCATTATTAAATGTTTTTAAGAAAATCGCTCCAACAGGTCGATTTTAGACGTTGCAGCAACTCATCTAAAACAAATGGTCTAAAAGACAAACGATCTAACGGTTAATTGATTTAATGAGTCATGCATCTCAAATACAATTTTCGTGTAAAGTTAAATCATCTACACAACAATTTATTCAATACCAAAATATTATAAATGCTCACAAAATCCCTTCATTTATAAACAATTATTACTATGAAAGCAATTAACAATAGTGACAAGTATTATTAAAATTATTACTAACGCTATTTGTTTCTATCACTATCACTTGTGATGTACTTGTTCACAGTCATATCCCTTAATTCATAACTAATGATTCTTGCAAATAAACCAAACTATAGTGATAACGTGGTGTTTGGCAGTCAGACTTTTCGTATCTTTGTTAACTCCAGCTAATAAATAGAGCCACAGGGAAATAGCTGTCACTGTTAATCAAGTTTGAATGCAACAATTTTATTAGCTGTAGGTATCAGGGGATGAAATAGTTGCATGTTCGTTGCCCGATTTACCTTGTATCAATAAATAGTGGGTTCCTTTTTAGTGTAGATCGATGTACGTCGGTTCTGTATTATATGAAAGTAATAGTGTTTCGTTACTGAAAGATAACTGTTATTGTGGCACTGGTTGCCAACACTCGATTCGATGTATAATAAATTTATAAGTGATGACGTGATTACTAAAGAAAGGTATTTATCCAAATTAAAATTCGGCATATTTTGAGAGTGTTTAAGACCATTTAAATATTTTTTCCTAAAACTGCGTATAACATAAAATACAGAAAATTGTACTTCTTCAATAACTCATAAATCACTTCAAAAAAGTGATGATAGTTCATCACCTGTTTGCAAGCCAAGGAAAAACTGACGCAATTTTCTAAACAGTATCCATTTATCACTTACAACTAAAATTTTATTCATAATTCAGTTAGAATTACCTAACTTATTACTTTCAGAAAGCATTAAAGTAAGAAGTGGATGTGAATCAGTTTTTGAAAGTGCTGATGGTTAAATTGGAGAATAAAAGTTTAAAAAATGTAATGTTTTTAAAAAGGTTATTAAAAGTGGTCTTCAAAATGTTTAATTAGCTTTAAAAATGTTTCAGGGAGAAATAACGGATGTGGGTTTCTGTCAAAAGCGAACGTGATGAATGATTTTAATTTGGTATTTTATCGATTCCAATGATAGGTCCTGAAATTTTGATCAGTATATAAACTGTCCTCATTGCTTTAGTTATAGTAAATTGTTCTTTTTAATCGGAGTAAATATAAGTACATGTATTTAAATAAAAATTAACGGAAAATTTGGGGAAGAATTTGATTAATAATATTAGTTTTCGCGAAATGTGTATTTTTGTACATTTATCTACTTATATATTATATAATATTATATAATGTATATTATATATATACTATAATATTACATAAATAATTATATATTTGTTTGTATTTGATTATAATTTTCAATTACTTAGCTTTCATAATATCTTAAATTGCCTTAATTAAATAGTAATAATAATATGCTCCAATTTATATTAAGTATGCTTGTTTAATCCAATATTTCGTACTGTTATTGCATATATTTGTTAAATTTCATTCATTCATACGCATACTTTTGATATTTTCTCATCCATATTTGCCTTTTTATAATAATGGCTTAAACGAATTTATTTACATCTATTTACAGAATAGAAATATGGGAAGAGACCACAATTCCTCGTTCCTAATTTATGGTTTTTTGAATACCTTTTAAGTGCGTCTTGAAATGAAGTGGTTCCCCAACCTGTTCTTCAGGAGTGGGTCTTCAGGATTCACATGATGTGAGTGGGGGTGGCCACCAATTTTGTTCGTGGTATTTGGCGTTCCACTTCTCTCACATATCTTAAAGGGGTGGAAAAACCCAATGGTACCTAGCTCGACCTTAGGATCGATTCCTGGAGACCATCACTTGCCGCGGATTGCTCCCCATGTTATCGTTTGATTTAAAATATAAAACACGAATGCAATATAAACAACATAAACATGGAAAATTTAAGGTATTTACAAATGTACAACCCAAAAATGGGGTAATGGAAGGGATGCCATTTATACTGGTGACTAAAACTAAACTTCGTAAAAGATATGTATTTACATTTAACGGTACACTATAAAAGTAGGTTGTCTCATAATTAAATTTATATCTTTACCATGTATTGGAAGCATAGCTTTATTATCAAGGGCTTTGCTCTAAACTCGATACGCTGGATCACTGAGAGATATTATCATCGAAAAAACGAACGATCCTGATTGTCAATTATCTCGCCGCGCTATCTGTTTGGTGGCAACTCGTGTTACGATTGTTTGTATTGTCGGTTGCCTGCTCCAGGCATGTCGATTACGAGTTGAATAGGTGAGAGGTATTCACATCGAAAAAACGAATGAGCCGGATAGATCATTAGTAACTAATGATATATATGTATCATTATACGTATCACATATTATACATATAAAGCTATACTTCCCCTTTCGGCCATTCCCAGAGTGCCTCATTTCATTTTTTTTATGTGATGATTTATTTTGGCGAGTTGAACATTTAATCGGAGTGTGATGTGTGCGACTTCCATATACATTTTAGGTGTATGCAGTGACGCGTTTTGTGTTATTGTTTTGGCCGCCGCCATGACGGAATTGGCCCGAGCATTCCCTCAGATGTTGGCACAACCGAAAGCGAAGGAGCAATCCAGGTACTATAAGAACCATGGAGGTTGCCTGGTTTACTAATAACCACATCGGTTAATTGTCAATTGTTACATACAACTCGATACGAAATTTTACTCACACCGATCAAAATCTAATGAGTGAAATCACTAGACACGAGACAAAGTCTTGTTAGAAAAACCGGTGAATCTTCTATAAATGAAGTGTTTGTGTAGTTATTGGCTTCGAGCCAGAAGTAACAGCGAAAAATATTCGCAGGCGACCTTCAGGTGTCCTCCTGCTTACATTCCTGGTGAAGAAAACCGATTCCACAGCAATGGCGGTCGAGCGTTTAGGTTGAAGGTAAAAAAAGCAGAACCGGAGAGAGGCGAGAGAGCACACCGCAGATTAGGCCCCCAGGGGGTCTATTAAATGAGCTCGAAAAAATGCAAGGTCAGATCGATTTTGCCTCGGAATACGAAGAAGAGAACTCCTTATAAGGTTATGGTGCACGTATTAATGATCGTTATGATAGATAATTCTTTTGTGTAAGAAGAGATGCAGGTCTTTGTTACTTTTTTATTATCGGTTCTTATACCGCGAAAACCGGTCTCAGTAATGAATAGGTGATACATTAAATATGGAAGAAAGTAGATGAACCATTAATGATCATATGATTGATCACATATCTACATTTCTCGCCTCTCCTGAGTCGGCACCAGTTTAAGAGGAGCGATGATATGTAAATTACATATAAAAAAAAACACATTTGACGAACTTTTACCTGTTTCGAAATGTAGGATTTGTATTGAAATTTTAAGCAGATTATTCAATAACCTGCAACCGTTATTGGGTCCCTCCGATTTCGTCTTCGAATAACAAACAAACCATTAAATTTACATAACACGTTCTTTGATGGAAAAAGAGGTTGTCATTGTCAGGAACGGAAAATTAGATGCCCATTTCTGAGAGAAGATTGAATAAATATAACTTTAATACAACACATTTGAGTGCTCGTTTAATGCATAACTTTTGCAATTTATAAGGCTGTCTAACAAGGCACCGCGGGATGGATCTGATTCATCAATTCTACATATATGTATCCTTGGTATCCAATAATCCTACGCACGGTTTCGCGTAGAAAATCAACCCAGAAAGATCAAAAATTCGACTTTTCCATTGCTACCGTATACGACATGCGTCAGATTGACAAATGAACGTAGGCACCATCTCTCGGACGTATCAAAAACTTAACCTATTTGACACTTTGACAGAACCCAGTTGATCTTTGTTTATCGTACCTACCTCCAAAAATATATTCATCAAATACAATCAAGGACGAAACGAATGAACTTACTACATACTAGAGAAATAGAGAAGTCTACAGAGCAATCGAACTAGAGCTTCTACATTAACAATGATGTTAACGATAATGATAACAATATATGCAAGATCCTTTTGGTCAAATCTCAAGAATGGATAAAGGTATGCAGTTAACGTATTTAAAAAAGAAATAAGTCATAACCTGTTAGAAAAACTACAGCGTCATCAGCTACATCGGATCCAAAACATTTAGAAAATATAAGAAATTATAATATGCCCACCCAACTGCTATATTAAATTACTTTTTTTCGAAATAATATAAGATGTATAGATAGGTTTACAGGATTTTCCGTCGTAGATTTTGAATTAGTAAGGCGCATTATGTTCAAAGAATTATAATGTAAAATCATTCTATCAAATGTCCTCATTTCGACAGTATGTTAACTAGTCGGTAAGTCACATTCACATGTAGACAGTGAGTGGTATAACAGAAAATGTAAGTATTGTCCAAAGTTTGAAGTTAACAAGAATTTAAGGTATACTAATAGGATACCGCCAAAAGTATTCCAAATTCAAATCATAAATAAATAAATCTTTATTGTGCCACAAGAAACAATACAGCACAAAGGGTAAGAATTCGGATAGGCAATTCTTTCAGTCATGTAAAATTTATCTCACTGACAATTCATCAATTTAACTTTCAGCTTTCTCAGGAATTCCTTTAGAAGTAAATCAAGTTGATCCAAATATCTTTTCAATAAACTAGGAACAATGTGAGAAAAGTAACCTTTAAATTTAGTAGTTGAATGTTGAGGAATAATAAAACAATTTTTACGTAAATGAACGTCTTGTATAATTGATCGCCTGATCAATAAATCAGTGGGGTATGAAGGAATTAAATGATTTAGCAAATTCGATAAATATTTTACTCTATTTCCAACTTTTAATTCACAGAGCACTTTGATAAAAGTGGTTACATGGGTTCTAAATGGAACTTTGCTTATAAATCGTATAAGGGCATTTTAAATTCTGTATAATTTATTGCGGGTATACATAGACATTGTATCACACTATACTGCAATAGTCTGATCAGGAACTTCATGAATTTCAGCTTGAAGTTTTCACCCAGTTAGTATTTTAGATGATACAACGACTTCAGTTTGAAAAACATGATTCAAGTGTTCATTGAATAATAGTTTCGTGTCAACAATGAACCTAAGGCTTCTTGCTGAATTCGACTATTCGATGTCACCTGCTGAATCAATACTACTGATGCAATTTTTTTTGTTTTACGTTCAGAACCAAAATACAGTGCAGTAGAGTTATTAGCATTAATTCTTAGACCGTTGTCGTTGCACCAAATGAAAATACTGTAACGTTGTAGGAGGTTAAAATATCTACTACACTCATCATGCCCTTAACTGATCCATTTTTCACTAACTACTACTATCTAGCACTTAATATATCTCACTATTTCTGTATATTTTTAATAACTTTAGTAAGGGCTGTATTGGTACTATATTTGCGTCGAAAGCTAAACTGAACTGATGGTAGCATTTCCTGAGCATCTAAGTAGGTGATGACCTGCAACCTGCAATGAGACGATTGTTCCAAACATTTTGGCAAATGCTGGTAAAATTGATATAGGCCGCAAGTCTGTGAATGCTACGTTAGGTTTCGTACCTTTGGTGTAAGACAACTTCAACAGACTATTAGTTAAAGAGAAATTCAAAATGTTTCGAATATCGACACAAGGTAACTAAACCTATCATTTTTATATTGATGAAGTCTCTACTATTTGCTTCAAATTTAATACCGTTCAAACTATCTTCATTTGTTATTTCGACAAAGGAGAAAGATTGTCCGCTCAAATGATTGTTCATGAAATGCCCCAAATATGTATGTTAACATTTGACAAGTCTACCACACTAACAAAAAGTAATTTATTTGCATTTACAAGAAGACTAACCGAGGTGGACAGATCAGAAACGAGACAGCCACAATGACCAGGACAGAAGGAAGAAATCAGTAAGAGGAAGAAAGAGAACAAACAAGATGAGCAGAACAGAAGAAAGAAATCAGTAACGAGAATAAAACCCAGAGGAGGAAGTAAATGCTCAACTTCAGAAGCAGATAGAACTAACGAATGGAACCAATCAAGCAGTCGTGAGCAGAGATAGCAGAAGAACAGAAATATAACGAGAATGCTACGACAAAAAATAAATTTATTGAACGCAAAGATGAGGTAATGGAAAATCAAACTTTTGCGGAAAATGAGCTCGAAGGGTGAATCGTCTGACGGGAGTGTCAGAAAATTTCAACTCCTTTTGTTGTAATTATATTATTCATACCTTTGCAACCTGTATTTTTAAATATTTTCTAAAGGGTGCATAGCTTCTGAATTTAGGTATCTTCTTCATGTCCCCATAACAATTACTAATGAATGAAAAAGACTTAGTTGGTTTCTTATTTCTTTTGGAGATTTATTTTATTGACTACCCTCGAAGTAGTCAAATTTTAAGTAGTGCAGCAATCGATACAAATTTTTTGCTGCTTTTAGTGTCTTCTAATAAAAAATATTTATGCATTACATAATTGAAACCCATCAAATTCAAAGCCATCCTGAAACAAGCTAATGATGATTGGTTAAGGCGACAACTTAATAAGCTGTTTTTCACTCGGGGAGAAATACAGTACAGTACAGTAAATAAATCTGAAATGCAATTTAGGCTAAACGGACGCGAGTTATATCTCCCAAGGTAATTGCAAACACGAAACGAATTTTACTGTCGTTTAGGAACGTTTAAAAATGCGAATTTCAGGAGCTGCATATAAATTTAAATAGCCTGTAACACTAACCAATAAAAATGGAGCATTTTTCATTTGCAAATTTAACCGGTGACGCTGTTCTCCTTTCTTCAAAGTGTCCTATATAAAAATTTAGTAGTCTGACCGTTTTCTCGAAAGAAAATTTTGGTTCGTTTGCTGAATTTATCGACTCAGCCGGCAGATCTAGTTCTACAACGATTAAATATTTCTAGTAGACTTTAAACTGATTTTAGCTTAGTTTTTTGGCTTAATCTCAGCGAAGCCCGGTAGAACAACGACTTCTAACTGTATAAACAGTAAAATGAACTCATTTCTTGCGCTAAGTGTTCATTGATTTAAAAACGAATGGCCATAATTGAGCAGAAATTCGTGATGTTTACTCGTACGATAACGTAACCTGTGACGTGACACCAATACGTATGTATTTTTTATGGGTCTGTTCATGGTTAAACGTGTATGTAATTTTCACTAGCACTCTGTGCTTAGATTTGTTTGCTTTCTTTTTTCCAATAATACCAAAGCAGAAGACACGAAACAGATGCTCGGCGTCGCAGTGGGAGGTTGTCAGAGAAATATCTGTCTCCAGTGGTTTCCGGCACTAAATATAGCTTCTTGTATTAAGTTTTCTGACTTTTAGTAGAATACCTTCGTTTTTGACTGCTTTAACTCCCATTTTTGATTTGTCCTCTTTTTTATTAAGCATGCTGTAAAAACCGGTTATATTTTCACTTTTCATCATTGTTACCTAATTGCATCTAAGAACTAGAAGGATACTTAAATTCAAACAATAGTTATACAATCGTTTTTCAGAAAATAATTCCTATAACAATTTTCTTAAAATGGGCGACAACACTTTACAACGTACATTTTTAGAAGTATCATACAACTCATAATGGCACTTATTTAGCAGAATATTTTCCCATGTGTATGTATTTATTACTGTACAATAAAGTAGCGAAAATGTATTACGTTCGACCTTGAACAGACAGGACTCTGATGGATAAATTATGTAAGGTAACCGACCTTGCACATCCTCAACCTACTTAATTTGTACAATACATTAAATATTTAACATTCGAGACATCAACGTAATTTATTATTGTGGAAGCTCAACCCAGCTTTAAATGGACAACATTATCCATGTTAGTTAGGTTAGTACACAGTGAGTAAAAAAAAGTCAAACATTCTAAATCTAAACAAATCATGAACTACAATACATGAAACATGAACGAATATATATGAGTTTTCGTTAAATAACTGATACACTTTTGTATCAGTGTATATGTGAAACTGAGGATTTATTCTATAGGCTAAAATAAGACAAAGAAGGTGCTTATTATGTACCCGAATTTGGACCCCTTGGTCAAGGCGCATAATTTAGATTTTTGGCAACGTGAAAAAGCGGTTTTCCTTCATTTTTTTTTCAGATAAAGTTTACCAGAAAAAAATTTTTAAACACTCGTTTGTGTTCAATTTTCTCAACTTTTACATAGAAATCTCCCAGTCAGCAAGTGGCAAAAATCACAGCTTTTTTCAGAAATTCTTCATTTTTGATACCTTTCGCAAATATTTTTTAGACTAAAATAGAAAAATTTGATTCAATGTCAAGTTCGAGACGAAAAAGAGCAACTGAGATGGACCAGAGGTCATTCGAAAATGGAAGATTAATGCGCATTGAGTGAAATTAGTGAGAAAATCTGGAAATAACCTGTTGATATCGAAAAAAGGTTCCAAAGTTTAGAAAAAGGCAAAAATATTATTTTTCAAGTGTAAAACAAAAAATATGTGTGGGCTTTTTTAAACAATTGCATATTTTTTGATAATACAATCAACTGTTAATAAATTTTTAGAGTATCAGGTGTTAGCTTCGCCTAAATACCTATTCTTGCCATTTTCCAAATAGATTAGGACGGGCCCGAACTGCACCGCTTTGACTTTAGCCACCCCGCTGCGTTAAGTAGGGATAATTACTTACGAACCGCTCTCGGAAACCAGGCGAAGCGGTGGATAAATGTACGCTCATCGGTGACGAAAAATGCGGTTGGACATATTGCCGCCAAAGATATTGAAATATCGGGCGAATATTATACTTGGGACATCTCGATAAAACAATACCACTGGCGGACTAGTAGTCCTTGTCATATTAAAAAAAATAACGTTTTCTTAATTTTAAAATTTAAATTTAGTGTTAAGAGATTTGACGATCCCTTAATATTGAGTTGGTGGTAACATATACTATTTTATTTGGTTTCACTGGACTACACTCACAATTTCTAAGAAATTCGTATGAACTTAAATCAAATTGTAATAAATATATTTATTTATTTAATACTAAACAGGTTTAATATTAAACTTACTACATATTGCATATCTTTCAATTTCGGAATACAAATTGGATGCATATTTAAACGGGTATTCAGAGCATATTTTTCCAGCTCTAATTATTACCTACGACCTATACGTATAAATACCTTGTAATTTGGTCACAAGAAGAACAGTATTTATTCGTTACCAAATAATAAGTAATACTTTTTGTCATTGCAAAACAGATTGGTAACAGTTCTTATCACAAGTATCTATTTCATTTCCAAAAATTTACGCGATCGTACGGCGTACGGCGTACGCATAGCCACTTCCTTCATTCCTTTGGATTTTTCACCGACCGTGGTTAGGTAGCGACCCTACTTAACGTAGCGGGGGGGCTAAAGTCAAAGCGGTGCAGTTCGAGGCCGACGCAAATATCAACGAATTAAACATAACAACTAAATCTATTTATTTGGGGCAAATTTCTCAAAATCGCATACAAATGTAAGAGAAATAACTTAACCCCAATATAACCATTAATAGGGTTAGTGGGTTTATTTCAGAAAACATTAAGTTTTCTAAAACATTTTTTTTTTCAATTATATTTTTTAATTTACAATAAACCAACATAACCATTTAATGGGCTTTTGGGTTATTTTGGAAAAGAAATATATTTGAATGGTTTCTTGAAATACTTGACTTTTATTTATATGTATAAATAAAATAAAATAATAATTACCAATAAAAATAAAATAAATAATTCTACAAATCAGTTATTAATAGATAGATACAATATTAAATAATCCTCTTTTCACCAATTTTACCAATAAAACGTTACCCTGTTTTCCTAATTCGTACACTACCGTTTCGTACACCGGAGGGTTTCTACCTGAAAATACTCTAATTCGTACACTGAATAAATTAGATAAATTTTAGACGCCTATTTCATACACTGACCCATCTCGGCTTAAGGGAACCTACTTACCTGAAAGCTCTGAAAGGGGTATTTTACCTGGAAATCCATCGAACAGAAATTAGATAAGTAACAATGAGTCTTAGTTTTCTTTGAATTTTATATTGATTGTACATAATTATTATCAAAGAGTAAGGGGAAGTGGCGTGGATACCTGATGTTCTAATAAATCCGCATTTTTTCACTTTTGACATCAGTTTCACATATATTCAGCTAGTGACCAGTGATATTGCAGTAACCTATTTAGTATTTTGATATGGATGTTATTCAAGTTGTGGAAACGAAAAGAGGAAATCCAGCCATTTTGCATTCGGGGTATCGTTACACTAAGAAGCGAGTATTCAAGAATACCAACATCTTGTGCTACAAACTACAAGCTTCTAGAGGCAAAGTCGAGTCACACCTGTGTTCCAACTATCGCCAGAAACCAGGTTGAAGTGTGCCTACAGAATGCGAAGAAACGAGCACGGGAGAAGCTGCTTCCAATTCCCCAAATCTACAGAAATCACCTCAGTCAAGGATGCTAGACTTGACTTCGTCGTTAATGTCCTGAATTCTCTTCAGTGAAGGGCAGATTCTATAGAGAGAGGCACCGACCTCTAAAAATAGATGTTCTTCCCAAAAGACGAACAGACATCACTCTGACGGAAGGAATGAAAAAATATTTATTGGCTGACGACGAAGTTGAAGACAGAATATTCATTTTTGCTGCTAATGGAGCAAGAATTTTGAGAGAAGCCACTGAAATTTTCATGGGTGGCACATTCAAGAGTTGCTGTTCTTTATTTGGCCAGCTCTACACAATTCACGTTGACTTGGGAAGTACTCCGGAGGCAACTCGAGTCATTCCTGTGATCTACGCCCTACTCTCGAATGGCAGAGGAGCCACATACAAGAGGTTTTTCAACGTCATTTTAAGCAAAGTGGACAACTTCAGCCCCTATAAAGTCCACATCGACTACGAACGAGCAGCAATTAACGCAGTAAATTCTGTGTTTCCAAAAGCTGAGATCTAGGGATGCAATTTACACTATAATCAGGCACTATGGAGGAAGATTCAAAAATTGCAATTGGTCAGAGAATTCAAGAAGAGCAAAGATATTCGTGATCATCTCCTTAGATGTGCTGCATTAGCACACTTACCAGAAAATCAGATATCCAACGTCTAACGGCTTAGCTAGAAATAATGGAGAATTCACCCAACAATCCTAAAGTGGTCCAATTCAACGACTATTTCGTGGAGCAGTGGCTGGACAATGACTGGATCTGGTTATGCAATGGCGAACGACATAGGACGACGAACGCTGTGGAAGGATGGCATAAGAGGTTGAACAGGCGCGTTGGGAAAAGTCATCCAAATATATTTCAACTGATGAAAGTTCTATCAGAAGAGATTAAATTCTATGAAATAATGCAGCAGCGTTGTGACCTGTACATGCCGACTCCAAATCGTGCCAATAAATACATAGATTTGGTCGACCGAATCAAGGGAACATTGGAAGATCTACAAGTTAGTGGTAGCATTATTGGAGCATTGAATCGTTTGATTTTTGTTGTCAAATTTGATTAAATTATGTAGGAACATTTTGTGATGTATATTTTATTGTATATATATGAACATACCTACTATATGTAAATAGTGCCTATTTTGACAAAAATTAATGACAATTGGATAATAAAGTTAATTTCTCGTACCTGAAGCTCATTAATGAGGTGGGTGTACTAAATAGGCGTCAAAATTCATGTAATTTTATTCAGTGTACGAAACAGGAAAATTTCAGGTACAAAAGTTCCGGTGTACGAAATAGGAGTGTACGAAATAGACACGAATCTTCTACACATTTCCTTTAATTCGTTCAATTATAAGATAATCGGAGTGAATTATCTTAAAATAGAATAATCCATTGAGTTTTCAATGGAAAAATTAATTGTTATCATTACTAACATTACCGAAATAACTAAATTTGGTAATTTATTTTAACAAATTTTAGTTAAGAAGTCAAGTCGTCAAATTCTTATTTACGATAACAAAATAAACCTTTATTTATAAAATATGTACTACAGCACTATATAATTTTATACTATTTCACTAAATTGGAGTCATCATGTAATTGTGCTGATAATTTAATAGCTTAATTGAAAATTTTAGGGAGTTTGATTACTTCGAAAACAACCCATTACCTCCCACATTGTAGTAGTAATATAATATTTTTTGCAATTCTTAGTATTTTATTAAGTTTTTATACTAACAGTAAAAAAAAGGTGTTTATATGCTTGAAATCGGCATGACATTTTAACTTTTTGTTTTTAAAAGGTACCAAGGTTGTGTTTGGTTGAATTGTTGATTTAACCTTAACCTTGGGCAAGAGCAATACCTGAAGGTCTAAAAATTTACTTTTATTCGTCTTTTATCATGCATTATTTGCTCTTATTGAAATTGAAAAAATCCTTGCATATTTATTGATTTTATTTAGGTTTCAAAGTTTTTTTCGAGATCCAAATATCAATACTACCTGTTCTCACCAGTGTAGGTATACTCATTAGTCATTACATCATTACTGTTGATGTCGAATATTAAGGAAAGATATTTGGGTTCAGTTACGGTTAATTACAGTTAATACGATGTATTTTGCAACATATTTCGCGAATTTCTTTTTATTGCAATTAATCAAAGACTATTAATGTGATAAATTTCATTTTCCACCTGTTCAAAGTACACATAATAAACTATCACCTCTCGAAATATCTTTTTTAATATTTAAATAATGTTGTGAACTTTTTAAAATAATCATTTTTCCGGTTTTTTTTTCAGTTTAAGATCAAGGTTAACAAAACAATATTTTGAAGGCCTTTCAATTCTCTACAAATTTCCTATTGAGTGCGACTCATTCAATACTTTTCATGATAAAAGCCAAGTCATTTTTTGGTAATTTTTGTTTAACAAATTACCCAAAACGAAATTTTGGCTGTAATACGACTTATAAACATCTACATGATATTTAAAAAACATGGCGCAAGTGGATTGCTATACAACCTAATAGCACGAAAATTCTCTATTACTTGGTCTATAAACACTCTATCAACTTGATACGTAATATGCCTCAGCTTCAGCTGTTACGCGTCTGTCAAGCAACGAGACAACGTAATGAAACTTTGTCATCTCGCTGCTTTTCTCGAATGTAACAAAGTGGAAATTTGGTTGACAAAACCACAACTTCTGACGATCGGCCCAAAACGGTGTCAATTGGGCTGCGACTTTATAATAAACGCCTGAGAGTGGATCAACATCCGCAACGCCGTCACTATTCACTTGATCTTGTCGCTGTTGCTTTCGATCCATCAAGTCAAGGTTTATTCACAAAGAAATGTCCACAGACCATTGATATAACTAAACCCGTTTGTTTACAAAATATTGCTAAGATCTCAGCTCATTCTAAGCGATTTTTTGCGCTGTTGCATGAATGCAGATGACGAATTCTCGCTTACGATTTGCGAATACATCCAGCCTACTTCGTCTGCGGTTGGTCAGTTGTACGTAAATCTAAAATAATATAGACTTTTGTTATGAGTGGCAACATCGCGTCCTAGTCTTTCACGTGATAGAATTCGTTGTGTACGCGGTTTGTGTGTGTATTTTGATAAAAATAGAAAACATTTAACAATGGTTAATAGGTGCAAGATATGCAACGTTTACAGCGATGCAGGGAAAGCCTCGGCATTGTCTTTTCATAGGTAAATAAAGAAATTTGTTAATGAAATTTTTTTAGGTTATGTATCATCCCAGTGGCGTTCTATCAGTGTTATTATTTTAGGATTCCAGCAGATCCAATTAAAAGAAATATTTGGATTTCTGTTTTGGGACATAGCAAAAATAATAACATAACAAAATCGTCCTATATTAGCTCAAAACATTTCAATAAAGATGATTTTGTTTCTAAAATAGGTGCAACCGATATTGCTAGATATTTAAAGAGAGATGCTGTTCCATTACCGATGCATCAAGTTTTTGAACTTAAAGGTACTACAAGGTAATTAATTTATACCCGGTAACTGTGTTTAATAGAAATGTCAAATTTATGAACTTGTCAAAATTCGAAGCCAGACATTTTTTAAATTTAAATTTCAATCTTTTTAATGTAAATTTCAACAGAAATATTATACTGGTTACTGTGAGAAACAAATATTTCTTAAGATATGAGAAAAAATAGTAATTTTATTAACCAATTAACCATTTTATAAAACACTAAACAACTTTGAGGACTTATATCTCAGAAGCTAATGAGCAAAATAGCACCTTATTGTGTATAAGAAGAAGCGTCTTTCCGAGTACTTTCCGGCTATGTTTTCAGAATTTCATTTAACAAAAAATTCGCCGAGATAATCTATTTGTTTATAAGTAAAAAAAACAACACCAACTTTAAACAATGACTGTAACCGTTCTAATAACTATTTTTTAATTCTGACAAAAGTACATGAAAGCTTGTTCCCTCTTATATATTTTAATATATATTTTGAAAATTTTCAATATTATTCGATTTTTATGGATTGCAAAATTATTGTGCAAAATCTAATAAACCGATCGAAACGAAATTTACGGGATTCTTTTATTATAACTTCAAGATTTTGTACCTGTGATATGGAAGTCCTAACTACATTTTAAAGTGCTTAAAATAATAAGTTAAAAAAACACTTTTTTGGGCCGATTTTTTGTTGTTTATTACTATTTGGCAAAACCGCTAATAAATTTTTGAATTTATAACCTATGCCATTTTATGTAAAAAGCGATTCTGTAATTTTTTCCTCTCTTCAACTTTCTTCTAAATTCAATATTTAAAAAGTTAGAAGCAAAACGAGTCGGGAAAAACGCGTTTTTAATTTCTTTTTAAATTGTTGCATTTTAAACAATGTTCCCGACCTCTGCGCTTTGGAGGGTAAGTCAATCCTTATTCTAGACATTATTCCCGAGGTATTCATGTAAACATATTGCGGTTTCCTTTTAATGTAAATCTAAAGCAAATTTCTGACAGATGGGTCTTGGACTATACTTATTGTATGCATTATTACTGTCATGATGATTTTGATAATCTATGTCCTTCTATACTTCATTTGTCTCTTATTTCGCACCTTTGTTACCTAGCATGTAAAGGGCTTCATTGCCCGTTGATCTAAATAAATAAATAAATTATTTTCTTAATTTCGTTTCCTTTTTGCCCCTTATTATTGGTACGCCTATGGATAGCTATTTTGTACGCTGTCAAAATTCGTCAACGGCGGCCATATTTCCTTCCCCCTTTACACCGCGCCTATCGGCTATGTTGGCATGTAAACAATCATCAGTTTCTAATGGGAACACCGGGTCTAGTTATATTAATGGTCTGTGGAAATGTCAAATGTGACAAATCATCAGAGGATAGTTTTGACAAACTACTTGGCGTTCACAATTTTTCTTCATTTTGAACATGTGATGAGAAAAGTGCAAAAGTATAGACCGAATTCTCAAGCAACTGTGTTTTTTGTTGTAACATGCCTTGAAAAGAAGTTATTAACCAAAATTGAATAATTAGTAACTAATACAAATGAATAAAAGCATTAACACAAGTTTTATATTGCACTTAATGGCGCAGTTCCTGTACAAATTTTCCTACTTTAGGTTTTATTTGTACTGAAATAGCACAATAATGAGTTGTCATTGTGATATTGAAGTTTTTAAACTTTTTGGAGAGATTTGTGGAAAGTGATGAATTTAGGAGTTTTAGTAATATTTTTGACGTTTCATGTTGCCTATTGTAGAGAAAGTGGGAGATTAATGGAAACAAATACGAAGGGAGATGTTAGGGATTTTTACTTGATAAATTCAGTTTTTTATTTTCATAGGTTCACAGCAGGGAGTTATATACGTCAATGTCAACATATATAACCTATAATAATGTTGACCTCTCGTTTTAACAAATAACATGTATGAAATCTTTGGAGCTTAATAAATCCATCATTATCCGACTAATCATTGTAATCAGTTTACTCCAAACCAGTAAAATTATCAGGAGAGAATGATTTTTAAAATATCATTTAGTACTAGAGGACAAAAGTAGGGGATACAAAATTTCAATAAATTAAAACTCGTAAAAAATAAGACGCTGAAGTAGAGTTAGATTCAATAAAACCAAGCAATTGTAAAATATATCCCATCAGTAATATTTATAGTGTAAATATGGTCAGTCGGTAATGACTGCCAAGAATCGAGAAGCCTTTCTCGGATAAACGCTTCGGTACCTCCCGTCATTCCAGAAGCTTCTCGAACATCAAAAACTAGAGATAAAATGGCCGCTAGCGATAGCGAGAACACAGTCGAGTACGAGCAAGCCGCGAGTCGTAAAACACGAGCGCAAAAATAAATAAATAGTAAAATAATTTAGTTGATAAGCGTTAGATGTCAGTAATTAGTGTTAAATAAGTTAGTTAAGTAGTTAATAAGTGTAGAGTAATTATTTTGACACACGATAAAGTTACACCATAGAGCACGTTTTTACATTATGATCGACCATACAATTTTGCTGAACAACCTTAGATAAGTACATGATAATGTGCCAATAAATTTTAATAGTATTTCAATGAACAAAAAAAATTCAGAAACCCCAACAGCAAGTTCAAGGTTCATTACAATTTTTAAATTGTTATACTTGAACAAGTGTGGTTGTATATATATTATTTAGGTGCTTTTATATTGAAATAGACTATCATTTGTATGAAATTTAAAATTTTCATTTTACCAAACGATTTATCACATTGTATTGCACGTTTTTGAACATTTTACTGCACGAATGCTGCGGAAATTTTCAGTTTTACTTTAACTATTCGCAAACATCGAGAAAAAGAAAAAGTAATTTTGTTTTGGCCTCCTTCAGAAAGTTACGTGAGGAAAACTTCGAACAACAAACAACGCCTAAGCAAGTTACTGAAAACAAAATTAATAAGGGAAATGAAGGCGGGTTTAAATAAAACACGAAATAAGAAAATAATTATTCAAGCGTGGGAGTAATATTGTAAATGATGGATCTCTAAACAAATCCTGTTCCAAAAACGCTTTCATTATTTCAGGTATATTTTTTGAAAGAGACTTCAGTTTATGTAGGTGGGCAAAAGTCGTATAAGAGTAATCGTGCGTTCACCATACAACGGAACATGGTGATTGCTATAATTTGTTTTAACTGGATTTGTTGTTTATTTCGAATGGAAATCGGTGAAGGCGGGAATAACTTGACACAGTTCTTGATCTCGATTGCAGCTATTAAAATTAATCGTTAAAGTTGATGGATGGCCGAGTTAAAAGATATGACAAATTGTATTGTACGAAATTTAATAAAAACTATCACTGTCTATTTAAAGATTAATCACTGAGTAATGTTCAGATAACAATCGTGTATAATAAAATTTAAAACACGTAGGTAAGTTTCCAAAAAATAACGAATAAACCCGCTCATGTCTTTTTAATATTTCTACAGGATTGGTTTCATTTTCTGTATTATTAACTCTTTGTTTTCTATTCTAATTTGGGAAGCATTTAATTGTTTTTTCCTTCAATAAATTCAATTGGGTAGCCAACGTTTTTGCACCACAAAAAGCTTTAACCATTTCAACACCGAATAATTTTTTGTTTGGTTCTGCGTACAAGTTATATTTAAAAATGTTATAAAAGGCCTCAGGGCGATGAAAGCAAATTAGTACTTTATAAGACGAATTTACTTTTTACGATAATTTTATATTTCGATATAAAAAATTCGGGAATCATTCTTTTAATACTTGATATCTACTCTTTAGGTTTATTTTTATATCATTCTCATGTGTTTATAGGACGTTTCTTTTATAAATACATATGCTACTTGCACAAAAAATATTGCACCTCAAGATGATAAATATTATTTGCAGTTTTTTTTACTTAACTCACAATTTCAAATTATTGGGTTATGTTATGTTAGGTCAGCAGCTGTGGTGGGGGAACGAGGCTGCGTCGTATGCGATTTCACGCGTTCGGAGCAACTTACAGGGCTCTTTTTGTCCATTTCTCACTTCCTACGTAAAAGTCCAAGATATACGTTTTCTACTTTGATAAACTACAATATACTTTAATGTAATACATAAATTCGCACATTTTGCAAGTGAGTAAAAATGTTTATAACGCGATTGTGCAAGAAACCATCTTCCGCACACTTAAATTACACATTATTATATATCACTTTCCGCCACATAGTTTTTTCAGCTTGAAATTTGGTGAAATTATGAATTTTTAAAGAAAGGTTAATTTTTAAGGGGTTTTTACCGATTTTATTGGTGAAAAATGGTCCGTTTGGGTTGTACAACAAACTGTCTTGTAGTTTTAATTCTCTAGAAAAGTTTTATTGGTCGTATGTTTTATAAATTTTAATTTAACAAATTAATGTTATTTTTTCACTAAAACTATTCATTAGAAGTAGCCGTGAATTACTATATAATGGTTTAAATTCCATTGCCTGAACTTTCAGTCATCTAAAGTTAATTTAGTTTTGTAATTCATTTTGAAGCGTCAACTGCAATTCTGCATATTTAACCCCTTACAAATAAAAAAATTAATTCAAAGAAACCAATTTTATCTAATTAATAAAATTATATTCTGAAGAATCCTCTCAGAAAGAATCTGAAGAATACAATTGTTGCCCACTTTCACCATGTTTTATCTAAAGGATCTGTATTCGCCATTATAGCAGGATTAGTTTAATGATTCCCCTTATTCACAGGTCTTACTTTAAACAATAAACTTCTTAAGTTCAATTTGTAATTATATTTGTTGGAGTAAACTTAACATTTGTCCTCAATACTTCGTAGGTCCCTTCATTACTTTTCGCAAAGAAGTAAAAGAATGTATTTTTTGTAATTTAATTTGTTTATACTAATCTCAATACAGATTTTGTTGGGGCCAATAGATGGGTTTTCATTTATGAATCGCCTTTTAAACGATAGTATAGGTTTTGACCGTCTAAATTTTAATGTAAAAATGCCTTCTTTTTCCTTTCTCATAATGAAGTATATTTCCATTACATTCACCATACTACATAATCTATAACAAGAAGAGAAAGTACATATTGTAATCGTGCTGATTTTCGAAATTTCAGATATTGGCATTTCTGGACGTTTTAAGGTCCCCTGAGTTCGAAAAACATGTTTTTGAAAACATGTCTGTGAGTGTATATGTATGTATGTATGTGGAAAACGTTTTCTCAGAAACCATAATTAGCAGACAGTTGAAATTTTGTATTTAGGCTGGATCCCCTGAAAACTCGCGACCACATCAATTTCATCATAATCAGTTAAGGGCAAAGGGAGTTTTACTCTTAATTTTTGGGTTTTTTAAGTTTTTTTATGGATTACACGATCTCAAAAACTGGTATAACCCTTTTTTTAACTTTGTATGTTTACTTTTCTATTCAGTCCTTATTGATTGCCGTTATCTTTATCTTGACTGATCTTCTGCGCGGTGAGCCTTTCTGCGAGTTCCCCTCTACTTATGTGAATTTTCAGTTTTTCTCAATTTTCTCCAAAACGACTTTACCAATTTTTACAAAATCTTAGAAATGAACTGGACTAACCAATGGCTACAACTTGTATTTGAAACATTTTTTTTGTAAAACCTCCCTAAAGGGCAATATACTCTTGAAAATTTCCACTGTGTCATTTTTTTTAAAAGGCTTTGAATGCTTTCATTAAACTTTATATATGAATTAACATATTAAATGTATACAATTTTTATTCGAAATATTTTTTTCTAAAACTGTCCTGAAGAGCACTTTACCCTTAAGAATTTTTATTTTGTTGTAGAATTTTCTTTAAAACGGTTTTGGTGATTTATAACAAATCTCATTACTTAAGTTAGCTGTTTAATACCTTTATACCTTTTATTTCAAACATTTTTATCTAAAATTGGCCTAAAGGGCACTTCCTTATGTGCATCGGTTTGTACAGTAATTGTTCAGTCTAACTGATACATCTCCATTAAGTAAAGTTGTTTTTATTCATTCCAAGTCGATGATTGGATTCTTATTGCGAAGTATGGACATTGAAATTTGTTGTTGTTATATTACATAAGTAAATTTATTTATCGTTTCGATAAAGTTAATTGTATTCAGAAACGTTTTTCAGAAACCTTCGTCATCTAACAAACAACCAAACGAGATATTTACTAATAAGAGAAAATGTTAATATTCAATACTAAATTTATTTTATAAAACGGTGATAATGCTGCCATGAATATTTTGTCTGGCAATTTGAGAAAGACTTATCTTAATTTAAATTTAAGACATTCTCTCAAATATAAATTCAATCTATAAAACGATGTTACACATCTCCATTTTTTAGCTCTATTGGTTTTGGCCTCCTCGTAATCTCGTAAGTCGTCTTCCATATCATTTGAGAATCTTTCTCAATATACTTTTTTTAGTTCTTTAGTCCTATCAGTTGTTCTGTTTCTCTTTGTTTTGTATCATTAGTACTCTTCTGGTTTTCTGTGATTAATATGCATCTTTCTTTTCTTTTGCTTGATCTTTGATTTCCTGTGTAAACCATGGTTTATCGTTTCTACAGCTGTTTCTATTGATTTTTCGTTCTCCAATAGCTTCATTCGCGCAATTAATTATATTATTTTTCATTTAAATAAATGTTCAAAAATTCAAATAACATGTCTGTTTTGACACGTTGACATGTTTTCTGCTTACTGTAACAAACCTAACAATGTTCATCCAAATTTTCCATTTCTACCTGTTAGTAAGAATTGATGTGTCCGCATTAATATGCTAACGAGCCCGAAGACGGATCGGGTCGCTTTCCTCCACACTCTGCCTACTTTTCCCTATTGGGCTGATTACTGACAACGAAACGGTTTGAACTTGTCCACGTTTGGGGATCGATCTCGAGTTGGCAAAAACGCGCCCCTATCGATCCTAGCATTCGGAACACGCAGAGAATTAATTTGTTTTCGTCACGAGGGTATTCTGACGGGATCGTTCACTGGATCGCAACGTTTTTTTTTTATTGCACAAACCGGAAGAGGGTCCATGACTACCGTCGGGGTCTGTCGTCGAGGGTTCGATATACGAAAATTCAACCCTTCTAATCAGCACGCTTCGGCTGATTAATGACTAATAGTTGACCAGCTGAACGATGGTGCTCCGCGTAAGTCACACATGGAAGCGATTTATGTATACGTTTGTTGTGTATTCATGTCCAGTATTTATGAATATTACTTTGGTTTAATCGAAGGCTATTAACGTTCCCGGCCTGTCGTAAGTGCAGGTCGGGAGTTATAACCAAAAATGAAAATACAAATTAATGCACAATTATATAACGGATCGATAAACGATAATGATAATAGTGAAGTGAAATAATGGTAATAGTGAAGTAGAAATAATATTTTCTGTTTTCAGTTCATATCGAATTGTCACGGGCGCCTGTAAAGTAACTCAAGCGTTTTCAATATGACTTCGGGTCAAACGACGCTAAATGAATGTCTATTAAGTCACATCATCCCCTTCATACGTTAGCATTTACTATAGGCTCATATTCTAATGCTAATTGATTATGCAAACCACTATTTTATTGCTCCACCCCTTAGCGAGAAAATCGGGATAATCTGGCTTAAGGCACATCATCCACACCTGTATCTCCGGAACCCCCGAAATATCAGAAAAATCATAAAATGTATTTCCGTTAAATACAGGCGGGGCTCTTTTTTACTATTTAATTGCTCAACTTTCAAGCATTTTTCTGATATTTCGTGGGCGAGTTTAATGCTAAAGTTTGAAGGGGTGGTTCTGGGATTACGCTACTAGTCCCTATCGTCAGCAATAAATTAGCAATAAAATGTGAGCCTATATAGTAGTATATATCTTCTGTGGTTAGGGAGATATAAGTATGGATGATCTGTCTTAAGTCAGATTATCCCCATTTTCTCACTAAGGGGTGGAGCAATAAAATCATACTTTGCTTGAAAGTTAAGAAATTAAATAGCAATCAAGAGCCCAGGCTGTATTTAACCTACATATTTTTTTTTACAATTTTTCTGATATTTCGGGGGTGAGTTTAATGCTAAGGGTTGAAGTGGTGGTCCTGGGATTGCGCCACTAGTACCTATCGTTAGCAATAAAATATACCGCTTGGGTTATGGAGTTCCGGAGATACAGGTGTGGACGATGTGGCTTAAGTCTTAAGTCAGATGATTCATGTCTATTTCGTACACTCCTATTTCGTACACCGGAACTTTTGTACCTGAAATTTTCCTGTTTCGTACACTGAATAAAATTACATGAATTTTGACGCCTATTTCGTACACCGACCTCATTAATGAGCTTCAGGTACGAGAAATGAACGTGATTTTCCAATTGTCATTAATTTTTGTCAAAATAGACACTATTTACATATAGTAGGTATGTTCATATATATATATACAATAAAATATACATCACAAAATGTTCCTACATAATTTAATCAAATTTGACAACATAAATCAAACGATTCAATGCTCCAATAACCTCCAATAACTCCAATAATAACAATTACCACTAACTTGTAGATCTTCCAATGTTACCTTGATTCGGTCGACCAAATCTATGTATTTATTGGCACGATTTGGAGTCGGCATGTACAGGTCACAACGCTGCTGCATAATTTCGTAGAATTTGATCTCTTCTGATAGAACTTTCATCAGTTCAAATATGTTTGGATGACTTTTCCCAACGCGCCTGTTCAACCTGATATGCCATCCTTCCACAGCGTTCGTCGTCCTATGTCGTTCGCCATTGCATAACCAGATCCAGTCATTGTCCAGCCACTGCTCCACGAAATAGCCGTTGAATTGGACCACTTTAGGATTGTTGGGTGAAATCTCCATTATTTCTAGCTATGCGTTGGATATCTGATTTTCTGGTAAGTGTGCTAATGCAGCACATCTAAGGAGATGATCACGAATTTCTTTGCTCTTCTTGAATTCTCTGACCAATTGCAATTTTTGAATCTTCCTCCATAGTACCTGATTATAGTGGAAATTGCATCCCTAGATCTTAGCTTTTGGAAACACAGAATTTACTGCGTTAATTGTTGCTCGTTCGTAGTCGATGTGGACTTTATGGGGGCTGAAGTTGTACCCTTTACTTAAAATGACGTTGAAAAACCTCTTGTATGTGGCTTCTCTGCGATTCGGGAGTAGGGCGTAGATCACAGGAATGACTCGAGATGCCTTCGGAGTACTTCCCAAGTCAATGTGAATTGTGTAGAGCTGGTCAAATAAAGGACAGCAACTCTTGAATGTGCCACCCATGAAAATTTCAGTGGCTTCTCTCAAAATTCTTGCTCCATTATCCGCAAAAATGAATATTCTGTCTTCCACTTCGTCGTCAGCCAATAAATATTTTTTCATTCCTTCCGTCAGAGTGATGTCTGCTCGTCTTTTGAGAAGAACATCTATTTTTAGAGGTCGGTGCCTCTCTCTATAGAATCTGCCCTTCACTGAAGACAATTCAGGAACATTGATGACGAAGTCAAGTCTAGGTCAAGTCTTGACTGAAGTGATTTCTTCCCTGTAGATTTGGGGAATTGGAAGCAGCCCCTTCCGTGCGCGTTTCTTCACATTCTGTAGGCACACTTCAACCTGATTTCTGGCGATAGTTGGAACACAGGTGTGACTCGACTTTGCATCTAGAAGCTTTTAGTTTGTAGCACAAGATGTTGGTATTCTTGAAAACTCGCTTCTTAGTGTAACGATACCCCAAATGCAAAATGGCTGGATTTCCTCTTTTCGTTTCCACAACTTGAATAACATCCATATCAAAATACCAATATCACTGGTCACTAGCTGAATATATTTGAAACTGATGTCAAAAGTGAAAAAATGCGGATTTATTAGAACAGCGGGTACCCACGCCACGTTCCCTTACTCTTTGATGATAATTATGTACAATCATTATAACATTCAAAGAAAACCAAGACTCATTGTTACTTATCTAATTTCTGTTGGATGGATTTCCAGATAAAATACCCCTTTTAGGTATGTAGGTTCCCTTAAGCCGATATTGGTGGGTCAGTGTACGAAATAGGCATCTACATTTTATCTAATTTATTCAGTGTACGACGTAGACCATTTTCAGGTAGAAACCCTCCGGTGTACGAAACGGTAGTGTATAAAATAGAAAACACCAGTCAGATTACCCCCTTTTTCTCACTAAAGGGTGGAACAATAAAATCGTGGTTTGCGTAACGAATTAACAATAAAATATGAGCCTGTAGTAAATGCTGACTTATGATGATGTGGCTGGATAGACATGCTGAATAATAACTGACAAGTCACAAAATAATAAGGATGAGCTTTCGAAGCTCATCACTTAACGGTAAGTGAACAAGTAATCTAGCCCAATCCACTAGCTTAGTCCTTAACGTTAAAAGAATAGAGAACACGACCATTAAACACATTTATATGAAAATCTGGTTCAGAGGGATAACTGTATCTTCTCACATAACTCCCAAGATTAACATTTCCACGAAAAGAAGTTGCTAATCGTCAGTAGCCCGAAAAACATTCCTTTTTCGGATTCAATTAACCCACACGTAAGGTTCCATTCAATTAAATCACGGGAAAAAATATTGGAGGTGGCGAAATATACGCAGAGTTGCGTACGGTGTATGTGACTTATGTAAAAGGTCACGTCTCAACGGGAAAGGGAATGTTAAACAATATCTTCAGTAACCATGTCACGTACCAACTGTGCCAACTAAATTTATGTACCTATAACATTAAACTAGTTACGATTTGACTGTATTTTTCATCTTGAAGGATGTAATTTGAATAAAGAAATGGGTATCAATGTGACTGTAAGAATTTAGTTGGTGAAAAAATGAAACAAGTAAAAAATGAACATTTTGATAGCTGTTAAGCGTAATTAGTTAAATCAGCTTTACTTTTTTTATTGTAGATGTTCCCAAATTAACCTTATAAACTCACCCATTCCAGCCTGTTATTATTTAAATGATTGACTAACATAATAGTTGGATGCTGTTTATTTACACCTGTAGTACATGTTTGAATCCTAAACCTATAATTTCGTATGGAAAAACATTCTAGGGGTTTCCAAAGTGATTATAAATTTGTATTTCAGTGGGCTCGGATAGGAAACACAAATGTAAACATTTATTTCACGAATAATTCGGTCGATCCTGGGGACGTGTTGGACAGATTAAGTTTTTCGTGTCGTGCGACATAAGAGATTGCCAGTTTGATAACGATCCAATACCTATTCCGTTATTTATGAACAATTTCTAATAACGTTCGACCGATAAATGTCCTCTATGTAACTTTGTCCGACCAATCAAATTTGTAGGTAAGAAAGAAAAGATTTCAGAATGTGCTGGTGTAATTGTAGCAACAATCCATATTTATGAATATTATTAGTTATCTTATGCATTATTCAATAGCGGTTTATTGGTAAACAAATGAGACATTGTAATAGTGGACATCGAATTCCTTGAATGGAAAATCAATTTTTACATGTATTTTATTATTAAAAGTAGCATTCATGGTCGGAGAATTCTGTCTAATATGTGATTAAACTGTTTTTTATGCATTCAACCGTCTTGGTACAGATTGCTTTAATGTGCTCCGATAACGAGAAAAGCCGAGATATGAAATTCCATTTCAAAACGTAGGTGTGCGACTTATTCTTTTAACTTATTCATTTCTCATATTAAAGAGGCTTGGTATTGAAAGAGAGAAACGATATTTATCATTTCTTTAAATGCGGTATCTTTATAAAATGAATGTATAAGTAAAAGAATTCTCTGAAAATGCCCAGAAAATAAAACACCTGGATAAAAATTGCGGTTAAAAATCCTTCATAAATAAATACTCCATTAAAAAGATTCGTTGAAATCAAATTCCCACGATTTAATCAAACCTAAGCTAACACTTAACATAAAAATATTATATTGTTACATACTTGACATTATAATTTATGTTTACTTATATTGGTCACGTGCTACCCTGGACCAGTCCTGCCCTCCCGGGTACCTTCTTGCCTTCTGGTTAATTATGTGCTTACTCAAAGTATTGCTGTATTTATGAAATTATCTACAAGGTAAAATTTATATGTATGTATTTCTACAAAAATTTTTGCTATTCTAATCGTCCTGTCAGATGTCCAAAAACTGAACTTTTAACTTGGCAACTGATCCATAAATCTACAATTTAAAATATTTTCCTCCAAAATCGGATGAAATGGATTCAATTGTCTAGAAACATTCACATGGCTTTTGTCCAAGAGAGTAAAACATTCTATTCGATTCTTAGATACTTTGATTTAATTAAATAACTGAGTCACGATTACGTCTCTTAGACCAATCTCAGTAGTTTTCGGAAAAGCGTTTATTAAACACCACCAAATTTTATTGAATACTATGACAAATAAATCTGTCTCTTAAACCAAATTCATTAAATATTCAAAAAACAACTAATGAGCACCAATAGTTTATTTAGAATTCTAATTAACATTTAACCAGAATTGAGACATTTGTAAGTAATCCAATAAATTGCAGAAAAATCTAATACATTCTAGTTACTCTATTAGGAAGTTCACAAAACTGTTGTCCTGTTATGAAAAATCCATTTTTATATTTTTGTAATAAAAATTTGAATCGCCGCTCAAGTGTCAATGCTGTCACTGTTAAACGTCGAAGTAGCTGTCAAGCAACCGAAAGTGGTTCCAGTTCTACCATTTTAAAGTAAAATTTAGGATTTCCAACTTAAACAGTATTTCTTGATCACGTTGTAGTTCAAATATTGGGCATTTAAATGATATACTGTAGTTTCCCGAAAAGTCGAAGTCCATTTAATTTATACAAACCCTTCCCAACTTTTAATAAAAAATATACATTCCTTAATGCCTTTTAAACCAAATCTCACAAATTTCCAAAAATGTAACTGAGGTTGTTTATTTAGAAAAATTAATACCTATAGGATTTTACCAAAACTGTGAGTTTTGAAAAAAAATAGCTTACGGATAACTTCAATGTATTCCAGTTACTCCACTCAGAAATTCGAACAATTTTTGTCTTATTAACAAACGTTCAAATCGATTTTCTATAAACTAAATTTTTCACCAAGCGACTGATCCATAAATCTAGTTTCTTCCAATTTACGTATTGACCCAAAGACCAATTATCACGCAAATTCGTATGACTTTTATACGAATAACTTATAATTTTGTTTGTTCGGCACAAGTTTACAGTTTAACTATGCAACTAATTCATATATCAGGCATTTAAATGAAATTCTGCTGGTTTTCAAAAAATCTGACGAAGTCTAGTCAATTTGCAGGAAATCTGTCCAATCTTTAATCAAAACCATGATCCATAAACCCGTGGGTTAAACCAAGTTCGGTAAATTGTACACAAAACTAATGAAATGTAGTCGTTTATACAGAAAAAATAATTTAAGAGAACCGAAAATGTTACTTTTGGGACCGAATCAACAGTTTAACTCCAATGTATTCTAGGCATTTATTGAGAAATTCACATAATTAATGCCTTGTTAACAAATGCTCCAACCGATTTTCCAAAAACTAATGTTTTACCAAGCAACTGATCCACATATTTTGGTTTCTTTCAATTTTCGTAATGTCTCAAAAATGAAGTCGAATCACATGAAGTTGAATCAATTATGCAAAAAATTCACATGGCTTTTGTTCGAGAAAGTAATACCATTGTCAATTCTGAAGAAACTGAGAGTTCCATCATGCAACTATACTCCATTCGAAATAGGGAGAGAGTAATAAATAACTCAAAATCGGAGGTTAGGGTTGTAACAAAGGGCATACCATCCTTATTTCCCTGATTTTTAAATATAAATTAAATTCACCCATCGAACTGTTTCCATTTTAAGATTTCTTGAAGTTGTATCGTACATATAGTGATTAAGGATTGAACCTAAAAGGAATGAATTCATATAATTACCAATTTAATCGGTGCCGTTAACGAAATATATCAATGAATGATATTACTTGTAAATATTGAATACTTTTAGACAATTCGTCAACTCGGAGACCATTTTGGAAAGGGTCTTTTTTAATGTGGACACTTAATAATTTGTTCAGGCACCTTTACTCTTCCACTAAACTACTTAGTTAACTGTTACCAGAGATTTACCTGTAGGATTAAGAATTACCTGGAAATGGGGTCGAAAGTTCTCCCTCCGTTGAAGGAGGTATAAAAGGGAAATACCTGAATTTCGGTTATTCTTATTCTAATAGTCTTACTATCAAGAATTAAATATGTCAAGTCTTATGAACTTTACCCCGTGTAAGTTACCGAATAAGCAAGCGTTATCGTGTCGTGAAAAAGTGGTTGTTTTAAATGTATTTAACGGATTGAAACATCTACATCCTAAATCCAGCGTAGATGACCTAGTTGAAATGTGTCACAAAATGACGGGATATGGAAAATCAACGATATATCGCGTCAAAAGGGAAGAGAGGAGTGGAGAGGTGAAGGCTCCAAAATCTGCACCAGGAAGACCTCAAATGCTTGTTGATGAGGATAGCAAGAGACTCATTCGTCGAACGCTTCATTCCTTTTTTTTCAAACGTGAAATCCCAACATTGGATAAAATGTTACATGAACTGCCAGAAGACTGTATGACATTGAAAAGGACCAAGTTGTGGACGATTCTGAAGGAACTAGGTATTTGTTGGGATAAGCGAATTAAAACTTCTCCTCTTCGGGAATCCGATGAAATTATTTGCTGGCGAAGAAGCTACCTCAGAGATATTAAAAAATTTCGACAAGAAGGAAGGGCTATTTTTTATCTGGATGAAACCTGGGTAAACCAAGGATATACCGTGGGAAAAGTGTGGCAGGACAAAAGTGTGGTGAATCCGCGACAAGCCTTTTTAGAAGGTTTATCAACAGGACTAAAAGCACCGGCTGGAAAAGGTAAACGACTTATTGTTACCCACATCGGCAGTACTAGTGGCTTTGTGGATGGCGGCTTACTTCTTTTTGAATCGAAGAAGACGGGAGATTATCATGAAGACATGAACGCGGACGTTTTCGAGGAGTACTTCGTTCAAATGCTCGATCTCATCCCACCTGGTTCCGTAATTGTCATGGATAATGCGAGCTATCATTCCAGACAGGTCGATAAATCCCCGGTAATTTCTTGGCGGAAGGCTGAAATTTTAAATTGGCTGATAAGAAAAAATATTCCGTATAAGGAGGACATGGTCAAATCGGAATTGATATCAATTGTAAAGACCTGCAACTTTCGTAAAAGGTATGCAGTTGATGAAATGGCACAAAATCGCCAAATAACTGTGCTTCGTCTTCCGCCCTATCACTGCGAACTCAATCCCATAGAATTAATATGGGCTCAGGTAAAAGGCTATGTTGCTCGGGAAAATAAAACATTTAAATTAAAAGATGTTAAAATTCTTCTGGAAGAATCCATTCGCAGAACCACCTCTGAAAATTGGCAAAAAGTCATAAATCATGTTATAAAAGAAGAAGAAAAATTTTGGGAGTTAGATTTTATGATTGATAACGCCGTGGAACCCTTAATCATTACTGCACAGGATATCAATGAAGAGAGTTCTTCAGATGATTCTGAATATTAATTAATTTCAACTTGAAAACATTCCTGAACATTGCGTCTTTCCAAAACCTCACGATTACTCCTTTTTCTTTTGAACGTGTACCTTTTGTATACCTGAACGGATTCTTGTACGAGAAAATGAGATTTCTGAAAATCGATTTAGGTATACTTATAGTTACCTATATTATTATTAACTTAAGATTTAAACCGTTTTGAACTGTTTAAACAAGATTTGTTATTCTTGTAAAAAAACGTTTATTTCCAATAAATATATTATTATTTTAAGCCATTTAGTTACTTCTTTTGTATAATTTGTGAAATTGTGCCACGTTCCTAGTTTTAAAATTTTTTTGTTTCTTATAAGCTTGGACAAAAGTGATGTTATGTATACTTTGTGCTTTTGATATATTAATTTAGTAAGTAATTAATTTGGATTGATGTATATTTCTATCCCTTATGGCATATGCCAGTGTTAGGTATAATATTAGGAAAAGTTCAGTTCTTTGAGTAAAAGTGAATTAATTATAGTTTCATTTCGACCTCACGGTATAAATTTATTATTTATATATAGGTTCCATAAATTCTAAATAAACAAATATTGCTTATGATTACTTTTTTTCTTTAAATAAAAAACCCCATGGCGTGACACTGATGTGACGATTTCAAGTAAACGAAAACAGTGCGAAATAACCGAATTGGAGTAATAGAGAAAGAGCATTCAATTCTTCATAAGAAAGATAAAGACGGATTATATCCCTTGACCCGAACGCAGGTAGAAATTTGATCCGGGTGCTTTTCAATGTAATAGTTCCTAGGAACAGTACAGAGACGTATAACTAAATGCAATGTTTATACATATCTCGCCAGTACTACAGTTTTTGAGGATTTGCATTTATAATGACATTTTATTACTCTCTCGATTTTCCGAATGGAATATAGTTTATGAATCGGGCATTTAAATGAAATTCTATAGTTTTTCGAAAAATCTGATAAACTTGTCAATTTTTGAAAATTCTGTTCAACTTTCAATCAAAAACACGGTCCATAATGTCTTTTAAACCGAATCCAGTAAATTTTCCAAAAATCTAAAGAGGTCGTTTTTTCAGACATTTATTTAACATTTAACCAAAATTACAACTTTTGTAACCAATTACAAATTAATCAATTACAAATGTTCCAACTTTTTCTCAATATTAATTTTTTTACCAATCACTTGTATATCTGGGTTTCTTCCGATATTCGTATTCTCCCAACAAAAAACATAAAGTCGAAACAATTATGCAGTAAATGAAATGATTTGTTATTAATTTTTGTCAGTTCTGCCAAAACTCACCTTTCTACTATGCGACTAATTCATGAATCTGAAATTTAAATGAAATTCTGAATTTCCACGAAATATCTTACGAAGTCTTGTCAATTTTCAAGAAATCTGCCCAACTTTTATTCAAACAATGATAATCCAATCTTGCAAATTTTACATCAATCTGATAAACAGCATTTGGTTCTTTGGAAATTAATGTAAATTGTAACTGTGACTTTGGAAACCAATTCAATAGTTTGCAGAAAAATGCAATGTATTCTAATCACCTTGTTCAGGAATTTACATAATTTTTGTGTTTTAACAAACGTGGCAGTTAATTTTCTATAATCTGTCAAAATAACATGTAGAGTAATAAAATCTCATTATAAATGCAAAACCGATACAAGGTGGCATCCTCTAAATTTTGGAAGTTTTATAATGTCTTACACGCTGCCTTACGGAATCGTTTCGTATTTTGAGTGACTCGCCCGAAACACGTGTGTCGGGCCATTGTTAAGATACCGGGAATAACCACTCTCAGGCGTACGCTTGGGGAATAGGAATAAATACGCCATAGTCGGTAACTGGAAAAATTGTGTGCGTGTGCGTGTGTGTATGTGTACCATTATAACTCATTTATTAATTTTCGTTCATTTCTTTAAGAACGCCTTTGGTTCCCGGCGAAATAATCGTTTTATTACTCCATGGGTTATTTTGACAGACTTTATAGAAAGTAATCTTTTCATCAAAAAACTGATCCGTAAATTCAGATTTTTCCCCATTTCCATATTTTTCAAAAAAAAAATCACATGAAGTCCATTCTATTATCTAAAAAAAGACAGTGCATTTGTTCGAAAAACTAATATTTTTGGGGCAATTCTATACAAACTGACAGCAACTGAACCTGGCCTTTATACTAAATCAATAGTTTCCGAAAAAGTGTGATGATCTAGTCCCTTTCCCAATAGTTAAATAAAAATTTGCCTAAGTTTTGCCACCCTTATCCCAGCACACTCGTCAGGAAGGACCCTGACCTAGATAGAAAGGTATCCTTTTGTAATATAATCTAGAGTAATATTCGACCGTAGGACTGTTTTCTTCCTTCATTTACTTTTTGTTCCGCGAATAAGACCTACTTTTTCCAATTATCGCCGATTGATTTGCCACATTTCATTGGATTTCCAAACAAAGCACTTAAACAAGCCTAGCGAACGAACGTGAAAAGTTATGCCGTATTTCAGGAAACGGTAAACTTTTCGACGATAACATGCTTTCGACTCTGGTGTATATTTTCTCTCCATCTCTGTCTACTTCTCCGTTTCTTTTGCAGACGTGCGCGCGCAGGCGCCTTTTTCTTCATCTTTTTTGTTTCTCTTCGTGGAGTTGCGAACTCTGGGAATTTTCGCCATTTAAGGTTTTCTGGGGAAACGGCTGAATTGATTTTAATTAAATTCCCCGATAAACAGCAGAGTCGGAAACAAGGTTAAGCATTTTCCTGTGATGTAATGAAAATCACTAAAAAATTGGAAATTCCTTACAATAGCTGAACTACATACTTAAACTAGTTCGCTAGCACGATAAATACCGCAAGTACGTTGAATACTAAATAGTTTAGATCAAGAACACGCGGAAGATCACCAAAAGGTTAAGGAGGTATACCTAGATGAGTCATTCTAGACGAGATTCATTCATATTCTAGGTATCGTTAGAGTCTTCCAAATTAACACGAGTCGCTAATAATTTCCCTTCAATGATGCTTGCGTTAATACTAGCAGATTCTTGTGAAACTCCTATCACACTGTAACAAAAACACCAATAATTGAACCTAGATTGTAAAACCTTGGTTGGTAGAGCAAATAAGATTTACCGTTCAGTTAAATCACAGGAATAAATGAATATCATATGGGATAAGTTTACAGAAAGGGATTTCTACTGTAGCCGATTACTCAATTGACAATGGTCATAAATATGTGATTTGGGAAATAAATTAGTACTGAAATAAATCTTTATATTTTATGTGGAGTAATTTGGCTGGTGAAATTTCATTGTTCGCATATTTGTGTATGTGTGTGCTTGTGTATGTAGGCCGTAGGGATGCAAGGGTGATTCATAAAGCTCGTCATCGTCACTATGGCGACGACGAATGTCCTTCCGCGGGATGTTGCCAAGTAAGGTAAATTGTCCTGCATATTATACTCTTTCTGCATATAATCATCAACATTATTTTAAACTACGGATAACCTGACAAATAAATAGCAATATGTGTTTTTTAATTGTAGTTGTAATTGTAATTAAGTGTGTGTGTTGGGCTAAAATTGGATAATTTCTAATATCAAAATTCGTTCTTTGCTAATATGGAAGATTATCAATTCACTCTCGTCGAAACGGAACATATATCATATATGTGGTCGATATTGTTAATATTATAAACACAATGGCAACCTTCTAGGATCTTAATGGCAACAAACAGCTAAAGACTACAAGGTAGGCGGACCTGTCCTACACTGTTTTAAACTACTAAATATTATGACAATACAAGAATGCAACAAGAAAGTATTGTTAAAGTAACCTTGTCTCTCATCTCATATTTCATATCAGGTTAAAATCGTAAGTTTAAGAATTCCTTCTTGACTTTGTTAGATGTTTGTTTTAAAATTCGAACGAGTTTAGTTTTAGATTAGTGCAAACTATGAATAATACAAGTAATTAAAACGAAATGGATTATTAACGATATTAAATTAAGAACATAAGTTAACATGAGCTTCCTGATTCTGTAGATGTTGATGAGGAGATTTATATGCAATAGTAGAGTTTATCCTGTAACTTAAACCCAGTTTAACGTTTTTGTTATTTCCAGAATGAATGATGAGCAAGATGTGGCCGTGTTTCAGTTGAAATATTAAATAAACAGGCATTTCAAATGCAAATTGTTATAAGTTTGGGGTTGCGTCGACGTTTTCATAGTTACTAGCTGCGAATCTACCAAACAAAACTTGATAACCGTAGATGTTATTACTTATTAATTGTAATTTATTCACTTACAGTCTGAACGTGGTTTTTGCACCACGGAACCTGCTCAATTTCTCCATAAAATTATAGATTTAAAACTTTTAAAGGCGAAAATATACAGTTCTAATGGTATGAACCGTAAAACGAGAACTAATGGAATTCAGTTTCTCGATCAAATTTAAAATTCGACGTGACGTGAGTTGGATTATGTATTTGTATGACCTTCCTGTGCTGTGTATTAAACAACTGTTTTGAAATTCTAACGAAATTGAAAAATTATGAGAATAATCTTTGACAAATATGGAATATTTTATGGGGCAGAGACCGAGTAATTTCCATAGAAGTAATTGCAGTTATGTGAAATGAAGTCACACATTGTGAGTCCTCCGAAAAAGAAATGTGATGCTGTTTGACACGACCAAAGTTAATTTGAAAAGAAGTGATTCGATTTTTGACGAAACGCTATACAATATACAAATCCTTTAATTTCTAGTTTTGATATACCGTGGAATAAGAATAATTAGGGTTAATCTGTAAAGCTTGTTATAACATAACGATTACTAAAAATAAAAAAGAGGAATAAATGGAACGCATCCAGATATCCTGTCTATACGACCAATAGATTGTTAGACTGATGGATATTAATTAAATTCCAGTATAATTCTATCTAGAGATAATAGCCTGCTGCGAACTCTCTTCTTTGTAAATGTCTCCAAGGTTTAAGTGTTCTCATTGTTCTTCTCGTTGCTTTAAGTCGCGTTACTGTTTTATTTGAGTTTAACTTCATGTCAGAAGCAACGGATGTTGTAGTGTACATTGCCCAAAAGTAATTTATTATATTTTTCTTCAATACACTTTGACTTGTTTATTAATTCAAAATTTCATAAAAACGCTATTAAACATGTCCTCAAATTTGCACTGCTTCAGAACAGCTTCCAACGGTTTCAGAACAGATCCACGCTCGCCCGGATGTAGCTAAAGCTATTTTGAAGCTGTTAAAATTTGTTTAGAGGCAGTGGCCCAAGTGCAGCTACATCTACTTTTCAGTAATTGATTCTAATAATATAAAATTTCAATGAGAGTGGAATTCTAAATTCCACACTCGGTTTAAGTCAATTAATAAACTCTTTTAAAGTTAGGTTAGTCGTTAAACAATTGCAGAAAAAATTTAAACGCTAGACTCGTGCGGATAATTAAAGTTGTTACGTAGCTGTTGAAAGCTGTTAAACGGGTCTTCAACTAACTTCTGTTTAAATAATATTTAAAATAAAATCATACATAGGCATTGTTTTATAAGTATAATACCTAATGCCCCAATCTTTTTAGAGGGATCTAAAGTCCATTCTAATGGCATCCATCTCATCATAGCTTTCTACAGTAGAGTTAAATATGTTATCTTTTCTTATCCCTCGCTTAATGTGATCAGCCGGTTATTTTTTGAACAAAAAAGGTACTAACCGACTTGACCACATTATGAATACTATTGGCTCTTTTCTATAGACAAACTATTTCCGTCAGATGGCACTACATACAGATATGTTCGGCAAATATGATGGATCCGCCTATCAAAAGATTTACGAGCATACACAGATGGTCTTTGGTAATTTTGGTCTGGTGTTCAGGAAGCGTCTTAGAGAGCCTTTAATTTGAACCAACAAGAAATGTTTCCCAAGTGTCAGTCTCGATTTTGATGATATTGCAATATGTTTTAGGGCATTTGATTATAAATCACGTATTATTTTGCGGAAATGCTTCTAGTAGGTAAAATCCACCCCTGGAAAAAGTCAACTATTTCAAGCACAAATCAAGTGATTTTAATAAAAATACAGGCGGTTAGTATATCTAGTATCTAGTACAGTTTATTTAGAAAGTAATATATTGTGTAGGCGTGAAGAGTTTTTTTTTTCTAAGCGTTTTGACATTGTTGCTTGAATTCACTTGACGAATTCTCTCTTACGATTTACATGTGCATTGTAATCGGTGCTTCCGTTGTACGTAAATACGCAATAATCTTGATTTTCGATAGGAGTGGCAACATCGATTCGTATGCTTTCAACGTGACATTTGTTTATTTACATTGCACTTCCAGAAGTATTTTAGATATAATTCAAAATAGATACAGTGATTCATAGGTGAATGATTACAAAATGCTTGAAGATGTTGAATCAATTCCAAAATTTTTAATTTTCTTACGGTTTTAATTAATATAATATAATTAATATAAAATCTGATCAGACCTTTTTGCTTTTTAAGACTAATTGTTTTGAGCCACCAAGTTTTTTTGTTATTGATGAGAGTGTACTCCAGTTTAGAATGAATCGCAGAACAAATTTGTCAGTGGAGGAAGCAGTAAGAGCATCAATTTTTCTGTATGTGGGATACTCAATGCGTCATGTTGTTAATGTGATAGGAAGAAACCATTCCAGCATAAGTCGCATGGTTGGACGATTTAATGAGACTGGTTCTCATTTACGAAGGCCGAGACATGGGCGAAAACGGTGTTCTAATCCAATAGATGAGCGTTTCCTTCGACAATCCGCTGTAAGAAATAGGAGAACGACTAGTACCATCATACAAAATGAGCTCGTTGCTGCTTGCAATCTTCTTGTATCTTCCCGAACGATTAGAAGGCGCTTAAATAAAGCTGGATTAGACAGCAGAAAACCGGCCAAGAGACCAGAAACCAACTCACCAGAGAGCATAAAATTCAAAGATTGCCTTTTGCGAGACAACATCAAGATTTGACTCGCAATGATTGGAAGAGGGTTTTATTCTCAGATGAAACGAATATCAGCCTTAAATCTTCTGATGGACGTGAGCGTGTCTGGAGAAGGCCAGGAGTGAGATTTGCAAGTTGCAATATCTCTACAAGAGTTCCGTTTGGTGGTGGCTCTGTAATGTTTTGGGGAGGCATCTGTTTCGATGGCCCCACAGAATTGGTCCCCATACGTGGTAGGTCAACGAATGCGAATTATTATCTGGAACATATTATTGTTGACCATGTAATGCCATTTGCTCCTATTGTGGGACCGAATTTCTTGTTTATGCAAGACAATGCTCGTCCTCATGTGGCTGGGCAGGTATTTGCTACTTAAATGCTATAGCTAGTCCGTTCATGGCATGGCCAGCCAAAAGTACTGATATGAACCCAATAGAGCATCTATGGGACGATATTTAATAAAAGGATTCGACGTCGTACTTCTCCACTTGCCAACCGCAATCAAATGGTAGATGCAGCAATTCAGGTATGGGAAAATATTCCCCAAGAAGTCGTTCAAAATTTGATCTTCAGTATGCCAAGACGCATAGAAGCAGTAATTGGGAGTAGAAGAGGACATACACGATATTAGAACAGCTCTAAGTCTAAAGATTCTATTGTTTTCATTTGTTTCTTGTTTGCGTTGTTTTTAAGAAGAAAAGTTGTTTAATAAAAAAGGATTAGAAATAATGCCATGATTTGCTGATTTCATTTACTAGCTACTAGACAGTACCTAATTATAAGCTTTTATAAAAATGTTATTGCAATATTAATTTCGATAATGTAATTATAGAAGTGTGTATGTATAATTGTGTGGTGCGTTAAGTTTGTCCATGAGTTTATTATCAGCTAAGCATTTCATTTTGACTTTTGTTTCATTCACTGTAACTGAAATCCAAGGTTTTCATGTATTTAACGCCCCAGGCACCCCACTAATGCGACAGGCAGACAGGCAGGCAGACGGAAGGACGAAGGTAGGCAGGAAGACAGTCAAGGCAGGCAGGCTGGCAGGCACGCAGACACACGATACCGCGCACGCACCCCTAAACACGCGCGCACGCACAACGTTTCTACCCTTCCGTCGCTTCCACTTGTATTTTGGTTGTTGCCTTGACGACTGTCAGTGTCATAGCACGTCTGCCGATCCACTACCCACACATACACACACACACATATACATTTCGCTCCTCGCTTCGCCACCGCATCCGAAGGGTTGCCAGGCAACGGGAGCGCCGCTCTCCGCCCCCACGTATGAGAATTCCGCTACCCAAACACCAGCAGTTGCATAATTTCAGTCGCCGCCGTCTAGATCCGGGGAATTCCGCACAAAGGGTGGGGAGAACCGCCACCGACACACTAGAGCCCGGGAAACTGGATTTTTACGACCCCGGGGCCAAGAGCTGTGATTCAGGGGAGAGAGGAACAACCACTCCACTCTATAGGGGGAAATTCAACTAGCGCTCGATTGATGGAAACAATGAGCCGTTTTCCAATTTTGTTATATTCCAATTGGGCGATTAAACACGAAGTAAAAATATGGTGTCCATATAGTGACACTCGAGTTTCGAGATTTGTAACAAAGTATTGATTTTATAATCTCTAGTTAATTTGATGTCGGCGAACGATTGTTCGAATTCGTGTCCATACAAATACTCTTAAAAACGTGTGTGGTGCCAAAAGTCCAATTAAAAATACTAATCCAAAGATCGATGCGTTCGTTATGGTGTTTATTACATAACGGCAAGCATTGAGCGTTTTTACCCAAAATTCATATTACTATGGCTATGAATTTTAATTGAAATAGGACCCTACTCTAACGACTCCAGTTGTATTGAATAGTCAATAATAACCTACAACCTATGGCACTGATAAAATACAACTTTGCCCATGATAGGTAAAACCAATTTTATTAAGAGGTGAGCTTTGCTAGGGAACATTGTTGTTCTGTCGCCGATCAGCTGGTACAGCTACAAGAACTAGAGTAAATACCCAAATGCTACGCAATAAACTACATAAATATCAGTTCTATGCGACATCCAGGTAATTTTCTGAAAAAGACAGACTAATGTGATTTTAGAGACAAAACCCAGTTTCTGAATTTTTAATCTGTTACGACTTTTTCATAGAAATATCATCCTTATTTAGAGATTCTTTTTATAAATATGTGGGAATGAATAAAACCTTAGCTACTAGAGCCACACGCATCTGCCAAGGGGAAAATCTTCAGGAGGAGAACAAACATTTAAAAAATGTGTTAAAGAGAAATGGATATACAAAACAAGACATCAACAGGGCCTTACGAAAAAGCGAAAAAACTACGGGAGGCAGAGAAATGGAACAACGAGGAGTGGTATACCTACCTCACATAAAAAGCATCACAGATAGAATAGGGAAAGAGATGAGAAAGAAAGGAGTAAACCCGATATTTCGCCCCACCCGTGGAATACAGGAGAGTTTAAAGGGCCCCAAGGACAAGAGGAACCAATTATCAACACCAGGGGTATACAAAATACCATGCAAATGCGGAAAAGTCTACATTGGCACCACAAAACGATCCACCAACATAAGGATAAAAGAACACAAGAGGAACTGCTGCCTAGGACAAACAGAAAAATCTGCGGTAGCAGAACACACTTTAATGGAGCCTGGAGACTATCAAATCCTGTTTGAGGACACACAGATTTTGGCCAACACTCAACATTTCCACAGACGACTACAGAGAGAGGCAATTAAAATTTTCAAACACAAGAACAATTTCAACTGGAAGGAAGAATCTTTAAAGATAAACAGTACCTGGATTCCCATATTTAACAGAACGAAAATTAAACCATTAAACAGGGAAACGGTCAAAGAAGGGGCAGGTATTCAAGGGACCGAACAAACAGACATCTTAACAGATAATCATGGGAGCACAAAAACAAACGTGGCAGGTCTAAGAATGTAAAGTGTCACGAAGTGTCAAGTCGAAGATTCATTCGAGGGTAATTTTCGAAGCAGTCGAACGCTCAGAAGACTACCACATCGCCTGCCTCTGAAGATGTTTGCCGCAGAAGCAGACGAATCGTCAGGTTACTTAAACCTTTCTGGACCACGGCCAAATAGCCCGGAAGAACGCTGCACATTTGACTCCGGCCGTGAAAGCCTACGCTCTTGGATGTGGTTTTTAAGTTATACATCGGTTATGCCAAAATGACTAAAGCTACTAATATGGCCAAACATTATCTCAAGTGCTCCAAAAATGATAACCTAAATTCGTTTTAATATGACGAGGACCATTTCATCTATCTTAATGGGGGGTTTCCTTTATGGAGACAGGTTCTGTTGCATTCATTAATGAACTAATAGACCGAGGTGATAATTCTGGTTCATTGGATAATATATACTAAGAAAATAAACCATCCATACCATACAGAATAAAAGTAGGACGTAAGACACGAATCATACATGAATGGTTCAGATAGTTGGTTTCGATCCTGATAGATTTTTATTTAGCTATTAAACCATCCTGACAATCTACTGCGTAATAAGTGTTTTTTCTAGTCTCCTAAAAGTGGAGAAATGAACCAACCTAATGTTAGACCTAAATGTTACTGTTAGCGTCTAAATGTTACCACTAACCAATTCCTAGAATCCAAAATGTATGATGAAAGTTTTTGTAAATTTTCTCCCTAACAACAACCTCTTTGTCCAAGAAACCAGCAGGTTATTGGCCCTTCTCCCAATTCTTTCGCGAGCTTTGCCATTAACCTCTCATTAAAAAGTGGTGTTAATCGTAACTTGCGACCACCTCTGTCAAGCCTTTCCGTCACAATTTACTATATTAACTGTCGCCTAAGGAAAAAACAACACTTTTACTTTTTTGAAGTGGGAATACATATTGATTCACGGACAGCGCTCTCCAATCAACAATGATACTGTTATAACCATGCATATCTTTGTGTCTAATAAATAAGTAATGGAACATTTCTTCAACAGACTCCAAACATGTTATTTTAAATTAGACGAAATAGAAGTAATAAAGTTTAAAAATATTTAATAATATAAAAATTTAATAACATTTAAGGATTTCGAGGTGGTTTATATATACATACACCACCTTGATAATGTGTAAGCAGGTAAATATATAGTTTTTTTGATATAACGAATTTCATCAGAATTTATATTAAATTTATGCACACCAATTTCGTATCATTTCAGCAAGTACGCTATATAAATGAGCGGCCAAGTGTATGTGCTTTGTACTCTCAATGCTAGAGTCCGTCGGCATTTGAACGCCACATAATCGATAGATGAATAACTTCCTAAGCTGAGTTCATGTTAAATAGTTAAATACACTGACAACTAACTGTCAGCGATATCATATGCGAAAAAAAGATAATATGCGTAATATCAATATTATTAGTACATATACAAAATTTGAAGTAATGTAACTTTTCAGCAAAGTGAAATTTTCAAAAAAAGGTTTACATCCCTTCTTAGTTTATTAGTTTACGTTTAGTCAAAACAAGATAAAGCGCACCACGTCTTTAAAAAATATTTTTATTTGTATCACATTAGATCAGCCCTGCATCTCTTTTATCGTTCTTTTGTTATGTCAATTTGGACCACGAGATTATCAAACATGTTTAAGCAAAGTTACATTAGTAATTAGATAATTTCAAATACCATTTAGAATTATTAAATTTTTAAACTCATTTTAATAAATAAATAAATTAAATTTGACAAATGGCCGTTCTTTTAAACTCTCCCAAAATTATTTTCAACTACAAGGAAAATGAAATAGTTTAACATTACAAAACTAACCTTACAATCAGATGCATATCTCTCGCTGCCCTCACATGAAGTTCTCTGCCATCGTCGACGATATTACTCACCTGAAAAATCAAGTCATAAAATATTATAATATACATTCCTTTGCAATATATGGCGGACGGGAATTTCAAACACCCTTAGCGGAGAGATCGAACTAACATGCCAGCCAAACAATATTGAGCTTTAAATTTCTCGTTCCTAAGTCGGTCAATCGGAAATTACGGTACAAAGCTGTTTATATCAGGGGCGAGTTTAAGTACTAAATTATTTTATGCGAATTGCACTTTACAGCGACAAAATTCGAACAGTTAAAATGTACCTGTAAATTTGTAATAAACGCATCATGTCATGAAAATTATATATTTAGTGAATGTAGTCCTTACTCATTAGAATATTAATGACATTTTACTGCAGAAATGTACTTTTTGTACACTGTACCCAAATCAACTAAACATGCAGTGGATTTATTTAGAAATTCGTTTAATCAAGTAACCTCCTAAAAATTGGAAAAATGCCATCTCACATGTAAATAGAATTGAAAATCGATATTTACAATTACATCCTGTTGTAAATGAGATGTTATCAAGAACATTACAAGACATCGCTTCAAATAAATGAACCTCATTAATTATTACATAAGTTTATAATAACACCATGTAAAAACTAAAAAACGATTTTTATAACGCTTAATATTTATTACCCATTTTTATTTGAACACGATATTTGGTTTTTAACAGCTCCTCAGTAAATTTCAATATATTAAATTGTAATAACTAGTACCGTATTTAACAAAGAGTAAAATGAGTGTATTCTACTAAAAATTACTTTTCTGGTTCAGTTTGAATTGATTAAAACGCACGTCAAATATTGTGTCTTTGTGTCAGAAGAGACTATACTGCCATCTTTTGGTATCATCCACACGATATTTGTAATAACCATGAACATACATTTTTTGTCCTCCAAGTCACTGAACACTATATATTTTGTTGAACATTACTTTATATATAAATATAAAGTCGCAAGTAACGATTTACCGTTGTTCATTTCTCATGACAACCTGCTTGCACCAATAACAATAACAATATGTCACTTGTTTGTTGGCTCTTGACCACCGAATTTTGTTTTATAAAAATATGAATCTGTTAAATTTATTTTATAATTTAAATTTTTGAGCATCTATTTACTCAATAATGTATAGTAAATATTTTTGTAGCATTAAGTAAACTAAATTTTGTTAACGATTAATTAAATAGAAAAATTACTAAAGTTGCATAGGAGTTACACAGTTGTTTAATAAATTTATTAATCATAATAATAACATTAACTGATTTCTAGATACTGCATTCACGACGTGTAATGATAAAATATTTAAAAATCGAAAATAATTGATAATTGATAATTAGTGAATGCTGTATTTACAAATCAATTAATACCGTTATTAGAATTTATAAACCAGTTATCCAACTCTACACAACTTTAGTGATTTTTAGACATTAAATTATTAACAATTAGTATGTACTTTAGTAACCATACGGAAGCTTGAAATAACAAAAATATTTACTTGAAATTACGTCAGTTCGGTAAAAATTGACTTGAATAATAAGTAATAAATAAATAATGACTTGAAAACACAATACCATCTACTAAAAAACAACAACAGTACTCACTTAAAATTTCGAAACTATTTACTAAGTAATAAAAACTATTAAAAGTAAGTAATATATCACAAAACTACAACATTTTTTGTTAAAAAATAACAAAAGTATTTACTTGAAATTACAAAAATTTGTAAACTCTTTTATAGAACGGAATTGCAATGCTGTGTTTGTAACCGTTACAATAAATTTGTTGTCGAGAAAACTACAAGAATTTTAGTAATAATCGGCTTATTTCAGTACTTTTTCGCCATCAGTGTGACAGATGCAGTGTCTACTTGCAGTGGTATTATGTTTCACCTATTATAGTCATATATTTTAGTGTAGAAAAAAAATCTTCAATTTATTACATATATATATGTGTTTTGCGCGACTACTATTACTAATACCCCTTCTTACGAGAGCTCCGAAGTAAAGGTGCGAAATTGTCCACTACATTTTGCAAAAGATATAAGTACGTAGTAATATTTGCTCCTAATTATTTATCCATTATATCAGTATCTTATACAATTTTTGGAGTTAATCGTTCGTTAATTTTGAAGCTACCAATTTTGCGAATAACGTATGAACAGTAATGAACCACAATAACTTTGGAAGAAAACAATGTTACAAAATAATTTAAAAAAGACAAACCATTTTGACAATGACACGAAGATATGAAGACCGCTGCTTTTAGTTCCAAGTTAACTAGTCAGTTTCAAAAATCACCACCACCACCACCGAACAATAGTTATGAACACGAAAAGTCATGAAATAATTACGATCGCGACTAAATTAATCTAATAATTATGCATATTACACTCGAATGAAGTATAACGAAAACCGCAATTCGCTAAGAAAATGTTTCCCGTCTAGAACACATGAAAAACGACTCGTCCGGCGCACGGAATACACTTATTTTTCGAAAATTTTCAAAGGGATTGCCAATAAGACACTTCCGGTAATTAAAACTGACCCGTTCCGAACGTCTTACCAGTCCAAATGAGATCTATAAAGACCGAATATTGACTCACAAATTGTGCTCGTTTGCCTCGGACATATGGACAAAAAAACTACGTTGCGACTGGCCTGATAAAAGACGTGAATAGGCAAAAAATACAACGTTGTCGATTCGTTCACAGCTAGAATAATTGAAATTAAATACAATTATGAAGAACTAATTAACTATCACTCTCAGAAAGCGCAGATTAAAGTTAGAATAATTAGATCAAATAATTTAATGAAAATCAAAGATACGACAAAAAGAAAAATTTAAAAAGCTTCCAAAATAAGCCGCTGTAAAGGTAGATACTTTCCCAAAAATCATCAACTCTTGTATAATAAAATAGCATGAGTTTGGAAATAATTTGTGTTTTGAAATTTGTATAGATAAGTGTCAATTATTAATAAATTATAAAGGGTTATATATATCATATTGAGCGGTGTGCGTAAGTGAAAGAAAACCTATTTTTACAAAAGGTATATATTATATATCTAAGTAACATTCTGTCGATTATTCTATCGACTGATTAATAACTGCATTTCGAGGCACCCTGCTGACAATCTCCAATGCACAATTCTCAATTTCACATTTCAACAATCATCTCAAGTCATCACAAGTGAAATCATTAAGTAAAAGTAAGACACGAAACTGGCATATCCGCAGTGGAAGAATAATAGCGCATGGTATATGTATGTATACATGAACATCAATGAGTAACAATCTAGGAAATCGATATATGACTTTTCTCTATCTCATCACGCAAAAGTAACGTTGGGAGACACCCCAAAACGATATTTGAAACATTTTAATTTTATTGGCTAAAATTGCTATTAGGAATTGAAATATATGCATAGTAAATACAAAACAGTCAGGATTAAATATGCACAGTTTTAATTGTATATGCGAAGTCCATACAAGCAGGGTCGTTTTAGGGGTGTACATATTGTGCGTGCACATGTTTGAGGGCGGATTCTCATAATTTATAAAAGTCAAAAGTCTGCCTTGATATATCTGGAATAGAAAATCAAATTTGTTTTTTAGCGTCTGTTTTTAAAACACTCGGTACCGTGCGTACATACATAACATTAACACGATCACCCTCTACCAGAACTTTGAATATTGCTGATAGAAAATGGTCCTGTCCAATTAGAGAAAAAGTCTCCCTTTGACGAGAGTGGTACAAAATTTCCCAAAAGTCAATATGTATTTATGAATCATGCCAAATGGAGACTGAATTAACAGACAGTGATGAGTGATGAGTGCATTCCAGAAGGGTAAATAGCGTTTTTTGTTTTTGTTGCAAAATATTTTGTGATGAAGTGTTTAAAGTGAATCATAAAAGTCGCGCTTCTGTCTGGAGGCAATCATCACAAATTTGATTCACGCATGAAACATTTAAATGAAAGACGTTCTTAAAGAGGAAACGCACTATTAAAATACAACATCAGAATTACAATAACTAAATAAAATTGTTTCAGAAAAAAGGTATTTTGACTTTTCTCGTTGAATGTGTTCCCAATTACGCCTTACAGTATAATCTGTAATTACACATTACAAAAACATTACAATGTGATATGTAATTGGGAACACACCCGACGCTAGTGTGTTTAATTTATGTCTATGGTATCTCCAAATTTTGAAAGTAATAGATATACAGGGTGTCCCTGTGATTGATTGTACAAACCGAAACCAGCACTTCTGAAGTCAAAGTGTAAGAATATTTATTAACTGGCACCAACAAGTTAGAACTACAGAAATTCAAGAAATTTGTGGCCGGATCGCAGATAACCCGAAGTAAGCAGTAATAGTTAGGTTTAGGACTGGAAATACCGAAGACCTTTAATATCTGTAGATTTATTAAATTAAATGAGAGGTGAGAACCTATACTTTACTAAAAATATTATTTTGTTTGCCGATGACGCATGTTTTACAAAAATAACTAATTTACATAATGGACATGTTTTCTCCGACATAAATCCTAATTCGGATAAAAGAATAAACGTTTGAAATGAATTTAGACAATTTTATTTAATTTAATTCAACAAATCAATGATACTTTGTATTTATCACTACATCCACAGAATCACTAGAACACTATTTCCCAAAAAAAAACACGTTACGTAATTAACACATTTTTTACTTAAATACTTCTGAAGCGATCGTATCAGATTAAATTGTATCGCGTATCAATTGAACTCTCTTATGAAATCGCGGACTCTGATTGGTCCGTCGCTGCGGTTAACTTCACGCCGAGCCTCGTGGAGTTAGTTCACAATCAGCACAGAATACTAATTTCAGTAGAGACACTTCCGCCTAAACAAAAGCAGTTATACGTTTTGGTGTATCTGAAGCACATATCTGACTTAATGTGTTCGCCAGATTTGACGTTCTTTCAGAAAAATTGCACTATAATTTCTTGGCAGATGACTGGCAACACTGTGTGATCCACCAAACAAAATGGTCGAAGGTCACTTTTTCAAATTTGTCAATTGAATTTCAAAGGCGCTCCTGTAGTTACTGTATATTATACTAATGCAGCGATGTGAATTTGGCATAGATATGACCAGCATGGCGTCTCCGTCGATAAATTCTGGAAAATGAGTAGAAAAATCGTAGAAAAGTGTCGCGAGGTGCAATCTGTGGCGTTGTGTTTTAATTTTGTGCGAAAAAATAGCTGCAACGGAGGAGATAAGGATTTCTTCTGAAGGAGGTATGTAAGGTTATGTTTGATGCACGCCATTGCGATTTTGTAAATATTTTGTTATTTGGAAGACTTTTTGGTCAAATTTGACTAAAATATTTTCCAAAAAACAATTTCGAAGATATGTATTGACCTGTAAAAACGATGAGTTTATTTAAATGTGGATGGCCGACTTTTTGGGTATTTACAAATTTGTTTCTTACAAAAAATTAATTTTAAAATGTTTCTTCGTATGATGAAAATTAACATACAAAATTTCATGTCAGTAGCTAAAACCATTCATTTTTATTGGTAAAACACTGTTTTAAATATAAATGTTTTATATCCGAATAGCGTATAGTAATGATACACTTTTGGATACAGATGAGTTGGTTGAAATTCTCATATTTTAACCCTAGGACTAAATATCGTTGTGTACGGTCATTACAGGGACACCTTGTATAGACATTTAAAGGCATTTTAGAAAATCCAGATGCAAAAATGAAACCTTTTTGGAAAACCGCTCATTTAATGGTATACTGCATCAACAATTATAAATTCGGGTATCATTCCCCATCCAATCCGATACCGTTCTCAAATTTAATCTGTTACTCCATGTTGTAAATTTAAAACAGATTAAGTTACTTGCATTCAATAACAAATAGTACGATTTTATTCGCTCTACAAAATATTTGTTATTATTCGTTATGAACTTCTTGATAAGTGCTGTGTGTGACAATTGACCAAATAAAATCGTATACTCTTAAATATGTGGGTCGTTACTGTACTTTTAAACGGCTCGGTCAATAACAGGCATTAATTTTCAATTTAGTGTTGAATGGCGCAACTATCGATTGACGCTCAACAATAAGCGATATGTTGTGAAACCAAATTGAATCGTATTATCGTTTAGTGCACACCGTTCGTATTAAGGCCGATTCCCACTAGTGTAACGCGGGAAGCAGCAACGCCAGGCGCATTTTATACCCACAGTAGTATCTACCAAAGCGGAATTTAATACAGCAATATCAAATATAGACCGTATTACATTTCATGATGCGCACATCAAAAGATACTTCGCCTGTATCGATAACCAAAATAATTTACCTATCAGCGACATACATAAGCATAATAATTATGCGATAAATATGAAACCAAATTTGATGTCAGTACTATTTATTTTTCGACAGCTGAATTTTTATGGCTCAACTATAGCTCTTATAATTTTAGGTGTTCTATTACGACATTAAACTGATTGATATTTCCATGTAGGTGACAGGTTTGACATGTCTGACGCCTTGCTATTCGTATACATCCATTGCCGGGGTAGGTTAGGGCCAATCAATCAAAAATAATGAAGTACAAGTGGACACATGGGGACGTACGAGCGTGGGAGGACACACACAATTAATTTCTCATTACACTTTTCACCCGCTGACGTCTTATTCGCTGCCATTAAGAATTTACGTTTTATACAAACGACTTACCCAAGTGACTGTCTCTTAGGGCAGTGTCGTTTGCTCACCTGTTAATTTTCGTCGTTGTAGTGAACTGAGCTTCTTTGTAGATGAGATTATTGTAGAATTAATGAAGACATGCTTCTCTTTTCTACATGGGCGAGGTTAAGGGGGGCTTGGTAAAACCAAGCTCTCCCCAAACCTGTTTTAGTTTTCCAACAATATTTTGAAGTTTAAATGTACATCTTAAAGGTTATCGACTTATTTAATGGAAACATTATTACATTCAACAACGGAAAATTTTCCTCAAGGGTTTTGGTTAACTACGGCGTATTTCCGACTGAAATTCAAACTTAGTAGCTCCGCATTAATTATTTTAAATGAATTTTGATCGCAGCATGCCGTTTATTCAACTTGACACTTTTTGAATTGATAAAGAGCTTTTAAGGGTCGAAATAAAGAACTATATTGGGAAACGGCGTATATATTATCATATCCGATATTACCTCTATTGTCAGAAAGGAACATTTCTCCAAGTTCATTAGACTGATGCAAATTGCGTTGACGTAGCCAATTTCCTCCGCTTTATGTGAATAGTCCTTTTTCATGAATGAGAAGGATCAAGAAATCGATAAATAAAGTCGACCATAGGTCAAGATCGATTCAGTTATTTAGCTCTTACCAACCTTGAAATGGTTCATTTAACGATTTATTAAAACATGAAAAGGGGTAATGGGAAACTGCTAGTTCAATAAATTTGCACTATTAAACGTGAGTATCAATAAAATGTTTTGTAAAATTTATTGATTCTCAATAAGTGATGTTTTTAATCCTGATTTTTCAGGATTTAGCTATCATGTAGAATGTGATAATTGTATGTTAATATTAAATATGATAATATTGTAATAATTTATTTATATAACGATTACAATAATAGCTCGATATTGATTTCATTGTAGATATTATTCCATAATATTAACAACACCAACCTTGTGGCGCGAGAGACCATGTGCACCTTTCTCTTGGTTTTCAAAAATTAATTTTGTTAATACGTGACAGATTTTTGAATTCCTTCTTTTCACTGTTATTTATTATTTACTCAGTCTTAAGATATCTATTTAATAAGTGTCATACTTTCGAATTTATAAAAATCGCTGTAAAATAGAAAAGGTTAAAAATTGAACCAACTACGATGCAGACGAGTCCATATTTAATTATGCCAAGTTTAATGGCTTTCTAGCAGAAAGTACTCCAATTCTTTATGGCTTATTTAGAGGTATTATCACATTTGAGACCAATTTGGGGGCAATTTCACACATACCCATTCATATTTAAAAATTGTCATCAATTAAATATAGTTGTTTTAGATATTGGTGGTCATGAAATATATTGTCACGTTTATTCTAATTTATTTATTATAGTTCTTAACACTACCTAATTTATTTGGTCTATCCCTTGACTAATTAATTCATGTTAAACACTTAACGCGCTAATTTATTTGTACACTTATCGCTAGTCGGCTTATCGCACTTTTCACTCACTGCGGCTCCTGGTCTACTCCCAGCGACGGAACCGTCTCGTAATTTATATCCCTAATAATGTCTTTTCGAGAACCTTTCGGGTTATTGTGTCCCTAATTGGACGTTCCCGATTAATCGAGAAGAGAGTTTTTATAGTCGAAGCGGTCTACCGAATTCTCCGAAGCGGTCCCCTTTGAACTCCTCCGCCTGCGTCAGGTACGAAGGAGCACGCTTCACACTGATGTTTATATTTCGCGTTACAGTATGAATTGCATACACTTTTACGCCATTTTTTCTTCACCGTATTTGTAAGTAGAGATTTCTGAACTTGGGGATCAGTATATTTGAATCGGATAAATACAATTTCGAAACAGTTATGGATCTACTATCCACCGAGCCGATATGCCTTGTTTCTTTCTTTTTGCAAATATACCGTCTAACTCTCGGAAAGTTCGTTCCTCTGCCCACAAAACGTGCGTTTTCCGTCATTTATTATTTATTTGTGATTCCTACTTATTCTTTTATTGTCATTTCGAACGTGCGAACTCAACTAACACTGGATACGTGTTGATTCATCGAACACGATCATAAATCCATCTGATCATAAAATCTAGCGATTCGTGCGTCCACACCTCCGTCATGCTTTCGTGCTCAGATGCAGCTGATGTGTGTAATTTTTTTAGAACCGATAGATTCGATGAAAATTGGCGTGAAACGGTAAGGAACAGGTATTAATTTTAGTTTACCGAGAAGAGTGTCCGAATACTGAGAACAAAGAAAGCAATCAAGTAGAATACGCCTCTCGTTTGTTGCAGTCGCCACTCGTACGATAATAAATAACTGATTTTCTTCTTGGACGTTTCCTTATTGTACAAACCGTCTAGTAACGGCTTTTGTCCCTCGCAAAGACCTTTCATTTCGCGCATTAAAGGGAACACCCCAGCGGCGGGGTTATTTTTCACTTCCTGAAGAATGAAACCAAAAACGAATCGCCAATTGATTTATCGTATAATTAGCATTGTTACCATCAGGACTATACGGGGGTACTTCAGGGTTCTATTTTGGGACCAATATTCTGGAATATGCTTCATGATCATGTTCTCCGTTTAAAAATATCTGAAAATATTACGTTAATGGCTAGATCAATTGTTAATCTTAGCGGAAGAATATCTTCCCTTGAAATTCAAATTGATACTCTAGTGAAGGTTTCGTATTGAACGCAAAATCATGATTTAGTACTTACTCCTGAAGACATAGAAGCAATTGTTATAAAAGGGGTAGAAAGAGATTTTATTAACTTTAAAATTCTAGATAGAGAAATTATTCCCAGTAAAACTATTAAAGACCTAGGTGTAGATTTTGACGATAAATTAACATTTGGGTATCATTTCAAAACGATCGCGAAGAAAGGGGAAGAGAAATTAAGCACGTTGACTAGATTGATGCCGAATATAGGAGGTACGGTAACTGAGAACTGTAAAATTTATAAGGGAGTTATAAATTAGATAGTTTTGTATACGACTCCTGTATGAATAAATGCCCTAAAAGTCATTAAATATAAAAATTACCTACCTATGATACAAATAAAATCTCTAATTCTTACAACTTGTGCAGTGTCTGCAAAAGCTGTTCATGTGATTGTAGGCACTCCCCCGATGCGCACTAGCAATGGAAAGATATAAAAGAAAAATGATATCGACCCAAAAGTCATCATGAAGGAAACTTTTAACACATGGCGAAAAGAATGGAATGTATTTTCCAGTAAGGTACAATGTACCGAAAAATTAATACCGAATATTTCCATTGGGTATAACTGCAAATTCAGAACATTGGATTATTGCCTGACACATTAAACACGAAACACATTATTCTAAGAGATTTATTGGGTGCTTGTTTGATCGTTTTCTAGGGCGAGGCCCTACGCGATATGCACTTATAATTCATGCACCTATATATAATACACATTGTGAGCTTACTATTCTAATTATATGACTTGATACATTTCGATGCATGGTTTCATAAAATAAATTTGATGAAGTTAGTGTGCAGTAATACAAAGCTTGAAAAATTTTAATCAAGCAGCAACAACAACAATAATAACGAATAACACAAAATACCAAAATAATGTTGAAACCTAATCAAAAATTAATTCAAATTCTTTAAAAGTCCCGTGCCTTAAACAATTAATTATTTCTAAGTTCATTCTTTTAAAAAAGAACTGAAGAAACTGAAGTACAAGAAATCAAATAAATATCGAGGAATGGACGAGCGTAATACTTTATACTCCAAGCAATACTCGAGGTACGCTCTCCTTTTTCTCTAACTTTAAACAAATCTAGTTTAACAAAGTTCATTATGACAAAGTATTATGTATGAGTCGCACAGATGTGTTCAGTGTTCTCTGGACAACGCCGTTCGATTCGTTGGGGATTTCTAAGGCAAGTTGGTAAACAATATGTGAGTTAATCAAGCTTCTAACTTTACTCATATGCTTTTTGGTGGCATGACATATTTTTAGTTCTATTTAAGTTCTATTTAGCTGAAATGGAGAGAAAAACATTTTAATTGGGAATCCAGAACAATAACCTGCACTTTAGTTGGGTTTAACTTGAGAGGCGATACCTTAACCACTTTATCTTTTTAAAAGACATGTTTGAAAATTGATTACTGATATCACTTGTGCGAGGAGTTAGTTATCTAGACCATATCTGAGCTCTTCCCAGAGCTGCCTTGAATCACTGCTCCCTCTTAGCCGACAGTATTAACAGTTTAAATGCCCTGGTGAGCAGTGACATGGGATAAACAATATTCTTGTAGATCAGATATAAATCTGGAATGTTTGAAACGACTATAGAGTCACCACATTCCGTGATCATATCTTTAAGAACCAGAGTAAACCAGGATTATTTCTTGTGTTAGTACTTTACGGTTTTAGATGGAGCAAATTTGTTAATGGTTATATGCAGAGTGTTGTTATCAAGTTATTACAATGTTCCAAATATTTTAGGAATTGCTGGTATTTTTCCTCTATTTAATCTGTGAACATAAGTGGAGACAAAGGCAGAGTTAGTTGCCCATCATCATGGCAATCTATAAAGGGGCAGTACGCTTTCCAATGGATGAATGAGGTGTCATTCAATATCCAAACTAGTATACTACGATCTAGGACGTTTTGACGCGGCCGTTTTGACGCGGCCGTTTCGACGCGGCCGTTTCGACGCAGGCCCGTTTTGACGCGAGCCGTTTTGACGCGAGCCGTTTTGACGCGAACCGTTTTGACGCGAAATATTACTTTCAATTAAATTTAATTAGTTATGTAACTTAGGGAACTAATTTATCCTTTAGGAAATTCGAGGAATAGGGAGAACACATATTAATTATCTATTTGTAATTAGGATATCTTTATTTATATCATATAAATCTATTTAATCCAAATGTTTGAAAGTCAAATGTTTCATTTAAAAATACGAGTTTATGTTCGGACAATTGGCCTGCCGTAAGGTGTTGCAGTTATCGCTAACCCTTGGTTTGAATTCCAGCGAAAGATCACCCCCGTTTGTTATCGCTTATCGCCATTGTTGCCACAGGTTACTACCGACATAACTATTTTTGTTACAGGAATTGACACCTTAAATATGCAAATAGTACTAAAAACATTTCTAGGTCTTTACGCATAGAAACGTCCCTGCGTCAAATCGTCCCTGCGTCAAAACGGCTCGCGTCAAAACGGCTCGCGTCAAAACGGGCCTGCGTCGAAACGGCCGCGTCAAAACGTCCCTTTCCGAGTGTACTATATTTGTGAATTAGGGCCATAAATCTTTGCCAGTAATAAAAGGTGGGTACTCTATAGTTCCAAAGAAGAAGATGTTACTAGGTTCAATCTTGCAGAAGATATACTGGATAGCCAGATAACCCGTAGCCCGTCCGTTAGCTACACTGGTGAGTTATGGGAAGAAGATTTATGAAACTTGAAGAATTACTCAAATTTTGGTCGGTACGAAAATAAGTGTGGGCGTATCACTTTTCTTGGCTCCTGCAAAGATGATTCCGTTGCTCATGAAGCACAGTTGCCTCTGCAGCATCGTCTAACGGACCTTAGATAAAGAGAAGCGTATTACAGTTCCGCCTGCTCATATTTGCATTCTTCCCATAATTTGAGAAGGCTTATGCTACTAACGCTTTTGATGGATCGGAGTGGCGTCGTCGACAAAGGAAACTCGTCCAGAAATAACAGTGTACAGCTTTCTTAAAATCAACAACAATAATTTAACTTAAAAAAATTACACAAATTTTGGTCAGTACGAATAAGTGCTGTCATATCAATTTTCTTGGCTCTGGTAAAGATTGGTCCGTTGCTCATGAAGCACAGGAATTCATATTAGTTGCCTTTGCAGCATCGTCTAACGGACCTTAGATAGAGAGAAACGTATAAGAGTTTCGCCTGCCCATATTTGCATTCTTCCCATAATTTGAGCAGGCTTGTGCTACTAATGCTTTTGATGGATCGGAATGGCGTCGTCGACAAAGAAAACTCGTCCAGAAATAACAGTGTACAGCTTTCTTAAAATCAACAACAATCAATTTAACTTAAAAAATTACACAAATTTTGGTCAGTACGAATAAGTGCTGCCACATCAGTTTACTTGGCTCTAGTTAAAGATTGGTCCGTTGCTCACGAAGCTCAGGAATTCATATAAGTTGCCTTTGCAGCATCGTCTAACGGACCTTAGTTAGAGAGAAAAGTATTACAGTTCCGCCTGCCCATATTTGCATTCTTCCCATAATTTGAGAAGGCTTATGCTACTAACGCTTTTGATGGATCGGAGTGGCGTCGTCGACAAAGGAAAGTCGTCCAGAAATAACAGTTTACAGCTTTCTTAAAATCAACAACAATCAATTTAACTTAAAAAATTACACAAATTTTGGTCAGTACGAATAAATGCTGCCACATCAGTTTACTTGGCTCTAGTTAAAGATTGGTCCGTTGCTCACGAAGCTCAGGAATTCATATAAGTTGTTGCCTTTGCAGCATCGTCTAACGGACCTTAGTTAGAGAGAAAAGTATTACAGTTCCGCCTGCCCATATTTGCATTATTCCCATAATTTGAGAAGGCTTGAGAACGCTTTTGATGGATCGGAGTGGCGTCGTCGACAAAGGAAACTCGTCCAGAAATAACAGTGTACAGCTTTCTTAAAATCAACAACAATCAATTTAACTTAAAAAATTACACAAATTTTGGTCAGTACGAATAAGTGCTGTCATATCAGTTTTCTTGGCTCTGGTAAAGATTGGTCCGTTGCTCATGAAGCTCAGGAATTCATATTAGTTGCCTTTGCAGCATCGTCTAACGGACCTTAGATAGAGAGAAACGTATTACAGTTCAGCCTGCCCATATTTGCATTCTGCCCATAATTTGAGAATGCTTGTGCTACTAACGCTTTTGATGGATCGGAGTGGCGTCGTCGACAAAGGAAACTCGTCCAGAAGTAACAATCTACAGCTTTCTTACATTCAACTGAATCGAACGGACTATCTCAACGCATTACTATGCACCCTCATGACAGAATTGCAAGATGCCCACGGCTACCTGCCTCTGTCTCTAGCAGAACTGCAAGGCTCCGGAAAAAGATGCCGTTCGTGAAGCCGCAACCCTACCTTGAGCGCAAAACTAGTTTTTAGATTCCTTCATTTCCATAACGAGAATGTAAATACCGCTGTCGACCTAAAATATTTTCGATTACGCTGAAATCAGACGGGAGAAAAAAAATCGTGTCGACGCCCCCTCATGAATATCCAGTATGGTAGAAGAACTGGTCGTTGTCTGCTACGGATTATGAGGTCGTTGACATTTTTTACATTGAGGTAAACCTATTATACAAGTCTATGGGCTCCTAGCGTGAACACAACAATTTTTCACCCCGTAACTCTGATTTATTTTTTGTTACTAAACCACAGGTCAGAAACGGACGTCACATTTTCCAAAAAATGACAAATAACAATGAACTATAAAAAAATTAAACAATTAGCCATGTTTTTTAAAAGAGATGTTAGGTAAAACTCAGATTACCCAAAAAACATTTTGGTACAACGACTTTGTCTTTGATTTTTGTTTGTCGGTATCAGTTAAAGCTTACCTTTTATTGAAAAACGTTACAGCAAAGTTAATGTACCCAAACTTCACTACTTTTGAGCAGTGCCGTTTTTACCAATGCTGAGGCCCCGGGCGCATATAAAAATGAGGCCCTCTGTATACCAACATTGGTTTAATGTTGCTACCTGCTAATAAACTTTATGACACATATATACACTATGACACATATGACACTATATACATAATTTGAATAATACATATTTCAAAAGAAAATAGATTAAATGCTTCAACAGTGTACTTACAAAAGCCATGAAATAGGTAAATCACATTTTATGCATTTCAAAGTTAAAACTGTTATATATAAAGTAAAATCTTCGGTAAAATCTAATAAAATACAATAAATTTTCTTATTTTCGAAATATTTAGAATTCCTTTTTCCTACTTTTCTTGTTTGTGATTCATCAATTACATCGTCAAAATTTAGTTTACTTACAATATTATTTTCAATATTAAGGATGCTTAAAGAATTTAATAGCTCTTGTTTCATACTGTTTTTTTTACACTTTTTATTGGTTTTAATTTAGAAAATGACCTTTCAGCTGAAGCCTTAGATACCATCATACACAAAAAATTATTCTTAAATAAATTTCAATATTTGGAAAAGCGGTAAGGAGCCCATTTTCATCGAAGTATTTGTAAGCAGTCTTTACATTTATTTTTTTCATTACAAAATGGTAATCATTCTCACTTTTTCCTTATTCTCTGGTTCTAACATTTGAAAGGCGTTGGGTCCAGTCATCAGCGGTAAAAAACCATAAAACTGTGGAATTTTGGGAAACAAAGTCGGTTTCTTTGAAAATTGGGATATAGGTAGTATATCTATAACCCTCTTCAAAGTTGGACTTGTGCCGAAGTGTGCTTTTTCCCTAGGGGTGGTTTACCCCTTCTATGAGGTAAAAAAAGTTTAAATCAACATAAACCCGGAAATAAATTGACCAATTCTAAGCAACTTTTGTTCTATGGTTTTGTTAAGTTTTGTAAAGTTGATATTTTTCGAATTACTCACAATTGAAACCGCACATTGTTCATTGAAAAAATGAACGTTTTTTAATCGTTTTTCACCAATAACTTGAAAAACTTTCAATTTATGGGACAAAACATTTAAAACAAAAATGTGGCTAATAAAGAAAGATATTCGTTTTTGAATGACCTCTATAAAATTCGCTCGTTGAAAGATGGTTATTTTTCGACTACCCCGAAATTGAAAATTTTCTATCTATCTATTTTGAATAACTTGAAAATGGTGAAATGGGAAAAAATATTTTATTAGTGAGTGAGGCCCCCCTCGGTGCGAGGCCCTGGGCGTACGCCCACTACGCCTATAGGTAAAAACGGCACTGCTTTTGAGTAGTTTTAAGTAATACAAGACAATTTAAAATGTTGAGAAGTGTAATGGTATTGCTGTTTTTCAAAAATGTGTCCTTACCTACAGCTAAGCTAATCACAAGAAGGGATGAGGAACATGGTTCAATTCAGAAAATGTAAGTTATTGCAACACGTTTACGGTGTATTGCAGTACTAAGGTGTTCGTGAACAAAAGTGAACAAATCAACAAAACTTTAATTACAAATTACACCATTTCGATTATATCACAGAAAGTATAATTATTTATCAATTTTAGGCCACATTTGGAACAGGGGAGGAGATGGTTTTTGAGAAAAGCGGCGAGTTCTGAAAATATAATACAAATTCTTTTACCGCAAAGAATTCAATACCTCCAGCGCTTCCAGAAATACGTAGGTCCTCCAGCTGTAAAATTATTTTTTACGTAACAAATTAACAAAAACCTAGCTACAAATGATATTTAGATTATATCACGAGAAGTATAGTTATCAATTTTAGGACACTTTTGAAATTCATGGAGTGACTTTTGAGAAAAAGGCGCGGGTAAGTTAAATGTGGCTCTTGTGGAAACTACGAAATAGGTACAAATTCAGCAACCTCACAGAATTCCATATCTCCAGCAATTTCATAGATACGCAGTATGGCTTCAGCAGGCTGCAACTCCAGCTGCAACAGCCAATGATGTTTCTTGGAAATGAGCACAGCTGCGAAATCAGTTTTGATGGAACAATACAACAAAAAATTAGTTAAAAACTATACCACATATTTAGAATCCATCACGAATAGTATAATTCTACCAATTTTAAGCTATATTTGGAATTTTGAGGGTCCTTTTGAGAAGAAAGGGTGCGCTGTAAAATGTACAATGTGGTTCTCATGGAAACAACAAAATAGCTGCAAATTTTACCACCTTAAAGAATTTGATATCTCCAGTGGTTTCAGCGATACGCAGTATGGCTTCTGCAGGTTACTACTCCAGCTGCAGTAGCCGTTATTTATCCAAAACAAACACAAATTATGCCGCTATTCTCGTGGTGGGGATAATAGATGGGTACTGCAGGTTAATAGACGTTTTAGGGTGGTATTCAGAAACGTTCCTTAAAATCTTCTTCTTCTTATAACCTTCTTTATATAAATAGTTACTTAAGTCCGATTTTGTATTCCAATAAAACAACCTAAAATAATTCTTAAGCATTTTTCAAGTAAAATGTTTTTCGTACTCAACAGCCTTCATAAACTCTCCTTAGTAAAGGCTTCTTACAGTTAAAAACTATTTAAAAAATATATAAGGGAACTAACTGCCTAGCTTAAATATTTCTTAACCGAAATATCGGGGGTATGTTCATAGAAGTTGGGGTTATTTGTTTTAAAAATGTTGTAAGTGAACGACCGTTTCGACGAGTATCGGAGAATTGAGCAGTACTATGATGATATCGATAATTTTGACGAATTTTTTGAAACAATTCACCCTCAAATTACCTGAAGCTCTACAACAGAAACGCAATTTCCTATCGATTACCTTTTTCCTAATCAGCTATCTTTTATCTACTACCACATTTTTCACTCTATTCTTCCTACATGCTTCTTTCAGCATATTTCTCTCCCGTTAAATCTGTTTTGAATAGAATCCCTTTCTTAATACCTTCATCATCTGTACCGTCTTTTCCTTCATACAAGCAATCTTTTCGCCATCACCCAGTCCTCATACTTTTCCGGAATTCAGTTATAGTAAATTCGTCTGAAGGTGACTTTCCCTTAAATGAGTCAATCAATAATCACGCTAATTGCAGCGGGAGTGAAGTTACTCAACTCCACACTACTAATGAAATTTGAGGCTCATAACAAATATAAACACTGACGAAATAGGTTATGCCAGGTATGTTTTTGACCAGAACACGAAACAATCTTAACTGAAATATTTCTTAGCCAGTGGCGGATTTAGAGGGGGGGCGCGGGGGGCGCGCGCCCCCCCCCTAGAGCTTTAACAAAACTTTTAAGTTCAATCACTGTGACATAAATCTTGTTTTTTTCTTACGTTTCTTTAACGTTATTTGTTTGTGTTCTTCTATTGGTTGTTTTCACTATGGTCCTTTATTTTGTTATAGAACAAGCGAGAAATAAGCATTGCGTTTAAGTACATTAATATTTTATTACCTATTATTTTAATTATTTATTTATTTACATATTTTATTTTATTATATTATTTATTACTATTTATATTTTAATGTTGTTTTCTTAAAGAATTAGTGACATGCATGATTTATTTTATATACCTGTAATTTGAGCGCGCCCCCCCCTAGACGAAATTCTAAATCCGCCCCTGTTCTTAGCTAAGGATTCTCTTAGTTGAATTTCTAAATACAAATTGGTTGTCACTTTTAACTTAAGAAAAATCTGACTTAGTTAAGAAAAACTTAAGAAATATTTGAGTATCGTTTTGAATAATTAATCTCTCTAAAACCCAATAAACCGGTGTTACAGCGAGCTATCAATGGGTGTTTCTTAATTTCCCAAAAACGCAACTGGATGAAATAAAGCACTGTGAGACCCAGTATCACAATTGATATTATGAACTAAGTAGTTGTAAATTAATATTATGTACGTTATTACAGTCATCAATTACCTGCGTCATTTGTGTTAGATGCTTTAAAAAAGATATGCACAGCAAATTTCAGCCATTAAAATTATTATTAAATTGTTTAAAGTTGAAATTTGGGACGCAGGTAAATTCCAGTTGTATTTGGAGTAATCAGTGCATTGGGGTATTGAATTATTTGCGATTATATCCTGGTTTAAATGCTTCAAATCTTAGCAAAGAGTGTCCCTTTCAGTCAATCTTCGGTTACCAACGATTCCAAAAAAAAATATTAACGAATTTTCCTTTGTTTCATATTAATTTTTACATTTATTACTAAGTTTATATTTAGTTGGCCGTACCAAGAAAGTCCCACATAAACAAATTATAGAGACTTCCGTGCAGAAAGGAAGTTCAAAACCCGGAAAAATGTTCTCGGAATTATTGTATTAGACATTTATTAATGTTGTTCTAAGTATTTCATAACGACCATTGTTTCTTTGAAGAAATAAGAAGGTCCAGTAAGCTTCACACTAACGGTAATTTATAGTAATACCATACTTATTAGAACTGTGTAATTTTAGATTTCAAATATTGTTAATAATTACATGTTACAGTATTCTATGAAGCTTTTGGAGAGTTAGAAGTCAATAGTCGATAGGCTTTTTAGAGAATGGTGATAGGACTGATAAGACCATCTCTTGTAAAATCAAAGCGGTTACCTGTAATTTATTATAACTCTTACAAAAATAGCGATTGAGACTATCTAAGACGGGAGATATATTGCAAGCATTTTTTTAAACTTGTTATGCCCGCATCAAGTGACGCAAGCACCTGCCTTGTCGGTTAACTGGCAGCATTCCATAGACACACACACATGTTCCATAAATGTCCGCTTTCGTCTCATTTACCCCTTAAAAACTGAAATCCAACATCACCTGCTTACGAACGACCTTTTCCAACACTCTCTGCCACTTCTCCTTTTTTACAGACAGCTGTTTCCGCACAATGACGTTATTGACAATGGCAGACCGGAAAAGTATGCTGCGTGTACACGTATATACACTTATTGATCCGACTAGTTGCATTTGCGAATTGTAGGTCGCTTCTGCATCTCATTTCGCCGGGAATTTATATTAAATTTTAGGGCTATGAAAACCGTTGGGGAAATGAAATGAAAAATAATCTGATTTTCAGGTCAGCTCAATTGTAAAAGTAGGAATAAAACTCTAAAAATGTCAAGGCCGTTAACGATGAATTTGGGAATGTCTCATAAGCTATTGTTATTGGTTATGGCGGAACACAACCCGTAAAAACGTCTGTCGTTGTTATTATAATATAAATATTCATTGAAGTAACAAGATTCTCATTTTATCGTTTTCGTGACGTTTTTAGTAACGATCATTCCTCCAGAATTACAAAATATTCTCAAAAAAAATACACGAAAACTTCCTACTAACATCGTGGTACAAAACATATAATTCTCAAACAGAAGACACACTACGAACATAGTAAGAATAAGAACGGGACCAGCCTTTCCGAAATAGGAATAAAAGACAATCTATACTGCGAATGCGGTCAAATAGAGGACATTTAACCACATTATATTCCAATGCCCAATAAACATACTAAAAGACTTTGATCTATACCAAGAACGAAATAAAATAAGGACCATGAAACGTCCAAACCATACCGAACGACATAAACATAAACATAAATGGAATTCTTCCGTGAATGTAACAGGTATGAGCATAAGCTCAGACAGACGTCAAGGTGACCTGCAAGTATCCAAAGAAGATTGTCCTGGCCATTAACCCAAGCTGATTAGGCCATAAACAAATGAAAAAGAAGAAATATATCCAAGACAAAAATTATCATTTCCAATTCGTTTAAATCCATCATTACACCCCACACCCACATTAAATGTTTTCATTGTATCGTCGATACCCCAAAATTGTTTTGAGTAAATAATTGCCTTCTTCGTGGTTTTAATGTCAAATTGTCCAATGTATGTTTGCAATGATTGGAATGCTTGTAAATACCATACTCAAGCATAAGTTATAATAATAATCTGAATTATGGGAATTACGGTTATTTAGCTTCTCATAACAAGCACTCGTATATGAGTATTGTAATCGGGTCGATTTTTCGAATTTGTTGTATATGTGTACCCATAGTAATTATTCTTGTTGTGGAGTCCGTCCTCATTATACTTGTAACAGGTATTGTGTTGCCTCTCGGTTCGATTGAACGATTGTCTAGTAAACTACGTTGACTTAGTATTCTCGTTGTTAAACTATAGGTATTGATTTTAGCCGATTGTAATAACCTACCCTGTTTTTACGTCACGTGTAACCGGTTGCTTAATTCTGTCATCAGAGTTACCGCTTGTGAGACCTGAACAAATTGGAATTTGTGTGTAAATGAACTGATTTATTTTTATTTAGTAAATCACTTAAACTAAAGCCTTACCCTTGATCTCCTCTGCCCACGCCGCAAGAGTCAAGAGAAATTTTATAGTTAATCAGTAGAGCTGTGGGATTTGTTTGCTAATTTTAGAGAACAAGAATAAAATCAAAAAGATCTCAATTTAAATTCGTCACACCTACTCTGTTTGATATGCGTGCATACTCTCCATCTAATCTCAATGTAAGAAGCCACAGACAGGCTACGATCACATAACTCTTTGCAACACAGACAGCTGCGTTTCAGCGGGTGTCCATTTCATATGTGTTGAATGAATCGATGAACAAATTTTTGGATATCTTGGATTAACTTTATACCGTGATATCAAAAATTATCTTGGTCAAGGGTTGCCATGGAATGTAAAACAGTTGTCTTAGCTTAAACCATTCTTTTGAAATACATACTTGTGTCATTGTCAAGCTACACTAACATTATCAATAACTTTAGCACAATGAATTGACAGATTTTGATACTCAAAAAATGATTGACATAAATGTAGGACGGGAGCTGCGACAATCATTTTAAAATCCATGACCACCCTTGACCAAGGTAAGTTTTAATATCACGGTATATTACGTACATACCACATGTATCATACATCAACGGTCATATTATACTTAATCGACTCGAAATTTTTAAGGTTATGTTCTTACTAAATTACAAGCGCTCTTCTCTTTGATGAAATGAGAGGATTGTTATTCGATTTCTCCAAAACTTCTTTTTGGATTTTTTGAAATTCGCCTTCTACGTGGACGAAAAGGGATGCTATCAATTTTGACGTTTGGTTCAATATTTCTTTACTGCAACGATTATTCAATCGATTCCTAAAAATCGACGTTTGGATTTTTCAACATAGGCTTTAGTTTTTACAATTTTTTCAACAATCATAAAATAATGAAGATCTAACAATAATAAGTTAATGGATAAATCAAAATAATCCTTCTTATTTTAGTCAGTGCTTGGTTTGAAACTTTTTTTGATTTTTTAAAATTCAACCCCTGAAGAGGGTGAAAACACAAATAGTACCGTGATATCAAAAATTACCTTGGTCAAGGGTGGTCATGGATTTTAAAATGATTGTCGCAGCTTCTATCCTACATTTATGTCAAACATTTTTTGAGTGTCAAAATCTGTCGTCATTGTGCTAAAGTTTTCTAACCCTACGCAGTTTTGGCATTATGGCTCTCACACACAAAAAATTTACGTGATTGAAGCCTATTTTCGAACGGGTGTGCTAGTGAATGGAACTTGAGAATACAGTCAACATTTGTGTTTTGACAATTTGTCAAAGCTTGACAATGACAGAATTATTTCAAAAGGATGATTTAAACTAAGACAACCGTTTTACATTCCATGGCAACTCTTGGCCATAATAATTTTTGATACCACGGTATCATCTGAATCGTATTGTAAAATCCAATACCGTTAGCGAAGGTGCATAGACACTTACTATTTTCACCTATTCAACCATAAGATGTTTATAACTGCATATTGGATGAATGGTTGCGTGGTCGGAGCGGACGTGGGTAGAGTGGACGATTTGTGATCGTTTCGAACGGTCCCCATTCGCCCCCGACTCAAAAATGAACGTTTCGTTCCCTGCCCATCTTTTACCTGAGCGAAGGTAAGCGTTCATTATCTTACCCTGACGAAATTGAACCTGTGGTCAATGTACAATGACCCTTAAAACTACTTGTAAATATCCTAATTTAACTTTAGATTTTATCAAAGTTTGGGCAGTTTGTAAAATGAATTCATTTGTCTTTTAAAAACAAAAACTTTATAAACGGGCGTGCATTTGTGACGTTTAAATACGTTTAAGACCCCTCCAATCATGCACTTGAAGTCCGGCGGCTACGTATCCGACGATTAATCCAAGACGTACAGTTCTTCCATCCCTACATTCTGTCTTCTTTTCTTCATGCGCTGCGAGACACGTCTGTCTTGTCGAGGCCTTCGTTAAACAGCAGCGTCCGGACGAGGGACGAAATTACGGAATCTTTTTACTTTCAGATAGTATTTAGATATTTTAGGCTGTGTCGAGCGCATACGTAATGCGCTAGCTACAGCTACAATGTATTACACCATTACTATTGAATGTATATAAGAAAATAGCTCGAACAGGTCGATTCCAGTTTTAAAGATACACTTCTTTTACGAAATATATTGTAAGTTGCGTCATTAGGTGTAGTGTAGAGTAGTATAATGGCGTTACTGTATGCATTTTTAAATATAAACTGCCGCTTCCCCCCTTCATTTTTAGATCATCGAATTGCCGACATGTTCAAAAACATTTCTAAATGTTACATAACAATAATTTTCATAAATAAATGTTTGACAGTTCACTAAACTTAAAGAAAAACCAAGTTAACAGATATCCAGATGTTTATTAAAAATCAGAACTTCATACATAGTAGCAATTTTTGCAACGGTTATTTATTTGTAAGTTTATTTAGAATAACTTCACTGAGTGAAAAAAAATTTAGGGTTTTACTTCAATAATTATAGTGGTTTTGGCTCTATTTCCGGGGCTCTGTAAAAATTATAAATATTGAAGGTACACTTTCGGGAATCGGAACTGTTTTTCAGTAAATTTGATGATCTTGTCGAAAATGTTTTATATTTTTCGAGATATTGGAAAAAACAAAAGCCTCACTTTTTCCACTTCATTCTTTATAACTGTTGCAAATTCTTTGCGCCCCTTTTGGGACCTTTCCTTTAACTTTATTCATGACATTATAAATCGAATGACACCTTGATTATAATTCTCGGTGACTATACAAAATTATTGTGAAAACTGATACATGTTGACTACATTATAAGGCACACATATTTTAAAATAATATATTATTTTTGTCCTATTAAAAGAAAATGAAAGTACTTACGGTTCCTCTTTTTGAGTATTTCAGCAGAGCCATTGGGAGGTGTAAGTAGTACACACCTCCTAAATGTGTTTACTTAAATTATTAAATAATATAGTAAATATACAGGGTGAGCATAAAGTGTGGAATATAATGTATTACTGCATTGCTAAATGTTTATAATCAAATCACACGGAGAGGTCGATTTTAGGTTTGAGATGAAGTTTTTTTTTGCAAAAAAAAGCAATAAGTGACTGTTTTTTTTTATTAAAACTCCAAATTTTTCTATAATTTAGATTTTAGGCGTATTGGGGCAATATTGACCGACAGAAAGAGATTCTACGACTTTTTTGCGTAGATTCGGCCATATTTTTTAGTTGTTGAGTGCAATGAATCCAAATTTTCGTTGTTATCACCTACCAGGTACTGCAAAACTTCATAACCATAACCAATAAGAATTCTATGTAATCATTATTTGCAACTTGAAACAAGCTCTAAAATTGCGTTCCATAAAAATTGATAAATATATGTTTTGCTTAGAAAGTTGCAAAATAAAGAAAAAGAAAAATCAATAATGAATTTTTACAGAATTCTCTTCAAACTATGTTAAATACGCGGAAATGTGAGTCTCAAAATACTACGTGAACCCTCTACATTTCAGATCGATCCATCGAATAGTTTAAATTTTATTCCATTTCTTTATCCAAGAGACCATTTTTTGCAAATACATAAGTTAGACAATAATAAAGTTATACCGACTGTACAGATACCACAAGAAAGAAAGAGAGTTGAATTATCGATATGAATAGCAAAACCCAAGACAATCCCCTTTTTTTAATGCACAATTTATTGTACAAAAATATTACCATTATTAATTATCAATCTATAAGAGTAACTGTTTTCCTATTGGTCGAAAAGAAATGTTTTTTCATGTTCAGAAAGCTGGCATTTTTAAACGAATTTCAAAAAAAAAAGAAAATTTGTTCTAGGTCAATTTGGGCCAATGTTAGCATTCCTTTTTAATTTGTTGGTAACTATTAAGAAATCTTAGAAGCGCCATTTTACAGTCAAAAGATCACATTTTTAAAAAACATCACTAGTTGTGGAATGTGATGGAGCAACTTAACAATTGAAGTCATCAAAATAGGGAAAAGCCTCTTCAAACTCGATCACAATTCTACATATTTAGATCGAGTTAACGGAATTTAATATTTAATTTTTAATTGGTAGGTATGTACTCTTTGAGTACATTACAACTATACAGTAATTGGTTCATCATTTTTTAATAAATAAACAGTGTAATTTGTTTAAACAAACATAGTTTCTTTCTCCAAAGCATCAATATTTTGCTCTGATTTTTTTCGTTATCCTAAGAATAGATTATTTCCACTTCCATCAATAACTACTTTTTATAAAAAATGTATTGTCATTAACTTGTATACGAAAAGTAACCTAATCTATTTCAATTTCCTATAATTTTTTTATTTTAAAAATTTAATATTACCTTAAAACTTATCTCCTGGGTAATATTTTTTATATATAATAATTAAAACTTAAGTTGCATGTTACTGATTTTTTTTAAGTATATGACACTTTTGTTTGTATAGAAACATTTTGTATTTGTTAAATAAATATTGTAAAAACTGAAATGAAATATTAATATTTTGTATAGTGAAGTTTCAATATTATTTTTTTACCAATTATGCAATTATGTAATATATGAATGTTGTCTTGTGTCACATAAAATTACAAAGATATAAAATATTGATCGAGTTGGAAGGCGCTCTCTTATTTTGTGATAAATTTGTAAGTTCCCCCTCCACATTCTCCGACAAGTGATGATCTGTGAAACTGTGAATCTTTGACTTTAAAATGGCGCTAGTTAGATATCTTGTAAACACATTAATTATGAATTTAAAAGAAATACTAACTTTGTCCCAAATTGACCTAGAACAATATTTCATTTTTTAAAATTCGTGTAAAAATTAATATGAATATGAAAAAATAATTATTTTCGAGCAGTAGGGAAAAAGGTATTCTTAAATATTGACAACTATTGATGTTAATATTTTTGTACCATAATTTTGCAATAGAAAGAACGATTTTTTTACGTGTTTTATTTATATCGATAGTTCAGCTCTCTTTCTTTCTTATGATATGTGTACAGTTGGTGTATCTTTATTATTGTCTGACTCGCGTTATTGTAAAAAAATGGTTTTTGGATAAAGGATAAACAGATGGAATAAAATTTAAGCTATTCGATGGAACGATCTGAAATTTAGAGGGTTCACGTAGTACAATGAAACTCATATTTTGGCGCATTGAACACAATTTTGAGTGAATTCTTTCAAGTATCATTATTAATTATTATTTCTTCTTTATTTTGCAAGTTTATAAGCAAAACAGATATTTATCTTATCCACATTTTCTAAAACGCCATTTTAATGGTTGTTTCATGTTTCAAATATTGATTAGTTTGAAGTTATTAGTGGATATAAACTTTTGCAATAATAGGTGATAATAGCGGAAATTATGATTTTTTGTGCTTGGTTGTTAATAAATAAAAAATATGACCGAATGTCATATTAATTGCTTCTAGTGCGCGTAATTGTATCAGAAGGCGGATAGGACACTATCCCTTCTCTGCCGACATAAGCTCCTACAAATAATTTTTCGCGCCATAAAAAATGTCTGATGGAAAACATTGCAATAAAAATTATTATTTCCATAAATTATGTAATATTTAAGCTTCATTTCATCCACTCTATTCATCGGCACTGTTGAAAACGCTAGTGTGTAGTTTAAAATAAAAATCAATTACTAGCTACATTACATAAGCTACATTATTTTTATATATATGACGGTGGGAGCGAATAAAAACACATTTAATTTAACATTTTCCGTACTATTCTCTTTTATATTGAAATACTTTGAGACCATAAAAATGTAGTGAAACACGGTTTCACGTATCCTGTGGTATAGCAAAACCTACCATGTTTCACATTGTCCTATGTTCCAAAATATGCGAGCGACACGCTTGTCGCATAATGCCTAATATAAAATTTACCGATTTCTTACCCGACTATGGGCCTCCGACAAACACAACATATCGCTCGGTGCATCGTAACTCCGTCGTTTCACGCAAGGATCTCCACTTGCCAAATGATTTTGAATGCACTTTCCCTTAATTGAAATACTCCCTTATTATTACGTATTTCGTTTTGAGAATTGGAATATACCTGTTTTACATCACTAAGGTTTTCGCTATGTCGACTAAAATTTTTAAAACCCTTTCTAAAGGGTACTTGGGTCGGTTTTTTTTAAGTGAGAAAAAAATCCATAGGCAAGCGAAATTCTAGGACAACTTCTTAATATTTCACCGAAAACCGCATCCGTTTCTATTCATTTTTAAAAAAGTTACATCAATAAGCGATTTTCATGTGTGAAGAGGCCTCTTAAGTGAACCCAAATGTAACATTAATAGAAAGTTGAGAGACACATTCAAATCGCCTAAACAAGTTCTCACTGAAGATCGGGACTATCAAATTTGATGAGAACACACAAAAACTTTGTTCAAAGACTTGACTCTCAAGTGGAAACATGAACGTGGCTTGCAGTGGGAATTTCGTGAGGCGAGTGACATAACTGATAGAAATCACCACAACATACACATCACAAATAATTTTCTCTAATGTCATCGAAGTTCTTTTCTTCTAGTAAAGTACCATAAAATGTAGTAAGCTTCTCTGATTAGTTGATATACGTCTCATACGAATACTAGTGATTTTGCAACTGCAATAACTTATAAACATACTCCTAAATGCGGTCCATGGAAGCAAGGGAAGCAGCGTTTCCCCTAGATAATGTCAAAAATGACAAAACATCACTTTGTTAAATGTAATTTTTGAAATAGGAAACATTTACTTTAGATTGTATTAAAAAAGCTAAAAATTATTTTAAATATGAAGTGATAGAAGAATCGAATTACATTACAAATAGGGTAAGTTTTTAAAAATTGCTTCCCTTACTTAAAATTTCACCGAGCGCCACTGATAACGATTTACATGTTTTAGTTTGCAATAATTTGAGGTCATTATTTAATTTATTGTATTAATAAGTAGCTGCATGTATATCACATTTTCGTCCAATTTCTTTAAATATCTCAGGTAAACCAATATTATTATTTCTTGTTTTTTCAATTTTTCTGTAGCTCTAATTTAATACAATTCAATGTTAGGAATATTCAACGATTAGAAAACATTCGAGAACAATTCACAAGCAAAAAATATCTGTTGTATAAGTGTTACATATTAGAAGCAAAAATATATTATGTATGACGTATTAAGGAACTTTCAAGAACAATAAGTGTGCAAAAAGGCTCGTTAAATTAAAATCATCGTTGAGATAAGCATAATTAGGTGTCGAGATGATTAAGTGTGTAATTCTCTCCGGAAGGGCCAGTTGATGTTAAAACTCGGCCGCGAATGGACGTATACGAAAATTATTCGAAACTCGTGTGCACTGTGATTATGATTGATTGTAATAGTGAATTTTGTGAATGAAACGCCTCTCACCACTGACGTCTGCGCTCTAGGACTTCCTAAAGGCTCCTAGATATAATTTTGGAAACACACAAATCTTCTCCAAATTAGATTGATTCTGTGCGGCATTCAAATTTACACTGGAACGTTCAAAGCTTTGATTGTTAGGGTTAATTTTTGAGCACTTAATGGAAACCTAGAGTGTTGATGTTCTTTTTGGATGGCGAGAAAAGTGAAGACGTGCCTCCAGGATCCACACATGAGAGGAGAGATGAGATTCGGGCCTTGGGAATCCTTGGGTAAGTGGTAAGTATCCCGCCAAAGAAATATTTACAAGTTTCATTGAAATCTTATTAATTTCTATCATTATTAGTGGATCTTATAAATTTAACACAAGTAACCAAATAATTGTGTCTTTCTATTGTATTGTGTGGTTAATCTGAGTTTGTGGTGTCTGTTACATTTAGAGATTGGTAAATTTGTTTTAACTTCACATATAGTAAGGCAAAATTGACTTAGAACAAATTGGAAATGATGAGATATTTAAAATGTAATTGCAAAAAAGGAAGAAATGTATATCTTATCGAATTATATAACCTTTGTCACTTTATAACGGAAATTTTGTTATTTTGTAATTTTAAACTTGTCTATTTTACAAAAATAAGTCGTTTCGATGTTCATTATTTCAATTCGGTTTATCCCCTTTACAGAAAATGATCATCGGAGAGCGCCTTCGCACACAACCGAGATGGAAGAGATTTTTAAGGGTCTTAAGGTATAATGAATCCAAATTTTCTTTTAATTTCAACTCTTATAGACTTTCTTCTTTATTTTCAGGTAGGTGCACATTTCCTTATGCGGACGCGCTTTTACTGTTAAATCATCTTTTGACGTTTCGAAGCTAGCCTGGCCATTACCGGACATGGTTTCCATCGTAAAAATCGGAAAAGTTTTCGTGGATCGTGGTGCTTTTAGTGCTTTGCGAGCGAGTTTTCTAGTTTTGTGTTTTCTGGTAAGTACGTATGATATATATAAATATTCTATTTTATTTTCAGTAACAATAATTCTTTCTTTTTTTATAGGTACTTAAATCTGTTTTATATGGGTAAGTTGTTTTTAATGTATTTTTTATAATTTCAGGTACTTAAAAATTTTTTTACAGTGCCATTTTTACTTTCAGGTATGTCTTAAGGTGTATTTGTTTTGCATTTTCAGGTATTTGTTTGAGGCACTTTTATCTATTTTTTGATTGTTTTGTTGCCCTTTGTCGTCTGATTTAGGTAATTTCAGGTAATAAACATTCTTTTTTTCCAGGTATACTGCTATTTTGGCATTCAGGTATTTCTTATGGTATTCTTTTTCACTGTATTTGTAATGTCCATTTAAGTACATATTTTTCTTTTCATGCACTTCTAATAATTTTTTAATTGTTTTGTTACCCTTCGCACCTCTTTGTGTTTTAAATAATTTAAGGTACTTAACATTGTTCTCTTTCAGACATACTGCTCATTTTACTTTCAGGAATGTCTCAAGGTGTATTTATTGTGTTTCGCATTTTCAGGCAACTTTTCTTTAGACACGTTTAGCTAATTTTTAATTGTTTTGTTACCCTTTATCCCTTCTCTCTGTTTTAGATAATTTAAGGTACTTAACATTGTTTTTTTTTCAGATATACTGCTCTTCTTACTTTCAGGTATTTCTCAAGGTACTCTTTTTCATTGTACTATTTGTTATGTATCTTTTCCTCTTCAGGTACTTTTAGAGGTGCACACTTTCCAATTGCTTCGTTTCCATTCGCATTTTCTTGTGGTTTACGTAATGGATGTAAAACAAAGTACGGGGCCCCATTAAAAATAAAGCCACAAGAGAAAAGTGGATTAATAGGGCTTCCATCGATTTCAAGTGGGACTTCCCAGGTTGATTTCGTTAGAGGCGAACCAACCACTTAAAACAAAAAAGGTAACGAGCTGCGCAAGTACCTCCTGGGTGGCTATGGAAACTTTGCGAGATATTAACCTAATTTCTCCCTTTCTCATTAATTACTTCTCTCTTCTAACGCATTTTAGTGGGGCTCCATCAAAGAAAATTACTCTTCATTCTGTTAATATTGTCCTATTAATGTTTTTAAGTTGAGGTGTATTTGTTTTAGGATATTTTTTAATTTTTAAGTACCTACCTACGCTACAGATGGAACGTATATAGGACTATATAGGAGTATATAGGACACAAAGAGGTAATTGAATATAACAAGAACCTAGTAAAATAAATGTAATATTTATTCTTCATTTTCTTCAGTACTTATACCAGCAGCGTGCGGTCAATGGAAGCAAGTAAAGCAATGCTTCCCCTAGAAAAATGTCAAAAATGACAAAACATCCTCTTCTTGAATGTAATTTTTGAAATAGGAAACAATTACCCTAGTTTGTATTAAAAATGATAAACATTATTTTAAATATCAAGCCCATAAGAAATGCGGCCTTGACTCAAACCGAGTCACAGCAGAAAGTCTGCCCGCGAGTCGTGTGCGCGCGGCTTTTCACTACTCTAGAAAAATCCAATGGAAGCTATTCCCGCTGTGAGGTTCTCCGTTATACGATGGCTTTCGTGTGTATGTAGAGAGGTCATTGAACCTGCTGCATGCATCGAATCCAGATTCGAATTGCATTACAAATAGAGTAAGTTTTTAAAAATTGCATCCCTTACTTAAAATCTCACCGCACGCCGCTGCTAAATACTGTAATAACCACGGAATTCTAAATTTTAAAGATTCTAATAAATCTGACTTGATTGAGCTTTTGAAGCAAATTTAGCTTACCTACTAATTTTTATATAGATATAGTAGCATGCCAATGGTACAAATTCTCACCGTTCCTTTTGATCCTCATTATTTAATTTCCATAGATATGCGAATCCATTAGTGGAATTCACGATTTGGTCTACAAAGGTATGTGATTTTTAAAATTTGGTTCTGTAATTGACATATTTTATGTTTCTAATTTGCTGTGGTCATAGATAGTTTCTACTGGTTATGGAATACTTTTTAAAGCATTTATATTTTTCCGTTTTAATACCGTTCAAAAAATTTCAATTTTCGTTGCATTGAATTTTCCGTCGCTTCTCTCTATAAATGGATTTAATAATAAAATTAGGGATTTGAGGAAAAATACGTATTTTATGTTGCTTTATGAGACAGAGGGTCGTAACAAATCTATTATTGCAACTGGGAAGTGGCACTAAAAAGAATCATTAAATTCTGCAATCATTTTAAAAACTTTTTAAACGTAGCGATGGGATGGATTAAGTATTTTGTCGTCTCTTACTTAATGAAACTAATCGTTTCGATGTACCCTAGTTAATTTTATGACCTGGGCTAATTTTCGTGATCAGTAAACAATTTAATGTAGTTGAAAAATGGATTACCAAGAATTCAAGGTGACACCGAAGCAATTTTTGGTAAAATTATCGCGTTGTAATGCACAGGTAGTATAACTTAACTAATCGGTGAATGATATGTTAAGAACATATTATTTGTGATTTGAATAAGTTTATGCCGTTTGGTTGGATGGATGGAAAACCAATTTTTCTGATTTAAAATTTGGGCACGAGATTCGAGAACTGTTGATAGGAAATTAACATGGAACATATATATTTGTTTTATACCTATTTGATTAACATACAAAAAATAACACAAAGCTTAAAATATTTGTTGTAAACACGACACAATAAGTAGCAGAACCGAATTTCATCATTGGCGAATTATCAGTCGGCAAGTATCACTTTCTCCAAAAAATTAATATCCGACGTACTTATCATGAAAACATTCTTGGGTTCTGTAGGTATTCATTTTTAGGCAAATACTATAACCCCTCAAACTACAATTATTTGACAACGTTAATCATAATCCAATTTTGTGAACATGTATACACAAAAATTAGGGTCTACCAAATTGCGAATTTTCATTAATGCACCATAATTTAGCTGCCTACTTACCCTATCCCATAGCCCTGGGGTTATTCACAAATGGCGTGACGCGTCTAGGGGACAGACATGGGGGTTCTGAGCTCGTCACTTATTGTCACGTGAGGGGTTAAAACCAGCCGTCACGTGACATTTAATATTGTAAAATTCGTTCGGTTCAAAAATTCTGTAATGTTTTTCAAAGTGGGGATTTGATGGCAGCTGCTGACCACTATTTCCAAAGATTATTTAATATTTCTAAGGAAAATTTCAACCTTGAACTAGCCAACATATTTCATATTGCGAATAATAATTCCTTTGGTAATTATATAGTCAACAAAATATATTACAAATACAGAGATATACATCTTAACGGTACACTCATATCTCTTTATTTACAACAGAGATGTTTGAAATACTTTTCTCTTCCTTTCTTTACGGGTACCTCTTTTAAAACTGAAAGTATTTTCCATCGATATATTAATGATACAAATATCTCGTTTCGCATGGACAGGTTCAAATTAGTTTCTCTCGTTAACACAAACGGTCGTGTCTCTTCTGATGATGGGCTAGGTATTTATCGTATAAATTGCCTTTACATATTTTACAATACAATATACATTGGTCAGAGTGGAAAACGACTGGTAACTAGAATCTCAGAATATTGGAAGCATTTTTTAAAGAACGTCAATAAACCCTTAGCTAGAGTTCCCAGTTCGTTCGCTGACCATGCACTCAGCTGCCAGCATGCTCCTAATCCACCTCCTTCCACTTTGGAATGTCAAATTCTACATTATGAAACGAAGGAAGCTAAATTGACCTTACTTAAATGTATTGAGATCGCTAAAGCATCTAAATATCACGACTTCATACTCCTTAATAACCAAATCCAATTTAATTGCACACAGTTCTTAAGGTCATTGAAACTTACTGATCCATGTTAAGTTTGAGTTGATTTTTTGAATATCTAACCTAGTTGATAATCATGCCCCAGAACACACAACTCTCTTGCTTATTTACAGGTAATTTACTTGTACATTGTCATGATGTTTAACTATTCACGTCGTGTTTGATTTATTTTTAAACTCTAGTTGCCCTAATATGTCACTTGTTCATATATTGTTTTTATTTATTAAATATTTACATTTTACAACATCACCTGTCACACCATTCGGTAAGAACCTTTCGTTTTTCTCTACTTTTCCGTAAAATGCTAATAGAAATAGATTTTTTTTAAATCTCAGTATGCTACATCTTGAAAACTGCATTGTGGGACATACGACTTTCATTGTACAAGTACAGGTTGGTGCACTTACGAACACAACTACAGGTTCTTGTGTAGGAAAAAGACACTCTCGTTTTCATGTTTTTTTCTGGAATGGAAAAAATGTAAGTGTTACCCCTTTTTAGTTACATAAGATATACTTACGATATACGTATTTGTAAAGCCATGAATATGTCCATAATTATGGACGAAACGTCGGCATTGTTATAAAGAAATCGCAACAAATAGTTGTTTTATTCTATTAAATTTACAATACCGTTAATTTCGGTATTGTAATTATACAAGTTTAATTGGGTGGTGCGTCAATTTTGTCCATGAGGGTAAAAGCGGCGATCGGATCAATGTCACTTTTGAAATTAACGGTAAAATAAACCTGATTCCAAAATTTCATGTAAATCGGTTCATAGTCCAAGAATTCGGAGGTAGAGGTAGTTCCAAATGAGACGAACCTTCGTGCGCAAAGAGACGAAAATGTGTCGAGTTGCCGAACTATTATCCTTGCTAAAAATATTGAACTCAGAGACGAAACGAAAAGACGCAAGGCATAAACTAAGAAGACGTTCTGTGTTTGTTTTGAATATTATTCAGTTTGAGGTACCGTGTACCGTCCCGTCCAGTTTAGCCTTGCAGCAAAAAGGAGACGTTAACTACTCTCACACTCAAATAGTTTGAGGTTACTGGGGTGAGAGCCTTTAAGGTTAAGGGGTACAACCGTGCTCGAGGACAGTGGTTCGGAGCCCACGTTAAACTGTAGGACCCGTCCAGATTAGCCTTACAGCAAAAAGGAGACGTTAACTACTCACAACAACAACAACGTCTAGTTTGAGGTTAGATTTTCATGGTCCCACGTCCCACGTGTTTGTGTTTGGCTTGCGTTTTTCCTGCTACCTTCGTGTTTTTCTGTACGTTTTCTCCGCGATTCATTATGAAAATAGTTTTTGAAGTGAAACTTCTTTGCGCACGTTATACACTTTGGTATGGGGTGTTGGTCGAAAAACCGCGTCACGCGTGATAAGAAATCCGATGACAAAGCCGTGTTGCCAGAATGCGCGTAAAGTGTACCCATAGAGATAAAAGAGAGAGGAGGTAACAAATAGGGAGAGGGGGTAATAAATTTTGTAGACGGAAGTGGCCATATTGAGAAGCCACTTGTCGAACGCGTCCTTGCGATTGTCTTTGTTGAATTGTGCAGTGGCGGATCTATAGTGGAAGCTACAGTTTGCCATTGGGAACTAAAGTTTATCAATTAATAATAAATACAAACATATTTTTAATACAATATACCCACTACATAACTGAATCAGCTCTTCCGCTCCTTCCTGGTTTCCTGCTCGTTCTTTGTCTTCCTGGTATACCTGGAGCACATTTCTTTCTTGGTAATTTTTTTCTATTAACTGATTAATCCCAAAATCGATTTTTTTTTGTTTGTTTCCGTTTTCCAAAGAATGAACAACAGCGTATGGTTTTAAAAACTGATGTAGGTAATTTTGTTATGAACTTGTTTCTGCGTATGCGTAATTAATTCCTTAATTTCATTTAAGGTTGCAAGCACACTTCACAACTCGACTTAACGTGTATGTGAATATTTATTAATTGAGTGTTCAAGATAAACGCGGACTAAGGGTTTTACTATTATTTTTATTAAACTCAACAACGGAAAATTTAAATGATGAACAAAAATGGTTAGGTCTCTACTTGACGGTGGTTCGTAAGAGAGTCTTTGTATGTTTTTCTACGAAGGCTGTGCATCTGGAATTGGTGACAGATTTAACCAGTGAAGCTTGTATAGCGGCAATCAAACGATTTTGTTCAAGAAGAGGGTTACCTAAAAACATGTACTCGGATAACGGGACAAACTTTATCGGGGCAAAAAATGAAATTCTGAAACTTAATCAACTTGTTCTCTCAGCTAAATTTAATGGTGACATGAAACATGTACTAGCAAATGTTGGCATTAATTGGCATTTTTCGCCACCACGTTCGCCACACTTTGGTGGTTTATGGGAAGCATCTGTTAAGTCGTTCAAACACCATTTATATCGAACTATAGGCGATTATTTATTGACCTATGAACAATTATACACTTATATAATCGAAATCGAGGGAATTTTAAACTCACGTCCCCTAACACCTTTGTCCTCGGATCCAAACGACTTTACTCCCCTCACTCCCGGTCACTTCCTCATAGGTGATGTACTTACGAGTGTACCAGAAGAAGACTCTCTTACGAACCACCGTCAAGTAGAGACCTAACCATTTTTGTTCATTATTTAAATTTTCCGTTGTTGAGTTTAATAAAATAATAGTAAAACCCTTAGTCCGCGTTTATCTTGAACACTCAATTAATAAATATTCACATACCGTTAAGTCGAGTTGTGAAGTGTGCTTGCAACCTTAAGTAAAATTAAGGAATTAATTACGCATACGCCGAAACAGAACTATTAGTATAAATATGCGTTAAATTAATCAAGAAATTTAAAAATAAAACATTCTTTACTTAATTCGTATTGAGCAACCTTCGTATTTTTTCATATCTTAGCATTTTGTGACATTTTATGAAAAATAAAACTGCTTCATATAAATTATTATTTCATAATTTTAGTTAATGTAATGCTACGCCATTGGAGAGAAAGATTTCTTACAGGAAGTCGGCCATATGCAGAAGCCACTGTGGCCTGTGGTTTGGTCTATTTGTTCTAAGCACATTTGTTACCTCCTCTCTCTTTTATCTCTATGAGTGTACCTCTTCCATCGCGCCCACGAACCGAGCCGATCGCCAAATCGTTTCCGTGTGCTACCAAAGAGCTCAACGTGGCAACACCGGAGAGCGTCCAGACTTTCGGACAGCTGACACATAACCTAACCTCAGTCGTCAAAAATCCAATACATCGTTATAAATAGGAGATATAAAAAATATTACCATAAAATATTATAAATAAATACCGCGTTCCGATATTAAAATATAGTATTATATTAATGACAAGTTAACAGCAAATCAGGTAAAAATGGAAGCGTTTCTGAGTTGATAACATTCGCGGTCGTAATGCCTACCTTTTATTAAAACAATGATAACGGTTTTAAGCAAACTTATCATTACATATACCATTATAACTCATTTATTAATTTCTGTTCATTTCTTTAAGAACGCCTCTGGTTACCGGCGAAATAATCGTTTTATTACTCCACGGGTTATTTTGACAGACTATAGTTGAAGAAACGCGATTACACGTACCTCTCTTCAATACATGAGAGTGTACAATGAAATCGTAAACTCGTGATACGACGGATCAATTCTGACACTCCTCGTATATTCCGTCCGTCTGATCATACCGTCCGTCCTCTTTTGTGGATATTCAAATAACGTGAGTCGTCGTCCTCGTCGTGAGTCGAGCACATGTATTCCGAAAATGGAGCACCGAACACACCGGCACCGGCAGAGTGGCCAATAATAGACAGACTCCGTTTAAAATTTAGTCTGAGGAGCGGCGAAAAGGAAGAGAGAGTGAAACAAAGAGCGAGAGCGAGACACGGGATCGAGGGAGGTGGTGGAGGAGGAGGGCTCTTCGCCTGCGAGGTGACGAGCGCCGAGCGTGTGTTGTGTTTGTTTGGGTTCGGTTCAATCGGCTCGTCGGCCTCGGTCGCTTTCGTTCAGCGTTCGTCGTTCGCCGTGTTCTCGCCGTTTCGGTGACTGCCAGTGACTGGTGAGTGGTGTCATGTGAGGTGAGTGTCGTGGTGACACTGGTGACTCAGTCGGTAACTCGATACCGTGGAAGTTAGTGTACTTATGTATAATTCGGTGGGGAAAGTTCGCCGCTGATAGTTTTCTCTTTTTTTTTTTTTGTTTTGTTTTCATTTGCATACAAAGACCGTTTTCCTTGTCGCACGGGTGATTCTGCATCGTTGCAGCCAGTTTATCAGCGGTCGATACGCTTCGGACGGGATTGTGGCTTTTGGAACCTACGGAACTGCTGTGATCAATTATTCAGTTCGTCGACTGTAATTGGATTATCTAGGTGAGTTTGTTTTGTCTATTAAAACTTGCAGTTCTACGGGATCAATCGTAATTACACACGTGAACCGATCTGCCTGCCGTATTCGCCGGGGCCAAATTAAAATCTTGTGTGGAGGTAATTATGCTGTGTGCTCGCATACATTCCAGCGACGGTAGTTTGGTCGTTTGGATGGTCTCGGAAGCGGCGTTGCCGACTGTTTAGAGGTTAGGATCGCCCATTTTTATTTTAATTACATCTCATTTATCACGATCCTACCCTTCGCATTCCTTCCGAAGGTAGTAAGAGGGCTTTTGAATGACGATTAGCTGTGATGCAGGGGTTGGAATGACGTATTCTTCTAGTTTTTAAATACATACTTCTTCAACACCTGTTCCCTTCAGCCTTCAGCTAATTGGTGATTGTGATGTGATTTCGGTCTTGTGTACCGGGTGATGGTATTAAATGACACAAAAAATGGTGGTAGAACGTTTCATGCACCAGGGCAACAATGGCAATACATTACACTACTCCAGGGTTTGTCTTGGGGATGTTTTCAGAAAGTGAGAGGGGGTGGAGTTTATTGTGTAAGGGATTTGTTGATTCATTTTACGGTTTTTTGATTGGAAAGTGGTAGTGGGACAAGTAAAACCTTCATCCAGTATGGATCAATTTAAATTTCACTTTTGGTTAGGTGGGCTCTTGATCCTTTATGATGGTTTCCGTTTCTATTGGTAGTTTTTGGAAAATTTGTTTTGCAAATTTCTCTACGACGCATCCCCTTGCACCAGAGATGTTCCTTGTTTATTAGTAAAATCTAGGCTGATTCATATTAATATTAAAGCCAATAAAGGACAGATTTCAGCCCAGTTTGGTATAGACTTAATTGCACACCCTCGTGTTATTTTTGGCTTTTGGCACTATTAGAACACCAGATAGGATCTTTGTATGCTCGTAGACAATCTCTACATCACACATTCTTCCTCATAATTAAATAACGGCATTCATGCATACTACATATTACAATATTCATTAAGCTGGAGTAATTTTTATAAGCACCAGTTCCCACAGAGCCCATAATTTATTATGCAAAGAAGTGTATTCCAAAAACAATGGCTATTCCAGATTAAGTGTTAAGTGGAATAGCCTACGCTGTATATCCTTGAAGGGGCACGGGTCAACTCCTAAGAATTAATCCCCGGTCCGCATTTGACCTTCGCGAGATTGGTCATCTCGTTAGAATATGGTTCTCTAGATCGGACAACTCGTAAGGATTAGAACTGCCTGAAAAATCCCAATAGGGGGATTATCGTATTCCTTGCGAGAGGGCAAGGAAAACCCTGCGGAACCCAACCCCAAGGCCATAAAACGCATATGATCATTAACAACAAGCAAGTCTTTGCCGCGTTTTCTTTTAATAAAATCCACAACTATCTCTGTGCGATTCATCGTCACCGTTTAGTTGGAACGTAACAAACCACCCCCTTATATCATATTCTTAGTTTCAACAAATATCTGAACTACTTCGTTACAATCATCATCCCCTTGATTATTTCTGAGAATCCTCTTACGAGTTGACTCATCCAAAACTACCCTTTAAAAATTTACCTGCCGGTTCGCTTACCAATTGACCGATCTTAGGGTTGGGGATTAAGATTTCTTACGAGTTAACCGCCGCCGCCTTGAAGAATCAGGCAGAGGGGTGGTCATAGCAGTATATTTAATTCCTAATTAATTATGATTACTGTCGAATGGCGTATTTACCAATTCCAAAAACCTGCCCCCAATGCACCACCGATACTTCAAAATACAGAATTCTAGGAGGATGACGTGAAGTTAAATGAAACCAGGTAACCAGAAATTGTTGTTACGTCTTTAAGATCCCTGAATTTTTTTCATGATAACGCCAACTAAAATCTTGTTAAATCTTTGTAGCTTGTTTATGATTTACTTTACGACTTTTTAGCTTTGAGTTTACCTTTCATTTCTACCCCTGTTTAGATATAGATGAAAATTTCACCTGTCTGTCACTTTGTGGAGTGATGTAATGTCAGATTGAATTGATGTGCGTCATTTTTCAGTATTCATTATTTGAAAGTTGTATTCCTGTAATTCAAATCCTGGGAAGGCCTGTAGGTATGGGATGAAACTGGTACAGATAAATCAATGAAGAATTCTATAAGTGTTTCCAATAAAACAAGTGTTATTTTTGTCGTTTTCAGAGGCAAAACAAATTTGAATATCCCGGATAACCCCATAATAAAATAAAACATAAAAATACCCACCAAAGGGAAGTAACTTGAGAAGTACGCTTTTGTAGAGTATGTGCGTTATAAACGTACTTAGTTTTTGTGAAAAATATGCAAATAATATAATATAATGGCAGAATATAATGCCCGTTAAGCGGGACTATCCCATAATTTAATGCTAATTTATTACGCAAAAAAAATGTATTGCTCCATTTGTTTCCTTTGTTTCCTTAATATTGTTCCTTTGGTTAAAATATAAGTGATACATTGATACATTACAGAAGGAGGCGAATTCGGAACCACACAGGTTTTTCCTTGCAAATTCTGATGATGCCTATTAGGCTCAGTGAGTACATGTTTGATCCTTGCCCTCTTGCGTCTCTAAACTTTTTTTTATTTCCTTATTATTTCACCATTTCCAACAATATCAATATGTGTTATGTTAATAAAAATAAATTCCACATTCCTACCATAAACATTACCCTCGGCCGAATTTACATCTGTGATTAGCAGTGCCCTTTACTTTGGGCAGGTACCCAAGGGGATTTCCGGCCGAAATTACATCCGCCCGTTTCAAAAATAAACTGGCTATTCCAGCTGGAACAGCCTCACCTGAATCTTGCTGGAGAATAAAGTCAGGTGGGTGATCATAGCACCATATTTATTTGCTAATTATTTGCTATCGAATGGCTCTATTTCCTCATTCCTGAAACCTACCTCATCAACCCCCAGTCCACCCATGACACATCAAAATGTATATCTCGTGAACGAAACGACACATCTATCTCTATATTTAATTGCTAAATTATTGCTGTGATGTGATCATTGCCCGATTCACGCAGCCACCCCCATCCTCCCAGAATTCACTCTCGATACCCCGAAATTTGTATCTCGGGAACGAACAGAGATATATCGCTATGAAACTTTCTCCATATTGAATAGGTAAATTATTGATGAACGGTATTGAGACCGACTTGAGCCAGTTTTGTGGAAACGCCTCAAAACTTCCTTAACACTTTAAAACGCTTGTAGATGTGATAGCATCTCCTCCATCTTAGCTCTTTGCTGGTTTTGTGTAAAGTAAAAAATAGTTTAATGAACAACTTTTTAATAAAATATTGGAAATTACTGAACCTCAAAAACTTTTATAGCGCAAATTCAGACTACTTAAGCTGCTGTTCAACATGTTCCTTATGTACTTTAACTTATTTTCTTATCCTCGAAATTTTTTTCACTATGAGCGGTCGATACTTACAACTCATTGAGTCACCTCACCACCTCTCAATCTGCTTGAATATGTTCATATAGTTTGTTTCAGGGTGAATACTCAAAATCAGAATGTATTGGTAGTTCTTTTCTAATAATCTATGTGCAGAATGTGACCGTGGTAAAAATTGCAATCAGATTTGTAATTAGCAACCCAATGACAGTAATACAAAATAATCAAAATTCATAGAGTTACGTTGTTTTGTTCGCATGGTATAAATTTGGATGCATTGGGGGTGATAGAGCGCCGTTTCGAGAATGGGCAAAATTGACTATTCGACAGCTAATTAGCAATTAAATTGGCTGCCACGATTACCTCTCTAGCTTTATTTGTTCCTACGAAATTCAGCTATGGCCATTCCAGAATTGCGTTTTGGGAACGACGGCTGCAATAAAAAAAAATTCGCGGGGGTAATCAGCAAATAATCTCGTTTGATGATTGACACTGAAAGAAAGAAGTATTTGAACATTTTCAAGCAGGTTAGGGATGGAGGGGGTGACTCGATGGTTGACGAGGGTAGTTCCAGGTATAGTCCGACCATCTGTTATACACCAATAATTTAACAACTAAGATTGATAAAGTCTCTTATTCGTGCCAAAGACAAAAATTTCGGAGTATCGAGGGTGAATTCTGGGAGGATGGGGGTGGCTGCGTGAATCGGGCAATGATCAAATCAATGGCAATAATTTAGTAATTGAATATACAGATAAATGTGTCGTTTCGTTCACGAGATATGAATTTTGATGTGTCATAGGTGGACTGGGGGTTGATGAGGTAGGTTTCAGAAATGAAGAAATAGAACCACACGACAGCAAATAATTAGCAATTAAATATGGTGTCATGATCACCCTCCTAACTTTATTCTTTAGCGAGATTCAGTTGAGGCTATTCCAGCTGGAAAAACCATTGTTTCTTTTTGAAACGTTTGGGGAAATAAATTTTTTCGTTGCGTGATAAATTAGCAATAAATTATGAGTTCTGCCCGAGCTCGAGCTTATGACAATGATATTCCAGCTTAATGGACAATATATCGTGTATATTCTATGCAATTTTGAAATTATTTGCATATTTTTCGCAAAAACTAAGTACATTTATAACGCACATACTCTACAAAAGCGTAGGTACTTCTTATGTAGGTAAGTTGTTTCCCTGTGGTACTTTGGGTTCCTTTGGGTACTTTTATGTTTTATTTTATTGTGGGGTTATTTTCATCAGTTTCATACCACACCAATGGCCTTCCCAGGATTTGAATTAGAAGAAGACAACTTTCAAATAATGAATACTGAAAAATGAAGCACATCAATGAAATCTGACATTACATCACTCCACATAATGACATACAGGTGAAATTTTCATCTACATCTAAATTGGACTATAAATGCAAGTTAAACTCAAAGCTAAAAAGCCATAAAAGTTAAAAAGTAAATCATAAACAAGCTACAAAAATTGAACTACATCCTTCGCGTTAGAATGAAAGAAATTCAGGGAACTTAAAGACGTAAAAACAATTTCTTGGTACCCCGTTTCATTCAGCTCATCCTCCTAGAATTCTAGTAACTTAAAGCGGAAACTCATTAAAGAGTAAATATAATATCTGCGTTTGCGTATATGAGACATTCATGGAACTTTAAAATCGTAAAAATAACTTCTGGGTATCTGTTCTTCTTTTATAATAGAATTTTGGTTTATTTCAACCGGCGCTAGCCTGAGATAGGATTGTGGGAACTTAAAAATTTCAAAGCATCTGAGTTACAAAATAATGTCTTTTTCTTAAAATTCTGTTGGGTTTAAAGGGGGTACATATTTAAAAGAAATTACGTCAGACGTTTCAACTGGCGCTAGTCTGAGGTAGAGTCCAGGAACTTAAATGTGGTAAAAATAATCCATGGATTCTTGTTTTGCTGATTCCTAATTGACTATATTGACTAATTGCTGATAGGATAATTGGTAATACTGTCACATTTGACGTTCAATATATAAGACGAACTGGAAAAACACCTATATTAAATATACAAGTGCCTTAAGTTGAGTTTAGTTAGTTGAGATTTCCTGCCAATAATCCAACATAGTCGATGCAGTACTCGGCATTAGCTGCTTGTAATAACTGGCAATTTGGAAACTATCTTCTATAGGTTGCATTTACTGATTTAGTTTCATTGGCTATTTTCATTTTCTGTGGCAGGGCTGTAGAGGGCTATCTTCTCTGTGGTTCGGTAGGAGAGGCCAATATTGCTGATGCGGCTGTGACTGGCAAATCAGCTTCGAATGGTAAATATAACATTGAACTCAATGCGCTTCCATGTAATGGGATATAGATCAGCGCCGTACAATATCGAACTAGAATTAAAATTTGTTGCGCCAGTATGACTTCATCAGTTGATGATAGATAGTAATTGTATGGTAGTGCCTTCTTTAGTGTGTAAAAAACAATCCTCTTTCTTTCCTTCTTTTAAGAAGGAGGCCAGACCGGAAACCGCTTTCGCATTACTTCAGTCTGACCATTGATACGCCATCCAGGCGTCCGTCGTTGAACCTTCTTCAGCCTTCTTTGCTTTGAGCACGTTCTCCGCAAAGCACATCACCGCTTTCCAGGAGCTCTCGGAGCTAGCCATGAGCGCTACGATGCTTCTGGGATTTGGTGTTACCCCAATGGTCTCCCAAGCGTTCTTCCTTTCCACTATCCAACGTTTACAGTGGAAGAATGTGTGATAAGCGTCCTCCACTTCCTCCTTGCAGTATGAGCATTGTGGGCTCCTTCTTTAGTGTGTAGCGTATCCCAATGTGCTACATCTTGTTAAGGGACTGGCTAGTAACGTAATATCTTTTATGTTATGGATCATTCATAGTTTGTTTCGTGAAGAATAAATAGGTCCAATTCGTGTTGAGTTTTTCAAATATTTTGAGTTGCTAATTTGTTTGCATTCTTACTTGACTTAAGTGTCGTAATGAATTCTGATATTTTTGACTGATTGTAAAAAAGACCAATCGAAATATGTAATTGCCTTAATTTGCCTTATTGTTGTGATGCCTTTGTTTATTAAATTTAGTAGGATCTTGCCAGGTGCCCTTGTAGGATCAATTCCGTTTGTGATCTTGTGAATTTCTGTTTTATCTCCCGGGCTGTTTGGTGATCGTTTTCACGTACATTTCGTTCGACCCAAATCAAAAAACTCCAATGTCGGCAAATCGCAAAATCTCGACGGCCAATTTACGTGTTCCCATTTCTTGAAAGAATTCTCCCTTCAAAGCGCGTACGTAATAAATCCATCGTGTCTCTTGCCGTAGGACATGTACCTCGGTCTCGTTGGGACCACATATTGTTAAGTCCGCATCCATTATTTCACGTCGTTTGGTAATGCTCTCCGTGTACCGTAACAGCTCGTTCGCCTTCATTCTCAAAGAGGTAAGGTTCAATGATACCTCAGTTCACAAGCGGCATCAAACTGACGCGTCTAAAGTTTTCACTGCCCCATTTTGCTTTTTCATGTAACCGCTTAAATTATAATGGGCGTCGACGCTGAAGATGTATTGTAAATATACGGACTGCCTCTATTTTAAAGGCCCAATTAGCAAACTCACGGTGTTCTCCTAATTAAGCTGAATCTTTTTCCTAATTTCGTCATGTTGTCAATTGTTGCGAACGTCTTTTTAAACATATTTATGAACAATAAGCCATATTTTATGAGACAGAGCTCTGATGTTTTAATATTTTGGTTACGTCTTGTGGTTTCAAATTTGAGCACTCTAGTAGGAACCTTCTGAGGAATTGCTTTTACACCCCAAAAAATAATTACATATTCTGGAATATGTGGCAATCACACAATATTAAGTTGTAACAATGTCAACATTTTCCATTGCTTGTATCGTAGCTAATAAAAATAAAACAGTAGCAACAAAACCATCCGGAAACTCTCATAATGCTACCCATTATTAGCTTTATGTAATTGTGCAATAATTCTATGTTTAAAGACTTATTGAAATTCGGCTCAACAAATATGGTGGCACTATCAACAGATTGATGGCACTGAAAGCATTAAATTCAGTGGTAATACATATAATCCGAAAAACTTGGCAAGGATACCAAAAATGTACATACACGTACATGTATTAAAATTACAATCAGTTCCTGGCAAAACATGTTTTACAAACAAAGAATGTAATAATAATATTTGTGAATCTTTCCACTCTCTTTTAGTTTTATTTAATATGCATACTATTATATTTTATTACGTTTAACAAGTATAACTGTACTTAACGCCTAAGTGTTGATGTTTTGTAGAAACTTTATAGACTGCTTATAGAAAGATGCATACATTGAGATAAAAGAACTGTTACAAATTCGATACCAGATTTTGGCAAGTTATGGTTCCACTTGAAAAATTGCCTATGAAAAAGTGGCAATAATTTCATGTAAAAATTGTATTAAACGTATATCCTATAAATTTAAAAACAAAGCTTTTTGTACATGCGGAGAACCTATTAAAACTAATGTAGTAAATATGCCAAGCACAAATGTAGTACTTATTTATCCATGTACAACAACACATGTATTTCAATGGTATTTCCTTTTATATATTTCTGGTTTATCGACAATACGAGTTTTGTTAACATTTAGTTGTTTGAAGTATAATTCTCTGCTAATACTAATACAGAAATTCTGGAAAAGTTGTGATACAACAGTAATAACAGAATCTAGGTTGTTCACATTTCACCCCTATTTCCACCACCCTCGGAGATACAGGGGAACATTTCTTCAGTAGAAAAAATTGATTAGCATTCTCCTAATCAACTGATTACGATAAATATAATTTGTGATAAATATTTACGAAATAAATCGAATTTTAAGTGAAAATTGTTTTTATTTTTTTGAATTTGTGGATGTGGCTAACTTCACACTACTATAATTCTTAACAGAAAATACTTCCAATCGGTTTTATACAAGAAAACTAAAAACGATACTGGTGTCGACACTTTTCGATTAACTATTGTGATTTATCCTGAACTATAATTTGCAAAATAGTCCACATATATAAGTATCACTTAGTATTTGGAATGGGATTGAATTGTTGCGAAGCATTTGTCTTATAATAAAATCAGTGGTGAGTTAAGCCTTTCATTATATTCTTACCTATCACAGGTCGGTTAGATATATTTGGTAATATTACCTAATACTGTTAAATATTGCGGTAAGGCGTAGGTTAGATTAGGATAGGGTGAGTAAGACAGCACTTCGAGCATTACAATCCCATGGCTTCTATATTCTCATTTCACTTTTCCATTTCTTCCTATTTCCACTACACTCCCACTAATCTCGGATCTTTTACGATTTTCAGACATTTATTTTTAGAGTCCTCTTGTTCGTTTTCCTCCTTCTCTCCGTAAAAACATTTTTCTACCTGTTTACCTCCATGCATTCTGTAGATGTATTTCAACCTTCGTATCCTCTGCACTTTGATGCACTTCGATGCTGAACTGACCATAAACTCCATGACTTCTTCTTTCTATTGTTCCTCCACAGTGCCTCTTTGTCTTTAATTACATATTTCTTGCAAGATCTTCCTCTCCTGACTTTTCCATTGTTTGTTTAATTACAGCCCTATTGTTGAACTACTACCATTTTAGATGTTATCAGCTTCTAATCAGCAGTCATTGTTTATGTCGTTTAGTAATCGTTACACCCGGATAATCGAATTTGTGCATTTCGTTTCTATTTTAGCTTTTCTAGGGCTAAATTGTCGATAGAATTTCTGGCTGCTTTACTTCACTGTCAATATGAACCGCTGCTTTTCCAGCATAATTTTATTTTTGGTCGATTTGAATGAATGGTAAATTATTAGCTTTTCTGGTATTCCTAGGCTGCCTTTGCTTGATTGGGTCAATCAATTGATTGATCATTGCAATCAATCCAAATCAGTTGAGAAGTCAACAAATAAAGTATATACCCCTGGAATTCTTCTTGAAATATTTTATTACGAAAAGTGTTAATGCTGTGGTTATTAGTAATAACAGTTACGTTATATGTTACGTCAAATAATTAATTATCAGAGAAGCTTTTACTACCTTCTTAATAAATTGGGAGCATAATAACACTTTTTCTCCGATCTGACAGTTCCTCTGCCATCTTATATCCGTTCAGTAAGATCGGTTATCCTCGTTTGTAATGTCTTTCCATCCTCTATCAAGATTTCTGCGGTGATTCCGATTCCTTTCAGACCTTTATTACCTTTTAGGTTCTTTATTATTTCTATGATTTCTGTATCCTTCGACTCTTGCTATTGATATTCCTTTATCTATTTTCCCATCTTTCCGTTAGCTGCTCTTCAGAATTAACGACGATTTTGAGTTGGGCCACGCAGTCAGCCGGTTAAATCGTTTGAATCGGGCCACCGGTGCGTCTCATGAGGAAAGAGATTATATCATTCGTTAAATTTTATGCTGGATTTATGAACTCTGACGTTGAGGTTACCATCATAAAACAAGTGGATAGCATATAGTCACTTATAAACTTTTGTTGGCAAAGTTTGTAGTTCATTCGAGGTTCGTTTGTGGTTTGGAAATTGGTAAGTTTTATGTTTGAGGTGCGATGACTAACCTCTAGTTGGTGAAGACCACCTATCAGATCATGTGGTCGTGACACCATAGGTAAAGGTTGGGTTAGATGGACCAAACTGTAGATGTTTAACTGGCCAACGATAACTAGTGCATATACTTACAGTGTTTGTTAAAGTGATGTTAAAAATTTCATTTAGTGTTATATAAAATACTTTGAACAAAATATGCTTACTACGAAAATGTGGTAATATGTGAATAAGTCAGTTGAATTAATAATTTATATATTTTTATAATACGGGCCCGTACTAAGTATTTATGTGTTTTAAAATAGGATATATGGTGCTTTAAAATTTCAATTCAAACTCTGAAATTTCTTGATGTGTGATGGATGCAGTCATCAATAGATGGTGATAGATTTTAGTTTTTGGTTCAATACACTATATCTATTAAGGTATGACTTGATAAATTTTAATGAGGTAATTTATAAAATAGATCATAAAGATGGAGGTAGAAAAATGCACCATTCAATCTTTATATTTTAGAAAGAGTAGGAAAGTTATTCAAATAGCTCATACCTACAGATAAATAGAGAAAAAGAGAGAAAGAAATATACTTCTCTGTTGAGTAAGTCTCACTTACAATGGGTCCGATCAAAAATAGAGAAAAGATAGAGACAGAGAGATGCTTCCGCCTCATTGTGACCCATGAGTTGGACAGATAGAAAAGTATCTCACGTCTTTCGGTTTAGAGCATTTTTGAACGCACCCAATTACTGTTTATAAGATCTGACTTTTAGTCTACTTATATACCTAAATCTATGGCTTCCTGAAAGGAGGACTTCAGTCAACTTTTTGAAAATTTTGAGTTATTCCGATAGATATGTGGGAAAAGTTGCGACAAATCTAATGTTTTTTGCAAAATCCAAAAAGATGAAAAATGGTTGATCTTCGTCTACTTTGTTTTGTTTAAAAAAACTTTCTTTTTATAATAATTAAACGAAAAATATCTGTGTACGATTGAAATATTTATGATTTTAGAAAAATATTGAACTATAATTTATGGTTATTTTATGTAAATTTAAAAAGAATATAGAAATAGCAATATGAAACTAAGCAGTCACTTAACTATAATTAGTATTAAATTTATTTTGAGATTCGGCGAAATTTCATATTTCCCTTAATATTAAAAATATTTTCTAGGCATGCGTATATAGTGCGTTGCAAATTATTTCGGACGGGATTTCCTAGCCTAAAAGGGTGACAGGGTCGGCTCTGTGGGTCGTACAGGAATATATAAAAAAGTACTGTTGCCAACTAATAGTTTTTAGATGCACAATTTTATTTCAGAGAGTAGAATTTTAAATTTCAGTGACTGATAATTATTATACACTATGTATTGTAACGTTTTTACTATTGACTAAAACTAAAACACTACGCGGTTATCCTAATTAATTTATTTCTTACGCTACACTTATAAACTTAACTTAACAATCACCTAATTCATATTTGTACACGGAACTGTTTATTTATTTTAGCGCGCGCGGTCTCTCGCTCGAATGTTTACACACACCGGTTCAACTGTGTCTCGCCTTGGGTCGGGCAATCCTTATAAATGCAGGTAGAATGCTTCCCGAACATTCCAGCAGTTTTCGAGATTGTTCTACGAATTTCTCCACGGGTTTTCGGCGAATCGAAGCGACTCGGTCTTACGAGAGTGTTCCCGCTGTTTCTAGAACGGTTTCGCGGAACCCGGGCAGTCCCAGACGTGTTTATTTGGTTTCGGCGAGCCGTTCCGTTACACTGCCCCCGCCATAAAGATGTTTCGTCCCGAAACGTGTCTCTGACAGGCCCATGTAGGAACCTACAGTTGGTCCCCAGTCTGCACCGCGAAGTTTGGTAGAAATAACATGCTACGGTCTTCTTGTGGGGACTCCTCTCAGGATTCCAACAACACACCAAAATGTCCATCCCGGTGAAGCGAAATAAGACCTCCAGCATATTCCTGACGACCCTCCAGTCCAAGGCGTCCAATCCGCAAGCCAGTTTCGGGATAGCTAACTTAGTTAGATCTTCGCTAAGTAGGGTATCCCTGAGGTCATGTAGTGCGTCCCACAGGTCCAAATAGGTGGGCTTGTGAAAGGACCTCCTCTTGGTAACCAGGTAGAAGAGCGGTCGTTGTGATCCATCGTCCTTAATCCTCAGCGCTCGCCCGACCGCCGGTCCCTGCTGATGGAGGTCGTCCAGTTTGCCGAACCTCGTCCGAAACTCCGCGGCAATTCCCCGGGACATCCGCAGGTCCTGGGCCACGCAATGAGCCAGCGCATACTCAGCCGGTGTTTCGAAGAGATCCCGTTGTTCTTCCCTGGTCACACCGAATCTCGCCTTCCCGGTTCCACCATACGCAGCCATAAACTCTTCAAAGGAGGGCTCCTCCTCTTGGGGCCGTAGTTGGCGCACCTGTTGGTCTTGGTCGTGGTCTCCCTCGAAAGGCGCTAATCGGTTGTAATGCACGACCCTGGGCTTCCCATTCGGGACTTTGCTGATTCGGTAGATGACGTCATTTATTTTTGTTTTCACTGTATATGGCCCTTCCCAGGCTTTCTGAAGCTTTGGTGATAACCCTCGTCTTCTTTGCGGGTTGTACAGCCACACCAGGTCTCCTTCTTCAAATATGCCGCTGTCCGCCCGGACGTCATAGTGATCCTTCATGCGGTCGCTGGCGACTTGGAGATTCGTCCGTACCATCTCGTGAATCTGGTTCATCTTTCTGCGCAGCTCGGTGACGTAGTCTTCCCCAGCCAGATCTTCTCCCGGTTTGCAACCGAAGCTCAGATCGCAGGGAAGTCTCATTTCTCGTCCGAATAGTACCCTTGCTGGTGTTTGGCCGGTGGACTCGTTGATGGCAGAACGGTAGGCCATCAGGAAAAAGGGGAGATGTTGATCCCAGTCTCGTTGGTGCTGAGACACTACCTTCGAGAGGTACTTGCCCATGGTGCGGTTCATCCTCTCCACCATTCCGTCAGACTGAGGGTGCAGCGCCGTCGTTCTAGTTTTGCGAATTCCCAATTTTTCGCAAACTCCCTGGAACAGCTCGCTTTCGAAGTTACGCCCCTGGTCGGAATGCAATTCCAACGGTACTCCGAAGCGGCTCACTAGCTCCTTTACCAGGACATCTGCGACAGTTGTGGCTGCTTGGTTGGGAATCGCATAGGCCTCTACCCATTTGGTGAAGTAGTCCATCGCCACCAGGATGTACTTGTTGCCGCAATCGGTTTCAGGGAATGGCCCAGTAATGTCTAGGGCGATCCTCTCGAAGGGACTTCCCACATTGTACTGTCTCATCGGGGCTTTCGGCTTGTGGTGCGGCCCATTGCTGGCTGAGCAAACTGTACATTTCCTGCACCATTCACGAACAGCCTCAAAACAGCCCACCCAATAGAAACGCTCGCGCACTTTCTGCAGGGTCTTCTTTACTCCCAGGTGGCCTCCTGAGGTTCCGTCATGGAGGTAACGTAGCACCTCCGCCACCTTAATCTTGGGCACGATGAGTTGGAATCGTCTTTCTGCGCCATTATCGGATTCCAGCACCCTCTTGAGCAGTCCATCCTGTATCACCAGGGAGTCCCACTGCGCCCAGTACGATTTCAGGGTCCTAGAGGATGGGGCCACTTCCTGCCATTCCGGCCGACGTCCCTCTTCTTTCCACCTCAGGATCCGTTGGAGTTCAGGGTCGCCTTCCTGCGCTCGCCGCAGCCCGTCTGGTGACCAGTCCTCGTCGGTGACCGTCGTGCGGCAAGTAGACGCCTCCTTTACCTCTGCACGACTGCAGTGGGAACATCCCTCCGGACACGGCCTTCTTGAAAGAGCATCAGCATTACGGTGGCTGGTTCCTGCTCTATGTTCGATGTCGAAGTCGTATTCCTGAAGACGCTCAATCCACCGAGCTACCTGGCCTTCCGGGTTCTTGAATCGCAGGAGCCATCTGATCGCCGCATGATCCGTTCTCAACAAGAACTTCCTTCCGTATAGGTACTTGTAGAAATGTTCTACTGACTTCACGGCGGCTAACAGCTCCCTCCTGGTGACACAGTAGTTCCTCTCAGGCTTCGACAGGACTTTACTGAAGTAGCCAACGACCCGCTCTTGCCCATCTTGCAGTTGTGACAAAACCCCTCCGATTCCGTCGTTGCTTGCATCTGTATCCAAGATGAAGCGTCCTTCTTGGGTCGGAAACCCGAGAACTGGGGCCGTCGTCAGGCGTCTTTTCAGGGCGTCGAAGGCTGCTTGGCATTCTTTATCCCAAAGGAAGGCTCGTTTTTCCTCGGTTAGTCGTGTCAGCGGCTTTGCGATGTCAGAAAACATTCTGACGTAACGACGATAGTAAGTGCAAAGCCCCAGGAAACTTCGTAACTGATGCTTGTCCTTCGGTCTTGGCCATTCTTGGACTGCTCGCACTTTTTCAGGATCCACCTCGACGCCGTTACTGCTGACCACGTGACCCAGATAGTGTACTCTCGTTCTTAAGAGATGGCATTTCTTTGGGTTGAGCGTCAGGTTAGCCATTTGGAGTCTCTTGAAGACTTCCTCCAGGTTTGACAGGTGTTCGTCAAACGTCCTCCCTACGACGATTATGTCATCCAGGTACACGAGGCACGTTTTCCAGGAGAGCCCTCTGAGTATGTTCTCCATGAGCCTCTCGAAAGTAGCAGGCGCATTACACAACCCGAATGGCATTACGGTGAATTGCCACAGTCCAGATCCTACTGTGAAAGCCGTCTTCTCCTTGTCTGCAGGGTCCATTTCCACCTGCCAGTAGCCACTCTTGAGGTCCAGGGTGGAAAACAGCTTCGATCCGGCCAGAGTATCCAGGGTGTCGTCTATCCGGGGAAGAGGGTAGCTGTCTTTCTTCGTCACGTTGTTTAGTAGACGATAATCTACGCAGAACCTGGTGTCTCCATCCTTCTTTTTTACCAAGACTACAGGAGATGCCCAAGGACTGCTAGATGGTTCGATGACTCCCTCTTTCTCCATGTCGTGGATGATCTTCTCCGCTACATCCCACTTCTGACACCACTGTAACGTTTTTACTATTGACTAAAACTAAAACACTACGCGATTATCCTAATTAATTTATTTCTTACGCTACACTTATAAACTTAACTTAACAATCACCTAATTCATATTTGTACACGGAACTGTTTATTTATTTTAGCGCGCGCGGTCTCTCGCTCGAATGTTTACACACACCGGTTCAACTGTGTCTCGCCTTGGGTCGGGCAATCCTTATAAATGCAGGTAGAATGCTTCCCGAACATTCCAGCAGTTTTCGAGATTGTTCTACGAATTTCTCCACGGGTTTTCGGCGAATCGAAGCGACTCGGTCTTACGAGAGTGTTCCCGCTGTTTCTAGAACGGTTTCGCGGAACCCGGGCAGTCCCAGACGTGTTTATTTGGTTTCGGCGAGCCGTTCCGTTACAGTATATTAATATACACTTGACTGGAAAGACAGCTCGAAATATAACTAAAATAACTTCAAATGCTTATTTAAGTTTATTTATTTATTTCATAACCTACAATCTTATCGCTGATTGTTATGTCAAATAAACATATCCGGTTGTAGTGTTGCAAATTAGACAAGTAAAAAATTCTCTAAAAAGTGTTGCCAACTCAAACAGTTATTCTTGATCACCCAGTACGTTAACCTCTACTCTTTGTTTAAGCACTTTTCCTATGAATAAATAATAAATGTATCTACAAAACGTCATTACCTATGACATAATCATCGAACGTATTTGCGATCTAAGTGGGCGTGTTATTAGTAACTTCATTAGTAATCAGAGTCCTGTGCAAGGCGTCGAGGCGAGCGGGCTTGCAGCTTCTAGCACCTGTCAAACAGTGCAGGCAACCAACCGGTTCGATACGACGTGTGGTACCTGTGGTGGCGTCGTAAGTTTGTTTTGTTCCGGTTGCAATGAAAATGGCGCAAATTAATCCGGAATCGATAGTTAATACATTTTCCGAACTAATAGAAATCGCGCTCATTAACTAAACGATAATGAGGACTAGTGGCGAACGAGACGATTCGTCTTCGTCTCTCGTTTCACTTTCCTCGTGAAAAATACCACTTTATTTGATTCGGCAACGGGCCAATTCCGTTTTGGACGTATCGTTATTTTTTCGTTGAAACGGGAAAGGTCCGCCTAAGGTCGAATCCCAAATATCCAAAAATCAATCCAACGCAGAGAGAGGGTGAGGGAGAGAGAGAGAAATTCCCCGAAGTCGGTCGACCAGGTAAACGAATTAGTCCCCGGGGCTATACGGGAAAAATAATTTAGACGTTAGGGTTGAATAGTTTTCGTTGCTTTGTCGTGCGAAGTTTCGCCGGGAACAGAGGCACAGGTTAACTAACGCTCTGACAGTTAATAGCTTTTAAACTAATTTACTTCCTACTTAAGCGCTAGGAACTTTAATGGCGTTTGCTTCACGTCGAGTCAAAGTCGAATGTATAATAAGGTTTATAAAGGTGGTGTTTCCGTTAATCTCGTTTATAACTTTCACCATGAGATATGATATACATATTGAGTTTTATCCGAACCCGAATTATAATGAAAAAACTTAGGAATTAACGTTAACCAAGTCGGGTAATTAAAATTTTTATATGTTCACTTTATCCTTGCTCCGATAGTTCATTAGGTATATATTTTCCACATTAGTCACAACTTTAGCGATTGTAAGGGTTTATAAAAGCAATATTCCTATGGTACATCCAGCGACGTGCTGTCCATGGAAGCCAGAAAAGCAGTGCTTCCCCTAGAAAAGTGCCAAAAATGACAAAACATCACCTTCTAATGTAACTTTTGAAATTGGAAACAATTACTTTAGATTCTATTAAAAATGCTAAAAGTTGTTTAAAATATCAAGCCCATAACAAATGCGGCCTTGACTCAAACCGAGTCACAGCAGATAATCTGCCCGCGAGTCGTGTGCGCGCGGCTTTTCACTACTCTAGAAAAATCCATTGGAAGCTATTCTCGCTGTAGGTTCTATTATACGCCGGCTTTCGTGTGTATGTCGAGAGGTAATTGAATCTGCTAAATGCATCGAGTTGTGGTCGCGTGCTCTAGGTGGGCGTGGAAGCTATCATTGAAGTAGCTTATTTGCAGGTTTAAATGGCTAATCGATGCGTACAGACAGGGTGGGAGATGTTCAAACATCGTACAGACTCCTCTTTTATGAAAGACTCGATCAAATTCAGCAACAAATAAACTATAGATTTAACAGTTTAAATGGTGTTAAATTCCTCGAGCGCTACAATTTTGATGCATATGAAAGAAAACCTTTTCCAAAAGATGCGTTTAAATCTCTTCTTCATTATGGCCAGTTCTTCGACCGGTTGCTACTGCAATCTAAACTAAAAGTTATTTACGAAACTGGCGACATTAGCGCAAGAACTAACGCTAAAGAACTAATGCAATTTCTAAAAGACAAGAAGTTGGAAAATGCCTACACGGAAGTGTCGAAATTGTTTGCATTAGTATCGACAATACCTGCCACAAGTTCATCAGTAGAACGCAATTTTTCAACGCGTCAAACAAATCATCTAAGAAAAAACTTAACATATTGCTGTAGTCAAATTTACCTAAAAGACGCTTAGAATACTACAGAGTGATCAAGAAATACTGTTTAAGTTTGTAATCCTACCTGGAGGATTTTTTTGACTAAGGGTTTGCAACGCTACACCGGAAATCTCTGCACTCTGCATGACAGCGACAGCTAAATAAACACAAATATTTTAGGTTATGTGCATTTATTTACGATTGATAGACCACACCAGAAAAGACTTCATAAATTAAAAGTACTGCTCGAATTGAGCACCATTATGTTCTAAACATAAATTCACTGTCCGTTTTAGGCTCTCGAAGACATTAATTAACACCCGAGGAGAAATATTTGCAACTTCCTCGATAATGGCAGCTTCCAGTTCTTCACGTGTATGTAGAACATTACTGAACACCTTGTTTTTAAGGTGCCCAAAGAAACAAAAGTCTAGAGGTGTTAGGTCTGGTGACCTACTTGGCCAGATTCCCGTACATGACTCGGGGGCAAATCCAGAAACGCCACTCACACTCATTTCTACCTACACTCATTTGTATCTCAAAATGAGAGTGAGTGCGCCTTCTCCTCAATTTTGGAATTTAGAAAAGTGTATATCAAGTTACTCAAATACATCTCAATTTAAAATGATTTGAGGGAAGGATGTTTGGCAATATCGCAAATCGTCGTGTTCGCTGCCGACTGTGTTAGTTCAATTTGGTGTTCTGTGCATATATCATGTGTTTTGGTGGCAGCAACTGTCAGGCGCATGTCAGGCGTCACCTAATTTGGAATCGCGTTTTGCAAAGTCGTTTACGTTGAAACAGTGAGCAACAAGCATTCCAAAAAAACAGTAAAACGGTAAAAATAGTCTCTTAAATTCATATTCAAATTTACACTCTTCACTATTATGTAATAATAGTAATATTAATAACAACATATTTAACATTGTCAGTTAAAATGCTGCTGTATAAAGGCAGCTCTAATTGCATTTCCTCTTGCATTTAGAAGCCTCACCTCTTCATGAGGCATCTCTCTGTTATTGTCTGGCAGTTCAATGTCATTATTGTTTAAAATTATGGCAATATTGTGTAATATCACAGTTGCAGCAATTATTCTAGTAGTTTTATTCACTTCATAATTTAAAGCTGTTGCTAAACACCTAAAACGGCTTTTCCATAGACCGAAAGTTCTCTCTACCACTTTTCTAGTATGGATGTGGGCTGAGTTATACCTTTCCTCGGCTGGTGTATTTGGACCATGAACAGGTACATACAAGTATTCTGACTGTGCATATGCACTGTCCCCATGTAAAATTCATCAAATTTGTCTGTCTTGTCTTCGTGTCAAGCTTTAACTTGATAGCACTACTATAAAAAATCTGCTATCATGTGCAGAACCCGGCCAACGAATAACAATATCACGAATTTCACACTTGTGTCCCGCCACTACTTGGACATTTAAGGACATCCATCCTTTCCTATTTCTGTACACCTCGGCATTAGGACCACCTGGGTTACAAATTTCAATGTGTGTTCCATCGACGCAACCAATCATTCCAGGAAACTGTGCTATGTTATAAAATAATACTCTAGTTTCTCGCGTTGATGCTGCAGTTGAGGGAAATTTAATATGTCAATGAAAATGTTTCACCAATCTCGTTAACACTTCTTCCACAATGCGACATGTAGTAGATTGACTCGCGTTCTGTAGATCTCCTATTGTTCTCTGCAAATTTTTAAGCAAATCTTAACTAATAAGAATTTATTTTTAATTGCATTATATATTATATACCTGAAAACTTCCTGTTGCATAAAACCTTAATGCAGTACACAATTTCATAATTGGTGGAATCGGCATGCCACGGTTGACTCTACCTCTATGCCTGTCATATACCATTGGAAAAATAATATGTCGAATGGTGTCTCCATCAAATCTATAACTCTGTAAGATCTCCAAGTTGGTTATGTGCTGAAGGGGATTGTTGTAATCTCTGATATAATTTCTGAAACAATTTATTGTCTTATTGAACAAATCATACTTTTCCCTCGGTACGCATTTCCATCTCAGGAATTTTATCGTAGGTAGGAAATTAATCGCATGTCTTTACTTACCGTAGCACTGGTAAATACCTTTCATCCTCAATGTATTGTATGAACTCTACAAATTCATTGAACTCATTAGCCATGATATCCATATTACTAACACCATCTAACATAAAAAGAAATGCACAAAAAAACTGTCACTAACGACGCTAATGACCATCTGCACGAAAGTCAAAACTCGTAAAAGTAACGTTGGGAATTATTTTAAGTGGTGAATTTCAACCACTCAAATCTCACTCAATCTGATACTCAATTTAAGGGACATTTCAATTGAGGGAAGTCTATGAATTCCAAATTGAGTGTAGTGAAGATTTTACTTAAAAAGTGAGTGTATGTGTAGGGTGAGTGGCGTTTCTGAATTTGGCCCTCGATGGCCAAAAACTTCCCGCAAATATTGCATTGTGGCACGAGAGCCGTATGTGCTCGAGCCGAATCTTGTTGAAAGTAGCCATTTTTGCGCTGCTCTACGGTTAATGAGGCAACGAATGGCTCGAGAATGTGCTGAATATCGTTCAGAATTAACTGTGAAGTTAAAAACACAGGACCAATTACTCTCTGCCGCGACACAACCAGCCAAACACCAATTTTGGTAGGATGTAAAGTTGTTCTAACAGCATGTGGATTTTCACCAGACCAAATTCTGTAATTTTGAGACTTAACATAGCCATTGCGATGGAACCAGGCTTCATCGGGAAAAAAGGTTTTATCCAGGATGTCATCATTGTTCATTTCCTGATTGAACCAGTTACAGAACAGGACGCGGTGTGGACGGTCAGGAGGATTTAGGGATTGGGACCATCGAAAATTTGTACGGGTGGTATTTCAATTTGCTCTTCAACACAGTGGAACAACTTCCATATGATAAACCTTTAAAGTCACGAAACGGAATACGGGAAATTAGGTATAAGTGGAAATTGGTGAACTTTTGATAAGGATAAAACCTGTTTGGAGGGAAAGCTTCCTAACCGATTTACGAGGACTTTGTTGCACTCGGGCCCTGACGTCTTGCACCACATTTTCAGTGAGTACGGGGGTCTATCAGATGCCCTTACTTTCTTCACATTGCCTGTATTCAAATATCGTTGAACTACACGCATGCAGTGCTGTTTAAAAACGTCGATAGTGAACACAATTTCATGAAACATTTCTTTAAATTGGTGCAAAGTGGATTCCAAGGAGTATTGCCATCCAGAAATGGGGTCATGAACTGCACTCCGAAAATAAGCCATGCCAATAAAAATATCTTGTTCTAATGTAAATAGTACGATTTTTATATTTTTATTATGAAAATTTGAATCGCCGCTCAAGTGTCAATACAGTCACTGTTAAACGTCGAAGTAGCTGTCAAGCAACCAGAAGTGGTTCCAGTTCTACCATTTTAAAGTAAAATTTAGGATTGCCAACTTAAACAGTATTTCTTGATCACGTTGTAATTTTGGAGGGTTATATCAGTTTCATGAAATTGTCGATTTAATTCATTTGAACAGTTAAATTGACCTATTACAATGGCCGCATTAACGTATTAGGGCTGTCGTTTCAACTTGACACAACAGTTAAATCGGCCTATTAAACGGTTACATGAACTTTATTATTCATTATTACCATTATTTCAACTTATTAAAAGTCAAGTTAAACGGTTAGAACGGTTACATTAACCAATTAGTGATGTTGATGGACTCAACAGGACAGTTCAATTGACTTAATAAGAAGGTTGATAACTTACTAGAACGGTTCGTATTTAACCTTTTCGAAACGGTTTAAGTCTAAACTAATGGTAGGTAGGTTAAATTTTAACGCTCCTTCGGTAGGATAAACCGATAAAATTCCTGATTATTTTTTTCAGTGTAGATTTTCTCTAAAAATAAACGCATTTTAAGATGCAAGTGTCATCACAGTTGTAAATATTTTCATACACATGCAATTGTTGCATATTGAGGAGTCTGATTAAATGAAAGAACACGTTTATAAATAACTCATTTCTTTAATAGAACACAGTTTACATGACAGTAATAAAAGTCTTTTACCCAATGTGTAAATACCTATAAATCTAACAACCCCAGCATTGTACCGTAAATAAACAATATGCGCAATTATAACAATTACATAAAGAAACATAAAACACTAATAAGTCACCAAGACTGTTACACAGTGCGCGCATAGAGTTTGAACGTAATAATTTATAGCGCCATTAAAGGTTAATGAGAGAATCGCTTGCACGGGTCGAATGTACTTAATGTAATTTATTATCGAATTGTCTATGTAATCATATAAAACTTTCGAGTTACATAAGAATAAATTAACATATGAACTATTGAAAATTAAATAAGAACAACTGAAATCCAACATACATAATGGATAACAGTAACAAAAACAGACTATCAATAAAAACAACTGTAGGTATTCTGATTGTGTTTTAAACAAACAAAATTGAAATTTATCGTTACGAATGAAACAAATATGCCATAGCAGATGTAAGCAAAATTACATTCGAAGTGACTAGCATCAGGGTTGTAACTATCGCCCTTTTAACAACTGCATAGCGCACAGGACTTTTAATAGTTCTAAGGACGTGGAAACCTTAAAAGAACACGATGGGATTGACGTTTAAGGCGAAGTCTTAGAATCGACCTATATCCGAGCAGTGGTTAGTAAACCTTAAAAGAATATACTAAGACGGGAAATGTTAAAGATGTTTCCAAAAGTGGTCGTTCAAACATTATGACGAAATAAAAGCAACTGGACACAATTCTATAGCTACAAGAATATCAAAATCGTATTTCCCGAAGACTAGCAGCGAAATACAATGTCAGTCAATGTTACATGTTGGAAAATTAGTATGTACTATTTTTCTTTGACGGTCATTTTACTGGACAGAACATTTTCTCAAAATGAGCACTAATAGCCATTTCCCGAACTAAGTTGATCCGAATATACCAAATAATGGTATCGGCATGGTGATGTCCCGACACATGCCCTTCCTGTGCGAAACTCTTTAAATTGTTGTTTTACCGCAAGATTGATCATAGGAAGAGGAGCGAAATGTATATGATGTAATCTCACTTTTCTTGATTATTTTGATATCGAAAGTTTACTCTACGAGACCCAAAAACATCAAAGATCGGAGGTATCAAATCGGACAGGGAATTCCAAACATTGCATAACGTTTTATGGGAATTTTTAAATTAGGTACCTATATGGATAGTGTCAAAAAGTAGACGATTTAAGTTTTGAATGTTAAATTTGCCAATTGAAATTGTTTTTGTGTTATTATTGTAGTTGCACGTAACATGTATTCTTGTACGGGTAATGACAGAATATGTTACGTATAATAAACAAAAGAAATTTAAAATATGTCAACTTGTAAGTATACTTGTCAGGATGTTGACCGATGACAATGTCAGGGCAATACTAATTTATGGTTGAGCCTGATAACACCTGTGAAAGGAGTAGTCTGTGAAATGAAACAACCTTCAGCATAATGATCATAGTTTTCACCTTGGGGCCAAATATGAATTGGTGTCGTCTCATTTCAGGACCTCTCACTTGAGGACCTATACGAAATTTACCTGTTTTTGTCTCATTTGCGGACCTAGCCTACAGGTACAAGTTTGAACCGAATCATTTGCGGACCTTTAAATGATCTATTACCTGAGGTAAACAACAACCCTTAATAATAAGACCGTTGCAGTTTTGAAGGGTTGCAATTTCCACTTCAATCAAAGCGTTTGGCGGAAAGTTCAGGATTTGGGACTGGTTCACAAATATTAGTCAGTGCCTTCAAAGAAGATGTTAAACATAACACATTTTTACGAAACAGGCTAGACATCAACATGACACCGAACAAGCGAAGAATAGTCTACTCCGATCTGGATTCAGCCATTGAAAAAACTATTACCGACTTGGAACAAAACAAAGTTTCACTGGGTCGAACTATGGCAATTTTACAACGTGTGGTTCAATATGTTTCATTTTATTACACATCTACACCAAATTATTTAAAGGCAGTTTAGTAATATTGAAAATAAAAGTCGGTCGATTTTTTTGGTTGCCATTTTTTTCTAACTTGAATGTTTATTGGGTACCTATGTTAAGAAAACGTCATAAAAATGGAATAAGCATTAAGTCAATTCCACACGGGATGGGGTGAATGCCTTCGAAGATTAAATTCATCGTCACTTCTTACATCGTGTGGGAGACAGACTTGCCGAATTTTATTTATTGTACAAACAGTTGCAGGTGTATTATTAGAGTCTAGGCCTATAGTACCTGAAATGATACTTTATGTTATTGAAAATTTTACGGCTTTTGACGACTGTCCTCAAATGATACAAACTTGACCGAGGTCCTCAAGTGAGAGGTCCGCAACTGAGACCGTCCCTATGAATGGTGCCTACGTTGCTAGCGTTAGTTTATTTACTTTGTTCCTTCCCGTGCTACTAATATAAATTTGACCCATTAATGATTTCTAAGTATGTATTAGTAAATTCTTAAATGTTTATTAATTTTAAATTGACTTCAATCGACGTACTGGAGCCTTATCTCTCAGTCTCGTCTCAGTAGTCATCTCGCTCTGAAGCTGCATTAAACATCCCTTACCGCTTTAGTGTGGAGAACGATTTCAACTGCCACCGCTTCACTAGCAATATAACTTAGGGCTTCATTCAATATCAGTGGATATATGTATATATTTCGTAAACAAATTATACTACCTATACATTCAGAAGTAATTAATAGGGTTGCACTACAAAATTGAAATGCTTAGTGAAAAACACCCAATATATTAACGCTCCCACCCGCACGACGTTCGAACCCGAAAACGTGCCCTTTTAGAATAAAGAAAAGGGAGAATTTATTATGTGTCAGTTCCCCTTTAGCACATGTGTTTATGTTATCGCATGGAACCCTAAACTCAAGTACTTTCTTTCGGCGAATAGAGGTGTCTGAAATAACAAAACCCATTCTTAGATTTGCTAGTGCCTAAGATTGATATCGCATATTTTATTGCGAAACTGAAGAGAGTGGATTTATAATGAAATGAAGCGAAACCATTATTTCATAGAGAGAAATATCACTTGGTCTTCAAGAAAAAAATTGCAACAACGGCGTACCATTTTTATTCGACACATTTTAAGATCTAATCGCAATCGGAAATTGAAAGATATATATCATATTAGCACCGCAAGCCTCAAAGAGCCGTGATGTCACATTTTTCAAACTTGCCCAACTTTTCTAATTTGTCAGCTCTTTGAATTCCGTATTTTACCTTCGTCTCCATTGGTTCCATTCCGAAAATTTCTCTCATCTCTCGCCAGTCTCATATAATCATCATCTTGCTTCCTACCTTCGAATTCAAAACCCAGTATTACCTTCTGCACAGTAACGTGGGTCGTACTTACTCTTTATAATCTTTTGTTCTCCACGAATACTTTTAATGTCTTTCGAAGCGCTCCTATTGTTCTCTCTGTTCTCTCTCACCATTCTCTCCTCAATTTCTTTTACTCCTTTAGGCGGTTACAGCCAGATACTCACGTTCTCGTACCAAATATTAGTTCTTGTTATATTTATAAGGATCAGTTATCAATTATTTGCTTTCATCTGTTATAATATAATCTTGAAACCATTCGGTTTCCTTTCTGGGTCTTTCGTAATAGATGGACACTGGAATGAACCTCCCTTACTCTGTGTATGTTGCAATAATTATCAGTGTCTTCGCCGGTAGTAGCAGAACACTTGCTGCTGCTGATCAGTTACACAAGCATTTTAAGTGATTACTAGATAAGTTCGATGTTGTCAATCGTTTCCGTAATGTAATAATGCTTAAATTAAGTTCTTTTCTTTCTATGGTTATCCAAGCCACGTCCGCAGCACTCTTCTCTTTCTCTTTCAACGTAAACAATGTACCAAAGCTTTTTTCCTCTGGCTTTAACAATTGCAATGTGTTTTCGTAGTTTCTTCGGCCTTTCATTTCTTTTTTTTTTCTTCTAAAAAATAGTAGTTAGATTTGGTGAAGGGGGCGTAGTTTGTCTGTACGCACGACTTAAGTTCCAATTACTTCTAATTGGGTCTCCAGTATATTAAGTCCTTGCACGAATTGAGCCATTATGGCGGTTACAGTGAAAAAGTAAAACGAGGAAAATGACTTAAACCGCAAGACGAAGCATGAAAAATGTATTAAACTGCTAGGACCTTGGATTTGCTATATTTTGGTTCACTTTCGTTTTGTGATTTACCACCGTTTTTTTTGTTTATATCTGTAATTGAAAGATTGAAACGTTGCTGTTTGGGTTATAATAATTGTTAACTGATGTTCATTTATACGAGCTTGTTTATGTCGGATGATTGCAAAGATAAGTTGATCCAAATTGGTATGGCAATATGACAATCAGTATAACTAACTTGTTTTGTTTGTAATGTATTGTAACGTTTATTTTATAATTTATTTACATTAATTGAACACTAATTTATTTAACACACTTAACTACTTGTTCACTAGACTAGACACTACATAATTTATTTGTACTGCTCCGCATTCGGATCGTATGTCGCGTTCACTTCTGCTTCTCTACTTCTCACTAACTCCCTCGATCACAAACCCCCTTATATATACACCCCCAACCCTGATCGAGAACATTCTAGTACATTCTAGAAGCCTACGCAGCAAATGTTCATGCACCTGTCTTGTACGCGTCGTAGTTATTCTTTTGAAGGAGTAAACATGTGTCGCTTTGTTTACTTCTCGCATTACACTGCCCCCGCCTTAGAGACGTTTCGTCTCGGAACGTATCCCTGGTAGGCCCATGCAGGAACCTGCAGTTAGCCCCCCGCTTACAGCGAGACGTGGCGTCAAAATAACAGGGGACCGTCTTCCCGAGTCGACATGGTGCAGGCCCAAAACAGCAGACTAAAACTTCCACTCCGGTATTCTTCAACACTACTTCCAGCATGTTCCGGACAACCCTCCAGTCCAGCTGATCTCGTCCAGCACCTAACTTGGGGACAGCTAGCTTCCTGATGTCGAGCTCCAGCAGTCGGTCTCGTAGCCTATGCAAGGTTCGCCATACATCGTGATAACATGGTTTAAGGGACCCGATCTCCTTCGTAACCAGATAAAAGATGTGTCTTACGTTGTCACGTAGTTCCAGAACCTTGCCAATTTCCGGGAGTTGCTCTCTGAGTTGCTCCGAGCGCCCGTACTTCTTCTTGAAAACCGTGGCGATACCTCGTGACATTACCAGGTCGGCGGACACACAATGGGCCAACGAGTATTCTTCAGGTACGCTGAACAAATCCTGTTGTTTTTCACAGGTTACCCCATACCGTGCTTTTCCGGTACCCCCGTAGGCGCTCATAAATTCTTCGAAGGAAAGTTCGTTCTCCTGCGCCAATGTGTTTCTTACTCGGGGAACCTCCGCCTCATCGTGCGACCCCTCATAGGGTGCCAACCGATTAAAGTGCACCACTCTCGGCTTGCCGTTTGGTAGTTTGCTTACCCGGTAGACCACGTCATTGATTCGTTTCTTCACAACATAGGGACCTTCCCAATTGGTCTGTAACTTAGGGGACAAACCACGTTTCTTCTGTGGGTTGTACAGCCAAACTCGGTCTCCCATTTGGTAGCCACCCTCTTTAGCGTTGATGTCGTAACGCTCTTTGATGCGATCACTGGCGATATTTAGTTGGTACCGGACTTGATCGTGAATTTCGTTCATCCTTTGCCGCATCCGGGAAACGTAATCTTCCCCCGAAACGTCCTCGTCCGGTCTAGCGCCAAAGATTAGATCACAGGGTAGTTTAAGTTCTCGCCCGAACAGGACTTTGGCTGGAGTTTGTCCTGTCGACTCATGAACGGCCGAGCGGTAGGCCATCAGGAAGAACGGCACGTGTTCGTCCCAGTCTCTTTGATGTGACGAGACCATTTTCGCTAGATAGCGGTTGAGGGTGCGATTCATTCGTTCTACCATGCCGTCAGACTGAGGGTGAAGGGCCGTGGTTCTTGTTTTTCGTACCCCAAACTTCTCACAGATCCTCCGGAATAGGCCACTCTCAAAGTTTCTTCCTTGATCCGAGTGTAATTCCATGGGTACTCCAAACCGGCAGATCGTCTCCTTCACTAGCACATCGGCCACTGTCTCTGCCTCCTGATTAGGGAGAGCGTACGCTTCTACCCACTTCGTAAAGTAGTCCATCACGACCAAGATGTATTTATTCCCCTTTTCGGTCTCAGGGAAGGGTCCTGCTATATCAATAGCGATCCTTTCGAAGGGGCTTCCGACGTTATATTGTTTCATGGGAGCTTTCGGTCGTCTTTGTGGCCCATTACTTGCAAAGCATGTAGTACATTTCTTGCACCAGTTCTTCACGTCGTCTGAACAATTGATCCAGTAGAAGCGCTCCCGTACCTTCTGCAGCGTTTTCTTGATCCCTAAATGTCCACCAGACGATCCGTCGTGAAGGTGCCGCAAGACCTCCGGGATTTTACTGGAGGGAATTACCAACTGCCGTCTTTCCTCCGTCCCGTCTTGGCTCTCCAGTACGCGTTTTAGTAGCCCATCCTCAACCGCTAGCGAGTCCCACTGTGCCCAATAGCTCTTGAGTTTTGGCGAGCCAGGTGATACCTTTTGCCACTCAGGACGCTCTCCTCCCTCTTTCCAAACCAGGATTTCTTTGAGAACCGGGTCTTTTCCTTGCTCTTGTCGTAACGAGGATGGTGTCCATTCCTCGGCGACCACGGTCGTTCGATAGACTTTCTCGGACTTTTCCTCAGCTTTATGACAATGAGGACACTCATCAGGGCATGGTCTTCTCGAGAGTGCGTCTGCGTTTCCATGACTCTGTCCTGGCCGATGTTCTATGACAAAGTCATACTCCTGGAGCCTCTCGATCCAGCGAGCGATCTGTCCTTCGGAATTCTTAAACTGGAGGAGCCATTTAAGAGCAGCATGATCGGTCCGGATCAAAAACCTCCTTCCACACAAATATTTATGGAAGTGCTCGATGGACTTGACGATGGCCAATAATTCACGCCGGGTGACGCAGTAATTCCTTTCTGGTTTGGAGAGTACCTTGCTGAAGTATCCAAGGACACGTTCTTGTCCCTCCTGGCGCTGCGACAGAACACTTCCAATTCCCACATTGCTCGCGTCGGTGTCCAGGATGAACTGTCCTTCTGGCAGAGGAAAACTCAGCACTGGGGCACTGGTCAACTTCCTCTTCAGCTCGTCGAAGGCAGACTGGCATTCCTCATCCCAACAGAAGTTTCGTCCTTCTTCCGTGAGCCTTGTCAACGGCTTAGCGACGTCGGAGAACATCCGGACATATCGTCGGTAGTACGTGCAGAGGCCCAGAAAACTCCTCAACTGGTGTTTATCTACCGGTATTGGCCACTCCTTCACCGTACTTGTCTTGTCCGGATCAACGGCGACGCCCTCTCTGCTCACTACGTGCCCTAAGTATGAGACCTTCCTTCTGAAGAGCTGACATTTCTTAGGGTTCAGTTTCAGTCCCGCACCTTGCAGTCTCTGGAAGACGTCCTCTAAGTTTTTCAGATGTCCTTCGAAGGTCTTGCCCATCACGATGACATCGTCCAAATAGACTAGGCACGTTTTCCACGTCAGACCCATTAGCACGCTCTCCATCAGCCTCTCAAACGTCGCTGGGGCATTACAAAGTCCGAATGGCATGACTGTAAAATGCCACAGGCCGTTACCGAAGGTAAATGCCGTCTTTTCCTTATCGGCAGGGTTCATTTCGACTTGCCAATAGCCGCTTTTTAAATCCAAGGTCGAAAATATCGTGGATCCAGCAAGGGTATCGAGTGTGTCGTCGATACGTGGTAGCGGGTAGCTGTCCTTTTTGGTGACACTGTTCACCTGCCGGTAGTCTACACAGAATCGAGTAGTCCCATCCTTTTTCTTCACCAGTACTACCGGCGAGGCCCATGGACTGCTTGACGGCTCGATGACCCCGTCCCGCTCTAGGTCCTTGATGATTTTCTCGGCTTCCTCCCGTTTGGCCAAGGGTAGTCGTCTTGCTGTTTGTCGAATCGGTCGTGTCTCGCCCGTGTCAATTTTATGTGTCACTACCTTGGTCTTTCCCAGCTTTCCATTCTCGGTGGTAAATATGTCCTGGTACTTATTTATTAATTCATTGGCCTTCTGTTTCTGTGTGGGCGAGAGAAACGCACTGGTCTGGGAAAGAATTTGTTTCAAGTCCTGCGGAGTGTGTCTGGACCTTTCTTCCTCACTAACGCCCCTTACGATGGCCGAAGCGGCTTTACACGTGCCCAGCTTCGTACCCTTCTTGATGGTGACCGGGTACTGATTGATGTTAAGTAGTCGCACAGGCACTTCACTTGAGAGAGTAACGAGCGCCTTTCCTACCAGTACCCCCCGAGCCAGTCGATTGTCATCGTTTTCTGGTTCGATCACGGCTGGAATTCCCTCTTCCACAACACCCCTCAGACAGGTAGAGGTGATCGTTTCGCTTCGTTCCGGGAGAATCACATCTTCTGTCATTATTACGTCTAACACAAAGTTGTCACGATTGTGTAGCAGTAATTCTTCTTGACCGATCCTCAACACTCGGTGTCCGAAATCCAACTGGAATCCATGATTCCTCATGACATCCATCCCCAGTATGACGTCTTCCTCAATTTCGGCTATGAGAACAGGATGGTCAAACTTTACTCGTCCCAACGTCATGCTAACCGTCGCTTCACCGTGTATTACCGCCTTCTCCCCAGTGGCGGTTCTCAATTGCCACCTACTTGGTCTAATCTTCCTACGGTCCCTCACAACTTCCGAGCGTACGATCGTCTTCGTAGCTCCCGTGTCCACAAGCATGGCGTGGGATCTCCCGTCGATAGTGCCATCGACGTACGCGCTCCCCAATTGGTGGGAAAACGAGGCTATACTGGCCCGGGGGTTTCCACTGCTACGGGTCGACGTTCCCCCTTTCTTATCGACCCGCATTAGTTTTCCTGGGCCTTTGCCGGCGCCGCTGTTCTAGGCCGCTTGCAAGAACTCTTCACATGGCCCACTTCGCCACAGTTCCAACAGCGAACTACCTTCTTCTTCGCTGACAGCACCTCCATGATCTGCTGTAGGACCCTTTCCACGAGCTTTTCAGTGTCTACTTCCTCTGTAACCGCTCGAACACGGCCGTGACCGCGGGAGGCTTCCATGGCTGCATCATGCTCCAGTGCGATGGCGAGCGCGTCCATTAATGTTTTCGGTCGAGCTAGTCTCAGGGCCCTCTGCAGTTCCTGGTCCCGCAGCCCGCTCACGAACGTCTGCACTGCGAGGCACTCCATCATCTGTTCCGGTGCCGTGGGATACGCCAACCTCACTAGTCTGGCTACGTCCGCTTCGAACTCCTGCAGGGTCTCGTTCGATCTCTGACGGCGATTGGACATCTGGGATTGATGGACTTGCTCCAGATGTGTTTGGCCGAACCGCATTTCCAGTCGCCTCAGCAGCTCCGTGTAATTCCCGGCTTCCTCGGTGGATAGCGTCTGAAGAACTTCCAACGCCTCTCCACGTAAGGCTACCGTTAGGGAAACAGCTTTCTCGTGAGGGGACCAAGCATTGGCTTCCGCTGCTGCCTCAAACTGCTTCTTGTAGCTGGCCCACGGAATTTTTCCATCGAACGTTGGGGGCGTCACTCGATTAGTGCATATCGAGTTCTGTTGAACGACCGCCTTTATTTCTTCCTTCGTCTCGCCGCTACTGACTCGCCTTAGTCGTTCTTCCAACTGCTTCGTCTTCTGTTTAATTTTGTCTTCTTTCCCCTCGCCGCTACTGACTTGTTCTAGTCGTTCTTCCAACTGCTTGATCTTCTCTTCAATCTCCTTACGCTGAGCCTCCATCTGGTCGGTTATCTGAGCAGTAATATGAGTAATTATGTCTTCCCTCTGGCCGGCGATTTGAGCAGTGATGTCTTCCCTCTGGGCGGCGATTTGAGCAGTGATGTCTTCCCTCTGATCGGCGATTTCTTCCCTCTGGGCGGCGATTTCTTCCCTCTGGGCGGCGATTTGAGCAGTGATGTCTTCCCTCTGGGCGGCGCTTTCTTCCCTCTGGGCGGCGATTTGAGCAGTGATGTCTTCCCTCTGGTCGGCGATTTCTTCCCTCTGGGCGGCGATTTCTTCCCTCTGGGCAGCGATTTGAGCAGTGATGTCTTCCCTCTGGGCGGCGATTTGGGTAGAAATATCTTCCGTCTGGGCGGCGATTTGGGTAGAAATATCTTCCCTCTGAGCGGCGATTTTAGCAGTGATGTCTTCCCTCTGGGCGGCGATTTCTTCCCTCTGGGCAGCGATCTGCTTCGTGATGTCATCGTCTTCGAACTCGAAAACTTCCGGGTCCTGGCCATTTTCTTTCAAAAATGCCGAGAGTCGGTCCTGGAGTTCAGTCTTCCTCCCTCCTGTTTCCAATTCCCGTTCCTCGAGTTCTTTTTTTAACTCGGCCACTTTTAATTCGCGTAACTTCTTCATGATCCCACTTCTGACACCAATGTAACGTTTATTTTATAATTTATTTACATTAATTGAACACTAATTTATTTAACACACTTAACTACTTGTTCACTAGACTAGACACTACATAATTTATTTGTACTGCTCCGCATTCGGATCGTATGTCGCGTTCACTTCTGCTTCTCTACTTCTCACTAACTCCCTCGATCACAAACCCCCTTATACGGAGCTTTCCTATCGAAACGCTTGGTGGGAAACCAACGAGAGCAAGAGAGAAGCCAGCAGTAGTTCGTTAGCGTGACAGAGAGAGATGTTTTGCAACGTTGCCGGCCGAGCACGCAGTCCAAGTCAACGCGTGTATCGCTTCACACTTTCGGATGAGTGCGGTACAGTGTGCGGAGCGGATGACTGTAATGTTCCGCGAGCTAGCAACATCGCAAAAGGTCGTTCTCTGTTTCGCTAACGAGAAATATATGGCCTTTCTCTCGCACTTATGTTGATCCCACCGTGCGACTCTTTAGAAACTGTCTGTATATACACCCCCAACCCTGATCGAGAACATTCTAGTACATTCTAGAAGCCTACGCAGCAAATGTTCATGCACCTGTCTTGTACGCGTCGTAGTTATTCTTTTGAAGGAGTAAACATGTGTCGCTTTGTTTACTTCTCGCATTACAGTATGTACCAACGGTACACCTTTAAAAGTTATTTTCCTGCATCTCAAGGGAAAATTATCACATTTTACCTAATAATAATTTATTTTATTACCATACTATCATAATGAATACTAAACCAAATGTACCAGCTTGGAGGAAACAGGTGATAGACAGTAGAGATAAAAGGACTAATTGGAGAGTTAAGGTGCGTATAGTGAAACCTTTAAATTTTAAAAGTATAATCCATTTATACTTGCAGCCGATATGAAAGTTTAAGTAAGAGGTAATAGATCAAACAATTTTGCCTATTAAAACCAATTGTATTATTTTATTTCATTACAAAACCATGACATCCCTGACTTTGTTTTCGAAAATATTTTAATATATCTGGTGCTGTCTGGAGCCACGTGATTTCTGACTTTTCAGAAGAAAACGCCTGTGTACTCCGAACAGCATTATAAATATTAATGTTACATATTTATGTACTGTGATTAACGTGATTTTGCATCATCCTAATCAGCTGATTACATTAAGGGGACAAGAAATGACACATTTAATAGTCTATTATGGAAATTGTGACGACGGGGTTGTTTTAATAGCTTTAAAATGGACTTTTAATACCTCAAAACGACTTGTAATGAACAACAATGTGTTATCTACATACATGAAATAATGCTTGTAATGTGTTTGTTTGAAACTCTTTCATAAAACAGGTTGTTAAATTGCGAATTAAACACCTGTTTCCCCTTTCTCATTGTGGTCAATTTATCATAACAATAATAACTAACTTATTTAAAAATATTTACGTGTACTTCTTTGACCTTGTAAATCCCTTAACTTATTAACATAATCATATCCATCTGCAATACTTGGATTAGATTTCGAATTAGCATTACAAGGGCTAAATATTTTAAGTATTTCGATAGTGATAATAAACTTTAATCACAGTAACCGGCTTATTTTTAATTAGTTTCCAATAAAAGATTCCGGTACACATGAATTTGATAACTATATAGTCGAATCACATTATCCAAGATTGCAATAAATGGATTCCATTGTATATTTTCTTTTTTGGAGGCAGTTATTTCTTTATCTACCATGATGTAAATAGAAAAAAACATAGCTTTCAGAAACAGTAGCTCTTGGATTCTGATGAAGAGTCTTTTAAGTATAGGAGTGAACATATATATTTTCTATATTCATTTTTCGTACGTTGTACGCCTTATTTCTTTTCTTACTGCTACTTAAGTTGCAGTTAATTATTCAAAAAGCGTTTTAACGGCTTTTCTTTTAATGAATATATGGTATGTATTGGATTTGGTTTCATTTATTTCTGTACTATAAATATTTATTAAGCACACCTAGCTAATTTTAGATCTGACGGAAAGTATTTACTTAAGATGATCATTTATATTACCTGAGTAAATTTTACGCTAAAGCTTACGTCACTTTATACCGGTCAAAACATAAGTGCAGTTCAGGTCAAATTTGCCATTCCAATATCAGTTTCATTTTGTTAACGCTTATACATGTATCTACCTTTTAATTTTATTAACTATCAAGCCCATGTCTTTTGGTTTCGCTCGGAGATCGATCTAACTAAGTTAACACCTTTTTTTCCACCTCCTCAGAAAGTAAATTTTGAAATTATCGATGTTGTGTGAACTATTACATACACTTCACTCCCTTTTCCACCCCCTTGATAAGTGAAATTCGATGTTTAAAGTTATTAACGAAAGTACATCACAGCAAACCGAACGAAATAAATGTGGCCTCTATTTTCCACCCTGTCGAAAAGGGAAATTGGAACTTAGTTGTGCTTTAACAATGTGGCAATGTGGTAGTGTGTGATTATAAGAATAGTCTTGAACTACCTTTTTCTACCCCTTCTGTAAGAGTGTTCTTTTAACTATTCGACAAGTACTTGTCGAATAGTTAAAGTGGAGTTGAAGTGGAAACCGTAAAAACAAATCTCACCCCTATTTGTCACCCCCTTGAGGATGGAAATTCGGGGTCCTCAGTTTTTCCAGACCTTTTCGGGACCGAAGGTGGTACAATCGTGCGAAGGTAATCGGGAATTTTTGACATTTGACGTTCCAGCTAACAAATTAGATATTACTAGAAATTTACGTCACATAGGTTATTTCACCAATTATTGCATTTGGTAGAAAATTATTAATTTTTAGCGGCAATTCGGCCAAAGATGCCATTTTTTCACGTCAAATTTGTGTAAAGAATTGGTGAAATTCTATCATATGGTATTAAGTCGACGACGACTTATTAGATGAACTCCCACGTCGAAATTACGTCTAAGCTGTTCATATTTGGTACTCATCTTCCCAGTTTACGACAGTCACAGAACTATATCAAGTTGGATTAAAAATCTTGTGGTTAGGAATCTTTTTTCACTAAATTTTCGGGCTTTCACGTCACTTATTTGGTTACCTTGAACGATCTCTCCTAATTCACTGAAATCTAACTTAACTTATACATGAATAGGTAAAATTAACTGTGACTTTGGTGAACAACACCTAAATTATTAGCTGGGTTAGATAAGGACATTCTGCTTTATACTATTAGATAGACGATTGCTTGTTATGTACTTATTACCTTGGCAAATTGTATATTATTGTTTTCCAAATATGTACATGTCACTCGACGATTAAATTCATATTATTTTCGCATAGAAAAGTAGGTCTACCTCAAAATAGTATTCGTTCTTATCGCCTCCACAAATTTACTTTATATATGTACACGCACAGCGCAGCCGACCTTTTGTTATTTATAAAACTGCTTATTTATGTAAAGAAGGGCTAAGAGGCACTTATTCCTAAAATTCCGTCTCGAGTGCCTCGATTGTCCAAATAAATTTGAGATAAAGACTAAAAGCAGGTCCATCTTTCATCTGGTCGACTTCGTATATTCATTGGCGTGCTTAGCGTCCTGGTACTCGAGAGGACGTGACGTGCTTGCAAGAGAAGATCGGGAGAAAAGAGAGGGAGAAATGTTATGCAAACTATGCGTTCCGTGTTTTACATTTAGATTAGCTTCAGTTTTTGACTCTCAGATCGATGGCTTAAATTGTGGAAAGGTTATACCGATTAATCTTATAGTCTACGATAACATTCGTACAGCTAGCTCGGTTGTGTGTAATTAATTTCATAAAAACGAAACCGTTATTGATTTATAGTATGTATTTTGATATGCTTAAAATTTCATCCGAATTGATAGCACTCAAGCAACTTGAATTAAATTTTACATTCAAGTAGGCTAATACCTCAATACCTCCAAGACACCGTCTCCGTTTATGCAAAATTTACTCAAAGGCTCAACTGGTGTATTAAGCCTTAAAGATAAAAATCATAAATAAGTGATCGTGATCACCAATTGTCAAGATTATCAGATAGATACCAAATCACCAAGACATATATTTTACGATTTTTATGCAGGGTGAATCTGGATGTATTGTAGACACAATACGAATTACTGTAAGGAAAAAAATTTTCTTCAATATTTATAAGTTTTTATGGTTTGATTGAGCTCTCCGACATTTGCATCCATCCAGGTCATTAAAAGTATCTTTTCTGTTATTTAATGTTTCAAGTTGATATCAAATGTCTACAGATTTTAAAACGTATGAATCATCATTCATCATCATCAGAAACACTTTAAACACACCATGAAATTTCTTCATTTGTTAATTACTGTAAACTTGTTCGTTCAATTTAACATTAATGTTCCTGGTGTTGTCTATGCTAATAACTGTGCTACTTTTTATATGCGCCTTACATCCCAATCTCAGCACCCCTTGCTCGGTCGGTTTCCGTGTCCGAAAATGATGTAACATTAGCATATAAAAGAGTTTGGATTTGCATCGTTTGACTCGCCGGTTTGTTTCATATTTGAAATGGCACCCTTTTCGTTTTGGAGTCTACAAAGGAATAATAGAATGATGCATGTTAACAGTCGTCCAGTATCCATTACTGTTCCGGTAACATTGTTGATTGAATATGTCGAAAGCAGATCCGAATACCTTTTATATGCAATCCCAGCTTGCAAAATATGTAACTGTAGAATTTATTATGTGGATGTAATACTTGCCGTCCAACAAGTTGTAATGCATATAGTTGCAATCAACATTTACGAGCGAAGGAAAGGAAGGTATTTATTATCACTTTTATTTAAACATTCTGAAGATGTAAGTGCGTGTAAATGGAAAGTACAAAATGATGACAAGTGCTGTGGCGTTACAGCTAAATAGAAGTCCTTAATGTGAACAAAACTAAAAAAATTAAAAAAACCAACGAGAACTTACAATCACACAAGTTTTCTCTAAAATCAAATTGGTAAATGTTTTCTTAATGATTTGTACAACGTGATCAAGAAATATTGTTTAAGTTGGCAATCCTAAATTTTACTTTAAAATGGTAGAACTGGAGGCACTTCCGGTTGCTTGACAGCTACTTCGACGTTTAACAGTGACAGCATTGACATTTGAGCGGCGGTTCAAATTTTTATAATAGAAATATAAAAGTGGTACTACAAGGTGATCAAGAAATACTGTTTAAGTTGGCAATCCTAAATTTTACTTTAAAATGGTAGAACTGGAGGCACTTCCGGTTGCTTGACAGCTACTTCGACGTTTAACAGTGACAGCATTGACATTTGAGCGGCGATTCAAATTTTCATAATAAAAATATAACAATCGTACTAGTATTTACATTAGAACAGGATATTTTTATTGGCAGGGCTTATTTTCGGAGTGCAGTTCATGACCCCTTTTCTGGATGGAAATACTCATTGGAATACACTTTGCACCAATTTGAAGAAATGTTTCCTGAAGTTGTGTTCACTATCGACGTTTTTAAACAACACTGCATGCGCGTAGTTCAACGATATTTGAATACAGGCGAAGTAAGGAAAGCCACCTAGTAGACCCTCCGTACTCACTGAAAATGTGGTGCAAGACGTCAGGGCCCGACTGCAACAAAGTCCTCGCAAATCGGTTAGGAAGCTTTCCCTCAAAACAGGTTTGATCCTTATCAAAAGTTCACCAATTTCCACTTATTCCTAATTTCCGGTATTCCGTTTCGTGACTTTACAGGTTTATCATATGGAAGTTGTTCCACTGTGTTGAAGAGCAAGTTGAAATACCACCCGTACAAATTTTCGATGGTCCAATCTCTAAATCCTCCTGATGGTCCACAACGCGTCCTGTTCTGTAACTGGTTCATTTAGGAAATTAACAATGATGACATCCTGGATAAAACCTTTTTTTCCGATGAAGCCTGGTTCCATCTCAATGGCTATGTTAATTCTCATAATTGCAGAATTTGGTCTAGTGAAAATCCACATGCTGTTAGAACAACAACTTTACATCCTACTAAAGTTGGTGTTTGGCTGGCTGTATCGCGGCAAAGAGTAATTGGTCCTGTGTTTTTTAACTTCACAGTTAATTCTGAACGATACATTCAGCACATTCTCCAACCATTTGTTGCTTAATTAACCGTAGAGAGCGCGAAAATGGCTAGTTTCAACAAGATTCGGCTCGAGCACAAAGCTCGTGCCACAATGCAATATTTGCGGGAAGTTTTTGGCCATCGAGTCATAAGTACGGGAATCTGGCCAAGTAGGTCACCAGACCTGACACCTCTAGACTTTCGTTTCTTTGGGCACCTTCAAAACAAGGTTCAGAACATAATGGTGCTCAATTTGAGCATTAACTTTAAATATTGAAGTTTTATCTGATGTGGTTTTTCAATGGTAAATAAATTCACATAACCAAAAATATTTGTGTTTATTTAGCTGTCGCTGTCATGCAGAGTGCAGAGATTTCCGGTGTAGCGTTGCAAACCCCTAGGCAAAAAAATCCTCCAGGTAGGATTGTCAACTTAAACAGTATTTCTTGATCACTCTCTACAATTAATTTATGTGTAGTTTTATATGCAATTTTGATATTTTGTATGTAGACATTTTTTTACTGATCATGTTGGGTTTCATTAATGCTAATCCTGAATTTTCCGTACAATTTGCATCGTGGAATTCTGCGACTCAAAGAAGTGCATTTATTCCAAAATTCTATTAAAACCGTTTAATTACGCTTTATCCTATTAGCTTAAAAGATAGGTACCGATTACGAATTTCAATATACCGATAATTACCGATCGATGTTTCTCCCTCTAAAGGTTTTTCATTGTTAGGCTTGTGTATCGAATTAATTCACGCTGGAAATACATGTTCCGTGGTTTATTTTTGTTCTATTTACGTTATATAACATTGCTGCTGCCAATACTATATGCAAAAAGCAGTTTACATTTCATTTTTACTGACACAAATAACGCCTCTTCACATTCCGCATGTCCTTTCACTGCCGGTTCTCGCAATTTGGGAACTTCAACAAACGTTCAGCGGGAAATTGAGTGTTATTGATAGACAGTTTTAAATGAGTTAGGGGATATTGAACATTCACCGTCTCCTAACTAAACATTGTGTCCATTTGTTTCAAATTTCATTCCAGCTAGAGATTTGTCAAATAACTTAGAATGATGCCTTTTTTCATATTAGGTACATGTTTTTACAAATTACAATTTAAAAGTCACTTCTATTTTGAAATATGGAAGCCTGTGTTGTTGTTTCCTTCAGGGGATTACATTTGAATATTAACACAGTCGACTTCACCCATTACTCGTGGGAAACGAGCAATCTGCTAAATTTGCCGTGGTGGCCTTTCTTCTCTTGTTAATACATGTTTCAACTGTCGTTTTGATCGAACAATTGTGTGTGACAAACTATTGCTGGATTCAGACATGTATCGATCAGTTATAAAATCTAGCAATTTCAACTTTTTTTACTCTATCTGCACAATGAATATACTTACTCTAAAAAGTTAGTGAAATTTTCTTTAAACACCACTCAATAATTATGTTATATAAAACCAATAATGTTATTTTTTACCTAATCATGATTATCTGAAACCTCTGCAGTTGTATTGTTTCCATGTCCCTTATATGGAGTCAAGAATATTTTGAGAATTTCGCCAAATAACGGATGCTTGGGTACTCATTTCAGAGCTAATTTAACACTATTTTGTACTCACAACAACTTAATGGAGTACGTTATTAATGGAGTTATTTCGAACTCAAAATGGAGTCGCAGTACGACATGAATTTAATACTGTTGATCGATCCGTTTTGATCTCAAACATAGGTACCTAGGAACTCAACTTCGAGTACATATATACCGCAATTGAGTTTATTTTTAGAAAGAGTTTCGTAAGAAAGAGAAAGAGAATCATAAGTTCAAAGTTGTTTAAACGAAATTTGTAAATAAAACTTGTTTTATTTCACACCAGTTATAAATTCTTGGATTCATAAGTTATACGAAATTATGTTTCAAAAATAAACTAAACTACAATTTGGGGTTAACAAGCTGCCATTCAATTCCGTTATTTATCATTTGGTTTGTAGTGGTTATTCTGAAATTGAATAGGTTACATTATATTGATCGACTGTTATTTCAAATTGCGTAGGCCGATTCGTGAGTGCGAAAGGGAACATGCAAACGTACAAATTGTGAAACGCATTAGAAAGAGACAACGCCTTTCGTTATTGGACAAATAATCAATACACATACAGTTTATTCGTAATTGCTTTCAAGGTAGTACCTTTCAACAGTTACAGGTTCAACACACCACTAATGTGCCATAATAATTTTTGCCTTACGTTTGATGATATTTGACGTGTAATATTTCAATTTTAATTCAAATTTTGCAGAAATTGATTAATTTAACATTTAATATATCCCGTTGCAATGGCGTCATCGCCTACTACTTGCTTTTTTATGAAGGTAGGTACATAAAATTTCGTTATTTGATCAGGAAGTTTAGGTAAAACTCCTGTGAACGGGTGAATATTAGCTAAGGAACTAATTTTCTAATTCTTTTTTATTGCCTCTTAGTCAGTAAGCTGGACACTGTGGCTGGACCGTAGACGACGAACCATACTAGTTGCATTGATTACTATTTTTATTGCCGACTTAAGCTGTAATAGCGGTTCTAATAAATTGTCGGCACCGGTGGCCGTAAAGTGAAACCAATAGCGTTTTATAGCTGTTTAGAAAATAACGTGCCGAACAGCTAACCTTAACTAATTAATATTAACCCTGAAAGCTCAGTTCGCTGCCTCCTCCCGTAAGCCATTGTAAAAGCAATTCTACCCGTTAAGCCATTAGTTAGTTGTTCTTACGTGTGAATTTGTACCGAGAATACCTTAGCACTGTTATTCATCCCTCTGGCGTCTAATTTGTTTTAGCAATTACCGGCAGTAAAATTAAATGACAAACTTCCCTGCGCAGTCCTTACAGAGAATTTCAAATATAATGAAGGGACCATGTTTGAGGGACAAACTCGATAATAATTTTACCAGCGGCACGACGAGGACGACAAGAGGGCGCGCTCCTTTTCTTCATTTTGATGAAGTTTGATAACTTTAACAAATTTGTTAATTAAAGTTTTGCCGGAAAAGTAGAGGGGCTTCGGTCCTAGAAATCTCGTTTTGTTGCGGTGCAAATACTTCAGAATTTAACTGGATAGAAATAGGAAAATCGTTTTTGATTGAGTGGATCAGTCATACTAATATTTTATCTTATCTCAAAGAAATTGACGTTTTCTTTCTTTACTTGTATTTTGAAAGGGGAAATGCGAACTGAGTGGATGACTAGGTAAACATTTAATTTTTTAATATGAAATAAACGGGCACGTGTCAACTCGTAGGAATTAATCCCCGGTCCGCATTTGACCTTCGCGAGATTGGTCAACTCGTAAGGGTTAAAACTACCTGAAAAATCCCAAAAGGGGGATTATCGTATTCCTTGCGAGAGGGCAAGGAAAACCCTGCGGAACCCCTAGGGTCATGAAACGCATATGATCATTAACAACAAGCAAATCTTTGCCGCGTCGACTTTTAATAAAATCCACAACTATCTCGGTGCGATCCATCGTCACCGTTTAGTTCGAACGTAACAAACCGCCCCCTTATATCATATTCTTAGTTTCAACAAATATCCGAACTACTTCGTTACAGTCATCATGCCCTTGATTATTGGACTCATCCAAAAAATATTTACCTTTTACCCTTTAAATACCCTTTAAAACTTTACCTGCCGATTCGCTTCCCAATGGACCGATCTTAGGGTTGGGGATTAAAATTTCTTACGAGTTGACCGCCGCCGCAATAAACATATAGTTTGAATCCCTTTTGTTTCCAAATTCCAATGTGAACAGGTTCACTTTTTCAGCAATCGATGCTCTTAAGTACTGACCACAATTCAATATTTGCTCTGGTTTCTCTTCAGATAAATAACAGTTATTTCGCTTCTACGGAAAACATTACTCTTGACGTTTCATGTAATTAAAATTATACAATTACCCCCGTTGCTAACAGCCAACTTTTGTTGCCTCTCTGAAAGGTGTTTCCGACTTTCACTCACCTAGAATCTGCAGCTTGTGGATTCTTGTTCAATAGGGCACTGGCGTCGATAATTTTTTATCCTGGGGGGGGTAATACATTCCCATCATGTAATTTTTTTTCTGGGAGGGGTAATACATTCCCATCATGTAAAATTTTTTCAAAAAAGTGATAATGAGTAATAATGATAATAAATAAGTAAAGTAATAAAAAGTAACTTTAGTTCTTGGGGGGGGGTAGTTACCCCCATTACCCCCCCCTTATCGACGCCCTTGCAATAGGGATTGTTTAATCGAAACATGTGAATATCAGGTGATATTAGTGTACTAGTACTAGTGAAGTTGGTCGGAACTTATTATATCACTATTACACCTGTCCAAGCTAAAAAGTATTTCAGGTTTTTGGAAACTATACTGTCAAAGATCCACCAGATTTACTGCGTAAGTGGACAATTTGACCCGTATTTAGTTTATTTCCTACACGAATAAGCCCAATAAATAATATTTCACAAAAATTAAAATTATGTAATAAATTAATTAGGTAATTAAAATGTTTTTCTTGTTACTAACCTAGCTCACACCAGACACGTACACTCGCATAGTTGTTTATTTACTGATTAAAATTTCATTCATAGTAAATTTAGGATAACAATCCGCAACGATAATGTATTTATGATCCTAGAAACTATTGAATACAAGGCTATGAATGAATCTCCGTTTCATAAACATAAACCACATAAATTGCTTGCTTATTGCGAGTAATAACAGTAATTACACATAACAAATAGGAGTAAAACAGTAAAATTTAAAGTTTAGTTTTTACGTGCATTGTTTCATCTCTACATATTATTCATCGATAAGTTGGAGGTTCTGAATTTTCCAGATAAGATAATATGGTTTAGATGTTTTTTCTTGAAATTATACCTTTTTTTATTCTTCCTTTGTTTCAATATACAGACCGTTTCTACAGAGTCGCAGTATGGTATAAACATAAGAGCGAAAGAAAGGCCATATATTTCTCGTTGGCTAAACAGAGAAAGAACTTTTGCGACGTTGCCACCTCGCGAAACATCAGTCATCCGCTTCGCACACTCGACCGGCCGGCAATTATGATATGATATACTAAAATCCGAGACGACCCCAAGACCGAAAGCGTAAAGGGATACGCGTTAGGTGCCTGGACTTGGACTGCGGCCGGCAACGTTGCAAAAGTTCCTTCTCTGTCATACTAACGAACTACTATTAGTTTCTCTTTTGCTCTTGTTGATTTCGGGACAGGCGTTTCAATAGAAAAGCTCCGTATATACCCACCGCTATTTCCATTTCACTTATGTATTGTTATCCTATGAATGTTTTCCTTTATTGGAGTTCCGGAGTAGCCTGACTCGGTTATGCTGCTAGTTGCTTGTTTTTGGTATATTCTTGATGGTACGTAACCGAATCTTATTTACTTGGATATTATGTTCTTGTAATTTTATGAAACACGCGTTTCTTCTTTTTTCCAAATAACCTTTTCGGATCCCTTAAGTGCTAAGTCAAAATTGACCTCTTGTCAACGTTATTTGGAACGTAACAATTCACATTTTTTTTTAATTGGTCCTCATTTTCACCCAAATCGTCCTATCGAAACGTTTCAAAATGTATAGAATTTTATCAGCTTTCACAGAGAATGTTCAAAATTCAAATTGCTTGAAAACTTTTTCAAGATGAACTGAAAAACTGGAAAAAGTTATATTTTTCAAATTTTAATATCTCAAAATAGAATAGCCACCCTTAATTTTCGCGAATTTTGGATTTAGTATTCAATGCCATAAGCTATTTCTCTGTCCAATGGAAATATGCCATTTTGCCCTGTTCAGAAGTTACTGCCTATCGAAGGCAGTGGCTTGTTTTCACACGTGTAAGTTCCATATGCATTATGAAAAAGCTCGTATCGTAGCATTTTAGGTAAGCTTAATACACGAATGTCATTGCTCAAAGTAAAAATAAATAAACGAACTGATATAAATCAACACTTAACATAAGAAATAAAGTGTATTTTTTAGCGGATATCTTTTAATAACCAAATGATGCAATTGTAATTCAGCTTTCAAAGTATTAAAAATTTCGGGCTGAAAAGATTGAAGAACGGAAAGGAGTTTGGTCAGTTCACGACACTCATGATTCATGATACACATTTGGCGATCTGGAAAGTTCCACATTAATTGATAATTAATATGTATGCCCGATTGTCCATTATTGCTACCATATTATACTGATTTCACATGTGTAAATTACTGCAATAGAAAAATATCGAACAAAAGGTGCCATTAATAACGTATCCAAAGTTAGAGAAAATTAATGGTGGCATTTTTGAGGTAATTATGCAATTTTGATTACCTTAAAAAGTTTTCAAGCAATTATAATTTTGAAAAATTCCGATAGGATGATTTGAGTCAAAGTGATAGCCATTTGGAAAACTTGTGAATTTTCATTTTGCAAGCTTGCCAAGAGGTCAGTTTTGACATGGCGCCATATTTTTTCGGAAAAAAAGAAAAACCTCATGAAATTCCAAGCAGAGGAATATCCCAAAATTTTACAAAAAACAGAAGCGATTGATTTTTATTCGCTCGTTGAATCAACATGGATTGGGTAGAGTGCAAGGTTTCTCTAGGTCTGTCAAGCTGGCACCCCCACCATCACGGAATCGAAATTTGGTTGCGCAGGATGTTTATGTGCCGCAATGGCGATTTTTGTGCTCAAAGGGACCTTTGAAAAAAATTAATTTGAGGCATGGGGGTGCTGACTTGATATCAAGCTAGCACCCACCCATTTGCAAAAGCAGGGAACAAAGTCTGGCAAACGCTATAATTATGTGCTATTTATGTGTTTTCAAATGCCTTGAAGCGAACTTGATAATTGAACTCTTTCTTCGAAAAACTAACCCCAGAAAGTAACACCTTCAAGAGGTGAAACCCACAACGATCGAGCACACAAATTTTAGCCTATGCTAAAACGTGGCATTAATTATGTGCTCTCCAAACATCCTAGTCGCGATTTTTGTGCTCAAACCCTTCTTCAAAAACTCACCCCTGAAAATACCACCACCTTCAAGAGGTGAAACACACAACGATCGAGCACAAAAATTTTAAACTATACTGAAACGCGACAATAATTATGTGCTCTCAAAATATCCTACAATCTATCACTTCATCAATATCTACAAAGATCGACCAAAAATGTTTTAATCTATGCTAAACCTATGCTTTTTGATAACAGTGCTGGTACTTGTCCATTGCAATGTTTTTCCGGAATTGCGCACATTTTTCGGCAAGTCGAAGGGCTTCTGCGTATAAGATCGCCGGTCCGATCAAGTATTGTTTTGAAATAAAAATATCCTTGCAAGTTTATTACAAGTTCATCTCTTGAAGGTGTTATTTTCAGGGGTGAGTTTTTCGAAGAAGGGTGCAAGCACAAAAGTCGCGACTAGGATATTTGGAGAGCACATAATTATTGCCACGTTTCAGCATTGGTTAAAATTTTTGTGCTCCATCGTTGTGGATTTCACTTCTTGAAGGTGTTACTTTCAGGGGTGAGTTTTTAGAAGAAAGGGTTGATTTATCAAGTTCGCTTCAAGACATTTGAAAAGCACATAAATAGCACATAATTATAGCGTTTACCAGACTTCGTGTTCTGCTTTTGCAAATGGGTGGGTGCTAGCTTGATATCAAGTCAGCACCCCCACGCTTCAAATTTGTTTTTTTCAAAGATCCCTTTGAGCACAAAAATCGCCATTGCGGCACGTAATTAGCACATAAAGAGCACATAATTTCCGCGCAATCAAATTTCGATTCCGTGGTGGTGGGGGTGCCAGCTTGACAGACCTGGTTTCTCTTATAGATGCACCTGTCGAGTGTTCGAGTTGACGTAACGAAACGTTAATTTAAGTGTAATGTTACTATCACGTTTATACTTTGGGTTTGTATTTATCTATTGATTATAGATTTTCGAATTGATTTTAGATTGTTTTTTTCATTTTTTTATTGTGACTCTCGATCTACAACATTATTTATTGTATCCACCTCTAACGCCGAATACAATAATTGTGGTGATTAATAGGGGCAGTTTAAATTTCCAAAATTTCGTAAATAATTTAAACACAACCTTGGAACGTCTGACAGTAAAAGCATTTCAAAACATCGCGCAAAATGTTTCGATCTTCTATCATTTATTGCCAGTTGTATTTCAATGTCATTTAGAGGTGAAGCGTTGGAAAGAGGTGTGTCGCCGTTTCATACCAGATAGTAGTAGTAGTGTAATGGACTTAGGCGTTGTTGCGACATAGCCTTAATTATTTATGGAATTCAGAACGATTTATCGTATGGGCTAAAACAAGAGAAATAATTTAACGATGTTGTGTGGCATCGTAGCTTCGGCCTGCGGAAATATTCCATTAAGCCCCATTCGAGCCTTGAAATTAAATGTTCTATTGTTATCCGAGGTTCTTTGTGTTCGGGAAGTTGGCGTACCTGAATTTGTGGGTCACATCAGGTTAAAAAATGCAATAGGAATAAAAAGCTCGTGTTTTGTTCGGTGGTCTATTTCCGAAAACAGGTAATTAATTATGTCGGTTGGGTCGTTTAGGTATTTTTGTTTCTTCGTGATCCTTAAGGCGTCCCAAAATAAGTCGGTATAACATCCTCTGGCCATTTCGAAATTTAAACTACGTCCCATTTTAGGGAAATTAGGATGTTCATTTACGAGACACTAGGTACTAGTTAATTAGCCCTTTAGCTCACTTCTGAGGATCATTTAGCTTATTACTAATGAAAGTACCAATTCGTCCATGCTTCTGAATTATCCGATGATCAAACAGGTAACCTAACCTTATTATATTACTTATTAATTTATTATTATTTAACCTGACCTAACCCAACAGTATCATTTATCGACGAGATGTTTCTCCAATTCGTTCTTTCGGGCATATACCTACTTTCTAAACTTGCACAAATAAATGAAGATGTAAAAGGAAACCCTCGCTTGCTTCTTAAATTTTTGGCGGCCTAAGGGACTCATTCCTTCTTAACACATGTATTCTACATGTATTATCTTGCTACTAGTATTATTTTGGTCCATTTTTTAATATATCTCAGATGTAAAAAATACGTTATTAATCTACTATTATTGTTTATTGATTGATTATATCATTGTTTGATACATTTAGAGCTGAGATGGATGACCTTCCGCGTTCTTCAAAGCAATGCGACATTTCCGATATTGCTGTAGGCCAGATACTTGAATTTACATAAAATTTAATGAGTTTGTACTTGGAGGAAATCTAAAGTTTTAAATTTTTTGATCCTACTCTATCCTGCTAATTAATTTGTTTAAAGTATGTTTTTATGCAAATCTTATTATGAGTATGAAAAATGAAAGTATATATAAATATGTTACATTAAAAGTGTACTATATATATACAATATAAGATTTTGTGGATAATGATTCATTCTATGTTGATATCCTTATTTGCTGTATGCCCTTATTGTATTTTATTTGTAATTACAGAGTTAATAAGTGGTGGAGAGCCATATTTGAAGATTAAACGTTTACATTTACACTTTACTCGGTTGTAGGTAATCTAAAAGGCACCCTATTTTATCATCGGCGATATATTTATTAGGTTTTCCTTTGGAAACATCAATTTAAACGAATCAAATTTTTTCCTGTTGAACCTATTTCAGTAATTGCATAATTTTTGTTAGAAGTATTTTACAAAACCAATTTTTTCATGCATCCAATACATCTTGGCAATGTTGTTGCCTTCTCATTTTCTTTCTGAATGCATATTTTAAATTCTCCCGGACGTTTTTCTTACCAGTTTTACTTCTTGTTTTCTCGTCGCGCGGACATCATTATTCATGTTAAATGCTAATGACGAATGGATTATATAAGAGCTACGGTCGATTGTTTTTTTTTCTCGTTTCGAGTAGGCGTTTTTCGTCATTGTGTCATGTGAAACAATGTTTATGGCCTGTCTTGTACCAGTTGGCGTAGTATATACATACCTACTTATATGTACATAGACGATGTCAGTTGTATTTGCAACAAATAAGCTTGTTCTTGTTTTACTGGTGAGTCATGTTTTTAACGGTATCGATCACTCAACATATATTTATCTATATGCATAATGAGCCGTTATCTGCCTGGTTTTACTCATAAAAGCACATCACTCGGCAGTATAGAAGAACTACACTTCCTTTACACAGTATTTTACCAGAAATTTGTATAAAATGTTATGGGGGTGCAGTGAAGCCTATCAAATAATTATCCTTTATTTTTTTGCAAATTAATTCCCCTGTGAAGCCGAATAGGATATAGTTAGGTCAGGGCTATGTTTTTAATGAACACAATTTGTAGTTAGTAGATACATTCCTTTTATTCCTTCTGTCTATTTACCCACATACCTATTACTTAATTATATTACTATTAACCACAGTCCCTTCCAAGTGATGTAAATCCTTGTGTTTAGCTTGGGGCGTGGTTACGCAGTACAGCTTGATTACTGAAAGTCACTATTAGCTCTAAAGCTGTTACGAATCAGTTTCGCAAGGGTGCTATGCACAGGTACTATTAACGTATTTTTCCCGTAGTGTAGAAGGGTCATTATTATTTTGGTCAATTATATAATTATTCTCCGTACCTTGACTTGGCTTTCCTCTCTTTTATCGCGAGTATTATATAGTAATATTCGTTCACCTGCGTCCGGATCGTAAATGTAAACTGGTCAAATTTGGTCAAAACTTGCCAATGTTTCCTGAAGTTTGGCGTAACTTTACTCTCCTGTCAATTCATTCGGGATTCGCCAGTCAAAAAGGTAAGCTTGAAGCAGGAAATATTATTTATTTCATTTGCAATTCAAATTTTGGTGACAATTTTTCTGTTATTAATTTCGTCGTCAGGCAATTTCCCTTCGACCTATCTTATTCGGATTTTTGTAATATGGACAATTACATTACAAAATGGAGAAATAAGTAACATCAAAAGTGACATTTCTTAAAGTTAGGGATAAATAGTTTCAAACCCAGCCAATGTAATAAGTGCCCTCGAGAAACCATTGTTAACAATACTTGTAGTTAGTAACTCACTTTATATAACAACAAATGTGACGAAAAATACCTCAAAATTTTAATTTTTCCTGCTTGGAATTTACTTTTTCAGAATGGCCCATCGGTCAATCATAACTGACATTCCCGAGTGATAAACAGGACAGTAAAGTTACCCAAAATTATAGCAACCTCAGTATCTCATTTGACTGCTCTAATGATCATATTCTTTTCCTTAATAACTCCGTCCGCAGGTAGAAGTTTGTGATTTTCAAATTTTGCAGGTCGTTTTGATTTCAAGTTGGCTTGGTTGAATCTGAGAATTGAGTTTGAGTTGCTGGCATATAAATAGATAGCGGATCATATGCTAGAATACTGAAATTTATGCACCGAATTTTTGGAAAATATACATATAATTGGGCCATTTATGCAAAAACATATGTAGAAGCATTTTACCTATTACAAGAAAAACCATTCTAGTAATTTATTGCAAAATAAAATTGAATAGGGTCTTTGACTACCACTGAGAAATCATGTTTAAATGTACGTATGTACCTACTGCGGTGCAATAGGGGTAAATGGAAATCAGTTTGACATATTTTTCACAATACGTAGCCAATTGAGTGAAATAACTGTCACAGCAATCGCAAACAGTTCCATGTACCCAAAATTGTGGCTAAGAAAGAGGGAAATCAGGTAATTAAGCGTTTCACCAATTATTATTATCATATAACAACGAAAGAGAAACGGAAATGTTCATTGCAGTAGTTTCTCACCGCTCGATAACTTAATGGGTCTACTTTCAGTTTTGTGCGTCGATGTGTGGGTGGGTCAACGTTTTATATCTCGGACGGATAATTTACCAGTTGATTGCTGAACAGAATCACATTAATTCATTACGATGCGTACTATACCTTTATAAATAATTGAAGTGAAATAGTGCGAGTCAATGGCCCAGGCAATAATTTCTTTCAAAGTTTTATTTTTTATCTATTTTTACTCAGCCCGCATTGTTTGGCTGTATTTTACTTAATTACTTTACTTACTATTTGATTGCTCAATTTTGTCTGTCAGTGCTCATTGTTCCACTCAATTTCTATGTCTAATGTTTATGTACTCCTTTCGCTCTCCCTCGTTAGACATTGCTGTAAAATTAGTGGCCACTTTCTAGCAACCAATTTCTCTCCAGGAGCCAAATTATCAAAGGTGTCGGTAACGAGATAATTACATTGAGTATCGATTTAAACATCGGTAATGAGGTGCTGAGCTCTGGCGTGTGATGGCGTAGATTTTTGTATAATTTGCCATAAAATATGTTGAATAAATTGTTGATTACTCCAAAGTATGAAAAATATATAGTTGCAGCCTTTAATGTTTGCGACAAATGTTATGCCAGTAACGTCGGTTTCGTAGGTCTCCAAAAAGTGGTTCCAAATTTGTATTAGGTGTTCAGTATTCGTGTTAGCACAAACCTTTAATATGAAAAATTTCGATGTATATTTCTATTTCAAAACGAAATTATTTACTGCTTTTTAAGCTCAAAAAATGTCGTTTTTTTCTGTTCACAAGTTAACTTCTATGGCTAATACTACTTGATAACGACTGTCGTCGAGCAATAAACGCCATACACAAGAGAATTCTTATTTTATTACAAGGGCGGTAATGGTGTTCCACTGTATACAGCAAACTGTGGTTACTTAGTGCAGGTAAACGTCAATATCAGAATTATTACCAAGACCAGATTTAAATGGCTGTTAGTGGCAGTAACGAAAACAATATCTTCAAATTTAAGAAGTAAGATTTCCAGTGTTCAAAATATAAATTTTCTTCAAGAAATCCTGTGGTCCTATCTTCCTGCTGATTATATGTATAAATGAATAAACTCTGTATGTCCATCACAATAATACTGGCATCGATTTCAACGACTGCAGATCTGTAAACAATTTTTAAAACCCTTGGGAATTCATGTCCGAGCACTTGTGTCTCTTATATTCTTGCATCGAATATGTGAGACCCCAGAAAGCAAACCATTTCGATTTCCCACATGCACTATATGATTCTTTTTCCTTTTGACGCTAGAATGTTTATGCGTATGAATGGTCTCTTGATCCCTTTTGTATGATATCTTATGGGTCATGACTCGTTTCATCGAGTAAAAATAGTGGCATATTACGATACTATTTCAATCGTACTTTTCGAAATGTTTCACTTTCCTTTAGACATTTATTTAGACCGTCTTCCGATAGAATCCCTAAATTTCTGTAGGTTGATGTTGCTACACTGCAATTTTTTTTAAATGACGTTATTTTGGTAGCTTGCAAATTTCTCGTGAAATCTGGTCCTTCACACTGTCTTTCATTTTTTATTTCATTCATTCTTCAAGGGACGCTTTGCACCTTAGCTCTTTAGTTTACTATAAGTTTTTCCAATTGAGATACGAGAAAAACGTTTTCTTATGTCTGAAGAAAGAACAAATAAAACGATTACTAACTATTGGTCAACTTTAATGCTAACGTTCTGCTTTCCGTCAGTATCTCTTATTGTAAAATTGTTTGCCTACGGCTTTCATTTCTAAAGAACTAACACTGACTTGTTCATTTAGGCTTGTATAATAAGGATCTTTGATAGTTTTACCCAAACAGACGAAAGTGTTCGCACATGCATTCCAAGTAGCATTTTTGTTGCATGTAGGCTTGCTATTACATAGCTTTCAAGTCCGTTGTAATTACAATTCAGGATGAAAAGCAAATGTGTATGGTAAAATTAAGAGAAAGGCAGTGTCGTCATTTTATCTGCTCTTGAGAATTATTAGAACTATGCCACAAAAGTATATTACGAGTAACGAGCACTTTGCTTTAAATAAACATTATCCCAATTGTAGTAGATGTGCCAGTAAGGGCATTTGTATGGATAACAGCCTACTTAAACGTGTAATAGACCGTAAATCTATTGGAAGTTACGAAACTGCATACTCTATTGCAATACGGTAATAAACCCAAAGAAGGGACAATGATCGCAGGAAAGCCAGATCCCGCTCTGACCTAACTAAGGCAAAAGCTAGCTCCATTCAAGGGTTCATGTGAGTTTGTGCGAAAAGTTCAGTAATTGTGTAATGAATGCACCTAATGTAATTTGAAATATCTCAATTAATTTCTTTATTAAAGTTAGATAATTGGAAATGTCTCAAGTGAAGAACAATTTTTATATCACTATAAATTATATAAATGTCTAAATGGTACAGTGAAACCAACAAATACAGTCAACCTCGGATATAATTGACCCCACGGGCTCGTTCAAAATAGTCAATTATAGCGGAGGTCAATTATGTGAGGGGTGTTAAAGAATAACCTGATAGTATGGATAGATGACATTCTAGTCAATTATAGCCAGTGGTCTATTATATCCGGGTCAATTAAAAGCGGGGTTGACATATCAAAAATGACTTCAGTAAGCGAGGAAGCCATTAAATATTCTGTATTTCTTTAAACAAACTTATTTACAGTTCTAAGTATAACATAAATAAAGGTACTAAACAAAGGTTACACAACGCTACTTTTATTCTGTAGTACAAAAATATATAGCTACATATCTATATATCTACATTCTATAGACTACATGTCTAAGGAATAACTTAGTTTATATTGTCAATAATTTCAACACAGTTTTGTTAAGAAAAACTGTGTTGTTTAAGTTAGGAGGGCTACCGTAAAATCCTGTGTGGAATTTTGGATGAGATGCTTCTTAAACTTTAGTAGGTACTAACAGCATAATTTTTCTGTTTAACAAGTCCAAATTTTGAATGAAAATGATGGAGTTCTAGAAACATACCTTTTGTATCAATAAAAATGCAGTTCATTAAAACCATCCTTTAGGGAGTTGATAATCTAGACTCATCCTTTTTTTTTGGGACGTTCCATGTAATTTTGCGGAACTCTACACTAGCCTGTTAAAAGTTAAGATGATCAACATTAGTCAATATTTAACATGCTGGGAAAAATAAAAAATATGTAGCAACATGTCCAATTTGGTTACGGATATTCATCCAGATCGTAGCGAGATGCGCAGAGAAATCGAATCTGACCTTAGCTGAAGTCATTAATCTTATATGAAGCCATAACAGAAGAAGGCCTCGAACTAGTATCATCGAAATAGAGCGTAGTATACAAAAAGTATGTACTCAACAATAAACAGTTGTTTAATAAGCAATATATAAAACAGTAATTAAAGTGAGCACTCTACATACTAAAGTTACCATATATTCACTGAGATGTGATGTTTTGGTGTAAAGATTCATTTCTTTCCAAAAATATATTTGGTACATGCTGTAATGTGTCACGCTACCGCACATTTCATGGCCAAGCACATTAAACCATTGTGTGGCATGGTAAAGTCGTCAAAGCATCCGGTGATCTTGTAATCTTGTAAGTTTCAAATATCACTTCCACTAATTTGTGTAAAACGTACCTGCGTGTCGAATGCTCCTTTTCACACGAAACACTCCCTAAACATTTAAGCACGTCCAAATAAAACGCGTTCGCTTTCAAAAGATGAAATCTCAATGTCAAGATGTCAAGTTAAGATAGACATAAAAGTATAAAATCCGTTTTTACTAGAATTTACCCAGATATGAATAATATAAAATAGAGTACATTTCACTTGAGACTTTTGTCGAAATGTATTATGTTTTAGAAGAATCTAAAAGAAAGGGAAGCATAAGCTATTTTCTCTTAAAAAATTTAAGTTCTAGAGGATCCGTTGCACGTCATCAGTGAAGAGACAGACACTATTGCCCAAAGTTTTCAACTGATAATGAGATCGAATATAAATAACCTAACCTTAACCTTACTTTTCGCATGGAACAAAATGCACACGTATTCAATTGCAGGCAATTCATAAATACGTTCTTAAAAGAACAGCTGGTATAAACAATTTTTTTTTGTTGTGTTTAATCAAGTCAAAATCGACGGTATTGACAACGCCGCTCATTGTCATCAACATTAAGTGTGCGCGCAAATCTTCTTCACGTAATATTTATAAAGTTGCTAGACGTCACGTGGTCACACGTGCATCGATTTTTATTTTATTTCTCTTTATGAATTGTTATCTGAGGAAAGCTCTATTATTATATTTATTCAGTTTAGGTGGCATACACTTGACATTTCGAATGACACGAATAAAAAAATCCAGACGAATTAATTACCTTGTATTGACGTCTCTCTTTAAACAATTTTTTTCCTGTAATTACGGAATAGGCCAATAAGCAAGACAATCATAAAATTGGGATCCTCTTCGACGGAGCGAGATAAACAAAATCTGGGATAATAATGGTCGCCCTCAATAGAACGAGTAGATATATAATTGGATGGTACTGAAGGCTTTTTAAACCAATATTATTAATGCTGTAATAATAATAACAAAACCAGACTAAGTATTGCTGCGTAGGCGACGTGGCGGCCCCTGCATATATAGTTATATACATATAAAAGTGAAATCGAACAATATGGGAAACTGAATAATTGAAAATAAGGATCAAATTATTAAATACTTGTTGTTAGGACCTCCAAAATTATGACCCTTGAAAACTGCATGAGGCAATCATCCTGCAAATGCAAAAGACACTTTGGGGAAGTTTATGTATGCCTTCTTAACGAAGGAGATTCATGAATGTAATTTGAGACGTTGTGATCCAATGACCACATTTCACCTAAAGTCACTTGACTTGAAAAAGGTTTTTAGGGGCTGAAAAGGGAAGAAATGTATCAAATAGTGAGACAGTGTTTTTCTTTAGACATGAATGCAGTGGACATCGCCGTTTTCCTCCCGATGCCCAGACGTCTCTGCGGTCCGAGGCAGGTCGTTACAAACAAAGAATTAGGGTCATTTGAAAGGCAGCTGCCTTTCGTTCGAATCATTAATGTATCTGAACCCGAAAAAGTGTGACTTTTGACCGCTACTACATTAATAAAATGCAAGGTAAATAGGTCGTCCTACGAAAATGACTAAGGGGGAATGTGTCGGCTCCAAGATGCGGGACAACTATCGTGATGATTTACAGTCAATATCCCTAAAATATATTTTTGCTTTGCTTCACTCTTATTTTCACCGAATTGAAATCACAACAGTTCAATTATGTCTTAATTTGTTAAAGTTAGATTTGCAAAAATGTAATAAGCCTAATCCTAGGACCTGGAAAGAAGGTATAAAATTACGTTTACAAATATTTCATAGCTATAACACGTTCAAAATTGTTCATATGGCCATGTGAGCCATTAAGTGCGCTGTCAGCACCTTGAAGGAGTACTTCAGCACTTGACAAACTTTTTTTTGGTACTTGGTGTGTCGCGTGTCGACCTCCTTTCAAAGCTGAAAATTCTTAAAAAACCACATGTTCTCAGTAAGCCAGAATTTTAAAGGCTTATATGTGTCAAGTTTTGATATTGGTGGCGCATGTAGGTACGAGGAAATATGTAGAACAACCCAAAGACCGAAACGTGGCAGGCCATAATGTTATGGAGTGAAAAGTTAACTTTGACGAATTATGCCCCTTAAGACATATAAACATGTCCCATTAACGCTAAACTTTAAAAGTATTATAATGAAGTCAACTTAAAGAATTCGATGCTTTCCTACTTATCTCGGACAACGCCGAACTTGTGATTTGAAAAACTATTTTTACTTTCTCATATGAGGTAAGAGAGAGTAATTAATATGAGAGAGTATTGTAATCGGGTCGATTTTTCGAAATTGAGTTATTAGCATTTCTGGACGTTTTGAGGTCCCCTGAGTCCAAAAAACATGTTTTTGGAAAACCATCTGTATGTATGTGTGTATGCATGCCTGTGGTAGGATTTTCTCAAAAACAAAAAAACCACAAACGGTCAAAATTTTGTATTTAGGCTTCGTACCATACCAGGACGTGAAATAAGCTTTTCATTAAAATCGGCCAGGATAAAAGGGTAGTTTACTCTTGTTATCTTTCGGTTTTTTGAATTTTTCTCGAAATTCGCTACAAGAATATTTTTGAAACTTTGAATATTTATTGTACGATTAAATAGGTATAAAAAAGTTTTCTAACGATTTTGGCTAAATCTTCTGTGAAGGGCACTTTATACTTGGCAATGTTCGGTTTTTTCAATTTTTTTCGAAATCCACTCCACGAATTTTTTTTAAACTTTGAATATTTATTCTACTATTGAATATGTATAAAAAAGTTTTCTAACGTTTTTGGCTAAATCTTCTGTGAAGGATACTTTATACTTGTCGATTTTTTGGTTTTTGTATTATTATCGGAATTCGTTACAAGAAATCTTTTTAAACTTTGAAAACGATTTTTTTACAAGTAAACAAGAAAGTGTTGTGTATGAAAATTCTAGTTTTAGTTACAGTTTAGTTAGTACTTAGTTAGGGTTTTTTGAAAATTTATCTCCTTTCAAAAGTTGTATACATTGAAAATTTGTTTATTTTTTGTTGTACGTCACTTTTCCCCATATTTAATATTTATATCGTTAAAATCATTATTTGATATGAAATTACTAGTACTATATATAACGCAACATATTGTCACACGCCTGAGGACCTAAGGTCCAAAGGGAGTGCTCTGGTTGGGGGTGTAGCTAGGTAGAAGCTAAAAAGAAAGCATGGTAACACATAAGTCTAAATAATATTTAAACAATATTATGAATTTTAGTATTGCAGATGCAAAATCACATATACGAGAGGGAAGTTTTAACTTCAACAAAACTATTTGTTTTCGGAAACTATTTTAATTTTTAAAAAACCCGCGATAAAGTTTGGGGGCAACATTATATTCTACACGAGTGGAAGTTTAATTAGATCAGAAGGTAAGGGACATAGTTTCATTAGCAAAAGATGGCTCATCTAAACGTGTTCTGAATGAATGTAGTTTTGTTCTATTTTGTTATTATTATGCAGTAATATAACTATGATATTAAATTTTACAATTTAAATGCGCGGAATGCTAATTTGTCACATTCAGAATCAAAATTATCACACAACTCATATAGAATGTCACTTTTACCGCTGACATCGAAATCTACTTATTTCTTTTGTATTTACCTATAAATGTTTAATTTTGATAATGATTATAATTGGTATGTTATGGGACTAACTAGGAATCTATTCATGTTTTTGAATGTCTTCTAATCATATGAAATCAAGTGTTATTCACTTTATAACGTTCAATATTACACTTCGATTGAAGATACATGCCACATAAGATACATTAGGACGTGGAATCCAATAATTTTGAGTGATCCGACTCACAGACAAATCAATCCTCGCCTAAGCGCTTTTGTGCCTGCCCATTTTTGGCCTCAATTAAAATATCTCTACTTGATGCGTCATGCCAATTCTCTGAATCTGTCGTGCACTGACCTAAGACCATTAAATGGATCAGTTCGGAATATCTACGTATCATATTAAATATAAGCCTGCTTAGTCCTATCGTGAAAAGAAGTTTCAAGCTAATTTAAAATATATATATACAAATAGATTGTTTAAGGATTATTAATAATTTCATTAAAGTGGCTATTAATTGGGTTAATAATTTTGTCGATGCGTTTCACTGATAAATTATGTCTGTAAATTGTAATCGTTGAATAGAGATTTTGATACGTTAAAAATTGCTTCAATAAAACACAGGATGTGTGTCGGCCGTGATAACCTAATTACTTTGTCAATTTTAATGCACAGATTGCAGTTAAATTAAGTATGCATTCACAATCACAAGCAAAGAGAAAACAAGCAATTATTACTAACACCTTCCGGTGGAAGTATTGATTTTTGATATCCAACGAATTGTAGGACGGTGATCAGTAAATTTGTTTCCAATTTTCTGCAGCTTTAAAAATGCTATATGTATATATGAACTATTTTGCCAATCTCGAAAGTTTCTTACTTAGTTTGTTGAATTTACATATAGTTTTTAGTTTAGTTTATTCACCAAACTAGCGACATAAAATTGAACTGGCTGAGCGTACATTGTATCTATGGTAAATCCAGGGACAAAATTGGAACATTTCGTCGATATAAGACGAGAATACATACATGTAAATGAAAACTAAAATAACTTTCGTGTCACATCATCTTTGGAGAGGCAGGCACTGTTGCCAAGGTTTTCAAAAAATAATGAGATCGAATATAAATAACTTTGGTGATTATCTAGTTTAACCACTTTTGTCCCGGAGCACTTGGTTTATCCTTGCCCCCTTGCGTTTACAACGTCTTTTCGAGTTACCCCACTACACCTTGGTGCCTTGGGGAAATATCTGTATATCGCCCTATTAATACCTTCAGAGAAAAGTTGCAAAATATAGGCCAAGTGGCATAAGTAGATATTAATCTTATTTATCACATAGAAATAAATGCACACGTGTTGTTAGTTTCGGCTTGGTTCATATTTATAAGAGTCGACAAGTTTATTAACATTTTTGTCTAAATAATTTCTAATAGGCACTCTGCTTTTGTCGTTTTACGGTTTTTCGAAATTTTCTCGAAATCTGCATGAAGAATTGTTTTTAAACTTTGAATATTTATTCTACTATCTAGTATTCATAATACGATATGAGAAAGTAGTCTAGTGGTTATAGGGCCATTTTTAACTGCCACTGTTTTTAATCGTGACGTTTACTATTCTTCTTTCACTCACGAGGGAGAGCTGTCCAGAACTGTTGGCATTTAAAAACATCGTCAAATGTGCGACCTTTAGTGGTTAATGTCATAGAAAGTGGTCGTATATCGCATCGAAAGTTAAATTTGCATATATTCATTTAATTGAATTTTTTATGCGTTGTAATCTCGAATACGGAATCTTTTTCATTGGTGTTTGTTAATATATGTACAGATAAAGTGTTATACACATAAACATCTGCTCGTCGGTACATATGTAATTCTAAAGTAAACCGACCGACCACCTACGACCCACATGCTTAATATCGCCCCTCTCGCTCCGCTCCCCACCGCCGCCCTTGTACGCTATAAACACACCTTTTATCGTTTATTTACCGTTTACCCGAGCCGGCACAGATGTGCGAATGTGCATATTATTTCCCTTTTTTTTATCCGAATACATTAAACAAAAGGTAAACAATAAATAATAATAACAAAAGAAGGGGAAAGAGGAATGCGTGTAGGTATAACCGCAAACATCAAGGTCACCTTGAAAACGAACAAACGAGCCATCGTTTACCGGTTTATTGCGCTTAGATGGCCTCGTTTCTCAGACTAATTTCAGATATAATTGGTTGAGATGATGCTGCGAGAATTACGTGATTAATTGCCTATAAATAAATCTTTTCAGGCGGAATTTATTACGGATTCGATACGTAATTTTCGGGATGGGTGGGTATTTTTATCTGGTTTGTTTTTCTAGATAGAAAGTAACGAGATCACTGAAGCCTAAACATTTTGATATCCGAATTTTACTAATCGTTTTTATTGATGTTCTTTGTCGCCCGAGCCGATACGTACCTATATAGGTAGTAAGACCCTTGCAATAACGGCTACACTCAAAGGCGACGAATCTCTCTCTTTCTCTTCTTCCTTATTGATCTAGATCTCGTACCTAATTACACGAACGCACTAACAACTGTTTCCAGTTAGATGCGAGCAATAAATCAACTGAATACCGTTGCTCATCGGCACCGACCTTTTTTATCGGGTTATGGATTACCGAGACGCCTTCCACACCAACATTTAATCATTGACTAGCGGTTGTTTCTTACATGGCGCCCAATAATATCTTAATGATGCATCGTCGTTCGTTTATCGGCCATCTATTCCGGATAATCACACTAATGTACAGTTTGATGTCTTAGTTATAATTGGCAGAATTCGATTATGAACATACCTACACCCAGTCACTCGAATAATTAACATGATCGGTAATGGGCGTCTTTCCCTGAATCCACATTGTTCGTCAGGTATGATGCGTAGTCTCTCCCCTTTATCCATGATCATCTTTAGTATTATCCTCTCCAGTAGTTTACCTAAATTGTTCAAAGGACATGGGGCGGTAGTTTTGCAGAAATTTCCTTCCTTGCCTGGCTTCGGAAACATGATGACGTCTGCCTCCTTCCATTTGTGGGTAGTACCTACCTATCTCTTCTTCATCGCCGCGTTGTAGATTTCCTGAATCCTCTTCTTTGGTAGTTCCTTTATCATCTTGTTAGTTATGGTGTCCCAACATGGTGCCTTCTTCGTCGGTAGGGTGCTGATGATTTCCTCCATCCCTGCCATCGTCGTGGGTTCTAATTCCACTTTCCTAATTCCTATTTTGGTCCTATTCCAATTTCTCCTGATTTTGGCCGCATTCCTATCGATGTCCTCCTCGAAATACAAAGTGATCAAGAAATACTGTTTAAGTTGGCAATCCTACCTGGAGGATTTTTTTGCCCAAGGGTTTGCAACGCTACACCGGACATCTCTGCACTCTGCATGACAGCGACAGCTAAATAAACACAAATATTTTAGGTTATGTGAATTTATTTACGATTTAAGGACCACAGTAGAAAAAACTTCAATATTTAAAGGAACTGCTCGAATTGAGCACCATTATGTTCTAAACATAAATTCACTCTTCGTTTTAGACACTCGAAGACATTAATTAACATCCGAGGAGAAATATTTGCAACTTGCTCGATAATGGCAGCTTCCAGTTCTTCACGTGTATGTAGAACATTACTGAACACCTTGTTTTTAAGGTGCCCAAAGAAACAAAAGTCTAGAGGTGTCCAGTCTGGTGACCTACTTGGCCAGATTCCTGTACTTATGACTCGATGGCCAAAAACTTCCCGCAAATATTGCATTGTGGCACGAGCCGTATGGGCTCGAACCGAATCTTGTTGAAAATAGCTATTTTCGCGCTCCTCTACGGTTAATTGGGCAACGAATGGCTGGAGAATGTGCTGAATGTATCGTTCAGCATTAACTGTGGAGTTAAAAACACAGGACCAATTATTCTCTGCCGCGATACAGCCAGCCAAACACCAACTTTAGTAGGATGTAAAGTTGTTGTTCTAACAGCATGTGGATTCACCAGACCAAATTCTGTAATTTGGGGAATTAACATAGCCATTGAGATGGAACCAGGCTTCATCAGAAAAATAGGTTTTATCCAGGATGTCATCATTGTTTATTTACTGATTGAACCAGTTACAGACAAGACGCGTTGTAGACGGTCAGTAGGATTTAGGGATCGATTTATCGAAAATTTTTACGGGTGGTATTTCAATTTGCTCTTCAACACAGTGGAACAACTTCTATGTGATAAACCTGTAAAGTCACGAAACGGAATACGGGAAATTAGGTATAAGTGGAAATTGGTGAACTTTTGATAAGGAACAAACCTGTTTGGAGGGAAAGCCTCCTAACCGATTAGTTAAAAATTAGTTAATAATTATTGTCATTCATTAATGTTATGAACGAATTTTAAAGGAATTTAGAACGACATATTAATACAAATAGTCACCACACCCTTGTTTTGTCTCTCGAAACAAAAACTAGGCATAATACACCTAAATTAACCTAATAATAATTTTTTGGTAACAAATTCACTAAACTGTCTGTTGAAACAAATGGAAATTTCAAATTTTTGTTTGATGTATTGATGTTTGAAAGTATAAATCAGATTGTGAATAGAAGATATTTTTATATTTTGTTAAACTAACTGGGTGATTTGCTACTTCTTTATACAAATTGTAGATTCTGACCACGTTTGGATCTGGATGCAAATACTGTTTTACTGCAGCAGTAGTGATATAGAAAGTCGTATGGGGAATGATATATATTGCATATCTTCCCTAATTTGTGGTTCCTTAAGTCCGCCACTGTTTCATCCCCTTTTATCAACTATAATATTACTTAAACATTGACATTATGTCGCTCAAATTAGATCGCTATTAACTTGAAGGGTTTGTCAATTATGCGCAGATAGAAAATTCCACATGGTGGACTAGATCACTATTGTAGAGTTATATAATGTCTTGAAAAATTATGGTTTAAACCTTGATTCACAGAATGCATTCTTAACTCAAACACTTACAAGTTACCTGCCAACGCTATTTTGGTTCGGTCCACTATCGTCAGTCATAATTACTAATAGATTATATACCGAAGAGTTACATAAAAACCATTCATCCCATAGGACTCTGTGTACATAGGGGCATCGGGGATCGGGGCATTGTTGAGGGTACTTGAGATTCAGCAGCCATTAATGCAGCATCCCACTGTTAAAAAACTTTAATACATTAAGTTGCTTATTTGTCATGTTATGTACATGTGCCATGATAGTTTCATTGCTACACCCTTAAGTAATCGGTAAATGGTACCATTTTCTTTAAAAGTCGTTTGCACTGCTATGCCACTCCATAAGGGGAAAAGTAGGATACGTAGTGGGGCAATGTTATGTAGTATAGGTTATTTTATGTAGATGATGGTACGGATTGGAAACAATACTTTTAATAAAGCACTTAACCAAAAACCCAATGCAATGTGCTCAGCGTGCACAATCTGCATCCGTAAAGATCTTCACGAATGCATTCAAAGGAATTTACAGCAGTTATAGTCACAGCAGCAAAAACGCTTGCCCAAACAATCTAGCAGTCTGAAACTGGATGACCACTCGACGTGGATGTGCCCACAACCATTTTGTAGACTTCATTGCTGTAGTAGGTGCTCAAGGCATCCAGAGGCTGAAGGTGATGGGTACAGTATGTTGGGAAACACAGCTTGACAACGCCATTTTCGCCAGACAAATAAGTTTTATATGAGCAGCATGCCTACCAAGCAACAAAAGTTCGTGTCTTTATTGGTTGCATGGGACCATGCAACCAACCAAACCATAACTCTTTTGAAGCATCACATGACTAAATGCCTTTTCCAGATTCATGCTCTTCCCAAGAACCAACCGCTGCTCCACCTAGTAATTCAGAATAGCCCTGCCACCCTGCGATCATTTTTCGTAGCTCTAATGGCACTTCCTTACAATACTCGGATCTCTCCTACATATCTAACCCGAAATATATGTACAGTGAAAATTCCTGGCAAACCTATTAGAAATTCACAGGGTCCAAAACAATCAAACTTAGGTTTTTTGAGGAAACTTCGATATAACTCTCCTACATTAAAAAACCTAAATGTGCCTGTTGGGATTCCTACATAAATTTCCGGACAAAACAAGATAAAAAACGGCTGTCTGGATAATAGATAAATGTAACATAACACCAGTGAAATACTTATTGTGTCGTCAGCAATCACGAATTCGATGTTCATATTATGTTCAAGGACTTCCGCTTGTAATACGTAATTACAGCTGATTATTGTCTGCTTTGGACGCCCCGAGCAATGAAATTAATTGGGTTGATTGTGCAATGTTCATGTTTTGTAGGATTCGCTTTGGTCTAGACCTAGACTATTCGCTTAGTACTGATGTGTAGGGGGATACATTATACGCATATAAAATGTACGTATACAGTCAGGGGAGTAATGATTTAAATAATAACGATAACTATTTTTTTTTTATCAGACGTAGGCGGGAAATGGCCAAAAGTTTGATAGCCGATTCTACATAACTCGGGGTTTCTTAATGTATGTAATGACTGGTGTTTTTTTCTTAAAGTGAGCAGTGAAACTGGAAATCATGTCTGTTTTACTGTCAACTAGTTTATTGCATAGCTTTCTTCATTAATTAACAGCGCATTAATGTTGGGATTCCAAATCATGATCCAATAATGAATCGAATGGAACACCCGTTAATTTTAAAGATTTTATTGTGATACTTATTTGTCGGCAGTGATATTAGTAAGGTCGATGTGAATTAGTTGTTAAAAGTGTTATGTAATACGGGAGATTGAGATGCATATTTAAATTAAACGAGTTCGTCACATTTTGTTTCAAAATTTTAATCAAGTGACGAAACCACTTCAGATCGAATGTTAATCGTGGAATTGACCACCCCAATTCAATTTTAGTGTCGTCTTCTTGTGACTGATGAGGTGTCGTCATCATCCAGATTATTTGGTATGATGAAAGAAAGACCGACAACGTAGTGTCGATATATAGATGAAGACAATTATGATCGTACCTCCCACGTATACATGTCAGCGTCGCATCTTAGCAAAGGACTCGATATCGACGGATCAAGTTACATGTGCGACCTATGACCGCAATATCAATAATTATGTCATAATTTAAGGCATAAGGATCACTTGGCCCGAGAATTTTGTTTACGTTTCAATAGGTCCGCGTAGGGACTTCTCTTTTGAAATCCAAGGGTTCGGGGAATTATTACATATTAGATTCACGATCTTATAACCCGAAGTTTTATTGTTAAAGCCAGCGTTTTATTTTGGATTAATTCTACAAATAAACTAACCTACAGAATAAAACTGTCGATCCTGCTATCGCAGACAAGCTTATGATCGATTCTCTTGTACCTTGTTGGAGACCACGTCTAGCCTGCAAATTAATCAGCAAATAACTTTGTCGGTAATATCAAATTCCCACTTTTCCGCTCAAATTAACATGTGCTCGACAACAGATATAAAGTTTCCTAGTAGGTGCGATTTATAGAGGCATTGACCTCCACGTATTCAGGCTTCAATTTTCTTTAACACCAGACCCAGTTTCTCTTTTTTGAGTGTCAATCGTGCAAAGTATTCAAGTTTTTCCATTTAGTAAAGCTAAATTAGCCCATGTGGAGGTATCAAACTTCACCTGATATGTATTTAGAGATATGTATACGGTGGATATCAAACAACATATCTGTTATCAGCTAAACTTTGCACTGATCGTGAATGTTATCCAAAAGCTGTATTTGTTCTACTGTATATATCTACAAATATGTAGATATACAGGGTGTCAAAGAAATTGCTCCTATTTTTGGCGTATGTGGAATATTAGAGCAATAGTTCAAAATTCCTTCTCTACCGTTCATAGTGGTAAGGATGTCCCATTAAAAGAAAAGTGTTTAATATGGCTCATTACATTACACTAGCCGTCAGGACTGTGTAATTGGGGTTGTTCTATTTGGGGTTGTTGAAAATAAACAATTTTTTAAAATTAATTACAATAACAAAAGGAAATCACTTGTTAAGGTCGCTATTATTACTGTTTTAGAGGCGAAACTTAAGTGTCAATGTTCAAGTTCTCTCCACAGATAAATTAAAAAGATTCCGGTTTCTTTTTCATGTAAATTTTTTTATTGTCGATTCATTCTGTCAAATCATCACTACAATCAAATGGGACACCAATTAAATAACATTAGTATACAACAATGTACACATTTCTTTCAAAGATTATTTAGGTGATTACATATTACGGTGAATTACAGCCTGAAGAAGTGAAATAAAATTAGTTACAACAACCACTGAACTCAGAGTTACAACATAATTTAATTAATAATCACCCCATGATCTATAACACCCCGACATAACATTTAGAAAAATCATGTTTTAAATGAAGACAAATTTCAAAATTTAAGGGTTCTATGTATTGTTGGATACGAATGAGTCCTAAAAATGAATGTAAACGTTGTACAAATCAGATAAAATAAAAAAGGCGATGTCTTGATTGGACTACTTTCTCATATTTTATTATAAATTTTCAATAATCCAAAATACCTATATGAAGAAATAAGCAATAAAGGTGAGACATGGGTACTGAAGAAAGCACAAATAAAAGCTTAGGAATATGAGGGACTGCATAATGATGATTGAATACTTAAAAACGAGCAACAAACATTTACTTGTGGTAAAACAGAAAGAATGGGAGAGAACGATCGTTGTGCCTAAACCAATTTAGTTTAAATTAAACCCAGTCGTTAGACCACGAGAACAGTAATTGCTTTTGTCTAGATTATCTAGCCTTTATCTAATGCTAGGAACTTTCCCAAGCAACACTCCGGAAAGTTTGTTTACGCCTTACATCATTTTTTATGCCTCGTATGTTTTATAGGGCAAATTGTCTGTTGGTGTTTCAAATACTTGTTCGCCTATTCAATTCATAGATTGTATAGCGTCTAAGCTTCCTATTTCAGTTTTATATTATTTTTGCAAGTATACAGGTGAATGAAATAGATTCATTATGAAATCCGAGGGAAATTGTTTTTGGTTTATTTTTTGCAATACAGGTTCATTCTAGATTATCAAGTGATTATACTTTACGTAAATGCCTCAGGCGAAACCGGCGGAGACCAGTTCTCACCCAACCATTTTACTTTTACCTTTTACGCATGAGTCAAACTTGTTTTAATATGAATCTTGTTATTTTTAACAAGTATGCCACTACATTCTTTCCTGGAAATAACATTCAACAAAATGTAAACAACTTTATGAATTCCGATAGTATTTATAAGTTTTGTTAAGGAAACACTTAAACGCAGATAATTTTTTAATTACTTTTCCAGTTATATTCTTTTTAACAAGACAGTGAATACTCGTGCTTTGTTACTCTGGATTCGTGCCAAATCATAAATGTACAGATGATGACGTATAAACAAGGGTAATTTATTTGAAGTTGAGTGCTCAGAGGCGATACGGATTTTCTCCGATCCGGTTTTATTGTTTTTACCGTTATACTATGAAATAGTGAAACAAAAACACGTTAGAAATGGAACGTTGCTCATTCATAGTGTTAAGTAATTCGAATGCGGTATGTATAATTAGTGTAGTTTATCAGTTTTATTACTTATCTCGTCTGTTTTGAAAACAATAGAAGTGCAACGGTTACCAAGACTCATTCATTGTGTGTATCATATTATCATAGCATGGTTCTTATCTGGGCATTGAAGTTTGCCTTTTTTTAGGACAAATTTGGATTATTGTTTTTCCAAAGTATGGCAGTTACGAAAAACAAGTTCCAATTTAATAAATCAGATCAAGAACTTTTTATAACCTACATTACATTTTGGAAATTGCCGAAAATTACAGTGCATAATGCAATTACTGCTAAACTAATCAAAAGAGGACTCGAGGAGGTTATATTCTACTCGTTACTTTCAGTAATTTTCATTGAATTTTCGGCAAGTAAACCCACTTTTTAATTGATAACAAAATAGGCGTTTCAAGTCCCATGAGAAACAAATAACTATAAGAAAAGTTTTTGATCGGATGTTTAGTCTAAGGTATTGTTATTTTTCAGATAATATCTCGATATCGTCACACTAATTGTTTCATAAAAGTTTAGCAGCTCAATAGGAAATAGTATATTAAAGTATGAGTGGATATTGAGCTCTTTCAAACACGCGCGAGTTTCCGAGCACGACGGCGTAGCCGGAGTGCTCGAAATAGAGCAAGTGCTTGAAAGAGCAGTTATCCACGAATACTTTACGCGATTTTTTTTATTGGTACCATTTTTTATACCAAAACCAAATGCATACCCAATATAATTAATTTGAATGACACTCGGGACGCTTCGTGACGGCCTGTCGCACGTCGTGCCACCAATCGGCTTGCCCCGCTCCGGCCAAAAACGCTCTGTTATTGGTTGATATGGCCGTTGTTGATACGTTTCCATGGCGACTTTAAAACAGGCGCGTGCGAAAAAGCCCGATTTACGCACGCCAAAGAATGTTTTAAATAGGCAAAATAGCGTACCAATAAAAAAAAATGTATTCTTATCCCTCATAATATGTGAGACCTATTAAAATAATGCAAAAACAGCACCCTACACGCAATGTTGTGAGCAATTTTATTTCACCTGAATTATAGCTAAAGTTTGATAACTGAATAAATCGTGTACGTATGATTCATAATTTTCTTTATGGTATTTCTGTTTTGATTTCATATGGCACCTTCGTCACGAAATATGTCGATCAATTTCGTTTTTTCACTGGTCCGAATAACCAGCATGAATAAAAATCGGTTCTCTTTTCAAAATCAAGTAACACGAATACATCAATTAATCGCTACTAAAGTAATAATAAATCAACAAGTAACTAACTTATACTGTTTTGTCAAATCCATTGTTGATATTTGGGTGGATTATGGTTAGTTTTTAAAGCAGATTTCGACAGTCTCAATCGAGTACTACAAGTACAAATTCGCTTGATATTTGTCGAAAAACTCATAACCTCAATTTGTTTACAAGCATGTGACATCACCAGAGACAACCAACCAATTTGGGTGTTTAACCGAACTTCAAATTCAGACTAATTTTAATCAAGTTTTGAATACTATAAATAACTGATACATTTGTTTAAAAATTCTAGTCTTTTAGAGCGACAACAGTTGAAACCATATTTTTAATACAGTCAAAAGTACCCCACTGTGCAATTTTTGTTTCTTATTTGTTGCCTTCAGTGTTGTCGAAGCAACTTTGCAGTACCCTTACGGAAAAACCAGTCAATTTCGGGGTACCACTATAAAAATTAGGTGACTATTTGTCACAAACCTGAATTGTTGTAACAGGATATTCGAAAGTTGTTGTAATATTATAAATTTTTAATTGAATTTTTTGAAATAAATACATATATTTATATGTATTTATGTTTATATATATATATATATAATATATAATAATATAATAATATAACATATAATAATATATATATATATATATGTTTTATATTTATGTATTATATGTATATGTACGAACGAAACTTATAATTAGTTTAATTAGGAGAACAAATAAGAAATCAATGTGTACTATATCTTATATGCAAAAGCGGCCTTATTTAATAGAATTATGGTTGTATTTTTAACTGGTATAATCCTACTTTTTCGAAATAAAATTAGGAGGCGCTAATTAGGCCCTTATTTAATTTCGGAAGGACCTAGTTTTGAAATTCGTTCGTCTCTGATCAAATTTGCTCAAAAACGGCTAAACAGATTTTGATGAAATTTGGTATTTAAGCTTCTAATATCATTAATTGGTTTCTTGACCATTTGAAAGAAATATATCTTTCGAAAATACTTGGGCAGTTATGTATTGGTCACCTCATCTAGTTCTATTTTCCTCTATAAATAATTTAGCACGGGGACCTTGTCATTCCATTTCCTACCTGATTATCGGATTATAACAAAACTGTTAAAATTCGGGGAACTACGCTACTAATGAATAAATACATTACCGTTGAATATGTCCATTAATTTAATCCAACACCACTTTCAGAATGTCCATCCTATAATAACCCCTTTTAAAATCCCAGGGAAACTAAGTGATTACCGTAAAATTTCGTGCAGTATGACCGATAAGAGCTGAATATTTTTCCATTTACCCCCCTTTAATGGTCCGAAGAATGAGCTTACCGAACATCACCTTTATTATCCTTTTACCTGACCTTCGTCCTTCATGGCTGGGGGGGTTTTACAAACAGGAGAACGCAGGTATAAATAGGGAGACTTCGAGACTTTTCATATGTCGTCTCGTATCAACCTTTTAACACTTAACCTCGCCTGGTCTCGAATTTCGAGATGAGACGAGATCGAGACCAGTCTCGATCTCCGTCCACTACTAGCCAGTACTCTGTGGCGCTTTTAATCACGATCCACGACGCAATAGTGAATTTGGCCTTAACTCCGTGCCCTCGTAACTCTAAGCAATATCCATATCGATTCCCACTATGCCATACACCCACTATGTTGTTATCATGCAATACTTTTATAGGTTAAATAGGAATATCGTCGATAATTAGTGGCAATTGATATCGTGTACCGATCAGTGACTATAAGTACGCAGTCGAATGTCAATCAATCAATATCAGTTTTAACCTACGCTAAAACGGACCTCCTGCCATAACCTCATTAAATACTACAACTGAACAAGCTGGCATAGTATAGCATAATGCACCCTATTCAAAGGAATCTAGTCAAGAAATAGTCGATGTGACATTGTAATTAATTTTTACAATTAATTATAATTCATCACATAAGTTGAGATATGTTTTCAAAATATTTTCTATAACTTGAATTAATCAAAAAGGTATTAAGAAAGTGATTGGATTAGCTAGATACGATCGGGATCAGTAGTCATTGCATTGTTTGAAGCATTCAAAACTCACCATATTTTACAGCACTTAGCGCCCCTCGTAATTTCGTTTAAATGAAACAGAATCAATTCTGTTTATTTAATTAATTCGACTATATCTGTCGTGGTCGTCAATGAGTGTGAAACCTTGAGAAACCTCTCTTTCGATCGTCGATCACTTTCGATTAATTGAATCTAAGATAATTGTGTTTATAAATTGTTACGGTGGTTCCTATCTTGCGTATAAATCATCAGCAAATTGAATTTCTTGAAGCACTGGAAGAAATGCTGTAATTCTTTTTTAACAAATTTGAAGAGGAAGGCAAATCCCATTAGAAATGGGGAATAATCATCGATCTTCTCCACGAACCATCTGTGACTAACTTGACTGTCAAGGATTAGTTATTTAACAAACCTCCGGTGTAAATCCGATTAGAAAGTTGCACAATGAAAACAGATATTCCTCTCAATTCTTCACATAAAGTAAAGTGTCATTCAGAACTAAATCTCTGTTCCGAGCTAAACCAATATAATGTTCAGTACTGTAAATCTAATATTATGTATTTCTTTCGTTACAGGTACGTAGGATCATCACGGTGTTACTTCGCAACGTAAGTAAATTAATCTGTTTGAACAATTCAGTGTGCTTGGAATTATAGTATATACCATATTGTTTAATTGTTGAGATATAGTACCGATACTCCATTTTAATTTCATCTTATTGTATTATTCTGAACCTAAATGCATGAAATAGTTTTAATTTGTAGCTCTAAACACACCAAGTGTTTATTAAGTGTTAGAAACTTATTACAGACCATCATGAATTGGCCAGTTTTAAAGAATTTCTCATAACAGAATTACATTTAATATTAGTGAACATTAATAACATTTCATATTTTCAAAAATAAATAAACGTGACGATTTGCAAGTCCAACATAAAGAAAGTTCTTTACTAACCTTCGTTAAAACATATCAATACTTTTAGTCGTATAATAAATGTTGAGAACGACATCATATTATGCAGTTTTGTGCCCTCTTCGCAAATCTTTAACTGTCATAAGTCATAATATATTAACTACAGTTGAACAAAACATTGCAAATCTTGAAGAGAGTTTCCGATTTACTGTTTTCTATTTTGTGTTTCCTGGTGCATTCTATATCGTCACTAACTGACCATCAACACACTTCCTGGCAGCAGCACGAGCTTTTACTTAACTTGATTAGGTAATTGAGTCAATGAGCGAATTCTGTCAAGTTCACTCTACTTGCGTCTTGAAATTAATTCAAACGTGGTGATTCACTCGTTGTGGTTCATATTCTGGCTGACACTTCTAGGGACGTTCTATACTTGACCTTATTACGAGTGAACATAGGTGTAATTTATTTGCATCACTCTCAATTTGAGATTTGATTCAATTTATGATTTGACAGGGCCCGTACACCCCTTTCAAATTAATGTTATAACTTTTTTTAAACACTTTTATTTTTCAAAACACTGACATTTATTACATATTATTTCTCCTCTCAAATGCTTTGGTTTCGAGAGCAATTACAGTAAGTTAATAATAAGGCCGGCTAATGGGCTTAACGGTATACCTATATATAGCAAAGCTTGATTCATTACAATGTGAATCACAGTTGTACATTTGAGTGCAACTTTAGTTTTTAACAAAAGCTGCTATAACTGTTTATGGCCCTGTCATCCCGCAAGTTATTAAACTTTTTTTATTGCGCAATATACGGTTATTGCGTACTATTTCGATCCTGATTTCCACCAAATACAAAGTTTTTTGTTCTGTCATCTTTGTACACATCCTTTGTATAGGCAAACTTTATTAATTGTTCTAGTGCTAATAATTTGTTTAGTTTTAAGAGTCCCATTGTTTTGTATAATATCTCAGTATAAGTCAGAAATTCTTGAAGCTGTGAAATGTACAATCATCTAACATCATCTCTGAGGAATATTTTAACTTAATTTTGAAAAATACGTTCTGACCACCGAAATAGTATATTAAAGTATGAGTGGATATTGAGCTCTTTCAAACACGCGCAGGTTTGACGGAGTGTTCGAAATAGAGCAAGTGTTTGAAAGAGCAGTTATCCACGAATACTTCACGAGATTTTTTTTTATTTGTACCTACCTTTGAAATCATAAATAGTGTAAAAATACACAAATACCCAATTTGAACGACTCGCGGGACGCTTCGTGCCGGCCCGTGGGTCGTCGTGCCACCAATCGGCTCGCCCCGCTACGGCAAAAAACGCTCTGTTATTGGTTGATTTCGTCGTTGTTGATGCGTTTCCACGGCAACTTTAAAACACGCGCGTGCGAAAGAGCCCGATTTACGCACGCCAAAGCGTGTTTGAAATAGACAAAACAGAGTACCAATAAAAAAAAATTGTTATTCCGTTTCACATAGTAATGTCATACACTATTTTGGATCTCTTTAGATCAACATATTGGCTTTAACCATCGAAAAAAATCGGTGAGTTTTGAGTCAGTCATGTGTTTTATTGAATTTTCGAGAAGAAGACAACTAATTACATTTTTAACTGTAGAAAGTAATGAATTTAAAACTAATCTTGTGCATTTAAAATTCTCCAATGTGAACACTCGATAAAGGCTAACTTGATACCATCTATCCAAAGGAATCCTTTAAATAAATTCAGAACATAACAAATTAATTATTGCACAATTATCATATGAAAAACAGTCAATAATTGCAACGCATAGCAGTTCTAATGTGACACTATAAGCAGTAATTCAGATGAAATAAAATGTAACATAAATTTGATTAAAGGTTTTGTCACTTAAATGAAATGCCTTAAATCACTTCATGTACCGAATTTCATAACAATACCTAAATAGGTATTGGGCAATAGTTACGAAATATATTTAGTTCTCAAGTGTAATTCATATGTTACGATTTTCATGTCGTTTAATAAATATTAAAAGTTGTCTCAAATCCAAACTTCCAAGATTGTTTGACGTTACCTAAGATACTTTGTATAAATTATTCATCTAAACTTTCTTGAATTCTAAGCAATTACTAAAGAAGATCAATAGCGTTGTTAACTGGTATTTTTTATTTACTCAAACACTTCTCCAAATATCGAATAATAAACACCTAGCTTTTCTAAAAAACGAGCTTACCTGCAGAATACCTAGTATAGAAGTTTGTTCAAGACACAACGTAAATAAAAAAAAGATTTCCTCACATGTAAGTAGGTATACTAACGCTGAACTGTGACTCTTTCTGAACATAACCTTAAATTTATTATATGAAAGCTATTCTGGAACAATTTGGGAGTGGTTTAAAGCTATTCTGAAGTTGTTTTCGTTGTAAAGCTGAAGTAATTCGGAAGCTGTTTAAATCAGTTTAGACACCTGTTGTCGCCAGTTTCGAATTTTTGGAGGAAAACCCCCATGTTTTCGTGACTTGCAAGAAAAGCCCCATTTAAAATAGATGGGTTTGGGGTTACGTTCCGAAAGTCTTAGTTCAGCGTTAGCATACCTACTAATGCTATAAACAATTCACTAAAATACTAAATAATTTAGTATTAATATTTATCTATGTTAAAAATTTTCTCAACTGCAACACATATCATAGATATTTATACCGTTACTGATCAAAACCGTTTCATTTCAGTAATCCAAACCCAAATTTTTCTAAAACAAAACCGAATAACAAGTGAAAGCTGGGTAAAAGTAGGTTTCATTTTTGTGTTTCTAGTCTGGATTAATTGATATAAAAAAGGCGTCCACTTAGTATTTGTATGTCGGGAATTCTCGACTCTAAAATTTTTGGGATTTTTACCTGTTCTATAGATAAATTCGAGACAGCTGCAGGAAGTAGTAATTATAATTTTAGGTTATATAAAGGGGATTGGTACACTCTAGGTTATCAAAACCAGAAAGTTCAAATATTACAAATAAAACCCTATAGTATTTGGTTTCAATTCTTATATGAAAATATACTATATTTAAGCTAATTTTTAGCTGAGGATTACTATACTGTTATCAAAATTTTTACTAATACCGAGTACAAAACACTTATTCCTGTTATTGAATAATACTACATAATATTATGTTTAATTAATTTATACTTGATATAAAACATATCAATAATTTGTAGTATGTTGTGTTAAATAATGCCGCGACTCCTTGTTAATGCGTCTTGATATCCTGGTCTCTTTTAATTTATCTCATAAATGAAAAACGAAAGGAACAAATTGCCATATATTAGAGTTTTCAATAAATGAATCATTGCGCATGTCACAAATGTCTCAACTGGCAAATGTAGTTTTAACCATGCTTGCTCCACAGGCGAGAGGCTATTTTCTAGTCTTCATCGTTATGCCTTCTTTAAGAAGTAATTTTTATAATGATGTGCTAGAAAAAAATTCAGTAATTAAAGTGTTATAAATATATGAAGTTACTGCATTTTAAGTTGTAACGTAGTATGTCAAATGAAGATTGACACTGGTACAATTATTAATAAAAAATGAAATATTTCATCAATGTAACTGCAAAATATACCATTTTTATCATTTATTTTATTATCCCCATTATTTTTTAAATTTTTTCACATAAGCACAAGATATTTTGTTGTTGTTAAAATTTCGAAATTTATTAAATTTAAATTTTGTTATTTAATTTTAATTTAAATTAAAGTAATTAAATTTAATTAATTAATTAAAATTAATCATGAATATTTAAATTTAATTTATTAGGCCAGTGCAATAATTTTCTTAGGTACTAGTTTGTTATTTTGGGTCTGATAGTATTCCAAATAAAAATTGACACTTCTATAGTTATTAGTAAAAAATCGAAAATACAATTAATGTGACTGTTCAAAATAACCCCTTTTTAACATTTATTTTATGGCATTCCCATTGTTTTTTAATTTTTTTTTTTCACTTATGCCCAAGATGTTCGTGATACTAAAACCGTTAAAATTCCGAAATTTTTATTTACTAGACCATCCCAGTAATTTTCTTAGGTGCTAGCTACTTTGTTATTGTAGGTCTGAGAGGTAAGAAACGTAAAAACCGAAACCGAACCCTAAAAAATTTCACAGAACGGAAGCGTAATTAACCGTAACCAAAACATTTGACAAAACCGATATCGAAACCCTAACGTTGTTTTTGATCCCGTTTCGTTCCGTGTGCTACATTTCCGACAGAGGTAACCTGAGTATATTTTAATCATAACAATTCGATGAATTTGTAAGCCAGAATTTTCCCGGTTCGAGTAGAAGATTGAGAAACGAGGGAAATGTATTTCGTCTGTCAGTTGGGAAGGGTTGTTCTTGACTCGGTTTACCTTTAGCTCCTTGTATTATCGCAGGAATGTTAAAACAAGCGCAAAATCCCATGAACACCAGAATATACATTCCAGCTAACACGTTTACATTTTGGGTTTGTAGAAGGAAACATAACATGTTAAGGTCAAAGGTGTTAATCAACTTGATATTATACATATTTTTATTAACGAATGTTATTGTATAAAAGTTACCCACCCTAAATTCGATTATTTTATCTATCTGTTCTTTTTTTAACTTTATTATGAGGTTTTATAGTTTGATAATATTGGTGATTGGGAAATAATAGTTTTTGTAATGGGAGATGCTAGGAGGTGGGGAGGTTTTGTACCTGTATCGTTACAGTCATCTAAAATTTGGTAATTCCAATGATTCAAATACGTTCCATTCGTGTTTATTAGCGAAAATGTACATAGAAAATAAAATTTTGTGTTTTTGGGCTAACACATGAAGATTGTATTGGATGACTTAAATAATAGTTTCTTTTTTGAGCCAAATCCCTATCGATCGTAAACGCCGTAACATCGTAAATAAAGATGGATTGACGTTTTCCTTAGAATTACATTTTTATTACAGAAGAAGTCACCGCCAATAGTTGGATCGTGATATAAATAAGGGCCTTTTTCTGATTAATACTCGTGACCTCAACTAGAGCTTCTTCGAAAACAATTTTCTCTTGACATGACAATTTCGTTTTCCAGACGTGGTTCGTGAAGCATTTCAACGACACGCTATTTTTGGCTTCCTTTATGGTCAGTGCTTTGTGGGCAACCGACGATTTCATTATTGTGTACAGCCACCGTCTACAAACAAGGAATTTTACGACCATTGAGAATGGCGATTTTTCGGGTCCAATTTTGAACATCATCAGTTCTAATTTCGTTCCAAATTATTTGGGTGTATTTAATGTATAATCTAATTATTTTACACTCTGTCTATTCTTTTGTATAATTTCGACCTTTCCCGTAATTGCAGCAACAATTATAACGACTTACTCTCCTTAACTTTACGTGTCCGCCCCTTCTACTATTATTCTCTTGCCGATCTTTTCAGAAATTCAGCTAATTTCGAGAAGTAAGTGGCACACGGCCCTTACAAACAACCGATGCGTTATTTAAATAATTAGCCAAATTATCAACTGTGCCGTAGCTTGCACGCAATTTCATTGTCTTTAAATGTTCTCGAATACCCGTTCTATTACGTATTCGGCCTTAGTTTTGTTAACCACCGCTTCTCACGGTTCATTCCAAAATTTAGAGATTCACTAGTTCCCCCTTTTCCGAAGCTCTGAATTTCTGAAATTACACAAATGTAAAAATGTGAGAATGGAACTAAGACGTAAACACAGCGTAGTTATTTTTAAATATGTTGCAACGGGAAACGGGTGGGTATTAAACAATTTTTTTACATAATTTCGAAACTTTTCCATAACGATCATCTCCAAAATTTTCTCCAGGTTTTGAACTGTAGCCACGCTGCATCTTCTGATAGTTTTCCAAACAGTATCCCAAGAAAAAAAAATTAAACGTCGACTAAATTTTTTGCTATCCCATATTTTCCCTTTACCCATATAATAAGAGAAAGTGTTCTAAACGTGCTGATATTCTGAATTTGAGATATTCGAATTTCTGGAAGTTTTGAGGTGTGTATGTAGAGTCCATCCACTTTAAGAAGAACCGTGGCATCGAGTTTCACGGAGAGATATATTCCGTCGCCTATGTTCGATTTCCTTAGTTTCATGTAATTCGCATATAAACAGTGGTGGGAGGGTGAATTACATGAAACTATGGAAATCGAACATAGCCGACGGAATATGTATATCTCTCAGTGGAACTCAAGGCCACGGTTCTTCTTAAAGTGAATGGACTCTATGTATGTATGTAATGTGTATGTGGTACGTTTCCTCAGAAACTATAAATAGTGGAAAGTTGAAATTTTGTATTTAGGCTGGGTCCCCTGAAAACTCGAACTCACATAAATTTCATCATAATCAGTTAAGGGCAAAGGGCATGTTACTCATAATTTTTTAAGTTTTTTTAAGTTCTTTTGGATTACTACCTCAAAAACTGGTCCACCGTTTTTTAAGCTCTGTATGTTTACTTTATTATTCAATCCTTATTGATTGCCGTTTTCGTTATCTTTACTGATCTTCTGCGAGGGGCCCTCTATTTTTGTGAATTTTCAGTTTTTCTCAATTTTCTCCAAAACAGGTTCAACAATTCTAACCAAATTTTAGATTTGAACTGACCTAATCAATGGCTACAGCTTGTCTTTGGGACATTTTTTGTAAAGCCTCCCTAAAGGGCACTATACTCTTGAACATTTCTACTGTGTCAATTTTTTTAAAGGCTTTGAATGCTTTCAATAAACTTTATATTTGAATTAACATATTGAATGTATACAATTTTTATTCGAAATATTTTTTCCTAAAACAGTCCTAAAGAGCACGTTATCCTTAAGAATTGTTATTTTGTTGTAGAATTTTCTTTAAAACGGTTTTGGTGATTTATAGCAAATCTCATAACTTAAGTTAGCTATTTAATACCTTTATACCTTTTATTTGAAACATTTTTATCTAAAATTGCCCTAAAGGCAAAGCCTCTCTAAAGGGCACTAATACTCTTAAACATTTCCAATTTTTAAAATGCGAAAAGTCGGCAAAACATTAATGGATTTTTAAGTATCTATGCTATGAGCTTAGTCATTTACATGGGCAATATAAATATCTGTGATCTATCAGTTTGACATTTTTCTCGGTCTTGTTTAATTAAAATGCATTAGTTATCAGGGGGGAATTGAGTAATTTTAGAAAATGACAATTCAATACAAAAATTTTAGAAAATGGAAACCGAAAAATGTATTACACAATAGTTTAAGTAAAATATGAATGTGATGGTATAATATGCTGTCTATTTTACTAACCCTTACGAATAACTGTAATATATTTATTATTGTTTAACGAAATTTTTGTTTTTATTATATTTATTTATTCCTTTTTGTTGAATTTATCGCGATTGTAGTAGCATTCTATTGCACTGTACTGTTCTACTGAGCTATGCCCGCTGCTTAATAAATAAATATTCACATGAAAAGTGTTCCCAAAAGTTTATACACCTTTGAACTTTTATAAATAAATTACATAATTTCTTGCTAGGGGCAAGATGAGGTTTCATCTCATCATGAGAATTTGAGGTTTCATCTCATCATGAATTTTCATATATGTATTTGCAAAACATTTGAATGTTAATTATAAAAGGTACAAAATCTTTCTGAGGTTTTCTGAGGTGACATCTAACAGACGCATTTACATGTATAGTATTACTTGCTAATTAATATGGCAGTTTTATTAGAAAATTTTTAAAAAGTATTTCAGCATTTTGTTAGGGTAAGTTGCCAATAAACTACAACTAAAAACTACTTTCTCTCAAGTTAACTGCTGATTGATTGCTGGGATTAATAGGAATTAAAAAGATCATGATTGTGGTAAATATGACGAGATGTTTTCAACTTGATGTTTACAGTTCATAAAATTAGAATGGAAGAAGTAGTAAATTGAACTATTAATAGTACGAACCTGTATCCTGTTTATATATCTTAGAGAGATGACGTGAGCAGGTTTCTTAGCACCCTCTCTTGATTTATACACTTGAAGGAAAATACTGTGGGACGTTATATTCTAAACCTGAAACAGGTGAATAAGTTTTTATTAAAACATTGCCTTTATCATTACGATTAAATTTATTTCTTTGAATGAAATTATATCAAGGCCATGCATGTATATATTTTACGGTTAACACGAGCAAATACGCAATTGCAAGTATCGTTCAATAAACTGACAAAGGGAAAAGAATATAAGTGTAAACTGGAATTATTAATGATTAATGAAGCACTTGAAAAAAAAATGCAACCGGTTTGACTGAAACCAAGGCCTATACATTTTTAATTCGGTTCTTTTCTACTATTTCCATACGGATTAAAATTATATCGGTAAAATGTAGGTTAGTCACTTTTCAAATGATTATTTATGAGATTTGAAGAAATCTACGAAGCGTATGTATATATGTATTACGTTTATCTATTATGTAAAATAGTTAATTTGTATGCATGTATGTCTGGATGTTGTAACCCACTTCCAGAGCAGCTGGAAGGTTAAATTTTGATATATAAACTGTGGTTTAAACATATAATGGATTCAGAATATTCCGGGAACCCTAACTTTCTTTTTACGGGTGGTTGTTATTTCCTTAACTACCAATTATTTTTAATTGGCTAATCACCAAAGTGATTAATATGGGGATATATATAGCCCAATTACTTCAAAAGACCTATTTAAGGCTTTCCCCAATTTTAATATCAGGAAGAAATTGTGTGAAACTTGCTTTCCGTTTCAAATTATTGTGATATTTTATATTTTTCTTGTCTTGTTGACTAAATCAACTAAAAATCGGCCCAAATGGTCCACAACAGTTACCAGCTTTTCGTATACAATTTAAGGGAGTTTGACCGTGTATCTTCCAAGTACCTTGTAAACTGATTTATTTAACTGACTAACTAATTATTTGTGAAATAAACTAACCTCTAATGAAGTTCACGATAGACATTTATCTACACTTAGAAAAATAGTCAATAGTTTTACCCAAGATATCGATTTATCTGAGGGTGCAGTGAGTTAAAATGTAACCTACCTATCAATAGGTTAGATTAACACCAACCGCTCTAGTAAGTTGATTCAATCTTATGATTAGGTAAATTGAACCGTCCTGCAGAGTCTATTAACATCGCTAATCGGTTAATGTAATCGTTTAACTTGATTGTTTTAATAAGTTAAATTAGCGGTTATAATGAGTTCATGTAACAGTTCATAGGCCAATTTAACTGTGGTATCAAGTTGAATTAACAGCCCCAATACGTTAATGTGTCTTGGTAATAGGTCAATTTGACTGTTCTAATAAGTTAAATAAACAATTCTAATAAGTTGTTGTAACCTTCCTAACTGGCTATTATAACCGTCTTATTTGATATATGTGACTAGAGCAATAGGTTGAGTTTTTTCGTATGTCATTTGTTTCAACACTTTTTCTTAATTTAGTTTTAGGGATGTTAGACCGACAAACCTATATTATTTCGAAATAGCATTTTTCGATTCAATAACTTGAAAACTAATTTCTCAACCAAGAAGTGTTGAATCTCTTCTTCAATATTTTCATATCTATGTATGAAAAATGCTTTCATATCAAAGTTAACTCTTAATAGATAGGTATATTCAAGAGCAAATTTATAAAGGAGAGAAATATGTATAGTACTTAATACTTATACTATTATATTTTATAACGAATAGTACTGAAGCGTTAAATGAAAAGTATATAGATCTAAAATACAAAACACAAGTACACGAAAAGTAGAATTATATAACATTTATCTTAGAAATACCACGTAACTAAAAGTACTATGTGAATTTTATAAAGGGAGTTTATAGTAAAAAAATAGCATGTTCTTGTCTACCTCTTCCAATTCAGGAAAATGTCTTTTTGTAGCTCTTGTGGTTAAATGTAAGAGTTAGCTAAACTTCGCCTCAATTAAGTTCCTATTCTACACTCAAATACGTAATTATTGTTTAATAATGACTTATTAATTATTATTCTTTTGCTTATTCGTTTAAATGTTTTTTTGTAGTCCAATTAGTTTTTTGTGACACATACAAAAGTAAGGGCAAAACCTAGCTAAAGCTCATTTCAATGGTTTAGGTCCGGTTTCTCAAGTTCTAAAGGAAGGCAGTCGACTATAAAGTTTGAGAATAGAATCTTTTGTTGGTGGTCGGTGCTTTTCTTTTTTGTTCCTTTCAGGTAGTCTGAGGGTCAATCGAGAGGGGATGAGAGTGCTGGAGGCGCAAGTTAGGGGTGCGTGTCGATTGTGTGATGGTGGCGCTGGGGGAGCGGGAACGCGGGGCGTAATGGAATGACTTTGGGGGTGTCACTTACAAAATTACTTCACAAATGTTAGTCGATATGAAATGATGGTCCGTTTTACATAATGAGAAACTGCGTTCTCTACGCCGATTCGCTTCAGAAGTAATTGACATGTTATAGATATAGAGGATCATCGTCAGGTGCGGAAGAAATATTTTATTGTTGAAAACTACGTATCCCAGAAAATTTGTAGTATGCTAAATCTTAAACAGTAAAGTGTATAGAAAATGTTTAAAATGGAAGCCGGTTTTCGGCCTTTCGTTACATTTTTAGGATACGTTCCTCCTCCGTTCTATCTCAGTATTTGGCTAATATTGCTGAGCCTCTTTGTTGATGAAATTTTTTGCATCCATCTGTTTATTTTCTTGCGTTCTTAACATAAGCATCAATCTGTCCTTTGGTTACAAGACAAACTAGTCAAATTGAATTGGTGGAAAGTATACATTTTCGCCAAAATATCAATTACAAACCTCTGCAATATCTCTGTTCATAGACAATTTTTATATGTATACTTCGTCCAGTCCCAACTGGAACGGCAACAAAAACACGTAATGGCTTTTTAAGTAGAAGAGCGATGCCGCCTTGTCCTCCATGGGCGTATCATTACGGATAATAACTCTAACAATGAATTCAGTTCCAAATCGCACAAACAAATGGCACACACATTCACACACCACTGCTTTCTCGAATATAAGTGCGGAAGAAGACATCACAAGGAAAGCACACGTGGCCGCTGTGTTATGGTCCAGTGGACCATCCAGTATCTGTAGAGTCTCGCGTACTTCCTCGTACACAATTTCACTGATCGACTGTACACCTGCACCTTAGAAGAAGAAGAAGATACAAACGAAGTGCCGCTGTCGTAAAAAAAATTGCGGTCCAATGGACCCTCTAGTTCTTTATCGTTACATATCCATACATTCACATATGTGATTTCACTTGGGCAACTGAACACCTGGCATTTTAATAATACCAGGGCGCTTCTGAATAAGCAAAAAGATAAGTCCCATGGTTTTGTATAGAGACAACGGGCTCTTTTCGAATGTCCTCGGTAAATTCAGATTTTATTGAGTGTTCCAATTGCTACTGGTTAGAGTATACCTAACAGTTATGTTCCTCATAAGATTTCATCTGAAAATACTTTCAACATAAGGACAGTTTGCCCATTGATGGTGATGGTTGGTGTCACCAAATGTGCACAATTTATTTAGTTATTCATAAATTTCAGTTATGAATTATATTAGCTAACGTAGGGCGAATAAATTGACCCGATTTTCTAGTATAAAGTGACCCTTAGATCGTTTAAAGTTAATCTAACTTAAGTTTACCTGTGAGAAGTAGGTAAAAAGTGAAAATCGTAAAGGCGGAAAAGCAGCAAAGGAAAACCAAACCGTTATGTCCGTAAAAGTTTATCGAGCCAGAAGGAAAACGATCAGTTGTAATCCAGTAATTGGCAAAGCCTAAATGTTTTTATAGGATGAAAGCCGTGAACCCTCTCGTTATTTGGAAATTCAATGAAAATCACGGATGACAAGAAATACAGAGATAATGAATGACCAGATAAACGAGATTGAATCTCAAATTGAGTTATCTTACTTAATTGCAAGTGTAACAATTTTCGATGTTATTTTGATCTCTAGGTTAACTTGCGCAGTTGCATTTTGGGGTAAGATATAGTATTGGTTTACCATAAGCGTGCAGTTGTCGCCTTTTGGGAATTGGAGCAATTTAATAATAATTCCTAAATGTTTCTTCCTTCCTTCCTCCGCCACATTTGCTTGGTTTAGGTTAAAGAATATTGAATTACTTTATTTATAATAAAATTGTTCTAAAAATTTTAGATCAGAGCGCCAAACTTTCGATAAGAATATTATCTATACTAATATTATAAAGAGGAAAGATTTGATTGTTTGTTTGTTTGTTTGTATTGAATAGGCTCCGAAACTACTGGACCGATTTAAAAAATTCTTTTACCGTTAGAAGCAGACATTATTCCTGATGAACATAGGCTACTTTTTACCGCAGGAAAATGCTTTATTCCCACGGGAAAACGGGTAATAGGTTGAAGATGGCGGAAAAATGAAGCCGGCTGGGAGTTTTGATAGAAAACGCTGCCTAAATCCTTCGAGATAGAACAAAACAATATATGGTGGAATTGTTCCTCGTCTATATATCTACAAAAAAGTCCGCGATGGCATATGTCTATCTTTTAAGGATAGCCTACTATACCCATTTTAAAGTTTAAAATAATGGTCACATAATATGGTTGCGATCATCCACATACGCGCCGTTGTCGTGTCTCTCTTGACGCTCGCGCTCCCACCACCTTTATGCCCAAACTTTACGTTTAATATCCCCGATGCTCACTAAGAATGGATTTGGCATAATTTTGAGTTTAACGGGTAGGATTATTCAAAAATATTGTTCGAAATGACATTTGTAACTATGGTTACGGGTGTGGAGCGATGTAGCAATAATGTATGCGAGTTGACATGACAATTGCGTTGTCATTATAGATTGTCATTAACAACTATATTTTTATTTGTCATGTTATTTCTAAATTTAAAAAGAAAGAAATTAAATTATCTGATTCGGAATAGAGAATAATTTCAAATGAAAGAAAAAAGCCTGGATAGCATTTAAATACAAGAGCGAGTGAAGCCGCTACGGGTTAGTCTGTGTTATTTCTAAAGTCAAAACGAAAATAATTCACCTATCTGATACGGAGTACGGACTAGAGAAAGTACCGAAAAGATAGACTGCATATAATTCAAATACATGAGCGAGCGAAGCCGCTACGGGTTAGCTGCTATAATTGATAAAAAGGGGTATCGGCGTGATAACATAACCGTTAAATGTAAAATGTAAGTAAATCCGAACAGGTTCATGCGGCCGAGATGAGTGAAAAAACGTAACTTCCGAGGGTGCGTCCAATTTCTCATACTACCATGGTTGGATATGAGTTATATCGCACCGGTGTGTGCAATTGTATACGTATCAATTCTAATAACACTATAACAGTGTCGGAAAGCCCACATTGCGAGGCGGAAGTAGGAAAAAGAATTATACTGTTCAATGTTTAAGTACAATCAAAGGCGAAGTGAACGAAATTTCTTTCGACTAGAGATCAGAAAGAAATAAGACAGACTACGTATCATTCAAATGAGAGAGCAAGCGAAGCTGCGACTGGTCACGGCTTGTTAAATATAAAACGGTACCGCCAGCGCTCTTCGATACGTGATGGAATCGATGGAAATTGCCGAACCAATTAACGTCCCATCAACGTTTACAAGCGATTACATGAATTTCGAAATCTTTGGCGGTAACAATAAACACAAATAGGAATTGTTTTAGAAGTCCTGCATTCGATACGCTGAGTTTGATTCAAAATGATAATTAAGAAAATGTGCACTTGGCATCGTTAATAGCCTGCTAACAATGTGTTGTTCCGTAGATTATGCTGAATTAGACAATAATTTACCAAGAGAAGGGAATATCGAAGAGATAATTAACCATGTGCAACAACAAGAAAGTCGGGACGAGGAGAATAGCGAGGAAAACTTAGAAATGCCCTGTGAAAGGAAATTACTCGAAAGCTATTATCATGTATTCTGATTTGTTAAAAACTTGGCGTTCAAAAATGACAACTATGGATTTAAATTGATAAATAAACCTCAACTTCATTTGTATGGCTAGAAATTAGTTATTTTCAGATAAATAGCAATACATGTGTTAAAATTATGAATACCTGCACAAATTGGAATGCAAATGTAAAATAATACACCTACATTAATTACTTTTTCAATGCATGTGCGTTCGTGTTTTAAAATCAATTCATTCAGATAAATTCTATAAACAAATGTACATGCACACGTGCGTGTATCGTTTGTTAATCATATGAACGCTTTCAATTCGGAAACCTTTCTAAATTGAACACGTATCTAATATTGACAAACTTTTGATTTGTGATAATGAAATACTGGCATATTTGTAAATTAATTACCTGCAATGCAGTCATAAAATGGTGTATTTTCTGCAGTGGCCTTCACTACAGGCCCGTTTTCGTCTGATGTACCATTAACAGTTGATTCTGTATTGCAAAGGAATAAATACTATCGAATATTGAATTGTTGCCCTTCACTTCAATTTCATTACTTCGTCACTATTGCTGTCACTATTAAAATAATCGATTCCGATTCATTTTTGCTAGCACTTTTACATCTTATTATTGTTCACTAATTCAACTTGGGCTTCACAGCAACGCGCCTAACTCTCTAATGAGGGCCTCACGGATTCGCGGACATTTTTCCGTTGGATTACTCGGCCACATCTCTGAAGACTAAATAGTTCACATAATTGCAAGGCTTATGTAAGCGAGGCTCAGAATTTGATAGATAAATAAACTTTTATAACGTTTACCCGACCACATTGTTCTGATCTGAACATCTGCGCATCCAGATCTCTAGTTGTAAGAGTTTTTCGGGACATTCCGATGTTGATCCCACAAGAGGTTAATTTGAATTACATTGAATTGGAATATTGCGGAAATTGAAAGAGTTGCACTATTAAAGTTTTGGTTTCGACTTAACGATCTTGTAAATTTCGTTAAATTAAAGTTTTACAAAATGACATCTATCTATGAAGCTATATTTTAATACTTCTCATAGAATCACATTATCCTTATGTTATTTTAATGTAAATCTTGATGGATTTCGCCGTTTTTACTTTTATCATATGAGGCACTCATATATATGAAGTATTATAATAGAGTTGATTTTTCGAATTTGGGTTATTAGCATTTCTAGGCATTTTAAGTCAAAAAACGTGTTTTTGAAACAGTGTCTATCTCTGCTGTTTTCCTCAGAAATTTAAATTGACAAACGATGCAAAATTTTGCATTTATATTTTGTACCATACCAAATCCTCCCAATAATATTTCGATTAAAATGGGCCGCAATAAGGGGATAGTTTACTCTTGCCATTTTTCGAGTTTTGAAAATTCCCAAGAATTTTTTTAAATTTCTAATATTTATTCCACTGGCGAATGAATAACATTTTTAGCTAAATCTTTTCTATAGGGCACTTTACACTTAACATTTTTCGGTTTTTGGTAGTTACCTCAAAATCCACTCTAATATTTGTTTCTGAACTTTCAATATTCATGCTACTATGGCATGTGTGAGTTTAATAACATTTTTGTCTAAATCATTTCTGAACTGTTAGTCGTTTTTCGGTTTTTCGAAATTTTCTCTAAATTCACCGGAAGAATTATTTTTAAACATTGAAATACTTATTCTGCTATCGAATATTACTAATAAAATATCAGAAAGTTGTTGGATGGTCACATCGCCATTATTTTAGGTCTTAAAGTGAAGAACAAAACTATTTCTTTTTCACTTCCTCATATGAGGCAGTCATACATATACAAGTAGGTATATTTGTAATTGTGTCGATTTTTCGTATTTGGGTTATTAGCATATCTAGGCGGTTTAAAGTATCCTGGGTCCAAAATCATGTATGTCTGTTGTACGATTTTCTCGAAAAATAAAAATCACATTTCATATTTTGAATTTAACTTTATACTACAGCAGGACCTCCCAATATGCTCGTGTAGTCATATTGGGCGGGATAAAGGGGTAGTTTACAATTGTCATTTTTCGGTTTTTCTTAACCTTGAACATTTATTTTATTCTAGTATCGAATGTGTTTAATAAATGTTACTAAGATTTTTTGGCTAAATCGTCCCCGAAGGGCACTTTAATCCTGTCGTTTTTTGAAATTTTCTGGAAATTCGCCGTAATTTTTTTTAAACTGAATATTTTGTCATGTAAACTCAAACATCCTCTGTCATGGAAATAATAATAGTAGTAAGAACATAGTTTGTAACTTTTAAAATAAATTAGAAAATGTTTGAATTGTGTCAGCTGTGTTTTAAAAAATCCTGATCCCGATAGTGTCCTGATGTGATTAATGTTGTCGAATCTACTTTTTCTTTACCTCAGGTTGTCCTGACCTACATTATATCTTAATAAGATTCACCTTACTGAACTTTATTTTAAATCAGGTTGTCTTGAATAGGTTCAGTTCATGTGCTGACGTGGTAAACTGTATTTATGTAGCAATTTTGGTTTTTCGGGGTGCACACAAGTCATTTCTATGTTTTCCGTACTGAAAATATTAAAAAAAATTACTTTGTTTATTTAAAAATAATTAATTAAAAAAGTGCATATTTGTAATGTACTCGAAGGGGTACCCCATATTAAAAAAAGAATCATCAAAATCCGTTAATAATTGCCAGGTTTTTGAATTTTTCTCAAAATTTGCTACAAGAATTTTTATAAAATTTTGAGTACCTAGCATTATATATAATGTATAAAAAAGTTTTGTAACGTTTTTGGCTAAATCTACTGTGAGGAGTACTTTATAGGTACTTGTCGTTTTTCGGTTAGTTGCTTAAATTAACCCCTGTATATGAGAAAGTACTCTGATGAACACATCACGATTTTTCTTTAAAGGAATGGTAAAAATCCAAGCTTTTCAAATATGTAAAAATCATATTACAAATAACATCAACAAAGTTATTCTAATTGTTTATAAGCTAAAGATGACTATATTTTTGTTATGATTTTTAACAATAGTGTTAATTAATTTTTTCGATATTAAATAATGATGAAATAACTCTTCCTCTTCCTTTACGAGTCCGTAGAATTATTGTATCATCTTAATTTTGCGCCATAATGTTAATGCAAAAAAGTCCTATGGGATAAACATTTACAATTTTGCAAACACTATTCGATGAACCCTTTTGAAAATTTTATCACATATGAAGTACCTAATAGAGGACACAACTTTTTACGCAATTTAATTATTACTATAGTTATTGTTAATTAAATATACATATTTTTACCTTCATTTGCAATTATCTAAGCAACAAAATATTGAATCATCTTTTGAAAACCGACATTTTGAAGATTTTTCAATTCCCTACAAGGTGGTATCTTTGAATTATTTACCAGATACTAAGATTTTTTTCAGGGAAGCAATAATGCAAACAAATGCACATTTTCGACCTTTAATTGTTTATAATTAAACAATTACACAAAATTTTTGGTAGATAACCTCACTCCCGTAAACCCATTTTACATGAATCCCCAACTTCTTTTTTCCTTATTTCCCTGGTCTATTAAGAATCATTCTTTAACGGAGTAACGTTCCATTCGTTATTTTGTAAAGTAATAAAGATGAAAAATCAATTTGCAAATTAATTAGTAGAGACGTATTTACTGAAACTTTAATAGGAAATACGTAATTGGTTACTCGCGTCTCTTGACGAAATGGAAGGCAAAAATACTTAGTAGGAAACCAAGTAATAGATGCCGAGGTATCAAATGATTTTGTGAACTCGAATAGCGAAAATTCCCTTTTTTCGAGCCAGGCGAGCGTCGCTTCAGCTGCTCCCATTAATTCCTTCCCCCAGTAGTAGGCGGCCGAGTGATGCGTATGACCTACTTTCGAGCTGCACTAAATTTACACCGATATTACTTCCAAGCTTATTCCCCGTTAAAGTTCAATGTTTCCTCTACTTTCAGTGCGAAGTATTAATTTGTTTATGATTAGTAAGGATGGAAAACGTCGATCGGGAGAGGGGACGACCCGACGCTATTTTAAGATCTGATAAATGCATGCAATCGAAGTTTCTCTCATGACTGTTTCAACAAATATGTCCTTTCAGTTATTTGGTACAGTCTTTGAAGGTAAAAATAGGCTATTAGCGTCGAATTCTTTGAACCTCCATCGATTTTCATGAAAATGTGGAATTATGCTCATCTTACCCTCAAGTTTAAATTCGTGATATTGTCGCGATGCGGCCCCCTCAGGCGTGTGACAATATAATTCAATTTTTCAACCCGTTAAAACCACCCCTTATGGCGAAATACAAAAAAATATATGTACAATGTGTTTAAAAATGATTGGAATTCCCATGTAAAATTTAAAAAAAAAACACCTTGCGAAAATAGGAGTTTCTACTAGCTATACATAACCTCAAAATAACCTACTTAACCTCTTTTAACGTCTGGTTTTTCTCTGTCAAAAGAAAACGAATTCTGAGTATTTGTCTATTTGTAGTATTTGTTTTGGCCCTGAACAGGGCCGTTAATTACCAGCAGTACTGATTGCCAGTTTCACAATAAAACGTTAGAAGTGATACTTGTTGTCAGAATTAGATAGGTACAAATCAATAGAGCGTGGCACATCAAAAATTACATGTACAGAAATTCCAACGCCAATTAGATGACAATCATTTTGAAACACATTGTATTTTCACAGTTTGAAACGTTTCAATCGTGCATTAATTCTAATGTGTACCATTTTTATATCAATTGAATACAATGAACTGTTTTTCAATTACAATAAAAGTGTAATTCAAGCTTACCGACATTAGTTGAACAGTCTTAATTTGTGATGAAAATTATTTATATATAATGAATTGTATTGCAATTATTCCTCTCAAATATCTTCTCAAAAATAGATGAAAGTGTATATCCTCTCAAAAATAGATGAAAGTGTACTCTAAATATTATTTGTATGTTATGTATTTATGTGTATCCGGTTTGCTCCGTTTCTTCAATCCTCAAGTTATTTTTGAAAATTTTTGGAAAATGTGAAAAATACGTTTTTCAATTTAATCATACTTTTTCTGAAAAATGCGCATTGTAAGTAGGTCATACTTTGGATCATATAACTAATAGTAATATAATAAAGTGACTTGTAAAGGGATTAGATTAATTGTAATTCTGGTTGAAAAGGTTTTACTGTTCACTTTTTCCATAAAAATTTGAGCGACCCTCTTATTTTCATCATAACTCTCTTAGTTATTATGCAATTGAGTTTTATCAGTACTCATTTTAAAGGTATTTGCAAGTAGTACTTTCATTTATTTAACGTTGAATACTTCGAGTTAGATCTTCGCAAAACAAAGTCTCATTCAACGAACCATAACTCGCATAACACTCTTTAAAAACGATCTCTTGGTGCTTTTTCATAAGCTTCATTTTTGTTCAATATACTCTTTTGGTAAAACACGGAGTTTGAGATTTTCATGAAAAACCGGTCAAAAAATGCATTTTTAATATGAAAAATTGAAGTTTTCTTTCACGAATAATTCATAAAGTATTGCTCTATCGAAAAAACTTTATGAAATATATTTTGCTTAGAATTTGTTTCTCTATGGATTTCCGGGGTTATTTTAAATGAAATAATTCTCACCCCCGAGAAGGGGTGGCATCCACCTGCAGGGTAAAAACGCACATCGGCACTATCTTACCTATGTTCCATCATCTATCCTCTAATAACTCACCAAATTTCACGTCAATCGATTAAGGTTAAAGAAATAGGAGCGGAAAACCATGGACTGTACTAATTGGGCTTTTTGATATTTAAGAGCTTTAAATGTTAAACCTTAAATTTGTTTTTAAAGCGCAGTAACTGTCAATGAGAAAAATTTTGAAGTGAACAAAGGCATCGTATTTTGATAATGGATTGACTGATTTACTGTCAGTGTCTATGTTGGTGTCCATTCGCTTACGGACGCCTCTTTCCTGTATGTGTATGTTGGCAGAGTTGCGAGATTTACACGGAAGTGGTGCATGCGCAATAGCGGACGAGTACCGGTCGGCTTCGATTGGTCGAATTGCAGCATGAATCCGAATAGTATATAAACTCTGGTATGTGGATCCCAGCGAGCAATGTTAGTTGTTGGCGAGTGTTAATAACGATCAAAAATGTGTCATAAATTAAACATTTCCCGTTTCAAACTGGAAGCCTCTTATTTACCTTCTCCATAATCTTATCATTTGCAAATACGAGATATGTTTCACATGTATTACTTCAAACCTAATTTAAAACATACAGTTTCAAGGATATTCGCCATAACTGTTTATAAATAAGTAAATTTTTTTTACCTCGGCCGGTTCATGCATTTTAAGGTGTTTATCCATTGAGTTCAAGGAATTCTCCTTATAATACTGGTAGATGTAGCAAAACTATAAATGAAAAGTTTCCACATGTTCACAATTCCGACGAAAAAAAAACAAACAAACATGAAAAATTGAAATGCAAAAATTGTGACAATTTTCCGAGAACTTTTAACAATAAACAACAGTAAAGGCCGGCCACATTCCGAACAAGCTAAGATTTCTAAATTTAAAATTGCGTTTCGGGGTCCGTTACTGAACCTAACCAGTAAATATTATTATTCATCATACTTACTTCGTATTTCAGCGGTTTATTTAATCTGTGAAGCCATATGGCCGACAAACTGATTGGCCAAAAAGGTTCTGAAATAAAATATACAGAGGCGGCTTCAGATCAACAATTTTTATACAAAAAATCAATATGGATTGTGTAAGGAAATCAAAACAAAATTCCATGCTACAGCTTTGGCTAGAAGTGAAGAAACACTTTAAACTCGATAACAAACGTCGTGTTGGTACTGCGCGGAAATTGCTTTTGAATTAAAAAAACATTAATTACCAAAATTTTGAGTACAGTTAATATCTTTTGGAAATTTAAAATTAATCCGACTTTTCCGCTATGTGGACATTGTAGTTTAATTACATTACGTTCCGAATGAAATGTATTTTTATATCCTCGTGAAATCTCAACTTTTTGTACTATTGGAGCGTGGCCATGTGTAATATTCGCCACCCGGTCCTGCTGGAACAGAAATAAACCAGAAAATCCATTCCGCTCGGAAAAATGTAATGAAACTGCGCGGAGCTATTTTCGTTTATTGGACGCTCGCCCATCAAGCTGTTAACTCTTCAATAAACAAATCGGAATAAGATAAATCTGTTGAGGTTTTGGCGGTCGAAAACAAATTGCGACCGTTAACTGGATGATTTCTATATCGTTTATTTTGCCTCATAAGTCACGAAAGGTTTTAAACATGGAAGTCGATCGAACGGATTTAGGATCCGGCGACCTTCCGGACCACGAAAAGGCTTTAGTCCCGCTTTAAGACACATTTAGTTAGGCCCTCCGCACAAGGAACGACTGGTTTGCAACTCTAACGTTTCACAATAGTCTCTCACACACACACACACACAGGCAGGCAGTTTACAACCAAAATCCCACTCCATACATGAGCGCGCTGAACTAATCGCTTTGCCCAGCCCGCCCTAGTCGGATTTATCAGCTGATCAGTGGAAACGCTTGCAACAGTGCAACTAAACTGTTTTGCGATTGGCAAAAACTATCGCACCCAACCAATTGTAGTCTAATTTGAAATCCGTCTAATAGCGAAGGTCACCAAACAATTGGATCCTCAACTGTATTGAAATCCTCGTTGCAAACTAGTCGACCAATGTGCGGAAGACCTTAGGCTGCGTTTACACTGCAGGCGGCTTCGTGCGAACGATATTTCACGCACGAATTAGGCAGTGTTTGAAAAGTTGTGACAGCACATAAGTCGTCACTTTGACCTACTATGTTCATTAGTTACTTTCTGGTCTTTGATCGCTACCGTTGTTTTGACAAATTTGTGTCGACTCAATAAATATCGCTACAAAGGTTAAATGTTTTAAGTCTTCTGCCCTAAAAAGGTAAACGAGCGGTAGTAAATTCCCGCGATGGTAAATAACAAATCATAGCATATTATAATATAGATACATAAAAAAGTACATCAGATGAAAAACGATACGTACGTAAAATACATCATGTTATTTTAAAGAACTGGTAGAACTATTTAATAAACTGATGGACAAAATTAACGTACCACCACATATATTTTGTGTTATTCCAAAATAATGATGATTTTTAGTCGTTTAGCTAAGTTTACAAGTAGACTCTGGATATGCTTTGATAGTTCAAGAAAATGTTGTCAACAAGGGTTTCGATTTAAAAGTATAATTGCAAAGAAAGTCATTTTTGATCAAAATTGATTTAAAATCTGATTTTTGCTTATTAAGACTAATTGTTTTGAGCCACCAAGTTTTTTTATTATTGATAGTGTAAGTGCGAGTGTACACCAGTTTAGTAATGAATCGCAGAACACATTTGTCAGTGGAAGAAGCAATAAGAGCATCAACTTTGCTGGATGAGGGATATTCGACGCGTCATGTTGCTAATGTGATAGGAAGAAACCATTCCAGCATAAGTCGCAGGTTAGACGATTTAACGAGACAGGTTCTCATTTACGAAGGCCGGGACAAGGGCGAAAACGGTATACTAATACAATAGATGGACATTTTTTTAGACAATCCGCTCTAAGAAACAGGAGAACGACTGGTACCATCCAACAAAATGATGCTCGTAGCTGCTCGCAATCTTCTTGTATCTTCCAGAACGATTAGAAGGCGTTTACATAAAGCTGGTTTAGACATCAGAAAACCGGCCAAGAAAACCCCTGCTTACCAGAAAGCACAAAATTCAAAGATTGCGTTTTGCGAAACAACATCAAGATTGGACTCGTAATGACTAAAAGATGTTTTATTCTCAGATGAAACTAGAATTAGCCTTAAATCTCCCGATGGACGTGTGCGTGTCTGGAGAAAGCCAGGAGAGAGATTTGCAAGTTCCAATATCTCTCCAATAGTTCCGTTTGGTGGTGGCTGTGTATTGTTTTGGGGAGGCATCTGTTTCAATGGCCGCACAGAATTGATCCCTATACGTGGTAGGTCAATGAATACGGATTATTATCTGGAACACATTGTTGTTGACCATGTAATGCCATTTGGTCCTTTTGTGGGATCGAATTTCTTGTTTATACGGGACAATGCTCGTCCTCATGTCGCTGGGGAGGTTATTCGCTACTTAAATACTATAGCTATTCCGTTGACATACATGACATACATGACAAGCCATGAACCCAATATAGCATCTATAGGACGATATTAAAAAAAGGATTCGACATCGTACACCTCTACCTGCCAACTGCAATCAACTGGTAGATGCAGTAATTCAGGAATGGGAAATATTCCTCAAGAAGTCGTTCAAAATTTGATCTCCAATATACCAAGACGCATTGAAGCAGTTATTAGCAGTAAAGGAGGACATACACAATATTAGAACAGCTCTAAGTCTAAAAATTCTATTGTTTTCGTTTGGCTTTTGTTGCGTGTTTGCGTTGTTTCCAAAAAAGAAGTTCTTTAATAAATAATGATTAGAAATAAAGCCACGATTCGCTGATTTCATTTACTAGCTACTAGACAGTACCTAATTATAAGCTTTTATGAAAATGTTATTGCAATAATAATTTCGGTATTGTAATTATACAAGTTTAATTGTGTGGTGCGTTAATTTTGCCCATGAGTTCATTAATTTTTTTATAGTGTTTGAAAAGTGATGTGAAATTGATTTAACCTAATTTAATCTTGAATTTCACCAAATTGATAAGATCAAACTATTTTTTCTAAAAAATTAAGGCACTGGCTATATGTTCTATTTTGACACTACAGGTAAGTGTAATAATTTTAATATGAGTTCAATTTTGTAAGTTTTTTTTAAAGTTTCAATAACAATAAAAATAGTAGGATGTGTATACCTAAACAATTTGTTATATGATGAATGAAACGACTAACAAGCATTTTTTGTTCGTTCCGTTGAGGCTGTTTCAGCTGCCCATCATCATCATCATCATAATCATTATCATCCAGCCTGATTTGAGTCCACTGCTGGACATAGGCCTCCATTAAACTGCTCCACTGGGTTCTCTCTTGAGCTGTTCTCATCCAGTGTCCTCCAATTCTCTTTATATCATCACTCCATCTTGTTGGTGGTCTACCCCTGCATCTTTCATCCGCTCTGGGTCTCCAGTTTGTTATTCTTATGATCCACCTGTCATCCTTAAATCTCGCAACATGCCCCGTCCATTTCCACTTTAATGCTGTGATTCGCCGGATTATGTCCCGTACCCCTGTCCTTCGTCGAATTTCGGTGTTTCTGATACGATCTTGGATCCTAATACCCAGCATAGCTCTCTCCATCCTTCTCTGAGCCACTTCCAAATTCTCCACGGTGCCTTTTGTCAAGGTAAGCGTTTCGGCGCCATAAGTCGTTGCTGGCAGCACGCACTGATCGTATATTTTCCGTTTCAAGCTCATTGGAACTTACTACCGAAAATATTTCTCAATCTTCCACATGCTGCCCATCCTTTTCTGTTATTCCTTTGTTTGGTTGTCTCTATTTATTCTAATTTGGTGTCCCAGGTATTTGTATTCGTCAACCTCCTCGATGGTTTGCTGTCTAGTAATATAGTCTATTAGTCTATATAGTTTTTGCTGGTTTATGTAAAGGCCAACTTTTTCAGTTGCCTGCTTCAGTTCGTTTATTTTCGGTTGTCTGTTATCAGCGGTATATCGTCTGCAAATCGTAGATTATTTAGCATCTTTCCATCTATACTGATACCTTTGTTTCCCCAATTCAGAGCCTTAAAAGCATATTCTAAGACAGTGTTGAATATTTTTGGGGACAGTGTATCGCCTTGTCTAACTCCTCTTTGTATGAGAAATTTTTTGGTCGTTTTATGGATTTTCACGCTCGCGGTCGAGTTGCTGTAAATATTGTGTATTAGATGGGTGTATCTATAGTCTATGCGACACTGGCTAAGGGCCTTCAGGATTACATTCATTTCAATGGTATCGAAAGCTTTTTGGAAGTCGACAAACACGAGCACCAATGGTCTATTGTACTCTAGGCTTTTCTCAATGAGTATCTTTAATGTTAGAAGATTAATGTCAGCTTCCCATATAGTAGGTCAAAACCTACGATTTTCATCAATACAATTTTCACTTAAGTAGTCCAAAAATTCATCAAGCTTTTCTGAACAATTTGGTTTTTTTGCTGAACAATCAAGCGCGAATCTTTCTCCCAACACAAACTCTCATCACTCCCAATCGTCTTGTTCCACTATTATGAAATTTATTGTTTTCTACTATTAAAAGAGTTTTACCTCTTTCACTCAACATAGTTTGCAATTTTTCCATTTTTCTTACACTTCTTTCTCTTGTTGTTCCCCATTATCTCAAAAATTTCAAATTCCTTAAAAATTAAACACTTTTGAAATCAGTAATCCTTAAATCGTCCTTATCCAGCAACAGTAATTAAGAAGTAGTTGGCGCAGTTCTGCCCTAAGCTCAAATCGTCTTAAAAAGGGTCCGAAAAAAGGACAGGTAAATCAGCGGAGTTCGACTCCACCTTATATTTCTGTAGTAGTAGAATAAATTTCGATGGCGTAATTGTTGTACTGTATTTATTTTTGACGATATATTTTTAAACATACCAGTATAACAACAATTGTCGGTCCTAAGCTCGAACAAAATGTCAAGAAAAAGGAACGTCGAATAACAAATATCCTTCGTTACAATTATATCTCTCTCTAATTTTGATTATCTGTTTCGCCACGGGACCGAATTCCGAAATGGCATTTTCGTACCTGGGACCGAATAATTTTATCTCGTCTCTAAAGAGCTGATGCATAAATCTATACCTATGTCCTGGGAAAAAGACAGGTGGACTAGCTGTAACAGACTGTTACGTGTGATAGAATACATGCCTAACGGCATAATTTAGTACAACATTAGCATCGCCCATACTAATTAAATTCATCAAATCACTAAACCAACTGGGGAAATTGTATACAACTGAAATGCTTATTACTAGAGGCTGGATTTAGGCAAATTACCTTCTTTTTGCCTTTAATGAAAAACTGTCTATTGGTGCCATTCTCTTCAAGACGTATTTTGTTCATTTAATGGTAAAAACTGCATATATTATATTTGAAACAAAGACAGACATTCTTCGAAGGTGTAAGTTATGATCATGGTTGTCATTTCCCAGCGACAGTCTCCAAAGACGTAATGTCTCCAGACATTATTTCACAAGACAAATGCAAGTAGTTCCAATAACGAATTTTCAGCTAGATAGCTTCTTCAACATCTGTCTGATCTGTCTATTTGGAAACTGACCCTCACGCTCGCGTCCGAAACACTACAGAATCACATTAAATCGCACGAGATTTACAAACGCGAGCAACTTTCTTCGCGCAAGTCCCTTGGACTGTAACCGTAGCCTTATCGCAAGCAGAAAATTCCCATTTGGGGACCAGGGTAGCAGACACCAAATTGGGTAGAAAACTGAATTCGCGCCTCCAATTTTCATAGGTCCTAAAGTGAACAATAAACGGCGAATGCGTTCTACTTTAACCCGTTTTATCATAACTCATTATATTTGGAAAGTGAGGCGAATGTTTTATTGATGAAGAGCTGCCGAGTAGAGTATAAGTATAACGTTTTGTACGGTTAGTTACTAGTAATATTACATGGCTCTATTATTTGCTGGATAGTATTTATTTATCTCTTCTAGATCCATTTGGCATTTCAGTGAAGCTTTGCAATTTTAAACCTGTAGGATAATATTTATTGGAATGATAATGAGTTGGTGGTCTTTCAGCGCGTCTTAAAATCCCACCATGACATCTCCGGAAATCCGTGAAATACGCAATTGAGTAATTACTTCTGACTATTGGATAATGTTTATCAGAATGATGCTGCGTTGGTGGTCTTTTACTCCTGGTGCATTTACTCCTCAAAAATCCCATCGTGTGATCTCCGAAAACCTGTCGTATACCTACGCCAATTCGGTACTTATTTCCTAGGTAATTGCTGTTTATTAGATTAGTGTTGCTGTGGTGGCGCTTCACAGATTTGCGTCTCAAAATCCCTTGGTTCCATTTTCGAGAACCCGTGGAATACGTCAATTCAGTAATTACTTCCGATTGCCCAACAACGTTGTTAGAATGATGTTGCGTTTGTGGGCCTTTGCAAATTTGCGTCTCAAGAGCACATCGTGCCATCTCCGCAAAACCACCAATTCATCAATTTAATATTGATACACATTTGTCTCGTTTATAAGGGACCCGTACCGCTTTTGCATATATGCATAGTCATGGTTTTTAAAAAGTGGAGTACACGTGTATGTACACACAAGCAATAAATGAATTTGTTCCTATCTTAAACTTTTATTGAAAATTTCTTATGAATGTGAAAGGAACTTCACTTAAGAAAAATAACCGAGAGAGCATGAAAATGAATGTCCGCTGTGACGTGCTTGCCTCTAGCCCATAAGAAGGTGTCAAGGGATGATCCGAAAATTTGAGGTTCGTCAAGTACAACAAAACACCTAATTATTTATACAGAAAAATCTACGAGTTTGTCTTTATCGTTGCAAATAAAAAAAACAGACACGTTACACTCTGGAAGTGCCGACACTCGAAAGCTAGCTTTGTTTTGCGTAACTTTATAGAAAATTTCAATGTTTCTTATTTTTCACAGCTGTTAGTTAAGAAATTTCGTTTACGTAGATTACCACCTCTTGAAATTTTGTTCCCATGTTTACCAAATTCTGACGTCACACTTTCATCTCATATTTTGTCACGACAAATTGCTCTATTGCTTGGCTTATTCAACAACCAAACGGCGCCATGGACGATGCATACCTACTCACTTAAGCGTTTCCATCATTTTCCACAAGTCCCATAGCTTCTCTCCGATCGTTTATACTAGTCCTTCTAGACATTCGGTTATAAGTCTCTTGTTTACATCGGTTCCAGTTTCTTTTTTTCTTAACCTCCTTTTTATTGTTGTTGTTGTGAGTAGTTAACGTCACCTTTTTGCTACAAGGCTAATCTGGACGGGACCTACAGTTTAACGCGGACTCCGAACCACGGTTAAACCTCCCTATGTGCAGCCGGGGCTAATTTCACGGGACACATCGGTTTTATGACACGAACCGTGATTTAAGAAACATTATTAGACACAGGAACCGATATACCTCCATACCTCCTGGCCCTTCTGCTATCCTGGTACGCGAAATCCAATTTTCAGAAAAGCAATATCAGCGTAATTCAAAAGAACCTCGAAAACACGTATTTAAAATATAAGTAAAACGTGATTAAGAATGATTGATTGTGTTGGCAATACTGAATTTCATTTTTAAATGATACAACTGGGAGTAACATCCGGTTGGTGACACTGACAGCGTCATTGACAGATGCCATTTGCTATTTCAAATTTCTGGTATCTTTTCAAATTTATTTATTTAAAATGGTATTTACGTTACAACACGATATTTTCATTGGAATGGCGTACTTTGGAAGCGGGATTTATAACCCAATTACTGGTTGGTAGTACTCTCTCGAAGCGACATACCGGCAATTTCAGGAAATGTTTCCGGAGACTTTGGTCACTTTTGCTGTCTTTCAGCAACATTGCATGCGAGTAGTTGAACGTTATTTAAACACAGGGAGCGTAAGCAAACAAAAATCAACTGGTAGACCTTCTCCTCTAAACGAAGAAATTGTCGAGGATATCAGAACTCGAATGCAAAGAAGTCCTCGCAAATCCTTAAGAAAGCTCTACCTTCAAACAGGTTTGGTCCTTATGCCTCCTATTCAACCAATTTTCATTCTTACCCATAAGACTTTCACTTTTCCATGATGTTCTAATTTACGGTTTTACAGGTTTATCATATGGAAGTTGCTCCACTGTGCTTAAAAAGAAATTAAAGTACCTACCACCCTTACAAAATTTCCATCGTCTAGTCATTAACCCCTCCTGATCACCCGCAGAGAGTTTTATTTTCCAATTGGTTCAATGACATATTAAATAATAATTATATCCTTGACAATACCTTCTTTTCCGACGAAGCCTGGTTTCATCTCAACGGCTATGTGAATAAACAAAATTACAGAATTTGGTCAGGTGAAAATCCTTACGGTTAAAGTTGGTGTTTGGTTGGCAGTCTCAATGACGCGGGTGTATGGGCCAATATTTTTTAATTTTACCGTCAATTCGGAGAGATGTATCCAACACCTTTTGAGGCCTTTTATAAACCAATTAACAGACGAAGAGCGTCCGATTGGATATTTCCAACAAGACTCTGCAAGGGCACATACGGCTCGTGCTACTATGGGATATTTAAGAGAGAATTTTGGCGATAGAGTAATTAGTCAGGGCATTTGGCCAAGCAGGTCACCAGATCTCACTCCATTAGATTTTTCGTTATTTGGGCTCCTGAAGGACAATGTTTTTAGGAACATATTGCATATATACTGAAGAAAAGCTGCAAGAGGCAATAGTTCAGGAAGTGGCAAACATTACCCCCAATATGCTGGTGAATATCTTCGAGAGCCTAAAAAGGAGAGGTAATTTATGTCTGGACCAAAATGGGGGTCATTTTGAGCATTACCTTTAGCTGTTTAATTAAATTGTTGTTCTGTATTTCGAGTTTAATTTTTTAGGCGTTAATTTTTATTCACATAACCTACAATCTTATCGCTGATTGTTATGTCAAATAAACATATCCGGTTGTAGTGTTGTCAAAAGAACAAGTAAAAAATTCTCTAAAAAGTGTTGCCAACTCAAACAGTCATTCTTGATCACCCAGTAGTAGTGGCAGCCGTGACGCCATTGTCACGTGACAGTCACGGCATCATCTCATCTGATGGTCTGAAACTTTGCGTATTCACCCATGTGTTTTAGCAGTCGAATAACCTCGCATAAAGAAAGCTAGCTTTTTAAAACAAGGAAGCAAATTAGGTTATGAACAAAATATACAAATTGATAATACATAAAACAGGTATAAGCACCTATTCTGATTTTAAGACCACATTTGTGAAACTAAGAAATGAAAACGACTTTGAGCAACTCATACTCTCTGTCGATCTGTAAACAATAAAATTCCGTTTCCAATAAATGCAGACGTTGTGTGAGCAATTAAATAAATCAAATAATGTAAATACAACAGTTGATCGTTTTTCTCTCTATTTTCGTCTGGTACCACGGGAATGGCGCGCAAGGTACCTGCTCCGCCTACTAGTGGCAATTATCCCAAGAACGTGCACTGCGAACTAAGACAGCAACGCGCGAAATATCCTGTCTTGAGATAAAAGGCGGCACTGAAATAACAGTGACTAACGAATGTTTGGAATACCAAACAGAGGACACTTCGATTATTACTCAGTATTAATATCGATGGTTAATTAATTAAATAGTTAGTTGCTTAGTCAGTAGTATCAGAATGGATGGCTTAGTGATATATTTTCCAATTAGTTCGTTCTTCCAATTGCTGAGCTCAAGATAATTGCCTTTTCTCACAAGAGGACGATTAAACTAATCACATGACACACCATAAAACCTTATGAGAGGTAATCGAAAACTAAAGCACACCATGCAAGCCTTTTTAAAATCATAACGTTCCACTTTATTCTTTTTCGTTCGGGAAGAATAACCCTCTTGAGTTCTGTTTAGATAAACCTCTATTTTTAAAAAAGAAATTTCAATAAATCACCAATTCAATCGCTTAGCTCGCACAAGATTCTTCACCACTTCACATCTTCATCATGCATCATCGTCATACCCTTATCGAAGGGTAACACTATATTTTTTATGCTCCTTAACGTAATATATAGACAAAACTGGGAGAGGCATCATTTATGGGAAACACAAAAAGGTCGTTAAGAATTTTTGAATATTACACAAGTTCTTGTTTAAGGCGACATTTATAAGTGTTATTTCCTACGACGCCAGACTCATCTCTCATCTCTCATTATTATTATAAACAGTTTATAACCTCATAGCTCATTTCTAAGAGTAAAGTACAGGGAGATACAATTTCGTTTCATTCTTTATGCCCTTAAAAAGCCCACCGCTTGTTTAGAAAACGTTGATATTGAGAAGCACTTGTTTTTTGTTTTGATAAACGATACCAAGAAACAAATAAGGATCTTGATGTAAACAGGCTGTCCCTTTTCATACGTATCTGCCACATTTTTGTAAACAAGAAAGAACTGTAAATGAAAAAGTTTAAATATAACCCCAGTTTTTTGTGTGACATGTATCGTTTATTAAAAAAAAATCTTTTTGTCGCAGATGACTCGACGAACATTTTTTCAAATAATACTTGATGTTTTTTATAGCACACTCTTTAAATTAAAAAGAAAAAATAAAAAAGTGCAAGGCATTGGAGTGCCAGTTCCCCGCGCATACTCTCATTATGACCGCTTCTTCAATAAATATATATTTATTCTACATACCATTTGTACTTATACCCTTTTTGTCAACAAGATAGACACAAATTAATGAGTTGACCGTCAAGGTCATAGGCGTGCAAGTAACAATCTCATTTAGGATAACGGAGTACCAATAATTACGGTATTTTCCCATGAAATAAGGTTATTTAGGAGAATTATTACGACTAATAGGGGTACGCAGACAATTCGTGACAAGTGACCCCCGTCTTACTGAAAAAATACATGTAGAGGGGATTTAGTCGAAAACGCGAAACACCACTGACGTCTCAATATTCGCTCGCCGGATTTCTGCTTACCTCTTACGTTCTTCTTCTTCTTCGCATTCGGACCTTTTGTTCTGACACCACTAAACAGGGTGGCCCCTTCAAAATTATACAAAAACGGGTAAAAATGCAGGTATACTACTTACGATAACTGCGAATTTTTTTTCCTCCGGTATATGAAAAATCCCCCTGTTGACGACCATCTCATTAATATGCGTCTATCTTGTTGGGAAAAAAGAGTATACCTGCACAAGTACAAGTACGTACAATAAATATAGATCAAAATTACAATAAGTATGCACAAGAAAAATAGTATATTATTATACTAGACTAATAAGACGGAGTATTGTCACACGAGAGTTTTAAAGCACGACGAGCGAAGCGAGGAGTGCTTTAAAACTCTCGTTTGACAATACGTCTTATTAAACGTGTGTAATATACTATTTTATCTACTTTGCTTTATTAATTCATTAAATTTTGGCTGTTCAAGTTCTGGTATTACACTAGGGAATTTTGCTTGGGTTGGTCACACTGACGTCACTGACATGGACGTTTCGTATTTGAATTTGAAAATCTAGTAGCCCTAGGACAAATTCAATAACTACGCTCTTACTTACGTACGAGAAATGGAAGACACAACTGTAGAACTGACCTGTACAGCGTGTTTTCAGGAGAAAAGCAAGACAAAAAAGTCTTCGATGCTCTGGACATCGTACTATTGCATGCTGAGAGCATGTCTAAATGCTTATAAGAACGCAGATAGTATATCGAAGTTTTCACGTTTGCATGCTTTTCTCAAACGGCAGTCTCAAGGATATCAGCCTAAAAAATCAAAAATTTTGGATATTGCTGAAATAAATCAGTTTTTAAGTCAAGGCGACGATCTTCATTATTTGGCAATTAAAGTAAGTTTGTTTTTTTAAACATCATGTTTCATTTGTTACCTGCTTGTATTATTTTCGTTCAGGTTATACTCATAATGGGATATACTTATTACTTACGGGCTTCATCTTATTAAGAAATATGTCAGCCTTCGACCAATCGGTATAGCTTCAAAACGCTTTTTTCCCACATACCGAAACTGCCGATGCATCACTAGCCCTATAGGGATTAATAAGATTAGCCAAGTGCCACGCATAATTGCTACGTTTCTGAATCTTGCTAATCGGGATCAGTACACGGGACACTGCTTCCGTAGGTCCAGTGCATCAAACTTTGCCAATAATGGAGCAGATTTAATTACTATAAAAAACCATGGGGCCTGGAAGTCTTGAGCAATAGCAGAGGGGTACATTGACACTTCGTTAAGAAGCAAAAGAGATGTGGCGGATATGCTGAGATCATCGACATCCACTTCTACTTCCGTCAATGCACAACCAATGTCCGAACCAGAACCCCCTAAAATTGGAACTATAAACAATATCAATTCAATCACAAATGAGACCAGTTTCGTACGAAATATTCAGGGAAATACTAACTTTAATCACCCAAAATGTCTCTGGCATTAGCATAAATGCCCAAGCCACAGTAATGTCGTAGTTAAAGTTTTCACTAATTGTACATTAGCATTGATTAGTTGTTCGTCTTTTGTAACTTGTAATCCATTTTGTACTAGAATAATATAAAATAATACCAAATAATACATTTTTCATGTAAATTTTAAAGGTTATGTTTACTAATAATTTAACCTTGACGGCTGCACAGGTTTCTGTGAGAGCTTGACGTACCAACTTAACAAAACTGAAAGGTTACCAAAAGTAGTGTAATAATATGAATATTATTACACTACTTTTGATGCAATAATGAGATCATTAGTAACGCAAAGTAGATAAACATATTTTTTGGTGAAAATTTGTCTCGAATATTAGATGATGTGTATATTAATTGATACTTCTTGTAAACGTTTTAAAACATCTATGAAAAACAAATATATTTCAGCTAGAAGTGTTAAAAGACAGGCTACATTTTGAATGGAAAGATTCACATGAGTTCATGGTTCTTTCCGGCCGAATGTTCTTGGATGCCGAATAGTGGGAGAAAAACTGGAATTACGATGAATGTCATTTTTAAACAGGTATTCACTAAATTCGAGAATTTCCGGAATAACGTACGGTCTGAAATTGAAAACAATTGTCGTAATTACTTGAAAAGGAAAGTATTGAATCGAAAGTGAATAGTGGATAAACTATAGATCGAAGTGAGTGAGACAGGTGAGAGCGTAATATTGGCACTATGGCACTGCCAATCTTCGAGTGACCATTTCGGCGGCGGTCAACTCGTAAGGAATTTTAATGCCCCACCCTAATATCGGTCATCTCGTAAGCGAACCGGTAGGTAAATTTTGAAAGGGTAGTTTTGGATGAGTCAACTCGTAAGAGGATTCTCAGAAATAATCAAGAGAATGATGATTGTAACGAAGTAGTTCGGATATTTGTTAAAACTAAGAATATGATATAAGGGGGTGGTTTGTTACGTTCCAACTAAACGGTGGCGAGCACCGAGATAGTTGTGGATTTTACTAAAAGTCAACGCGGCAAAGACTTGCTTGTTAATAACGGTCGGGTTCCGCAGGGTTTTCCTTGCCATCTCGCAAGGAATACGATAATCCGCCTTTTGGGATTTTTCTGGTCAACTCTTAAGAGTTGACCGATCTGAGAACCATATTCTTGCGAGTTGACCGATCTCGGCGAAGATCAAATGCGGACCGGGATAAATTCTTACGAGATGACCAGTGCCCGACCATTTCACCGCGTTAAACCCATAGACTCCTTATATATTTTTTGAAATTGGTTTCGAATTGTTATTAATGCTATGCAGCGATTTATGAGTTTTGGAAATGTTTCTTTATTGAGACGCCACTGATGAAATGGCTGCTGAAATGTCACCTTAAAAAATTAGCTGCTGGATTTTCTCCTGCTAACTTCACACCGGTTTTCTTCACGATCCTCACATCTTTAACTGTTCGGTGGATCTTGTACCGCACGCGTCTGATCGGAGGTCAATTGTTATCTAATATGAATTGCAGAATAATTAGTTTTCGAGGCAAGGGAGGTTTAAGATAAATATTTTTAAGTGGCAAGCCCGTGGGATTATCATTCAGTGGGAAATTATTCGCGCTGTGTTCACATGAATTGTATTCATCCTAACAACAAACGTTTCAATAATAATAAGATTATAGCATACGTTCCTTATATTATTTACATACATGTATGCAAAACATTGTTTAATTGTATTACGGTTTGCCGTCGTAATTCTTGATAATAAATTCCAATAACGTTAATGAATTTCCATAAAGCGTTATTTGAGGAGAAAGTAAACAATGGGCTTCCTCGTCTACCTTGACGGTATTTCCACGTCCAAACACGATTCGTTATCAATCACATGGCATTTAGGTGACGTAACGTGGCCGCGAAACGCACCCGTAATATCGTATCAATCTCCTGGCTCCGAGCGGAATTCGAGGTAATGTTTGCGTGTGTCATAATCATAATCGTCGGAATTCTGTGGAAACCGGCCGCTCGATTAATAATAATTAGACGCGATATATAAACCGGTTTCGTTATTTATTATTTATTGTCGCTCGAATGATTAATTAGTTATAATGGACGCAAATGGAGGCCTCGTTCTATCGAATTCATTCATGTGTTACTTGATCTGCGGCCGTCGCTGCTGCTATTGCTCGTTTTTATGCGTACAAATTACTCGATGGACAAAATGCAATATCGTGTCGCGTTTCACTGGTTTTCTCTATAAAAACAAGTTAGTTGTATTGATTTAAGGTCACCGAACGAAACCTTATCGCGAAATCTTTTGCAGCTGTTTATAATATTTCTCAAGATACTTGTCTTATATACATATACATATTCATGCTTCATTAACATAGAAAATTATTATTATAATTCAATCTTTTACAATATGTCACTTAAAGTAATTGCTTTGTGACTAATGATACTTTCACATTTACATTTAATCACTAATTCGCACTCTTTAGACTTCGTGGCCGAAATTCTCAATAATAACCTTTATTCCCGCTGTAATTTGCGTCGTTTGAAGACTTGAAACTTCTGAACAATTTAACCGATTTCAATTTTTGGTTATCGATGACACAATCCCAAAACCGAAAATAAGTAGCCAATTATTCGACAATTCTACCCAATCGTATTTTGTGTGGTATCATTAGAAAGAGCTTGAGGTATTAATTTAAGATGCCTAGCTCCATCTAGAAGTAAATTCAGAAACTAAGAATATGTAAAAACATTTTTTGAAAGTTTTGCTCCGTTCAAGAGTTAAGTGGATTTAATATGTGTGTATACTTATAACAACGTTGTGAGGAGTTTTGAAAGGATTAATTTAAAAGTAGTTCACAATATAGATCAAGGAACGCAACTATGTTCTCTATAGGAATTTTGTCTGGACCAAGGGCACGTCTAAATTTATTATTTCTGACTGCTTGATCCATTTCTTCTTTAGTGATCAGGGCCTATTTGAGGGTTTTACAATTACTAATGCAATTCTGAGGAGACAAAGGAAACAGTGATCTGACTGTTTGTAGATTAGGAACAAGGGCGTCGTTTGGATGGAGAGGGCCAAGCAAAAGGCAAGAAAAATATAGTAATTCTTTCGATTTTTAATATATTTTTATATATTCAATTTAGTTCATTGAAGGTATGTTTCTAATAACTATTCTTTTGATTTTTAATATCAGTTTTTAATTATTTGATAGTTTTTTCACTTGTTTGGAAATAAATTGTGTATCAGCACTTTTTTTATTCATGCAGAATTTACTTCTACGCCTATGTCCTAACCTACTAATTTTTTTTCATTTCTAAATTCCACTATTATGGAATTTTTTGAAACCTGCTAAGTTACGTTAAATAATTTAATTAAAAGACAGTAAATTTTGAAAATTAATGGTTATTGTTTTTAGTCATTGAGTTATATATATTTATTTTAAATAGTTCCATATCAAAAAACGATGCAGTAAATAAGATTATGTCATTACAGTACTTATCTTAAAAAAAGATACACTTGACGGCTTGTTTGTAATTCTACTTTTTTCATGTCCAATAACTCATTTTATCTACTTCCATGATAACTGATACAAATAAATAAGATAAACTACTCTTTAAAAGAGGATATTAACAACATTGATATTAAACCCGTATATTTTGTTTCCTCAATGTAATAAAAACGAAGAGTGCAAACAAAAATGAATCAATACATGTTTGCTGTTCATTTGGAGTTTGTTATCAGTACTGTTTTATCTTTTAATCATGACAAATTATAAATATTGTTAACCTATTCGTTGAAAGTGAATTTGTGTTTTCATCAAAAAATGGTACCCTGGAGGATATTTAGGTACTGTTGAAACCATTATGATAATAATTGGTGGTAAATTGATGGTTGGTGCGGGTTTCAACGTTTCAAAAAGTATAATCCTTCACCCAGTAAATCGTTACAATGTAATTGAAGAAGGAAAGCATATATTTTGATCAGAGAGGTTCTGTGACAAATTAGAGTCTGTTAACATATTAGGTTCTCTTTCGTCTCATAATGCTCGCTGCCTACTTGTAGAATGCAACACTAAAGTACTATAATGCTACAGACTGAAATACCAATTGCTGCGATAAGACAATTTAAAATCACGTACAAACGTTGGATCTGCCAAGATGTAATTTTAAAGAAAACGGTGGAAATCAATATTTTTACCAAGCCGTCACGATGTATACGAAATTTCTCTAGCCGCAGGGTTTGTATTTGGGCTACTCTATTAACACCAGAAATGTATTCCTTTCAAGAGAATACAAGTACAATAAGTGAGAATTTGTTTCGATGGACATACAGAGTTACTAGTTCTGAATGGCAATATGACTTCAGAGATTTATAGAGAGAAAGTTGTTGATAGCTTCCTACCTAATTCGCCTGAATTTTTTCTTGGTGGCAGTGCAGCTTCACGTCCAGTTTCTACATTTGTATAAGTCAGGCAAAATCACGTTTTTCCACGCTTACCACTTCTTCAAGGATTCCCGCTTAATTTGCATTGAACACGCTTGGGTTTCTTTACTTGATTCACTTGAATTTCGTCTGAGAACTCTTCAGGGGGTGAGAGGTCTACTTCCACAATTTTGGTTACAAATAAAGCATGGTGTACTCGTCAATTTGTGAAAAGTATGCACAGAAGGTGTTATCGAAGCTCTAAAGTAATCATTCTTACATTATAATAAATGTATCATTTCATATCTATAGTCAACTTCATATATCACTTTTTCCATATTTGTGTTTACTATATTCCTCTTGTATCCTTGAGTTTCAACCAACAGTTAACGTGATAATTCCTATAGCTTATATAGATTTTGCTTAAATGGATCGACTTGGAGAAACTAATCGATCAACGGCATCGCTTTCGTCTTTTGCTGGTATAGTAATTTGTTCTCATGGGGCAAACCAACATTTTGACCATAGAAATGTAAATATACCAAGATGGTTGTTGAATGGTGCCGGAAGAATACAGCGTCATCTTCGTGTCAGAGCAGAGCAGACAAATTGATTGAAAAAACCTCTTATCCTTCTTCGATGCAAATATATTGCTTTAAAGGGACAAGGGCGTCTGTTTTGCTGATGACAAATGTGAAATTAGCACTAGATCAAAAATTTCCTGCTCTTACCAAAATCTGGAATACTACATGGATAATTTGGTGAAAATTTCAGTATAGATGTGCAGTGAATAGACCGTCATCTATTGCTACTGAACCATGTACTCTATCAGTGCATACTATTTGTGAAAGTAGTAAATCATTTTATTTTATAAGGCAAACGTAACACCACAAAATGCTTTATAAAAGTGATTATTTGGTAGCTTTTGCAGAAATTCAATCAGTGTATTTGCTTCGAAAGTAAATGTGGTCTCGGCTGCTTTAGTAAAATTATGAAAGTATAAACAGTTAACAGATTGCGTATGCAAGCAAATTGATGCATTGTCTCCCCATTCAGGAGGTACCACGTATACACTGAGTTTATTCATCGGTTGTATTCTCCCTGGGACGTCCTTTACTAAACTTCGACCCAACTCGTCGATTGAATGCCACACCACCGATTCTACCTTTCTTCGTTTTCTTCCATCATCATCCCTTTGAAATGCAAACACTACTACCAACAGGTTCCTTTGTTTCCGAATGAATCGGCCGGCGAGTGGCGAGGTAACGTCGACTAGATTTGGGCACGACGACCCCGCTCACCGGCCTTCTTTTTGAGAAATGTATACGTCAAGAAAATTTACGAGCTTCATCCCATGGTGTTGTTAAGTCCAGAATTTCATTGTGCGCTCGATTCGCTTCGACTGCCTATTGGTCGCTTTAGAAACTCTATAGGCGCATTTACACGTCCCGTACCAGAGAGGGAATTGAGCCTTATTAAACCCACCGTATAAATCTGAAACAACGAACACACCAGGTCCGATTTTGTTTTATTCGCATGGTTCAAGGCTGGTGTTAGACGAAAATGACACGTTGGCGACATCTGTTTAATATGCAGTAGTGCAAATATGACAATTGGCAAAACAACTTTCGTTAATCGACTATGTACATTGATTTAGCGTTTCTTTTCAAAGCTAAATTCGATCATATTACCATCTCATTAGCACAATACAGAAGTTCCAAAACAAAGTTCTATTACACTAGAATATCAATTTTATGGTACCTCTAGCGTATTCACCCTATAATTTGTTGCTAACTTTTGACGTCAAAATTAATTTTGTTGCTCGGGTCGTTTCTGAGGAACAGTGTAATACTACGCTAAAATTTCCACCCCTGTTCAGGCGACATATTTTATTTGTACTTTGTGATGTCACAGTTCATTTTGAAACAGTGGATATTCCAGCTTCAATGTTCCTCTACAGGAATTAATGTTTAAAAACTCCAAACTTAGAGAGATCTTTAAAATAGCACTCACTCGGTGATATGGTGCTCTACGTCATTTTATGTTAGATTTTAGATCTCGTAAGAGTTTTTTAAGCCTAGAGAATACCTAATTTTATTTTATCTTTTATGACAAACGGGTAGATTAGTCATGATCTTGATGAGTGCCTTGTTTATCTATATAAATTAACGCATTTCATGAAGGATCAAATGATAAAAATACAATCTCACAATAATACTAATACAATTTTGGAATAATTAAAAGTACTACTCATTTAAGTATGTTCCGTTGCAATAACAACCAACACTTTATAACTATTATCATGTGCTGCGTCATTCCCATTAAATAATAAAAATAATGATAGTACATATTTTTCAACGAAGTGTTGGAAATGAGGGGTTATTTTTGGATTTACAATATTACAAAAGAATTTTCTTAATTTCTTACATGTGCGTCTCCTCTTTACGTTGTTCATAAAATATTCATTTTACATAAGCACACAGATGTCATGTCTCTCCAATTCATAGATAGCAATTGTTATGGATATTACTCAGTTTGTTAGTTCATTTCAATTCAGTTGATATGAAAGATGTCATTTTGTCACGCGGAACATATTTGTTTGGAAAACGTATAAATGTGACAGTATTAACGTCACATCGCAAATCTCCACAAATCGTGTCTAATTTCTCTTTATTATCGTAATCCATTTGTGGAAATAAATGTGTATATTGTGAAATTAATTATCTAATGATTAAATTGAGCCATACAGACTATATGATGTTTACAATAATGGTATTTGTAAAACAACAAATCCACGGGACATCTTTGTAGTAATGGCCCGTTAATTTCGATTAAAAAATTTTTCATCAAACTCCTAGAGCAGGTTTTTGGGATATTTAGGAGAAAATGTATATTTTTTGTGAATATATTAAATTTTACTTTAGTATTCAATTTTTTCAACAATTAATTCAGATAATATGTAAGAAAAATCACAGCCTTCTTAATAAAAAAATAACAAATACTTGGCTGAATCCCCCGATATAGTGTCACTCATTCATTTTAAGAGACAAGGTTGTAATAACACAAAAACTGTTTAAAGTAGATCTTATTGATAAAATTAATGGAAATTGATAAGAACGAGTATCAGTTTCGCGCCGAACAACAAAACGCTAATATATCAATTTGAAATGAAACACCTCTGCTTGAAAACTTGGGAAAAACAACTAATCCATTACTGTATATTAGATAAACTTTTATATTTATAGACTGTATATGATAGGTAACAATAAAGAAACTGACCTATATCTAGGTGCATATAAGGAAATTTCAGGCTTTCTGAGTTTTCTGTGTGATTTCTCCAATTTTTGCTTTCCATGGGTGAGTACAGTAGAATGGCCCTGGGATTTTTCAAACTTCATACACGTATAATTTTTATTTAAAACGTCCCAGTGCTATTCATACCTATTACATTCTGTAAGTAAATTCTTAAGCTTGTTACGCTTATTCTAGGGAATACGTAATAACCACAAGTGTATTAGATTGAAATTAAATAACAATTTAATCCAGGTCTATTCTGTAAGTATTCATTCCTAGGAATTGTTATGGGTAAACATAGTTGAAGAGACCTGGATGGAAATCAAAACAAAACAATCATATTCTACGGACAAATTGTTAAGCGTGTTGCCATTAACACACTCGGTTGTAAATTGAAATGACTTGTTAACAAATTTAGTAATATTCATAACAACTGATATCTATGAAATGGAGTGGCATGACGTCTGTCTGCCGAGATCCTCGAGGATGTACTAGTGAAAGCGTTGGGTATCCTCTATTATTTCCAAAGCCGGGCTGTGTGCCCCTTGCTTCTTTTCCCTTCTTTATTTTCCGTGTTTCCCTCTAGTCTTCTTTGTTCTTCGCATGTTTCCCTCTTGTTCCTTGCTCTTTCTCCTGTTGTTCTACATATCTTGTCCTCTTCTGTTTCTTCTTCCTTATTCGTCGTCCTCCGATGGTAGTAGCGCTAGTCTTGGTCTCTTCACTTTTGACTTTTCCTCTTCGCCGTAGTCGATGGCATTCCTTATTAACGGGTTTTGGTGCGTCTCCATTCTTCTTATTGTCTTCCTCGTCCTGTCCCTGATTTCCTTCCTGATGGTTTTCATCCCTAAGCCCCTCCGTAGTTGCTCGTTCCTCATGTACCATGGTACGTCCGTCATCTTCCTCATTGCCTGGTTCTGTATCACTTCTAGCTTCTTGATGTTGGTGTCCGCTGTTTGTCCCCATGCTGCTGCTCCGTATAATATAATTGGCTTGATGCTTGCTTCGTAGATCCTCTTCTTTATTCTTAGTTGTAGCTTGCTTCCTCGTCCTATCATTGGTCCCAGTTAGTGTAGTCTCTGCTTTGCCTTTTTCGCTGTCTCCTCGATATGTTAGTCTCTTGTAGATGTGTATTCCTAGATATTTGACGTCGTTGCTCCATTCGATTTCCTTGTCACTCACTTTGATTTTCATGTTCGGTCCTTTATCTTCTTTCCTATGCATATCGCTTGGCTCTTCTCCGGGTTGATCCTCATCTTCCATTTCTTCGTCCACTCTTCCATCTTGTAAACTTCCCTCTGTAAATATTCCGCTGCTTTCGTTGGGTGTAGTGATGTCGCCGTGTCGTCTACGTAGATGTATGTCCTCGTGTGCCCTCCTAAGTTCCTTCCTGTGTAGATGTTGTATAGTTCTGGTGTCAGTATAGAACCTTGTGGTGCTCCTGCTTCGATTGTCCTCGTAGTTGATGTTTCTTCTCCAATCTTGATCGTGAATGTTCTCTTCGAGTAGTCCTGTGTCATTGGGTGTGAGCCTTTCCGAATCCTAATTGGTCCATCTTTGCTATAAGTCCGTTGTGCCATATCCTGTCGAATGCTTTCTCCACGTCGAATAATATCATACACGTCGTCCTCTTCTCGTTGATGTCCTTGATCGCCTCCTCCATTAGTCGTACTACTTGGTCCTCCGTTGAGTGTCCTTCTCTGAATCCGCATTGCTCGTCCGGGATGATGTCCAATCTTCTTTCTTCTTCCTTTATCCTCCAAAGTATGACTTTCTCCATAATTTTTCCTATGCTGCTCAGTAACGTGATGGGTCGGTAGTTTTGTGGTAGTTTCCTGTCCTTTCCTGGTTCAGGTATCATGATGACTTCTCCTAGTTTCCATTGCTCCGGGTAATGTCGCCTCTTCATCGCTGCGTTGATGGTCCTTGCTATCCTTTCCATGTATCCTCCCGGTAGTTCCTTCAGCATTCTGTTCGTTATCCTGTCGTGTCCTGGTGCCTTCCTTGGGTGCAGATTCTGAATGATTTCCGTGACCTCCTCGGGCGTTGTCCTCTTCAGTTCGCGGTCACTTTCCTCGTCCTCTATGTTCCTCGCTGTCTTGTCGATGTCTTCTTCGAATTCGGTGTCTTGTCCCTGGTCCGTGTTCAGTATTAGTGAAAGCAGCATTTAATACTCCACTTAAGTCACTCGGCAGAGGAGTATCCTGTTGTTTCTTTTGCTGAAAGAGCGCGCCGGCCAAGCGCGTTTAGAGATAGATACAAGTAGCGCTATTCGCCGCGCTGTGTCTGTCGTGTAACGCCCGCAAAATAACACACGTTATATGTACCCCAAGTTTTAGATTAGTTCGCTAGAACATAAACTCCCTCTTAGTGACATATTAATGAGTTTTAGGTGATTTTCAAGAAATGGTTCAGGTACTCTTCCCTTGTTCTTTTTCCATTGTAATATATAGTGCGTGCAGATGTGTACCGATTATTATAGAGAACACCATTGTAACTATCACATGAAATAAGCTAGGTGACTGTTAGGTGCCAATCAAAACAAGCATAAAAATTTATTTATAGAATAAATCTACTTGTGTTTTTTTTAATTGGCTCCGTTTAAACGTTCCACTGTTAGGTATGCTTGCATTTAAGTAATTATGGGGTGAAGGAAAGAAATTACAATTTTTCTCAATATACATAGCTCAACTCTGTATTAGATGTGTTGCCATCTTTAACTACATAACCCTAATTGAAATATTTTTGCAGATAAACGCCTGAGGAAGTTAACACATTTGCCGGAGGAAACTGGCCGTATCAACATAATTCACGGAATGTACCAGGTAAGAGGAATAAAAGTGCTCCATTTTTCTAATCCTTAATATGTTGTTGAGGTAATATGGTCGATGAACCAAAAATCTTTGCTCTTGTAAGACTGTCATCGATTTAGTCATCCGTTTGTTCAGAAATTGCTGTATAACACCAGAGTGGGATTAGCTTAATTTACTGGAATGAACACTTGGTCGCCGCGGCTGCCTGTATTACAAAGGTTTAGATGATCGTAAAAATAGTTATAGCTTCTTAAATTTATTTTGGAAAGAGTGTCTCTACATGTAAAGCAAGGGTTTCATGCAAAGTTTTGTGTTTGCGCTTATTTGTAAGTTGTACGACATAATTTGCATAATGAATACCGAACACTGTGCTCAAGCATCATCACAAGCAAGAAGTATTGCACGAATGGTCAGATCGGTTTAACCAGTTCTAATAAGTAACTATTTTTTCTTGCATGTATATGTTTATTGTGTAGTGGACTACACAACTTGGACTGCTTAGAATGAGAAATTTTTTTCGACGTGAGACTTCCCATTACAATAATGTAACAAAAATCCTGATATGTTTTTACCGGATTTCCAAGCCTATTGCAATGCATTTTTTGGACGATTCCTCATTATTAATTGCGTAACATCCACTTCGAAGTCTAGTTCATTTCACAGATGTTCGATTACGTGTCTGACGACTGAGGCAGTGTGAATAGTTGTTTGGGCGCAAGTATGGAGGATTCACGCCGTGACACTCCTCGCGATGTGTTTGGGATCGTTATCTCGCTGAAAGATGCATTGGTTTCCCACTCCCTAACGTTCGGCCGATTGCATTAAGTTCTGTTGCACAACCTGAAAATGATTCTCGTACCGCGCAAACTCAGGGTGCCACAATAAAAATCTTAAGTGGACAACGCGCGTTTTTCGACTTGGGCAAGATACAGTTTTACTGTCCGCATGCACGTGCTTGTTCCAAACAAACCGGTCTGTGCAGGTAAATCCGATGCATAAACTATGTGTAGCATGCGCTTTACACTAAATGTATAATAAATCGAAGGAGGTACAGGACATGCGTAGGATTTTAAAATATCCTTCGGTCGGGTGTTTTGGTTAACCATCTCTCGCAGAATATTTGATGCATGCTGAGGTTACCTGTCCGGTGTATGGTGATCAACAGGGATTGATAATTAGTTAATTAGGCAACTCGGGATAAAAAAGTGCCTTATACACGATTAAAAATTTAATACGATTAACGGGTGTGAGTGGAACGATCCTAGTGCGCTTTTAATTACTTACGTGAAAGCACAAAATGACGATCTACGAAAATACTAAATGTATATTTATATCACTTGTCGCTGAATTCAATACAATTGAGTCAATGCCAGTTTAATTAATTTGCTAATATCGAACTCCAACACTTTTGACAGAACAAGTAGGTTCAAAAGTAATAAAGTGGCACAAAAATTAATAATTCCATAACTGACAACAACGCGCTTGTTTGCCCAGAAAATGAAATTTGGAGTCGTTGGATTTTTCTAAAGTTTCTGAGAGCGCAAGTTTCCAGCGTCTTATAACTATTGAATAAATTTCACCTCTTTTCCACCCCCTCCGTAATCGAAATTAGGGTGTTTTAAATTTTGTTTCGATCCACTGGAGAGCCTAAGCTGTACACGTGTAGAGTTTAAAGTTTATAACTACTCCAGGGGTATATGGAAATAAAGCAGACAAAAATAAATTTCATCTCTATTTTTCACCACGTCAAAAAGGGAAGATCAGAGTTTAGTATTTTTGTGAACCGTCTTGCAGCCTAAGCTATAAACGTGCTTAAATTTCAAGCCATTTGGCCAGTGTTATGTAAATTTCATCTCGGTAAAGGAAATCCGGGATTTTTTTCGAGCCACTTGGTGAGCCTAAGCTATAAACTTCTACAAGTATCCCAAAAGTACCACTAAAAAATCTGCCCTATGTTTCACTCCCTCGGAATTGGACATTCGAGGTTTCGAAATTTTCTAGACATATTCTGGGTCGAAGCTGTAAGTATGCAAAAGTTTCCAGTTTCCAGGTGATCAGGAAATGCCTTAACATTTGATTTATACATTCTTCATTCAAAACGTTCTGTTTAAAGGAAATCATCATAACCAAGTGCTTCCCAGTGATATAACTAAGTACATTGTTACCAATGTTTCTATTCACTATTAATCTTTCGATTTTGTATTGACAGACTACATCAAATATTGAAATACTAAAAATAAAATCCATTTATAGGTCACAAGTAACTTCATTGCTTTACTTGAGCACAACCCTCTTTAATATGCTAGACTAGACAGTCTAAAACTTAAATTCAAACGTAAATGCAAACATGCATGGAACGGGGATATACCGGGGGTTCGTTATCAAATCCACACTATGAGTATACCAGCAATCGTAGTTTTGATGTTTCATTCATCTTTCACGGGCATAATAGAATACAAAATCGTATTACAGGTATATACACTAAATGACACAAATTAGAACACCAGTATTTATGAATAAACTTTAGTATACACATAGACACCACAATTCTCTTTCAGTGCGCTTGAAAAAGGGACTATCATCCTACGTTCATACTGTAACCTTTTCGTGGGTTCAAATACTCACACTACACTAATTATATACTTAACTAATTTATTTAACACTGATTAGTACTACCTAACACTAAATTTATTTTCTCGCGCCAAATCTCGCTCGCAGGCTGTCGTCGTATTTCGACTGTCTCTCGCTATCGCTAGTGGGCCTTTTTATCTCTTTCTAGATTATACTAGAGGTGTTATTTTCTAGAAAGGACGCTTCGATTCCAGGATCTATTTACCTCTCGGCTCTTCCCCTTTGTTCCGATCCTCAGTTGCATTACATTAAAACCGATTAAAACGTATATGAACATATATGCTCAAGCTGATTGTTTTTTGAACTACCTTTATTAGGTACTACTTATAATAGTGAGTTCTTTGAGAAGACAATTGCGGCTAATGAATTATGTCAAATTATGCACAAAATTTATTTAAAATATTGTACCTACTCTTATGATTAGATAACTCGTCAAATAGATGTGTTATCAAGTTGATCAGACCAAGCTGGCAACTGGTATTAATAATTAAAGTAACTAAAAAACAAATTAGTAAGTCATATGCGTTCCTCTCTTCAATGCATGAAAATTAGAATATCTTTTCTAACACATTAACTAATGTCTGTGGGTGCAGTAAGTATGTATCACAGCAGTTTTCTAGATACATGTTCATACTAAGCGTTTGCTTATGACTCTGTATGAGTTTCTTTGTGGTTTGCTCATTATGCCAAGAGTAAAATGGTACTATTCGAATTTTCGTCAACTTGGCAACTTTGATACGGAACGTATAGTAAGTCTGCTTGAAGTGTATCCTTTAAAGGAATCACCACTAGGAGCAATATAGGCCGTTGGTTTACAGGTCATCAGAGGTGATACATTCCCCACTTTAGTGAGAGCAACTATCTTAGGATTTTCCCTTCGCAATCGCATTGGATTATTTTCAGCATATTCAAATCAGTTTGTTGCTTTAGCCACTGAATTTTCCCAATCTTTCACCCATTAAACCCATCTGGGACAGTATGAGTAGAAGGTAACTACATTTCCAGATTCTAGCGGCAATGTGATTGTCATGAACTCATGAGAGATGGGACGAGATGCTTCAGCGGGTAATCGATTAGGAGCACACTCAGTACATGTTGCCACTTGGAGGCTTAACCTAGTATTAATTTTTGGGTTTTAACTAACCAATATTGGGTGTTCTGATTTCATGTCATTTGGTGTACTCGAAAAGCGGCCAAATAATGCAATCAGTTAAATATTTCATTTAATTTGTAGATAAGATTTAGTTCAATTTTGTTTGCTACCAAACGCTGTATTAAACTTTGTAATTATGTAGTTTAATTAATTATGTAGTGAATAGCGGAAAGTTATAAGTTATAACTATTTACGTAGAGTTTGAACCTTGACGATATCGTTGGGGGCGGAGTGGCGAAGTATTAGGGGCTGCAGCCGAGGTGCGTCCCGCGGTCATAAACGCGACCCTTTGCTTGCCTAGGTGCGTCCTGCGGTCAAAAGGGCCATAGACGAGGTGCGTCCCGCGGTCAAAACAGCCGGGCACACGACAACTGAGCCCCGTGGTCAGAAAATTCGAACGGTAACGCTAAACCCACCCTACGATTGAGCCCTGGTATACCCCAAGTCCATATGACAACTGAGCCCCGAATTAAGATGCCGAGTTCAGAATAAAAATAGTTAGGTAAGGGAATACGAAAATTACTTGAAATCCCATGTTCATCGCGATAATATTAAAGGGCAAGTGGGCAAGGAAAATCAATCAAGATACAAATATTATGCCTAACTCGACACCGACGCCGTCCTTTTTTGAATCGCCGGACGCACCTCGGCCATCCCATTTTAAACCGCCGGACGGACCTGGGCTAAGAAATTTTATTGCCGGGACGCACCTCGGTCATTTTACTGACCGCGGGACGCACCTCGGTTCCACCGGTATTAGGAGCAGGACCTAACCAAAGGAATCTAATTATAGATTGTTGTTACTTAGCTGTTATACTCTAAATTTGAAAGTTTGTTATTTAAATTAATCCAGTCTTGAAAGAAACAAAATTTTAAATTCTGTATTTAAATCACGCATTCATTATAATTGTGATAGTTGTTAGATTCCAAATCCAATATTTCTGTTGCTTCATCTCAATTGAAAATGTGCCAGAACTACTTCAAACTTGTGACGTTTGTTTTGTGTAGAGCGAATTTAATTGACAATTCTTTTTAATGCTATTTCAAATGAATATCACTGTTGATATATTCAGATTTATTGCTGCTGCAACTTCCTGAAGTTAATTCTAAATTTAAAATTCATTCAGCAATAAAGTGGCATTTAGCCTTCTCGGCTACTATCTTTACGTTTCATTTTATTTGTTTTCTCAATAAATAACACTGCCAATTTTTGAACAGTTATATGACTGTAACATATTAAAATACCCCCGATAATAAAACTTTAAGGCAAACATTAATACACGATGTTTAAAAATTTTATATCGTTACATTCGTACTTTTTCTACAAAGAAGGTTTTAATTTTAAAATAAGTGGGCCATTTTGTGCGAAGGTATAATACAAAATGAATTATGATTAAGAATCCATAAAACACCATTTCGCATTGTATTTATGCTGTAAAGCTTAGAGTGCCAAGGTAACATTTTTATTTGGTATAATTTTAGACATACTTTCTATAAATATCAGTACGAAATAAATTGTAATATATATGATTTATTTGGAAGCCGATAAATGCCATTATCTGTCAAGCTTTAGTGTAGAAACATCTACTTTAAAATAGATATTTTACCTCAAAACGGTAACGGTTAGGCTAATGAACCTAAAATAACACGAAAAACTTACTTGGCCGTGTTATTTTGGCGTTGAAGCAAAAAACTCATGTGCTGTCTTGCAAATAGAAATTACACACTATGTTTCTACACTAAAAAGCGTCTATCACGTTTAAAGAGGAAGTGTTAAATATCAGAATTATACAAAGAGTGAGCAAAACAATCGAATTACACCGATTTACAATGATATTCAAATATGTAGGCAAGGTGTAAACGATTTAAGTGCAAGTATTTTATGAAGTTATAGTTGTTTAATTTCAGAAAGAAAATTTCTAAATTTTCTTCTAAATCTGTTAGTTGTATGTAATAAAAATTGTGTTTAAATTTTAAATATCAAGAAGCTTTTGTTTTTTCCCTTGAACAGTGTATTGCAGACTTGTTTTCATACGGAACAATAAGTGAGTAATAAATTTTATTATGTACTGCATTCTTTGATGTTTGAAACCGGAAAGGCGGCAAGTTAATACCTGGCCGCATCCGTTGTAAACCTATTTCTCAATAGTTTTTGAAGATATTTTTATTGTCTGTGTTGTTGTCTAAAAAGAAGTAAATGGGTGTATCCCACGTGAGCCGTATCCCATCTCGGCACATTTTATTGGGGAGCGAAGGAAACACTTAAGTTGATTCCCAAGTTAAGCAGGGTCAAAAAAAACATACCAATTGGTTCCCGCAATTTTTGGTTTACCTGACCTGTAAGTGTAAATTGGTTCCCAACGTTTTCAAAAACCTGATAGGCAATTGAAGGGACAAGGGAAAACCTGATGGGCAATTGAAAGGGCAAGGAAAAACCTGTGTGAGTCCGAACTCGCCACCTCCGATAATGTCAGGTAAACGAAAAATCCCAGGAACCAATTTGTACATAGATAAGAGGCACTAAGTACTACCTTTTAATTTCTTACCTGCCGGGAACCAATTTACCAACACCGTTTTATTGCGGTCAATTTTACGACACCTTGTCAGTCAATTTCTAATATACCCATCTCGGCACAACGGATCGAGCATGTACACACTACAATAATCTCTCAATAACTCGGCATAAATTTAGGGAAGTACCTTCTTGATAATATTTGAGAAACTTAGTATACGCAGCGCACCGTATACGAGTGAACGTCATGTGATGCGCTCGAAAGTACGTTCGAAGCGCAAGGGGGCAAGGATCACCCTATTGGCGTCACCCTATGCCGAGATGGGCAGTGTAGAATTGAGTACCTGCCTAGATGTATGCCGAGTTGGGGTATAATTTTATCGTTTATCTGCTTGTTGTGCCGAGATGGGAATCGCCGAAGTAAATTTGTAAGAATATAATTTAACTATAATAATGGGATCAGTAAACCTTTTTTTTTTTTGGAGTTAAATATTTGATTTTTTAACATTTATACGCTCTATTTGTGAACTTTTACAAGCATATATTTTATCAAATATTCAGGAGCCGCCTTTGATAAACCATGTTATTGGTCCAACCTCATGTTCATCCGGATAGAAGATAATTTTTATTAATCACCAATGTAAGTTCTTCGTTTATGAAACAAAAACGTGCCGTAAACGTTCATTATTTCACGCTTAGTCGCTTATCATGTCTCTGTGTTATCAACCTAAGACCTGTGCTCTTTAATAGCCAGGGGTGATTTGATACATTTTATGCAATTGTTAATCAAAATACACGGACATAGGTTTTGCAACCATATGATTTTCCTTCGTTCCCGTAAAGCTCTTAACTTCAAACTTTTCTATTTTCTCACCGCGCACTGACAATATCCGTCCGTAATAGTTTTTTGACCTCGCCAATATTGTCGGTGATCTATTCTAATCCGATATTCTATCGCACATTCATCATTGTTAATTCAAAAAAGTGTACCGCCCCTTCCTCACATTGAAATTCTCCCGACCTTGCCCTTATCGATTCTTTTCTGTTCACCGCATACACGAAGGCGACGGCTCGTTAGAACCGACGACATTAAATCCATTCCAACAGGATATTTTTAAAACTGTTTTTCAAAGTAGAAACGCTGTGGGACTAAACTCTATTCCTGAGGGAGGAAACTAGTTTTAGGGCGAAGAGGATTAACTGCTCCCAAGAATGCCTTACAAATGTTAATTAGCTCAGTCTGAAATCCTTTTCAACTTAGAGGGAAACATTTTTCGAGTGTCTCCAAATTATGTCGTAAATGGGCCGTAATTTAATTTTTTGTTAAATAAGCAGTGATAATACATGGTGGAAATAAGAAATGTATGTTAACACAAATTTCATTTGACTTTTTTTGTTGCTAAGATATTGATATAAATGTTTAGGCTAAAAAGTAATGCATATATCACTCATGGCTACAGTACTAAGTACTAACACAACTCAAAAGTAAATTAATTAAAATCTTCAATATTACAGAAACTCTCATGTATATCGATAGAATCCATTGCTTGAATTTTAAGTCTACTCCGATAGAACAAGGTGTACCGTTCCTATTATTAATACAGACGCGTTTTGAAATCAAATGACGTCTATTTCCAGTATGCTAGAAGGAACTATAATCAAGGAAAGGACACATTATATGACATCGAACAATATCAGATGTAATTGAACGACTGTTAGGGTAATAAACCACTTGATTATAGTCCAATAAAGAAATTTGTCACCGATCCTAAATCTGTTATTACAAAGACAATTAATACAATTGTTCATTTTGGCGAAACAAAATACCGGCTCATGCCGATGAACCCTATCAAGCTGTATTTATATGCACTTCGAAAAATTTACTAGTCTACGGTTCCTGTGAGAGCAGAAGCCTTCGGGGATTCCCCCACATCTCTTTTATCAAGTTTGATTGAGATAATCAAAGTTTCTTCAGACTTTGCCAATTCTCGTTGCCTGTAAAATTCGTTGTATCTGAACAAAATTAAAGACACTAAGATTTCTACTTTGTTTAAACTTGCTTCTTTTGGTGTGGTAAATCTATTTACTACATACAAACGTATGAGGTTAGTGAGTTATTAGATTCTGGCACGATTATGTTCCATTTTTGTTTTAATATCTGTATGCTATAGACATAGTTTTGAAACAAAATCTCTTTCCTTCTTAAAAATTTTCTTCATTGCCACATGTTGTTTTTTTTTTCCTTTTGGTAAGGTTATGCAGATGACGTCATAGCTTTGTACAATGGACCTAAGCAAGAATTCTTGTGACTATTAAAACTTTTAAACTTCCTGCGTTACTTTCACTTTAGAATCAGAAGAGGATGGGTAACTTTCATTTTTAGATCTTAAAATACTCAAACAATAAGACAAATTTGATGTGAGACCTCCTGTTGTGGACACCTCTGCAATATGGACACATTGGTTTATGGACACTTTTTCTACGTAACCGTCAATTTGCCATAAGATATTAACGTAATATTTCCTCTACAATAGGGACCCTCTCTAATCTGGACATGGACACTTTATTTGCGGCAAATGTGGACACTTTATTTGCGGCAAATGTGGACACTTTATTTTGGTTTTACCTTATTTTAAACCGAAAGTATGTTAGCTTGTTAGCTTCAATGGAAATTAATAAATCAACTAAAGATTTATCAAAAAGCATGAATATTTTGCAAGCGATTACATGGATCTCGAAATCTTTGGAAAACGTAACAACAAACACCATTCAGCATTGCTTTAGAAAAGCCAATGCAGTCAATGCAAAGTCAATGTGCAGAACATATTTCAAAATGAAGTCGAGGAAAATCAGGACTTAGCTTCATTAAAAGACCTCCTAACTTCATCTCATTCCCAAGTTGCTTCTGACGATTATGTTCAAATAGACACTATTTTATCGATGGAAGATAATGATTGCAATATTGAAGCAATAATGAACCACTTTCAACAGCCAGATCAGAAAACTTAGTGTTATGAGAAAGTGAATAATTACTCTGATGCTCTTCGGTATTCAGAGTTGTTAAAAACTTTATGCTTACAAAAAAATTGGAGTGAAGGATTGAGTTTGATTAACAATTTTTAACTTTATTTAGAAGAGCACATTGTGTCTAAAAAACAATTAAAAATGACGGATTTTTTTTCAACAATATTCATGTTTAACTCCCTAATGTGGACACCTCCCTAATCTGGACAAAATTTTTGCTCCTCCGGGTGTCCGTATTATAGAGGTTTCACTGTATTTGAATCGATACACCCTATACAACAGAACCTCTCTTCTTTCTTCCATGTTTCATAGGCGTTTTTTGGATCCTGATCTAGTACCAATTTCAAGATAGAATTGAACACTATAGGATCAATTGGAATTTGCAACGGTTTTCCACGTTCTTTAATCAGGATGTTGTACAACAAGAGGTTAGTTAAGTTCGCCAATCACTCATATCTCCTCGATGTCTTTCATGGGTAGGAAATCTGTGGCGGTGAAGAAAGGCTTATGGCGTTCTTACGCCGACCTACACATCAGTTTTAGTACAACAAACTCTTTACAGAAGAACCTTGTTCATGGCATAGACCCAGTTCTACTTAATTTAAGATCTGGAGTTTATAGACTCTACTATTCTGTGAGGGGTGCAGTGCAACCTGTATAAGCCAAACCGGACGTCCAATCAGAACTAGACTTAACAAACACGTTAGACATGTTAGGGTCAGCAAGGATGCAGAAATGTCCTCACCTAGTTGCTAGCCAATGACATTTTCGACATTTTGACGAGTCTCCCTAGGATTCCCGGTTATAAATTTTACATTCTCATCAACTGCCTAGAAGATTTTAGAAAGTGTAAGAGCTCAGAAAAACACTGAGGCCCTTTTAACCAAAAATCACTTTGAATTTGATCCGTCAGATTTCTTTTCATCTTTAAGATGTATCACATACCATTAGCATGGGTAAAATTGTTAACGTTTCTTACGAGAATAATTTTTAATATTTATATTTATTGTCATTTTTATGTTGTATATTATTAATTGCATATTGTACAATGTTTTAGTGTACCATGTTCTAAATCGATGGAAAGTTTATTTTTTAATTTGACCGTATATTTGATTTTTATACCTGGGTGTGATTTTTGATTATATTTATCCAAAATTACCGAACCCTTCACTCAAGTTCATAAATTTATTTACTGTAGAAGTCTTATATGTTGTGTTGGTCAATTTAACGACTGGTACAAATCTTTAACTATAATTGGGTAATTATTGTTTAAATTAATTTTTACTTTTTTAGCCTCACGAACATTTTATATCCGAGGTTGTTCGTTGTTATTTATTGTGCCCATGACTACAGTTCCTTCTTACATACTGAAGATAAACGTCATTTGATTACCTATTAAAAACCCCATGGCATGCCAGGCTGAAAGGTAGATTTATGGGTAGGATATAGAGTAATATAACAGACACGATGTGTCAAAAAAATGTATACGAGGTGTTAAAATATTATAAACGTCAAATTTTTTAAATATTTGCCAATAACTGTTTTCTGTACATTTCTCAAAGATATGTTTTATACAAAAGTTGTTCGCCTCTATAAGGGCAACAGAAAACCTAAGTAACATTTTTCTCTCAGACACGAAATAAAAATTTTTGGATTTTTTTCTATGAAAAAAAAAACTTTTCTGTACATTTCTCGAAAAAATATTTTATACAAAAGTCGTTCGCCTCTATAAGATCAACAGAAAACCTAAATAACATTTTTCTCTCAGACGCGAAATTAAAGTTTTTTTTTTTTGAAAATAACAAGCCTCCATTTTGAAACCGCTGGACATATTTGGCCCATTAATGAACTCGACCGAGATTTTCGGCCAACTGATTTTTGTACCAAATTTCGTTGTGATTGAGACAATTGAGTGTAAAGTGCCCTTCAAGGGAAGGTTGAGCCATTGAACTTTATTCTACACATTAGATTTTAAAATCAATACTAAATATTTAAAAAAAATTCACAATGGTTTTCGGCTGTGTCAACATCCGAGGAAATTGCCTGAGCCAATTTCATATCGGCGGCGACCAAATCAATAGCATAAAACGCGTCATTGCTTAGAACTAATAGGTATATGAAAGTTATCTTACTCCATCGAGATATAAAACTTACCAGAGAGAATATGTACAGTAGTCTAATGTTAAAATGTTATTGTAAACATCATTGCGGTCGCCAAGCTCTCAAAACGTAAACAGTATGCAAATTCGGACCAAAATATTCCATGTGACTATGGGTGCGTCATCATTAGAAGAATGGTGTAATTTCAAGAGTGTTCATTAAATTTTGTGTATTTGTGTGTAACGTATTTATATTTTGGAAGTTAACATACCTCTAACTACATTCCTGGGCATTGGTCGGACAATTACGTGCGATACGTCCCTGTTTAGGCCCAAGTAATTACCTCAGATGTTGGCACACGGCTCTCTATACAGACGAATAGGCGATGCATATGACTATAAGATCAATGGAATTAGTCCTTTATCCCGTGCAGATTTGTATGAAAAACCTTTTGGGAGATCCCGGTATGATACAAAGTCTAAATATGAAGCTTGGACCGTTTGTGATTTTTACTTTACGAGAAGAATAGTCCACATACACAGACATTTTTACAATTACCTGGACTCAGGGAACCTCAAAACGTATAGAATTAGTGAAAAAAACGACTGGATTGCAATACCTTGTATATGAGTGCCCCCCACATAAGAAAAAAGTAGGAAGGTAGGCTTGTGATGTGTTAAGCGTTCTCTTAAAATTTATAATACAATTTTCAGTTCAGATTTTCGTGCTTTCTTAACAACGCGTCGGATGATTTCCACTACATACGTTGTTCCATTTAAAAGTCCAATATCCAAATTCATTAAAATAACATAAAGTATTAAATCACGTCGCGCATTTTTGTCGCGTGCATCACGACTAATGAACGATTTTTATAGTTTATTGTGTTCGACTCTTATCTCAACCTTGAATTTCGGAGCACGCAAAGCTCTGATCGTCTCTTTATGCTTCAAAAACTGAAAAAATGCAAATATTTATTAAAATTAACAAATCTATAACCCGGAAAAAGTTTTGAATACAAATATGCGATGCAACGAGTACAAGCAATAATTACTAGTTATGAGGTATGAAATACACCCCCGCTGCTACGCAGGGTGGTTTGTGGATACCTTCTATTGCACTGCTAGCAATATAATGGCGAAAATCGCAGCGCACAAAATAATAGCCGTGTATTTGCAAATATCTCAAAAATATTCTCGGATGATGGACGAACAATACGAATACGAACACTAAAACTAAAAGAAACGCCAAAGGGCATAACGAACACGAGCACGCCCGGAAGCAATGTGGACGCACGGCAATGGCATGTCCACATTACTGGCGAGCATTCCCAACAAACGCAACAAAATAAAAGACATATTTACGGTACTTCACTACATTCGCAGTGTTCCACGGTTAAGCGGTAATGCACTGTGCACAGTACAAACAGTACGAACGCATAAAGCACGATCGGAAGCAATGCGGACACACCATAAGAATAATAAATTAGTCCGTCTTTCAAATATGTGTTCACGATTATTAACGGTACTTCGTAGTTTTCCACTGTACAGTGCGAGGTAATATCGTTTTAAGTAGATTAAATTGATAACTGTAATACCTACATTGATTGATGAATCCAAATCATTACTATAAAAAAATGCGCTTTATCGATTGTGCATACTGTATTTAAAAATGATTTAACCATTCTTCTTAAAATGTTGATTCAAAAATGACCCTTGTTGAAAGCAACTTTTTTACAATCTCACTATCTCATTAACGTAATCCACCCATAATTCGACAGACAGTGAATGTGACAAGAAACTGAAAATACATAATTATCTTATTCTGATTGCGCAGTGGGTGAAATCATATGCATAATTCATTTAAACACCAATTACCATTTATCTCCATAACGCTTAGGCTTTTTTCTGAAAATCTCTGAGTTGCCACATTGATACAACTTGCAATACTTATTTCATATCGTTCCGACTTACTGATCCATTTCTAAATCTCTAGGGTGATATTATTAGTTTGATTGATTCATGCAATAGTCCTTAAGTCGGTAAAACCCTTGTTGTGAGTAATAATCTTATACGTGTCAAATGTCAGTCCATGTATGAATTAATCCCCGGGCGAAGCCGGTTAGAAAGCAGCTGGTTAATATATGAGCAAATGGTTTTCAGGTTTAACTAGGCTGCGGCAAAACGTTGCATTTTGCGAAATGGAAATTATTAAAATTTAAAGTTCAGTGAAGGTTGATTGCATAATGTATTTTAAACTTGACGTCCAATATGTTTATCTTGTCTTCTATAAGCGTCACTTCACAACAATAACAATTACTGAAGCGATCGGGATTGATATGAAATCATATCACGTACACTAACTCATAGTGTCTAAAACTGTCGGTAACCTGCTTGTATACCGGTAGAACTAAAATATGCTAATAATTTGAGTGTTCTCTATCAATCGAAGACAATGGCATATGTCATCTATCCGCGCCGAAAGGAGCTTCGAGTTCTCCACAGGGCGAGGGAGTGAATTGTTCGCTGGCCAATCGCGTTCGCAGCAGGAGACATTTACTCCTCTCTCCCTCTTTCTAGCGGGTAACAACAATTGTTATGAAGTGATGCTTACAGAATACTTATCACTGTCGAGGTCATTGAACAACTCGTCAAAGTTTCAGAAAATACTACAGATAAACTACTGTATATAGAATGACATATCAGTCTGGCCTTTGAGATAATTGCACAGTTATTTTAAAATATCTAATCGCGTTTACAGCGCAATGAAAACATGAAGTTCAGTTTAAAAATGCTTACATTATTTTCCTGAATTCTAAGGTTATCTCACCTCGTTCACATTAATTGGGTATAGTTATATATTACAGTTCCATACCTATCATGAAATTTTGTTCCAGTCTACTTTCATTCAAAAGGTATTTGCTCACATATTACATTAGTGTTTAGGAAGTAGCGTGACCCAAATTACTTCCACGCCGGTGGCCCATTTTACCTACTTCTATTTATATCTTTCCGGATTGTAAAACTGGCTGGCGTAGAAACCACAGTCTTGCAGATAAGGGGATTAGTCAAAGGTGATCCTTTCAAGATTGTTACTAGCTGCGAGCAAGAGAATAAAATATTTGAGTCAAATGGAGCGCTTCAACCTAAGTATGATGTATCACAGCGAGAAAATGGGAGTTTATTTATATACGCCCCTTGCAGCATCTACCGATCGCCTGCAAAAGCTTAACGGTTTCAACGGTTTCATACAAATCCCTTTTGCCAAGTTGGCTGAGTTAACTGACCTGGATCTAGTGACTGACTAGTTTAATCATGGATTAAGTTAACAAGTTCGTAGAAGTTAATACATTTTGCACTTTACAGGCTTTAAAGTTAGTATTTTCACGTTTGGTTAAGTGTAAGGTTCAATTAAATTGCTCTAACCGACATATTGAGCAGAAGTTCAAAGAACAGTCCACTTAGCTGATTAATTGAATAATGATTATCTTCCGAGACTATCTCAGAGCTCCTGAGATAGTCTTTTGATCTACGATTAAGAATAAGGTATACTTAGTTGAAGACACCCAGCAAGTTACTTACAAGTTATTAATTACATGATAGCAGTAACTAACTAAGTTAACTGATTAATTTAACCCATTCGTTTTACACCTCCGAGCAATCCACCTTTTTTGAATTCACCACGTTTTAATTTTAAAATTGGCCATTTAACATGTCTATTCCTTTATGTGAGCTCACTTGTAACAATGGTTCCTCTAGTGTCCTACAGATTAGTGCAGGTGATTCATGTATTCATGAAATCAATTGATTTTGTGTCAAGTGTGACCAATTATCGTGCTTAGTATCAGTTTTAGTTGAAACCTCCTACTCCCCCTCTCTAAAGTGTCAAGTGTCTCAGGTGATGTGGATCTAAAAGTGAACTAGTCGACATGCAGATAAAATTACATTTTCATATAATTTGATTGGAAGGTATGATGTTACAATACATATTATAATTACACTTTCCTGAAGTGTATGAAAGTCAGTTTTTGGAAATTGGCCCCTTTTTAAGTTTCGGGGCGAAAAACAAGCGCGTTTCTGTTTGTCACCGAATTTGGTACAAAATGGCGGTTAGATCCATTTATCTTGAAAAATAAGGTCACAAACCTCAAATGACCGTAAAAGCGTTTGTTACATAAACAAATTGTTTGCTTAAAATTGTTTAAAGCACTCGAAGATGTGTGAAATGCGCACTAAGTTAAATCTATGAGTGTCCTAAAACGTTGACGCTGTATCTACGTCAAATATTTCCCGACATTGTTCATTAATTATTTATAAAGATTCATGTTTTTAACTTTCGTCAAATCTATAAAAATCATTCTCGATTCATTATTGATCACTAAATGATTCATAACTGCTTTTTAGAATTTGCAGGGTTTGTTTTTAAATTTTTACATAATCTAAATTTCAATGTCGTTTTAAGTTTTCAATTTAAGTATTGTTTACACCATTAAAAATAGCGTAATTATTGCAATATCAAAATTTCAAGTCGAATGCATATGTGACACATTTTCAACTGTTTTATACGGTTTAATCCAGATATTCGCACAGACTGCGTTTTTTTGAAATGTGTAACGTTACTTGTCAAGGTAAATCGATTTAACTACCGACATTTTATGGGAATTTTATGGAACACAAGTAGTAAACAAAATCAATATCTTTATCGTTTTAAGTGTTTTGAAAGTGCAACTTAACCCATTAAATTATGTGAATTTATCTTCATAAAGGGAAAACTTAATGAAAACATTCGTGATAAATTATTCGGTCATTGCGTCAATGTTTATGTAATGATCTTATGTCATTATTTTGTTAAGTGTTAACAAGATAATCTTAATAATATTTCAATTGGGTCGATTTTTAAAATTTCATGTATAAGTAGGTATGAATTAGTACTTGTAATAGCAATACTACTTTCATTTCAAGTAGTTTTTTTACGAACTTCAATTTAACGCTTTAAGAGCACTTTCATTTTCATTTTAATTTTACTTTTATTTTTAAATAAAAAATAATGATGTGTCGTGATGTGACAATATTAAAAAAAAATTCAGGCGCATTTTGAAGAAATTTACAAAAATGACAAGATAGAAGTGCCCTTCAGAAACAAACTAACAAAAAATGTCGATACTCTATTATATACACGAGATAGAATAAATGCTCAAAAGTTTAGAAAAAAAATATTCCAGTGGATTTTGAGAAAATTTCCAAAAACGGACAAGTGACAAAAGTACAGCCCATTAGAGTAGATTTAGCCAAAAATGTTGTTGTACTTTATTGAGTATTGTAACAATGGAATAAATATTAATAATTTTAAAAAAAACTCTGAAACAGGTTTTGAGCAAATTTCCAAAAACCGAAAAATGACAACAGTAAACTATCCCTTTTTCACAGCCGATTTTATTAAAAACTTTATTGGGAGTTTTAAACAAAGTTTAAATTGTTTGTGATTTTTAATCTACGAGAAAAATGTAAGTACCTCATACATAAACATGTTTTCAAAAACCTCAAATTCGAAAAACCGACCCAATTACAGAAAGTAAAAACTGTAGCCATATGTGAAAACAACAATTAATAAAAAAAATTAAATAACTTTTAATGTAAAAAATACTAAAATTCGCAATAAACTTTTACGATTGTTTGAATGAAATTTTAGGTAATTTTGGAGTTTAGATTGATAGAACGACTTTTCTTCTTTAATTTGGATCCTTAAGAATAATTCTAACTTTATTATTAGGCGACTTATGTTATTGTAAAATTACACCTGGACCTGACATAAACAAATTCAGTTTTACACAAATAACTGAAATTCGAAAAATCGACCTCGTTTAGACTACTTCTCATGTATGAGTACTTCATATGAGAAAGTAAAAATGAGACAGTTTAAGTAGCTGCATATGAGAAAAATATTTTGCAGATTCATGCTCATTTTTCATATCCCGATACAATAAGTGAATTGTCGACACTTAAAATGAATATCTAAAGCACAAGATTTCTTCACAAAAAATGTTAACATACGGGGGAGTATGATAAATATTATGAAAAATGTGGGTGAAAGGACTCCCAATAGGCGGCTGTTGGAAGGAGGGTGTGTTAGTGATGAAGCATCTCGAGGGGTGTTTTTAAAAACTACCTGTTTTTTGTTTTGATGCTCAGCTGTGTTGGGTCGATGTGTTGAGTTGTTGTGTACCGAATCGGATTATCGCTGTCAACATTCCTTAGGATATTATGCAGAACCCGTTGCAAGTTCAAACAACTTTTGATGCTTGGCACGCCGCAAGGCTTTATAATAACATAAACACAGAAATTGTGCTTTAAAATTTTTAAAACGTTTTTGCATCCTATACAGTCTTTGGGAGAACACTATAGTATTTGCAAATTAATTGCTGTATTGGGCACAAATGTTAATAATTTTTGTATCTTTTGTAATCTTATTACATCGCTGCATTGAAATTTTGAGTGTATATCAAACTTGTTTTTTTTAACCGTTTGAACGTCTGTTTGAACACCCGTTTTGCTTATATCATTTTCTCTCTTAGTAAATACATACCTAAACATGTAGTTAAGCTTAGAGCTGATTTGTAGTCATTCATTCAAATGGTTTGTTGCATATTTTACAAAACTACTTTTCGACACTCTCGTTTCAACCGAGTCAAAAGTAAACTCAACTGCATATATCGAAAAATCCCTTGAGTGATTTTGAATCAAGTTTTATTTTGTTGTGGAATGTACTAAGCGTATACGAGTTCCTCCCGAACCTTACAACACTTACTTGATGCGCCCTTCAGTGAGTACCTTCTGGATTATCTCGGAAATATGGCCTGGTGGAGGTTTAATGATAACCCCAAAAAGTTATAAAGAATAGGAAAAATAGGCTCAGCGTATTAAAATTCAACAAGACTACCAAACTTAACCGTCATAGCCTATTACTACCCCCTAATCAGCCAGGCTGAATAGGCCTCATTTTCTTAGCTTTCTTAAAATTTCCTGTTGTGTTCACGAACTTCCTGCCTATCACTTGCATACTTTCATACAAGTGTAAGTGAAATTCGTAAAACAGGTGTCAACAACTAAAACTCATTTAAGATTGACTTAAGGTAGGGGGCACCAATAGGATCCTCATGATATTCTTTAACGTAATAAATGGGACGAATGGGCCAGGCGATATGAATTTAAATTTTACGACCTTCACTTCGAACTGCGAACCTCCCAGAAGCGATTTTACTCGCCAAAATTATAATTCCGGCCCATCCATGAGTCCCGTCATCAGTTGGATAGTTTGATCGCGACGCACTTGTTCACTCGATTACGGATGAACAGACATACGAACCTGATCGTATTATACATCAAATTGAGCACAACTGGCTTGTAATTAGGGCTCTGAGGGAGAAATAAATGTCGTTGCGTTGTTGTGTTTGTTTCCATTAATATTTCTCGATGTCTTGGAAATCTTTGAATTTTTACAAAATAATAAATTCACAGGTGTAAATAGATACGAACGTTGTTTATAATTCAGGGCAATATTTACACATTTAAAATAACTATGTTTCCAATATGATCTATTGTAAATAGCGTAACTTTCTCACGCGCAAATCGTATATAGGAATTAATCTGAAAAGTACTAAATAAATGATTCATTTATTATGAAAATATAAATACCTGCCTTAGTTTATTTAAGGCTTTATTTGGAAAGTGGTAAACCCAAAGGAAGATTTAATTAGGGCTCCATTATATAAAATATACATTTATTTATATTATGTGACGAAATTACAGGTGCAATTACACTCCCAGGAAGGGAAGGAGGAGTAACGAAGTACTACATGTTAATACTTACAATCCTTTGATTTCTGCATTCTAAATTTATACGGGTAAAGCTAGAAATAGGTACCTACTGTTGTACCAGACAATAAAGTAATTAATTCTCTTCTCAAGTGAAATCTACAAAATTAAAGGAAGTTACTTTTGTTATTTAAGTTATTAAAAGAATGACGTAAACTGAAAATATCGTACATACCTTCCTGAATCAATCTAAGGCGTTCAGAAATACGTTATTTGTAAACACTGTTGATACATTTAATGATCGGAATTGAATCATTTAAACATCACATGTTCTTTTCTGTCTGATCGGCACTTGTTATGCAGCTGTGAAATTTTTTGAGCTTGTTACATTTGGTTTGGATGAATTGCAAAACGGTAAATAAATGAAATTTACAATTTCTCTACTTTCTAATGCCGGTTGTAAATGTGTATTAGATAACCATTTGAAATTTTATGCATGTTGCAGGGAAGTGTTGAAAATCCATAAAGCTGTTATTTTGTAAAAATTCTGAACATCACGGATCCGTCTTTTGGGTGCTGTCAAGCGCTCTCGTTTTAGATGCTGTGAAACTTTTAAGCATCGAAAGACAGAATTTTCTAACGTTCCTGACGTATGCAAATTGTCTAGATTATTTCACATTTTCGGAATAATAAACTGATCGAATTCTACCTACCACGGGTTGTTTTGCAATTAGGTATCTGTAGCTTTCTGGTAACATACATCGTTTTCCAATTAATTTCCACTCGGTGGGCGAAAAACCTCTTCACTGCGTTTTCATCAATTTCTATCATTTGATCAAACACGTGTTGGAGTGATGAGTTTAATTTTCATCCACATCCATGCCGTATTTTTGTCCATTGTCTAATTTTTACCTATACAACCCTTGATTCATGCAACAGTGTAAAAAAGGCTTAGAATGTGCTATTATCTTCGCAATATATTATTTTGTAAATAAACAGGTCAAGATATGTTAATCGTCTGTGGACACAGCTTGGACGTAATTTCTATGTGAGACTTCACCTAATAAGTCGTTGGCGACATCCGCAAGCCACATTTACTCCTGCAGAACCTACTTTGCAGGCATAACTATCAAAACTGGTATTAAATTGACTACTTAATTAGTGAAATAGGAATCTTTCACTTATGTCGCCTATTAGATAATGTTCGTGACACCTACTAAATTAACTTAATACGTCGTATGCGACCTAATAGATATACATATTTCACCAATTTGCTACCAGCAAGTAGACTGTTCTACTTATTTGGTAATTATGTTCTTGTGTGTTAGTGGGTCTGATACCTTTGATACTACTTAATACAATATATCGCCACTTAATAGGGATTTTTCCTTCACTAAATTTTCACGTCACTATGTAGTTTGATTGCGTTAAAAGACCTCGTCTAATTTACTGAAGTATATCTCAATTTCTACACAAATAGGCAAATTAATTCGACTTTGGTGAAAAACACGTAAACTGTTAGCTGGTGTCAAACTAGCTAACAAAACTAGTCAAAGCTAGTCAAAATGTGGTGGTTCGATTCGATTGATTTGATTTTCTTCTGCACCTTTATAAGCAATATTTTCAATTGTGTGGTCGGAAACCTAAAAATTCCTGAAATAGATCCTACACCACACTGGGTCTCGCAACTGCTATCAAAATGTATCTAATGGTGCGATTGATGGTCTCCGGTATCTTTACAAGCAATATTTTTATTTGTGTGTTCGGAAATTTAAAAATTGCTGAAATGGGACCTATACTTTTTCGGGTTTTGTAACTGCCATCAAAATGTGACCGTTTGATTTGATAGATTTGATTTTTACCTTTACCTTAACGAACAATATTGTTGTAATGGTGTACACCACCACTTGATGTGGTCAAATGATGTATAAGAGTAATTTTGGTTGAAATTCGCTAGCCAGACCCATCAGCATCATCATTATCGCCTATTCTCGTCCACTGCTAGTCGGCTATTTTGCTGTTGTTAGGATTATTACTGTGTTGACAATTGTTTGTTAGTAAAGAACTGATGGATCAAAAAGACGACAAAATGGATCTTGAAGAAGCCGAAAACGTTTATTCGGAGGAAATTCAACAAGAATTTGAAGCTGTTCAAGGAAAAGTGATCCCAGATTAGTCAAGGCAGTTATATATGAAGGATGAAGGAATATGATAATTTTTTTGACAGTTCCGTGCCATAACGGCCAAATTATGCCCGCAATCGAGTGCATATAGAGACGATTATAGTGCCAAAATAAAATAATATAATTTACACAATAATCTTAAAAGTGTGTTCCTCCCATTTTGATATGTTCGATGTTGACCGCCTCATCTCCGGGCGATTTATTGTTTATCGTGTCTTTGAGGATGGTTATGAGTTCGTCCATGTTAATATCTGGGATTTCGTCGGATCGTTCATTTTTTATCTTGGGAATGTTTTGATATTTATTCAAGGTCTCATCATATTTATACGAATTTGCGTAGAACTCTTATGATATTTAAAATCTCCCATCTATTAGTTGTTGGGTGTCTATTTTTATCGTAAACATTACCTATTTGTTTTTTTCTATGTGACAGTTGTTTTCTCACTATCTTCATTCCTCTATTGTCTATTATCTTCTATTGCTTTATATATTTCTGCTGTGTTGTGTTGTCTTATGTCTCGTCTGATGGCCTTAGATATTTCTTTATTAAGTTCTCTTAGTTGTCCCACGTTCAAACTCCATACTCACCAGTAAATGGGCGGAAGAAGTTTCGACGGGACTAGGTGTTTTACGATGGGTTGACGCTAATTTTCGACGCAGTCGCCACCCCTAGAATAGGCAACCGACAATACAAACCATTGTAACACGAGTTCCCACCAAACAGCTAGCGCGTCTCCGAAATAATTCACTTTCTTCTTTCTTCCTCCATAACGTATCATGTATGTATTCTTTTATATACAAGAAAACTTCATAGTTCAATGTTTCTTATTTTTCACAGCTGATAGTTAAATAATTTCGTTTACGTAAATTACCACTTATTTGAAAATTTACCCATGTTAATCTCTTATAAGAAAAAATTGTGTAGAAACAGTTGCCATGGTTACCAAATTGTGACCTCACACTTTCCTCACGTATTGTGAACGGTCCGCATGAGCTTTTTAGTAATTAGTAATTAGCATTATATGTGCGGGAACTCATACTTTACAGTACGAAGGAGCCTAGTCTTGAAACTCTAAATGAGTACTGTAAAAAAAGTTCCCGGACGAATATCGTTATGTATTTTGTATTTTATTTCATCCTGTGTCAAATCCCGTTAAAAATTCAAAATTACTTTGCCATACGTTTTAAATCTAGTTGCGTTTGCGGAGTATCATTAGCAACGGCGTTTTGGCAATTTCTGATGCAAATTCTTCGGAAATTTTACCGATATCTGCAGAACATGTGCAAAATTAATATACAGGTATCTAAGAAGTGTAGCGAAAGGTATCAAACCCAGCTTAGCCATTTTTTCGAAAGGAATAATTGTCATTATGATGATTACTTACTATTGTTTCCATAGCAACACTTTACAGGACAAGTCCGTTTTTTGCGTCTTCCCGGACTGAAAAGTCGTCAAATTTGACACAGGATGAAATAAAGGTAGTTACAAAGCAGAGTTGCGCGATTTATACGGAAGTAGTGAATGCGCAGTGGAGCTACAATCAATGATAAACGACCTCCATAAAAAATCACTCCAAAGAGGCTTAAAAATGAACCTAAAAAAACAAAAGTAATGTCAAACTCGGAAGAACAACACATAATAACCGTTAATACAACCCAAATAGAACAGGTGAATGAATATTTATTATACTTAGGCCAGGCCATAAGAGCGGGCAAGGATAATCATGAAGCCGAAATAACACGCAGAACTCGATTAGGATGGTCGGCGTTCGGAAGACTCTCCTATATTTTAAAAAACCATACGATACCCCTTCATTTAAGAACCAAAGTATTTGATTGCTGCAAATTGCCAGTTTTAACATATGGAGCGCAGACTTGGACCTTCACCAAAGCAAATTTGAACAGAATCCGTAAAACTCAGAGGGCTATGGAAAGACATATATTGGGAATATCGCTCAAAGACAGAAAACGTAATGACTGGATAAGAAAGAAAACCAACACTGTTGACACTATAGAGAGAGCAGCATCACTAAAATGGAAATGCATAACGAACGTATCAAAGACAATCGTTGGAATTCAGAATTTGGAAAATGGCGCCCTTATGAAGGGAAAAGATCCATAGGCAGGCCACAAATGAGATGGAAAGATGATATAGTCAGACATGCAGACCTGATGTGGCAAAGAACAGGCCAAAATAGGAAGATTTGGAAAAAAATAGGGGAAGCCTATATCCAGTTATGGAAGGATAAAAATTAGGCTAAAAGAAAGAAAAGAAAAAGAGTCAATGCGGACAAATGACGGTCGCCTTCGATTCTTTGGATCGCGGTAGAAACGATTGGTAGTTAACGTCACCACGGAGCAGACAATCGACAATACAAAAACAATTGTAGAGTCCATTCACTTTAAGGAGAACCGTGGCCTTGAGTTTCACGGAGAGATACAACGTGATCAAGAAATACTGTTTAAGTTGACAATCCTAAATTTTACTTTAAAATAGTAGAACTGGAACCACTTCCGGTTGCTTGACAGCTACTTCGACGTTTAACAGTGACAGCATTGACATTTGAGCGGCGATTCAAATTTTTATTATAATAGTAGTATATTTAAGTATGAGTGGATATTGAGCTCTTTCAAACACGCGCGAGTTTTAGCCGTCGTGCTCGAAATAGAGCAAGTGCTTGAAAGAGCAGTTATCCACGAATACTTTACGCGATTTTTTTTTATTGGTACCATTTTTTATACCAAAACCAAATGCATACCCAATATGATTAATTTAAATGACACTCGGGACGCTTCGCGACGGCCCGTCGCACGTCGTTCCACCAATAGGCTCGTCCCGCTACGGCCAAAAACGCTCTGTTATTGGTTGACATGGCCGTTGTTGATACGTTTCTATGGCGACTTTAAAACACGCGGGTGCGAAAAAACCCGATTTACGCACGCCAAAGCATGTTTTAAATAGGCAAAATAGCGTACCAATAAAAAAAATATAAAAATGGTACTATTTACATTAGAACAGGATTTTTTTATTGGCATGACTTATTTTCGGAGTGCAGTTCATGACCCCATTTCTGGATGGCAATACTCCTTGGAATCCACTTTACACCAATTCGATGAAATGTTTCCTGAAGTTGTGTTCACTATTGACGTTTTTAAACAACACTGCATTCGCGTAGTTCAACGATATCTGAATATAGGCAATGTGAAGAAAGGAAAGCCACCTGGTAGACCCTCCGTACTCACCGAAAATGTGGTGCAAGACGTCAGGGCCATGTCTGCAACAAAGTCCTCGCAAATCAATTAGGAAGCTTTCCTTCCAAACAGGTTTGATCCTTATTAAAATTTCACCAATTTCCACTTATTCCTAATTTCCCGTAATCCGTTTCGTGACGTTACAGGTTTATCATACGAAAGTTGTTCCACTGTGTTGAAGAGCAAATTGAAATAGTACCACGCGTACAAATTTTCGATGGTCCAATCCCTAAATCCTCCTGACCGTCCACAACGCGTCCTGTTCTGGAACTGGTTCAATCAGGAAATGAACGATGATGACTTCCTGGAATAAAACCTTTTTTTCCGATGAAGCCTGGTTCCATCTCAATGATTATGTTAATTCTCAAAATTACAGAATTTGGTCTGGTGAAAATCCACATGCTGTTAGAACAACAACTTTACATCCTACTAAAGTTGGTGTTTGGTTGGCTGTATCGCGGCAGAGAGTAATTGGTCCTGTGTTTTTTAACTCCACAGTTAATGCTGAACGATACATTCAGCACATTCTCCAGCCATACGTTGCCCAATTAACCATAGAAAAGCGCGAAAATGGCTACTTTCAACAAGATTCGGCTCGAGCACATACGGCTCGTGCTACAATGCAATATTTTTAATTGTTTATAGTATTAAAGTTTTTGGCCATCGAGTCATAAGTACGGGAATCTGGCCAAGTAGGTCACCAGACCTGACACTTCTAGACTTTTGTTTCTTTGGGCACCTTAAAAACAAGGTGTTCAGTAATGTTTTACATACACGTGAAGAACTGGAAGCTACCATTATCGAGGAATTTGCAAATATTTCTCCTCGGGTGTTAATTAATGTCTTCGAGAGCCTAAAACGGACAGTGAATTTATGTTTAGAACATAATGGTGCTCAATTCGAGCAGTACTTTTAATTTATGAAGTCTTTTCTGGTGTGGTCTATCAATCGTAAATAAATGCACATAACCTAAAATATTTGTGTTTATTTAGCTGTCGCTGTCATGCAGAGTGCAGAGATTTCCGGTGTAGCGTTGCAAACCCTTAGCCAAAAAAAATCCTCTAGGTAGGATTCCCAACTTAAACAGTATTTCTTGATCACTCTATATATTCCGTCGGCTATGTTCGATTTCCATAGTTTCATGTAATTCACCCTCCCACCACTGCTTATACACGAATATACACGTTCGGGTCGATCGGTTTTTCGGCGATCATACCTCTCAGCGCTTCGAGCGAAGCCCGCCGTAAGAAAGCTATGCTTCCAAAAAATTATTATGCAACCAAATAAAGGAATAAAGCGCGAGTCGAAATTTATTGTAAGATTATTTGACCCTTGGATTAAAGTAAGTACCCTCAATATTTCGGGTCGAAAGTTCGCCCGCCGCAGTAATTACGCGCTGCATTGATAAAGGCGCGTTTATTATTGTTATTTATTATTTAACAGGAAAGTAAAGTTACGGCATCTACAGTAAACTTTGGGAATGTTTCGGAGAAAGTTCGACCGAATTAGGTGTAACTGGTGCACTCGTTGTGGCGCATTATGAAGGGGTTGGTCGCGCCGGTGCACGCACCGATTTGTATAAGGGCAAAGTCGCGTCACCGATTTCCCTAACACGCTGTATACATATTTATATCGATCGGAACGTGGGGGCCCTTTCACGTGGTCCACTCTGTATTCGTATAATACGTCTGATGTAGCGCGAGCGCTTCCGGCGCTTCGTGAAAAATATCCCTCATCAACTTGTTGCTCGTCGTTTTCCGTCGTTCGGCGACCGTCGGCTGTTCTCGTCTCGTCGGAGATCGTTCGGTCCGACTAAAGCCAGTCTTTTGTGAGAATCCGTCGTTTGCGGACGTTGTGTCGCTCGAGTATCCTTTTCAAGGACATTTCCCCATATTTCTGAAATACGGTGCGAGGGAGACGAGGCGAGAAGGCGAACGTTTCGTGGGGGACGCAAGTGGCGAGCCGACCGTTCCTAGTTGTTTTTAAGTAAAGACCCTATCTCGAGTGGTGCGTGCCCTGTGTGTCCGACACGTTTGTGATAACGGGAGATTATTCGGATCTGGTCGCGTCCAGAGAGTTTTGGTAAGTGTGATTGATCAACGGGTGCATGCCTGCGATGCGATACGATGCGAAGCTGGAACACACGTATATACACGATCGACGGTGTCTGCTTGTGAAAGTGCATTCGTACGGATTCGCTTCGGCCTGAATTGTTGACCATATGCTGGTGTGCCCGCGCGGTATGCTTCCTCGCTATGTGGGATATTTCGTGTGGGGGTCGGGCGAACCCCACGCGCTGCTCGGGGTGGAATTTTCCGAGCGATGTTTGTTCGCTGGGAAAATTGCGGGTTTCGTCGTCTCGCAGCGAGATAGAGAGAGACAGAGCGAGAGAGAGAGGGAGAGATTAAAATCTCGGAGACCAAACAAAGGAACGAGAGGATTCCTGAAGCGGTGGAGACACGTTCAATCGGAATTTCTCTTAAGCGCTGGCGATAAACGTTCATTAACTCGCTTATATATATATCGACCTGTGGGGTCGCTCCCGAAGACACGGGTAACGTGAAACGAGACTATGAATCATACGGAACGTTTTGAAACCTACACTACGCCCCCCCCCCCATCCCTCTTCCCCTCTCACTCTCTTTTCCGGAAATAATTTCTCGCCTAGAAACATATTAAATATCTTACTTTTACCGATGCGTAAATCCAGGCTTACCTATCGTAAAATGGGTTCGCGTTGCATAGTCCACTTAGCGTCAATTTACCTCCTGACGGCACATCTGTTCGTCCGCGTGAAATTCGTCTGCTGATTAAGTGTGATGGTCATTATTACGATCGGGACCTACATATTCGGCCGAATTAAAAGTTGCATGTGTGTGTGCGTCTATCGTCGTTAAATGCAAACGAGAAGTTGAGTTGCATGTAAATGTGACCCGAGCTTGTGAATTATTCAGAATTTATTAGGCGTACCTAATGTTCCCCGGCGGTTTTCATATAACAGTGATTAGGTAAATTTATGTAGGTAGGCCGCGCTTACAATAACCATGAGTTATACATATGTACGGCCTGAAGATTTGTCGTATCTTTAAAGGAAGGTCACAAAGGTCGAATGGCATCATGCGATATTATTAAACCTAAACACATTGATAATACTTAATAAAAATAGATAATTAAAGTCTAACTGATAACGAGACGAGTAAATAAAGCGCTAAGCGCGATATTGTGACAGCCATAAAAAGCATGAAATCGAATATTCACGTAAAAACCGCCGCCGCCGCCGTATTCGGAACTGTAATAATTTCTAAACAGGTAGTGTAATGTTGGAGCATAAATTATTTCATTCGATTTTTCTCTCATTCTCTCTCTCTCTCTCTTAACCGCCCCTCTCTGCCCCTCCCCTACCTCGTCGCAATGGCCGATACGACGTGGCGACCGGGCGGTGTGGCGCAGGGAGGCGAGGAGAGCAAGAGAGAGATGGATAGATACAGTGAGAGTGAGAGAGAGAGAGAGAGAGAGAGAGAGCGAGGAGGACAGGCTCAGACGACGGCGGTGTCGCGTCGTGCCCCGATCGGCCGCTCGAGGGAGCCACGTTCCGATCATTGCCGACTCGGTTCGTTTATATCGCAGTCACTGACCTCTGCGGTAGGAAAACGCGTTGCGTTGCGTGATACATGGGTGACGATGATCGTCATCGTGAGGCGCCATTTTAGCGAGGATTTCATCGACGATTTGAATAATCGATTTAACGTTTCTATATTTAAACCTCTTTCGAACTATCCTTTTCGTGAATTTTTAACCGGCGACCGGCGGCGCCCGTTCGATAAACTTGCTCCTCTTTCTTTCTCTCTCTCTCTCTCTCTCTCTCTCTATGTCTCTCTCTCGCTCTCGGTTACGAATCGTTTCGCTTCGATTCGATTCGACTTGTTTTCGATTCGATTTTACGATGGAGGAAAATAAATTGGGTTAACGCGATTTCGTACCGTCCGAATGTAAATATTGACGCGGGAATGGTCGAAGGTGCTCTGGTCGGTGTATTTGGTATGTGTTATGTGTGGTCGATTCGCAATGTTTTGGTCTCTATATCGAGGATGGGGGCTACCCACGCTCCTCCAAGTGGAGTGATGCGTACATTATTTATAATACAGGGAAGTCGAATTTTTCTAAGATTATCGCTGTGGCGTAGGTCTGGCAGGATTTACTTTCTCACATGGGGGGGGGTCCCATATAATAAGAGACGGTATTGTAATAGTGCTGATTTTCGGAATTTGAGATATTGGCATTTCTGGACGTTTTGAGGTCCTCTAAGTTCGAAAAACATATTTTCAGAATCGTGTCTGTGTTTGTATGTATGTGTGTGTATGTGGTCAACGTTTTCTCAGAAACTACAAGGTGACCAAAAATAACTGTTTGAGTTGGCAACACTTTTTAGAGAATTTTTTACTTGTTCTCTTGATGACCTACAACCGGATATGTTTATTTAACATAACAATCAGCGATAAGATTGTAGGTTATGTGAATAAAAATTAGCGCTTAGAAATGAAACTCGAAATACAGAATAATTTAATTAAACAGCTAAAGGTAATGCTCAAAATGCCCCCCCATTTTGGTCCAAACATAAATTAACTCTTCTTTTTAGGCTCTCGAAGATATTCACCAGCCTATTGGGGGTAATGTTTGCCACTTCCTGAACTATTGCCTCTTGCAGCTCTTCTTCAGTATGCAATATGTTCCTAAAGACATTGTCCTTCAAGAGCCCAAATAACGAAAAATCTAATGGAGTGAGATCTGGTGACTTGCTTGGCCAAATGCCCTGACTAATTACTCTGTCGCCAAAACATTATTTACTCTTGTTGGAAATATCCAATTCGACGCTCATCGTCAGTTAATTGGTTTATAAATGGCCTCAAAAGGTGTTGGATATATCTCTCCGAATTGACGGTAAAATTAAAAAATATTGGCCCATACAGCCGCGTCCTTGAGACTGCCAACCAAACACCAACTTTAACCGTGTGCAAATGTGTCTCTCTGATAGCGTAAGGATTTTCACGTGACCAAATTCTGTAATTTTGTTTATTAACATATCCGTTGAGATGAAACCAGGCTTCGTCGGAAAAGAAGGTATTGTCAAGGATATCACTATTATCTAATATTTCATTGAACCAATTGAAACATAAAACTCCCTGCTGGTGATCAGGAAGGGTTAATTTCCTTTTAAGCACAGTGGAGTAACTTCCATATGATAAACATGTAAAACCGTGAATTAGAACAACATTCTTGATCACGTTGTATAAATAGTGGAAAGTTGAAATTTTGTATTTAGGCTGGGTCCCCTGAAAACTGACCACCACATAAATTTCATCAGAATCAGTTTAGGTTGTCTTGTCATTTTTAGGTTTTTTAGATCATCTCAAAAACTGGTTCCACGTTTTTTTTAAACTTTGTATATTTATTTTACTATCCAATTCTCATTGATTGCCGTTATAAATTTTCTCGAAATCCGCATGTAGAATTGTTTTCATGCCCTATAGCATTCTACTGTGAATATTTATAAAAACATATGAGTAAGTAGTCCAATGGACACATCGCCATTTTGTCTTCTATGACAATTAAAACTCAAAAATAGGTACCTATATAATTTTAGCGATTTTTTGTCTGTGTGTAAAATTGAATCCGATCAAAAAACTGAAATAATTACCTTGTAGGCCTTTAAAAAACCTTCAAAATGAGCTGTTAAGACTAATGTTTAACTAATAATGATTCAGTTTTAGATAAGTACCTATATATTTAATTTTCGGAAACTCATCTGGAATGTTTCAGTGGCAAATAATACAATTGTGTTTCAAAATGATTGTCATCTAGTCGGCTGTGGAATTCCCATGTAAAATAAAAAGAACCCGCCTTGGGAAAATAGAAGTTTCTACTAGCTATACATAACCTCAAAATAACCTACTCAACCTCTTTTAACTTCTGGTTTTTCTCTGTCAAATGAAAACGAATTCTGAGTATTTTTCTGTATTTGTTTTGGCTCTGAAAAGAGCCGTTAATTACCAGCAGTACTGATTGCCAGTTTCACAATCAATAGAGCGCGGCACATCAAAAATTACATGCACAGAAATTCCAACGCCAACTAGATGACAATCATTTTGAAACACATTGTATAATATCGTTAAGTAAAGAAGCTCTCTTCAATCAACGAGATATATTTGAAACTAATGGAGAATAATGGTACTTTCTTGGTTTTATTATTCCCATGAGACTTTCTTGTTCATGAAAATACAATTATATGGGTACCTACTTTAATGCGCATTTCAAAGTGGGTTAATGACTTTGTAGTTAAAAGTTCATTTGACGAAATTCGTCAATTTATCACGAGTCTCCCGGTCCTATTGGAATATCCCAAGTTCCCAAAATCGCACATTGTCTTCTTTTAATACGTGGTACATAGCATTTGCCCAATTTTCGTTGGTTACTTTGGACAACGATGCAACGAGAAGCTGACATATACAGAGTGATCAAGAAATACTGTTTAAGTTGACAATCCTACCTGGAGGACTTTTTTGCCTTTTTTTTTTTTGCAACGCTACACCGGAAATCTGCACTCTGCATGACAGCGACAGCTAAATAAACACAAATATTTTAGGTTATGTGAATTTATTTACGATTGAAAGACCGCACCAGAAAAAAACTTCAGTATTTAAACGTACTGCTCGAATTGAGCACCATCTCTCGAAGACATTAACATCCGAGGAGAAATATTTGCAGCTTCCTCGATAATGGCAGCTTCCAGTTCTTCACGTGTATGTAGAACATTACTGAACACCTTGTTTTTAAGGTGCCCAAAGAAACAAAAGTCTAGAGGTGTCAGGTCTGGTGACCTACTTGGCCAGATTCCCGTACTTATGACTCGATGGCCAAAAACTTCCCGCAATTGTGGCACGAGCCGTATGTGCTCGAGCCGAATCTTGTTGAAGGTAGCCATCTACGGTTAATTGGGCAACGAATGGCTGGAGAATGTGCTGAATGTATCATTCAGAATTAACTGTTAAACTGTTAAAAAACACAGAACCAATTACTCTCTGCCGCGATACAGCCAGCCAAACACCAACTTTAGTAGGATGTAAAGTTGTTCTAACAGCATGTGGATTTTCACCAGACCAAATTCTGTAATTTTGAGAATTAACATAGCCATTGAGATGGAACCAGGCTTCATCGGAAAAAAAGGCCTTATCCAGGATGTCATCATTGTTCATTTCCTGATTGAACCAGTTACAGAACAGGACGCGTTGTGGACGGTCAAGAGGATTTAGAGATTGGACCATCGAAAATTTGTATGGGTGCTATTTTAATTTGCTCTTCAACACAGTGGAACAACCTCCATGTGATAAACCTGTAAAGTTACGAAACGGAATACGGGAAATTAGGAATAAGTGGAAATTGGTGAACTTGTAGTAAGGATCAAACCTGTTTGGAGGGAAAGCTTCCTAATCGATTTGCGAGGACTTTGTTGCAGACGGGGTCCTGACGTCTTGCACCACATTTTCGGTGAGTACGGAGGGTCTACCAGATGGCTTTTCTTTCTTCACATTGCCTGTATTCAAATATCGTTGATCTACGCGAATGCAGTGTTGTTTAAAAACGTCGATAGTGAACACGACTTCAGGAAACATTTAATCGAATTGGTGCAAAGTGGATTCCAATGAGTATTGCCATCCAGAAATGGGGTCATGAACTGCTCTCCGAAAATAGGCCATGCCAATAAAAATGTCTTGTTCTAATGTAAATAGTACCATTTTTATAATAAAATTTTGAATCGCCGCTCAAGTGTCATTGCTGTCACTGTTAAACGTCGAAGTAGCTGTCAAGCAACCGGAAGTGGTTCCAATTCTACCATTTTGAAGTAAAATTTAGGATTGCCAACTTAAACAGTATTTCTTGATCACGTTGTATCATCAAATTTAAAAGTATTTTCGCTTTTAGCAACGTCTCCTCTCACTCGAGCCCAGATGAGCTCTATAAGATTTAGTCGAAAATGCTACGGAGATACTCTAATATAATTTTTCCTTCTTTCTTAGGCATTTCGTCTCCAACTTACCTTTTAAAATTCGCTTGATGTTGCCGCGCAATAAATTACACTTGTTGTTTTAACATATCCTCGGAAGCGAGACTCTTCTGCTGTAACCAATCAGTTATATTTACTTTCTTACTTAATGAGGTAGGCAATGCTTCCACAAGCATTAACAATATATCATTTTCTGATTCACTCCTATTCATTGTCTTTAAGGACCATCGTCCGTACATTGGAGCTACAAGTGTTCGTTCAATGTTCTGATCCACAAAATGGCGTTAGAACTAACGTTTGTCAACATTACTTTCGATATTGGAATGTATCCGTCTGTTGTCGGTTTTTAGAAGAAGCATCAATGGAGTCGACGCCAATGTCGATGCGCGGACCACATTTTGGCCGAGATTAAGTATCTTTGCGGCTGCCGCAAGAGATGACCTAATTGGAAAAAATGACTATAGGTCAAGAATTGTGGACAAATGATATTGTACTGGAATTTCTGGAATTATATCAGGCACAGTTTGTCTTGTGTAATCCTACAATTTGGAACCAGAAAAACCGTTGCGAATTCAAGAAACAACAATTTGCCTTTCGACTATATCGAAAGAGCTGACAAGAATCCATCCGTTCTTGGTGAATATGATATAATGACCAGTTTGTTTGGATAAGGCACCAACGGCGATCATGGCGTAAGAGATTTACGTTGGCTCTATTACGAATACAACTGAATAGTTGGCTTCAAAGTGTGGGCGCTCTCTCAAAACTATGAGCCAACTTTGGCACCATTGTGAGGGCCCGGAGTATTAATGAATTACTTGAAATGCTTCTTTCGGGACAAGTTCTCTTTCTTCCAAATTGCGTGACCGATCATTTCGATTCGTGGCACCAACCCAACTACCAATAATTTTACTTGCAAATATTATTATTTATTTTACCTGTATGTACAGGGGGTGTATAAATTGGCGGAAAATGTACATGTGACGACATTTCTTGCATAAACCTTAATACTAAAATGCAATCTTACGTCCTTGCGAGGTGATTATCGATTAAATTTTTCAAGTCTCAAGAATCGTTAATAATATCATGAGGTGAAGATTGCTTAATTTTGAATAACATTCTGCGTGTGTAAATAGATATCTTTGTCGCTTGAAAGTATAGTTTTAACACTCATTCTACTATCTATTTCCCTTATTGACGTGTGAAAATTACATGTGGCAATATGGTCATTCATAGTTCCTGTGATACTGTAAAAATAAATATTTTTACGGAGACACTTTCAATTTCTGGTACATCAAAATCTAATGAATGCCACTTCATTTATTGAGTATATTTACATGGTGTTCAAGTTCTACAATGGAAATGCTTATGTGGCGAAACAAGAGTATTGTGCAAGTTTTCCAAATCGAAGACATCCCAGTGGAAATGTATTCTGAACGTTGGATCAACGTCTTTTCGAATCTGGTTCGTTTCTTTCAATTAAATACAGGTCGACCATTGCAAAGGACTCTTAGTTCAATTCGAAGAGCAAGTTTTAGAAGATTCATCCATTAGCATTTTCGTGCAAATTCCTGAAAATAATGACTTTGGAGCGATAAATGCATGTTTAACACACATGGTACGTTCCATGCCCATAGCAGTGATTATTGGGCCGAGGAGAATTCGTAAACTAGTCTTGAATATGGTCATCAAAGATTTTCCATTAACATATGAATGGGCATAATCAATCACAGAAGTGTTGGACCCGTTTATTTGTCTGGTCGTTTTAATGCAAATGAGTACTTGTTTTGGAACAAGTAATCGATGAAGTGCCACTATTCAGTATGCTGTACAGGCATGATGATGCCGATGCTCATTATTCTCGTCATGTAAGAGAATACTTGGACGAATGTTTTGCAAAAGGATGAATTGGTCGCGGCGATTCCATCTTATTGCCCACGAGATCCCTTGAATTTAATCCCCTGGATGCTTTGTATGGGGTTTTAGCAAGCAAATAGTTTATACAACTCCTCCATTGAATTTCAAAATATTCGAGCCCAGTTATCCCAGAAAGATTGGTGAAAGTGATTCAAACAGTACCAAGAGGGTATTTTTGATACATAGACATAGATTTTTCGCCGAATCACACGTTCGTTGAATATAACATCGCAATATCAAACGAAACCAAATGTTAGTTTTGATAGAACTTTCAACTAATTCATTTGTATAAAGATAATTTTCACAACAAATAATAGGTATTAAACAATTTGTATTGTGATTGAAAAAATGTATGATCTGATATGTTTCAAGTGAAATTTGCCCACTGATTTGGTTTTGTGTCATATTTGCAATTCGCTCGTTCAGTTGAACATATTTAGTTAGGGTCATTAGAACATCAATTTGTAATTCAATTATATGTATACATAATCGGCCCATTCTTTTGAAATTGAATACAAAAATATTCAGGTTGTTTTTATTTACATACTTTTTCATTAAGACGAGAACACTATTCATTTTACCCATTGTAGCATGTCACGTTGTGTATCTTCCATTTTAAAATGTTGCATGTAAAAGGTTAGTAAGTAGAAAAGATTCCTACTACGGAGTTAAACGTTCACACTTTATACATACCTACATACAACTGGCCTTCAGTCGTGTAGTGCTTATTAGGTTGGGATTCCTGTTCCCTTTTTTGGAAGCCATTAAATGAAGGTAATATTGATTTCTAACCTAACAAACAGGTAAATGAAAGGTGCACAAAAACATATAAATGATGCTCTTGTGTTGCATTTTATAAATGATCATTTTCTTCAATATCAGTTTTGGGTTAAGATGATTTAGGACTTTTATTATTCAATATCTCTGAATGATATGCTGCATCGTCAGAAACAATAACGCTGGGTTTATCCAATCTTGTTATTAATTTCCGTGAGTCGTATAGTGAGCATTCCTGTGTTGCAGATTTACATACATTTTGATGGATTAACATTCGGATTAATTATAAAAACTTCAGAATTACTTGCATGGAGTATTTATGCAGCTTACCTTCATCGCTATATTTTTAAGCCATGTATCATCATTAAATTATAATTTAAAGTATAAAGTGTTTTATCAATCATATCAATGTTTTATCCAAATGAAAATTTTTTTTTATCACCTATTAAAATCGTCTTTATAATTGCATTCGACGTACGACAAGTAGCGAGTTCTTTTTTCCAATACAGAATGTAACAGACTTTTCATAATAAAGCCGTACACGAATATACAGCCTGTAATAAATGATATGCCGACCCGAGAACCGTTACATTTGCTAGCTCTTCTGCATTTTCTTCGGCTTGCAAATTTGCATTTACAGAAAGTCGTTTTATGACATAGAACAACGTGTCCGTGGCTCGTCGTCGGGCTCCTCCCTTTCCCCCATTCTGCAGCGTAGTGTTGTGCAATCAACAACACATGTTACCGACAATCACAGGAATCGTCGAATTTGTCAAATTCATCCACTCAAACTGATCTGTTCTACCTGTTTGATTTAAATACAAATTGGTTGGCGTGCTAGGACTGTGAGCTGTACTCTTTATCAAATTTAACCTAACCTTTTAAGTATATATCGGTCATTACCTTAGTTACAGGTAGATTGTTCTATGAGAGGGTTTATATGTGTTTCGACCATACTCTCTTTTGGTTACTAAGGACACAAATTCAGACGACAGATAACGCAACAAAAATTTCAGCATCGGGAAAAACGTGAAGCACATTTATGATTTTATAGTATTTATATACCAGTTTATACTATTTTTATCCTAACTTATTTTATTAGCCGCACATTTTGTTTATATACATAGAAGCATCAGAGCCAAATTGGATTGGCTGTCCCGGATTTGGCTCGACTAAAGTTGAAAATATCACTACCACTCCGGAATGTGCGCCTAGTATTACAAATTTGCCTTTACATAAATCATATGAAAATTTTTTTTGATAAGTCGTTTTAAATTCACAATTACATACTAAAAAAATTTAAAGGTCAAGTAGAACAACTTTCAATGCATGTCATCAATGAAAAGACGGACGTTGTTGCCCAAAGTTTTCAAATAGTAATGAGATCACGTATAACTAACCCTAACCTTACTTTTCATTTGGCAATAAATGCACAAGTATTCGGTAATCAATTCATATGTGATCCACAAATATGTTCTCTAAGGAACAGTTAGTAAATGTATTAGTTTTTCTGATTGTACTTAACGCAAACTATAAAATTAAAATTACGAACGAAAAACTAAACGACACCGGTGAATGTGACCTAACTTAGGACGACAAGACAACATTACGCAATGTTGCCAACATTAAATTGGCGCGCCAATTTGAATATTCGTATAGGGTTGTACACCTGCCACCTGCTACAGTTGATGTGTAGGTATATATAAAATGATAATAACGTCCAAAGAAGAAGACAGTGTTAAGGAAAGGTGGTGCTAAAGTTAGATCTAAACTGTGGTCCACACTACAGGATATTGTAAAATTTCGGGGGAAATCCGCATTATTTTAACACTGTAGTCAATTAAACATTAATTTTGATTAAATTTCAGCGATATGCTACTATTGCTGAAGAGTCAACCTAGAATTCAAAAAAAAATTATCCGAGTCGGACAAGCCACTCAAACACAAATCGATATCTGGTGATGCGTTAATTTTTATGGGGTGTGTACATTAATTGTATACTGTGTGTCGCAATTAAGATCATGGCATCCCCATATTTTCGCTATTTGGAGAAATACAGATTTTAATTTAATTTTGCAGTCATAGAGGTTAGGTTAGATGAAATTTGTGCCAGAATAAGGCAAGTGTATCAAGAGACAACATATGTGGACGAGTGGCTGAACAGAGCCATAAAAAAAAATTAAAAAATGTATTCGAATAAGACTAGTTCAGAGAAATCGTATTTGATAGTTAATTGTCTCTATTGAAAATTATTGTTTGTACTTTTTTCTGAATGTATTGAATTGCCAAAAATCGTTTTCTCGTAAGATTAAACTACTTATTCTTTTGTTAATGCTATCTATTTTGCTGAAATATTTGAATACTTGTTTGCTCTATTAAATTAACAATATTTCATGTTTTTACTTTCCATGGCATGCTAAATATCAATTTAAAAAATATACGTAATAATTTTGTGTAGAATAATGAAAAATGTGAATTTTTTTCATGAAACTGCTCTGTATATTTCCTTCATATAGCGAAACTATGGGGACGTTCGTCTTAAGGTACCCTTACACGGCGTGTGGAGTGACGCGCCTGGCGTGTGGAATGACGAGCCGCACGCCGTGTGAGCGGGTCGGCGCGACACGCTTCACGCGGCATGCCGAGTCCCATCTACTAGCGGTAAAATTCCTCACTCCAAAGAAAACGCGCCGCATGCAAAGCGAAGAGAGGCTGGTGTATGCACACTTTTGGGGCACGAAACTTTTCAATCTACAGGCCGTGAGATCGCAGTTGCACAGACGCGCATCGGCGTGTCACTTTACAGTTGTCACGCCAGTGAAGAATTTTACCGCTAGTAGACGGGACTCGGCACGCCGCGTGAAGCGTGTCGCGCCGACCCGCTCACACGGCGTGCGGCTCGTCGTTCCACACGCCAGGCGCGTCACTCCACACGCCGTGTAAGGGTACCTTTAAATGCGACACACTGTATAAGACGTCTCCTGGTCACTTGTATCGAACTTGTTTTACTTTACGTGTACTATAAATATTTGTTCGAACTGAACCTGTTTGTTTCTGATTCATGAATTTTAATCTGGCCAGCAAAAATTACAATTATATTTTATTCCTTGACCTCAAAATGATCTCTACGATATTTGCCCGCCTGCTTAATCCACGCTTAGCTATGCAAAGAAAAAAAAAACTTGTGAACTTATGAATCACGACTATCATGAGCACTCTATCTTTATTTTTTGTTGTTTTCGTTACGAGACACCTTACCGAAAGAATTCCGGTTAATCACGTATGTATGCACAGCGATTATATTAAATTGTTTGTAGAGAACGTACATGGCTTATCGGAAATAAAAACTAGTCGCTCTCCAAGGTTAAATGGAGGAGCGATCGAAACGAAAACCATTCACATGGGAATTGATAATGTCGAGTGTTTTTTTTCGGTTTCTTTAATTAGACACGAACTTATCGATAAATATTGATTTGTGTCAATGGCGATTTCGCCAATTTCTAATGCATTCTGGCTTGTTTGTACTCGCCGCATACCGAACAAGCACGGATTCATAGAAAACGAACATAATATGTAAATACCTACGTCGGTCGCGTTTTGTTAATCAAAATAGCTAGTCACAGCTGCTTTAAATTTAGGGTATATGGGGAACGGTGCAGCGTTATTTAAAAAATTTTAGCGTCATCGGCGTGTTTCGACAATGAAATGAAACGTCCTGTCGGAGAAATCTAAAAATAAACCAATAGTAATATGTATACATACGTACGTCAATTCCCTGGAGTGGAAGTGACTGCTCACAAATTTAATGCTATATATTTTTTTTTATTCAGATATTAACAGTGTCGTGATATCCAAACTCATTTTCGGTTATCGTACGTATTTATTTTTATTGAATCGTTATAATTATTATCTTTGCAGTATTACAAAAATGATCTCAATGCAAAAGTATTTCTAAATGTACTGTGATAAATAACCAAGCTTTTATCAAATGCGTAATTTTTTTATGAGTAAGTCGATTGTTTCATGGTTATCTCATGCAGTTATTCTTTATGTCCCTTTGAATTTATTTCAATTATAGCTGACGTGGAAACATTTCTGTAGTTTCGTTTAAAACAAAGCTAATTTATTAGCTTGTTTATAACTGCTCGGTATTAATAAATCTTTACTTATCTTAAGAGATAGTGAGAGGGTATTATAATATGAGACCTGATTTAAACGTCGTGGCATTTCATAAGTTCGTACTTGTTATCAAAATATTTTAATAGATAGGACGATCCTTTTTTATTTATATTCATAACATTATCGGTTTTATTTATTTGATTGCATCCAGTTGTGAGTGTTTCACATTCTCTGGCCTATTTTTAGATTTCTGGAAAATTTGTCGCACCAGGACACTGACTCGCTTCTTATTTACCAAGTTATTTTCAGCACATTGTCAAAACCAATTAAGTATTCGATTAACAGCCATTTTTGAAATTCTCACCTCCATTTCGAAGGTAGGTGAAGCTTCACAATAGTACGTGTTTTTAATGGTATAACTTGATTAAGAAAGCCGCCCACACTTGACGATTTCGTTAAAATATTCTCTTCACTCGCCCACACCATCACGGGTGTACGAGACACGCCGACGGAAAATTGATGTCGATTCCTTTTTCCCCGGCGGTTATTACGTTTTTTATTGGCGACTGCGTGTATGTCCGATACTGGCTTTGATATCAGTTGAGATTAATTTAACATTCAAGAACGTTTTTTAATTAACCCAATTCATTTCCTTTTTGTTGTTTAAAATTAGTATTCTGGGGGTCACGTAGGGAAATGAGGTTATGGTCTGGGAACATTGAAGTAAATTATGGATTTTGGAGTTATAAGTAGCTGGAGAAACTTTCCAGGTATCGACTGTTTATCTTTGTAGTAATGGGACTCCCCTGTAACTAATTTCACTGGTATAAGAAGTTCCGTGGCTGTTGGACATCACGTTCCACATTCGTTCTCTTATCTCAGTTTTACCATGTTCAGTATATTTTCCCAAGTTTTGAGACTGTATTATCAGAGGGATTATCGACGTTGTATTCCGGCTTTATCATATCTTTCTCTTTCAGCGATTATCCCACTCTTCCTGTTACTAAATTCTTCCACTTCTGGTCCATGCTAGTGTGCTTACTTAGCTTAACTTCTGCCTTTTTCCTCGGAAAGTCGACATGTGGGGGCCACACCTCATTTTGTCTTCACGTATGACTCCCAGTAATTTTTGCGCAATGATCTTTAAGTTATATCAGTTTTACACTTCACTGTTACCGTTTGAGTATTTCTTTGGTCAATGGAGAACGTTGTCCCGAACCTAAAAGTTGGCCTTTTGAAAGCCGAACTTCGAGTATTTTCTCATTTGGTTTCTTGGGTTAGCTTATACCCAAAATCCACATCCCCTGAGACTGACATCACACCACAACGAGCTTGAGATTAGACCTTTGCGGTTAGGTATCCTCTTTTATCTTCTAAACCCGGGCTGGGCTGTCTGCCCCTTGCTTCTTTTCCCTTCTTTATTTTCCTTGTCTTCTTTGTTCTTCTCATATTTCCCTCTTGTTTCTTGCTGTTTCTACTGTTCTTCTTATCTTGTCTTCTGTTTCTTCTTCCTTATTCGTCGTCCTCCGATGGTAGTAGCGCTAGTCTTGGTCTCTTCACTTTTGAATTTTCCTCTTCGTCGTAGTCGATGGTCTTCCTTATTAACGGGTTTTGGTGCGTCTCCATTCTTCTTATTGTCTTCCTCGTCCAGTCCCTGATTTCTTTTCCGATGGTTTTCATCCCTAAGTCCATCCGTAGTTGCTCGTTCCTCATGTACCATGGTGCGTCCGTCATCTTCCTCATTGCCTGGTTCTGTATCACTTCTAGCTTCTTGATGTTGGTGTCCGCTGTTTGTCCCCATGCTGCTGCTCCGTATAATATATTTGGCTTGATGCTTGCTTCATAGATCCTCTTCTTTATTCCTAGTTGTAGCTTGCTTCCTCGTCCTATCATTGGTCCCAGTTGATTTAGTCTCCGCTTTGCCTTCTTCGCTGTCTCCTCGATATGTTTTCCCCATGTTAGTCTCTTGTCGATGTGTATTCCTAGATGTTTGACGTCGTTGCTCCATTAGATCTCCTTGTCACTCACTTTGATTTTCATGTTCGGTCCTTTTATCTTCTTTCCTATGCATATCGCATATCGCTCTTCTCCGGGTTGATCCTTACCTTCCATTTCTTCGTCCACTCTTCCATCTTGTCAACTTCCCTCTGTAGATATTCCGCTGCTTTCGTTGGGTGTAGTGATGTCGCCGTGTCGTCCGCGTAGATGTATGTCCTCGTGTGCCCTCCTAAGTCCTTCCTGGGTATGTCGCTCTTGTAGATGTTGTATAGTTCTGGTGCCAGTATGGATCCTTGTGGTACTCCTGCTTCGATTGTCCTCGTAGTTGATGTTTCTTCTCCAATCTTGATCGTGAATGTTCTCTTCTTCAAGTAATCCTGTGTCATCTGGGTGTGCGCCTTTCCGAATCCTAGTTGGTCCATCTTTGCTATCAGTCCGTTGTGCCATATCCTGTCGAATGCTTTCTCCACATTGAATAATATACACGTCGTCCTCTTCTGGTTGATGTCCTCGATCGCCTCCTCCATTAGTCGTACTACTTAATCCTCCGTTGAGTGTCTTTCTCTGAATTCGCATTGCTCGTCCGGGATGATGTCCGATCTTCGTTCTTCTTCCTTTATCCTCCAACGTATGACTTTCTCCATAATTTTTCCTATGCTGCTCAGTAACGTGATGGGTCGGTAGTTTTGTGGTAGTTTCCTATCCTTTCCTGGTTTCGGTGTCATGATGACTTCTCGTAGTTTCCATTGCTCCGGGTAATATCGCCTCTTCATCGCCGCGTTGATGGTCCTTGCTATCCTTTCGGTAGTTCCTTCAGCATTTTGTTCGTTATCCTGTCGTGTCCTGGTGCCTTCCTTGGGTGCAGATTCTGGATGATTTCCGTGATCTCCTCGGGCGTGGTCCTCTTCAATTCGCGGTCACTTTTCTCGTCCTCTATGTTCCTCGCCCCCCTGTCGATGTCTTCTTCGAATTCGGTTTCTTGTCCCAGGTACGTGTTCAGTGTGAATTGTTGCTCCATTGCGTCCGCGAATACTTCTTCTCGTCCGTCCGGTATTTTTGTCCATTTTTTCCTGGTAAAGGTCCTGTGGTGGTTGGGTTTCTTAAGCTCATCCTTCGCATTATCTTCCAGTGCGTTCCTTGTTCCTCTTCCATTTCTTCCTGTGCTCTTGTAGTTCCGTCCTGATTTCCGTGTTTAGCCTGTTGATGCGTCTTCTTATTTCTGGGTCGTAGTTTATTCCTTATCTACTCTTCTCTCTGTTTCTCAGCCGTATCTTCCTCTTCAGTACCCCTGGGATGTCTCGTGTGTATATGGTCCGTCTTATAATAGACCTTTGCGGTGTCGATGAGGGGGTAGTATATAGAAGTGCTGCTCCCGTCAGAGTTGCTAGATTTACACGCAAGTTGTGCATGCGCATTAGGTATAGAGAAAGGGGCCGGTTCTTGATTGGCGAAAACTGCGGCGCGAACCTAAACTTTTCGGATTTGTACCGCGATCCGACCAATCGAAGCCGGCCGTTACTCGTCCGGTACTGCGCATGCACCACTTGCGTGTAAATCTAGCAACACTGGCTCCCATATCCTGGTATGAACGTTTTTTACCTGTATTCGTTCACCGAGAGTTAAATACGCGACTTTACCGGTGAGGATTTGTCCCCGCAGTCATTCTTTTGATTGCCAGTTATTTATTTACATTAATATACTGATAAAATCAAATCTGTTCGAATGTGTAAATATATTGACCTACTATTATGCAACCAATGTTTTTGTGGCCTTTTCTCATTGAACATATGTTGCAAGATATGTTTTAAGTGTTGTATATGGGAACGCGGTAATAATACCGTTAGTCTCACTGAATGTGGATGTTCATCTAATTCCTTTATGACATTGCTCATTGGCATCGACGAGTACAATATCATATTTTTCTTTTTCTTGATTTAAATTTTATGACGGAAACCATTCATTTGATTTAATTACGACAAATGAATAAACAATCGCAATACGTTGAGCAAGAGAGATGATAATTTTTCAATTAATTTTTTTTCACCAGATATACAATTAACGATCTTTACCATTTCACTCGAACAATGAAAATTCGTAACGCTCTTGGGCTTAATTGAAATTTTATCTTACGTAAGTAAGCTTATCTTAAGTGTTCCCTGTGACCGGTTAAGCTTATCTCAGTGGGTGTAAAAATCTTTGATTATCAGTAAGTGAACGTGATTTTGACGTAAATTCAAACTACCATACTAAATCTATTTGTTTACCTCCAAACTTTAATCTTTCCAATTGTATCCGCTCTATAAGATTGCGCCATGTTTCATTAAATTGAACTTAATTGAAATGTTATCTGCGATGTAAAAAAAATGATTCAGTCCAAGAATGATTTAGGTTTACCAAATGCAATACTCATACGAATGTTTTTATAATACTGAATCAATTAGGCTGATATTAACTAAACGGCTCCTTTACTTTAATAACAATTTTAATAAAACAGCTTTAAAAATAAAACTCAATAACTTAAACAATAATAAAAAAACAACTTTATACCCTGCAGTGTTCTTTTAATCAGTTGCACGGTCAGTGATAAAAAATAACTTAATAAAATCTATTTAGGATCGGTATTAATAGAAGTATATAAACTGGCCTTTCTTAAAGAGAATGTAACAATCAAATAGACAAAATGCATTAAAAGGTAAAAAGTAATTACCTTAAGAAACGTTTTATTGTGTACTACTGCAAGAAAAGCAAAGCATGCGCACTTGCAGGCATTAACTTGAACTCTCACTGCTATAACGTTTTACGTTTAATGTATACACAAGGTATTATTCCTGCATCCTTAAGGTATCCCTGATTAAAGAAATGTTTGTGAAAGCAACAGTGAAATATTATATTGTCAACCGACTTTAGCAATCGTGTAAAATTTCATCAGTAGGTTATGCCAGAAACTGCATTAAATAAAGAATGCAAGATTGAGGACAAATTCCAAATATTGTGAATTAGAGAGAGGCAAGTAAGGAGTTGGATAGAACGGAATGTAAGTTCATTAATCCGTAAGCGTAATTATAGAACTTAATCGCTAACATTCTCCTCTAAATTGATATATTCAGGTCTATTCAGTGAGTCTCTCGTCATAAAGATCGTTAGAGGTTAAGACGGTTGTTCTCTGTATTGTCTCTTGGTTCGATCGGAATTGGCTAGCGCGCGCTTCAATAGAGAAAAACGGGTAATAGGTGGGGTATTCGTTATTTCTCTATACCCAGTAAATCGAGCAGAGAATCGAACAGATATCTCTTCAATTGTTACTACTAGAGATATTGTTACGGATATCATTCCAATTGTAGGCTAGGTAATTAAAGCAGTTTTTAGTGTTTATATCCAGGTTTCTTTAAGTATTTTAACTGCTATTCGTGATGAGTAATGCATACGAAACGGTTCCGATTTTCGTATTTATTAATTTCAAAATTAGTCGTTATGCATTGCTAGTAATCACTCTTTCCGAGATAGGAAAGACGTGACGGAGTAGAAAGGTTGTACGGCAAATACAACTCCGACGTGTGTTAAAAACCAGTTGTCGGGACATTTCCATTTTAAATTTATCGCAAATGAACCGACTAAAAGATTATTAGTAAAAAACCAGTTTTACTTTTATTGTTGGAACAACACTACGTTGATTCATTCTTTATGTAAAATGTCGGTTAAACTCTATATTGGGAAATCCTGTCTTAAAACGGACGTAGACGAGTCCGACCACGAACCTCATCTACATAAATTACCATTCGAGGGTACGATTAAGGAGATACGGCGATAATAACTGATAATCGGCTCAGAGGAAATCGGCCACGATAGGAGAGTTTTATATTTTTTCGAATCGAATCGCATCTATTACGATCGATCTTCCATCGTGGCGGAACTCGTCTTGTGTCCGAATTGCTTCCGGTCGAAACTTGTTTCTTGCAATCAGTGAAACGGACCAGATGCGCCCCAGACTGCTTCCATCGATAAAGTTTCATAGTCGAGGCACCAAGAGAAAGAGAGAGATATTTATTCGTTCGTGCGACCAGCGCGGTTCGAAAAAGGACGACCTTATAGACTAGGAAAATTAGAAAATAAAATACCTTGTTTAGGACTGTGAAATATCCAGGTATCTGAGAGGCGTTTTAGGTAATATTGAGCTATAGGAAACGGTTCTACCGTTTTCCTGCGATGGTGTGGGTTATATCTTTTATTATTAACAATTTGGTACAAAAAAATCCACATTTTTGCTATTAGTATCACCTATCATTGCAAAGGTTATATCTAATAAAAATTTCATCGTTTGAAACACACAACCTTTAAAATGGCGTTTTATAAATATTGATATATTAATTTGTTGCTTAGACATTAATAAAAATTATTAATAAATCTTTAAAAGATTCACTTACCAACTGTGTTAAATACGCGAAAATGTGTCTTGTGGTGCTACAAATTTCAGATCGATCCATCAAATAGTTTAAATTTTATTCCATTTGTTTATCCCTTTTTTGCAGTAATATAAGTCAGAAAATACACCAACTGTACACATACCATAAGAAAGGAGAGCTAACTTATCGATATGAATTAAAAAAAGTAAACAAAAAAAACGTTCTATTGCAAAATCCTTACAAAAATATTAACGTTTTTAACTATAAACATTTAAGGATAACTTTTTCCCTATTGCTCAAAAATAAAATATTTCTCCGTATTTGGAAACCTGGCATTTTTACACTATTTAAAAAAAATCTGGGTCAATTATATAGTATTTGTGTAATTCAGAGGTTCCCAAACTTTTTTTGGTCATAGACCCCTTTCAAAATTTAGCTGGTTCCGGTGGACCCCCTGCAGCTACATTTCTACCATATTTCCAAAACTCGACAAAAAATGCGAAGATTGTATCTAAATATGGAAATTTGAGTTGCGGCTGAGTTCTAACCAACAATTAATAGTTTACTAAAAAAAGTGAGAATTTATTGGTAAATTAACTAATTGATTGTGCTGTGAGTGGTCAAATGTCAAAAAAGTATAGTTGGCCAATCAAAAAAGTGATTCCAGCCAACTTTAATTTTTTGACATCTACTCACAGCACAAGGAACCAACCAATTCTCATTTATTTCATTTTGAAAACACCCCATTCGGAGTGGTAAAAATAAAAATAAAAATAAATACCTGGTCAATAATATGCAAGTTTTTACAACAGTCGCTGAGCTTTTTAAAATATTATCTGCCTACATTGATAGATGAATTCAAGCCAACATTTTAGTTCTTCACTATCGAAAGAAGATAAATTTTCGTGGACCCCCGTTTACGTAGTGAACCCCCATTTTTTTGCCATGCCAACGTAGACCCCCGTCGAGTTTCCCGTGGACCCCAGGGGGTCCACCTGGACCACTTTGGGAACCTATGGTGTAATTTATGAATGATATTTTTTTGTTACTTAAAATCAAATACCATTTCAGGTGATAATTCGAACACTGAAAACAATATTAAATATAAAATGCTATTGTAAAATGTTATACATAATTTGTATATAGGTACATATACATATTTTGTTTTTACAGATGCCTGTAAAAATAAAATGTACAAAATTTAAATAAACCACATATCCTGTCTTTGCCAATAAAAATACCAAAAAAATATTAATATTTTGGGAAAAATATTTTTATTATTATAGCGTTAATTATTAAATAAATTAATGCAATATTTCTAAATAGTAAAAAATATTACCTCGTAAATAAGTTTTGAGGTTTTATTAAATTGAGTAAAAGAAATCAAGTAAAAATAGAAATAAAAGAGATTGACTTATTTTTCGTATAAAAGTTAGTGTAATAAAAATGTAATAATACTTTTTTTATGAAAATTAGTTCTTAATGAAAATGCTATTCTAACGATAACGAAAAATTAAAAAATTATGATTAATTTGGAAAAAAAACATTTTTTTATTTGTTTAAACAAATTACACTGTTTATTTATGAATAAAATAATAAACAAATTTTATATTTGTAATGTACGCAAAGAGTACACTCAAATTAAAAACATATATTAAAATCGATCAATTAGATCCAAACATATAGAATATTGCTTGAGATTGAAGAGGCTTTTTCATTTTTTCATCTCTTAAATTTATAAGTTCCCCCTCCACACTTTCCGACTTCATCGAGGATCTCGTTAAAGAGCAAATTATTAAAAACATTAATTAAATTTAACAGTTTGTCGTAAGTTGTGAACCCTTGCCTTCAAAATGGCGCTAGTTAGGTTTCTTAATAATTATAAAAAAATTATTTATGGATTAAAAAAATGCTAACTGCCCCAAATTGACCTAGAACTTTTTTTTAAAATTCGTGTGAAAATGCCAACTATCCGAATATGAAAAAAAATATTTTAGAGTAATAGTGAAAAATTTATTCTTAAAAGTTTGAAATTAAAAATGTTAATATTTTTGTACAATGTTTTTGCAATGGAAAAAACGATTTTTTTTTACTGTTTCTGATTCATATTTTTAGTTTAACTCTCCTTCTTTCTTATGGTATGTGTACAGTTGCTGTATCTTTATTATTTTCTGACTTATGTTATTGCAAAAAAGGGATAAACAAATGGAATAAACTATTTAATGGAACGATCTGAAATTTTGAGGGTTCATGAAGTACCATAAGACTCACATTTTCGCGTATTTAACATACATAGTTGTAAGTTTTAAAGATTTATTATTAATTTTTATTTCTTCCTTATTTTTCAAATTTCTCAGCAACAAATTATTTCTTCAATATTTTTATAACTCGTTTCATGTTTCAAACGATGATTACCTACTTAGAACTTTTTATTGGATATAAACTTTTGCAATGATGGGTGATAAGGGCGAAAATTTGGATTTTTTTGCACTTAATTGTTAAAAAATATTACCGAATCTCATGTAGGAAAGTGGTAGAATCTCTTCCTATATGTCACTATTATCTAAAACGCTTCTCAGATACCTGGATATTTCACAGTCCTGTTAATGTTCTATTTCCCTGGTCTATTACGGCTTATACTCTGGTCGTCGGATCTTTAAACGAGCGTCATCGTTCCAGGGCCTCCGTCCCGAAATAAAACGTGCCGTAAACCATTCTCGATCAGGGGCGTTGCAAATTCTTTCGTCTGCGCAAATCATTACCGGTTATCTTTGTTTTTCACACGACACATTATTTATTTATTCTATATATAGAAGAATTCATTACAGCATAATTTACATAGGTAAAGGATACAAAGACAATAAAATAAAAACAGTTGAAAATTCTGATCTCACGTTAATAATGCGAGAAGGTACGTTCGATAGCAAAAACACAAAATGCATTAATTAAAATGGCAATTGATGCTGAGAATATCAAGTTAGGAACAATATCGATTAATAAACTGTTCTTAGAGCACACGCGCAGTGCACTCTGTGATCGACCTAACCTCAACCTCTAGTTTCCACCCTCTCGAAGAGGGAAATTTGGTATTAATGGAGTTTTCGCTACCACCTGGAAGACAAATCTACAACCCTACAACAATTCTAGGTATTTCGTAATTATTGCATACATTTCACCCCTTTTCCACCCATCGGTAAATGAAATTCGGGGATGTTTTAATTTTTTCGACCCGCTTGAGGGTTATAACCGTGTTGAGTTTCTAATTACTCGAAGAGTATCGGCATAAAATCTACAAAAACATATTTCACCCCTACTTTTCACTCTTTCATAACGGAAAATTTGGAGTGATATTGTTCTGATCGTTTTTGAAACATAAGCGTGCAAAGTTTTAAGTTAATCGGGACGTGCCTTAGCATTTCCAGGCATACAACCCACATTGTTACACTCTGCTTTGTATATAGGTACGTCTATTAAATGATATTCCAGCAGGATGTGGAGGCCATTTACGGCCCCGTAAATGCACGGAACTTGAAGTATTTCGTAGGACACCCTGGGGTGGGTAATTAAATATTCTAATTAAATTCAAGGCCTGTCTTACGTAACTGGTTTCGTGTCAAAATTGCCCGAGTGTATCGACAATATGGACAAAAATAACTCGTTCAACGAAAGACTTAACAAGAAGAGCAAAAATCGGAAATGACCTTGCGAAACAAAGTTAGAACGATATTATGAAATTCTAGTAGGAAGGAGGCGGGCAAGTGAAATGTAAACTGACGGTGCGATCTTCAATGGCGCCAGTGTGGTGTGCGTGGGTAATATGTAATTATCAAACTCAACCTAAATCGTAGCAACACAATTACTGTTGAAATGTACTTTATTTAAATAGGAAATAATGTTTAGGATAAACGGTTATACTCCCATTGGATTTTAAAAAAATCTAAAATTACTCCCACTTTTTCTATGCTGGACGCTTATTGGCTCTATTATTTAGGAGTGTTCTGATCATGCGTTCTTTTCCGGTGGCTTTGTTACTTTATGGACTTGTTGATTAATTTATGACAACTGGCGCTCATGTAATTAATGTTAATATATGACAGAATATAAGAGGTAATGAGTAGAAACTGATTGTTGAGAGTAAACCAATGAGTTTTATTTCATTTTTCAATTTACCACATTCGCTTTTCTATCGTTTTCTAATTTATTATTTAAAGCAAAAATTTTTCAAGGCTACATTTTCATAAGTTGCAACCAATTAGTTATAAAAAAAAACTTGATTTCACCAAAGAATTAATTCTAAATTCACCACTTCTGTAATTTACTGTCACATTTGCCTTTAAGTTGTTTTATCGCGTTATTAAAGTGTAAAATAAATAGATGTTCTGCTTTGTGCAATTGCTGGCGTCTTTTATCGATGCAATTCGCAGAAATGATCATCTAAAAGTGTAGATAATAGTAATTTCAGTTGATTGATGCTTGTTTATATTTTAAATCATAAACTGATTGGCATATTTCTGATGCAGTCTACTCTCATAATAAACGTGATTGAATTGGCCGATATATGTATGAGATAATTATTATTTCAGGGCAAAATTTTAAAAACAACTAATAAAATCAATAGGAACATCCATTTTCAGTAATAGCGTGAATTTGAATTACTAAACGCTTATCACAGTTACTACTCAAACATAGTTTTCCTCATATTTTGTAGTTTATTGAGAACTGGCGTCATTGTACTTCTTTAGATGACGAATTGTCTCAATAGGTGATAACGACAATTACTTTAGAGTTTAAAGGTATTGATCCTTTTAATCGTTTTGACTTTATGCAAAAGTTTGTATAAGACTTTTATACATTGTATGATGTAGCGCATTTAGGAGAGGAGATACGACGTGCCAGGGACGGCGTCATCCCACTATGCTCGAAGTAACTATTAGACGCGCCACTAGATGCTATTACGTCAAAAATATAAACAAGTTTGAAGCATTGTTTGAAAAGTACTATCGAGATCCGAATATCATAAACTGTTTAAATCAAGTAGTAAGAGAACCGGAATCGGTGACATGGCCATCGTATTAAAAACAAGCTTCATATTCCACGAGATCGGAAACTTTCGCTACCAGTTCGTGCGAAACACGACTGCTCGAGTTTAGGTGATTAGGTTAACTGCGATCGAGATTTCTAAAATCCATTATTTCCTAATTCGTTTTAAATGCGTTTTAACATTTTTGTGCTTTCTTATTCCTTTCTTGTAACGAAGAAAAACACGATATTGTTTAATTCATTCCTTCAAATGAGAAGCAAATTGAACACGTGGTGAAACTAATGACTGTTTTTCCATTATTTTTGAGCTATGAAAAATCTAATGCATGGCATTTAATAATTTTACGTTTAATTGTGATTTAAAAAGAAGCAAAGATTATTACTGGCGCAATTATTGGCAGCTCATTGTACTCAACATACGGACCTATTCTGTTGAAATGCAGGGTCCGAAATCAACAAGTGCGAAAGAGAAACTAATAGTAGTTCGTTTGTATGGCAGAGAAGGAAGTTTTGCAACGTTGCCGGCCTGTCCGTAACCCATTCCAAATATTCCCGTCGGAGGCTATACAGCGAATGATTCGGTAGAGTGTGGCGATGACTGTGATGTTTCGCGAGCCGGCAACGTCGCAAAAGTTCTTTCTCTGTTTAGCCAACGAGAAATATATTATGGCCTTTCTTTCGCTCTTATGTTTATGCCATACTGCGACTCTGTAGAAACGGGCGTATGTTCGGAACATAAATTTAACGCAATGTTACCAACCATCAAAAGAATGTGTTGCTATCGATTTTGTGGTATAGTGATGAAAATATGTGGGTTCCATAGAGTTCAGTTTAGGTATATGCTACGATTAGACGGTATACTTAATTTACGTGAATCGTTGGTAGGAGAGGAGTTTGACCGACTTTTCATAAATATTTGCCTTTTGGTATTTTAAGCACGTTTGTGCCGACATTTTTCCGATCACGAAGAAGCAGCGGTTACCAGTTGCTTAGTAAACTACTCCCTCGAATCGATGTGTGAACCTTTGCACATGTACATTTCATAAGTATTATTATTTTACTATTATGGCTTACGTGTTTACGTTCGTACACCCTTCGCACTGAAACTTTAATGTGTTGTTCACCCATAGCAGTTCTTCCGTAAAGGCTTCGTCTCCTCAATAAAGCGTTCTTATCGTCGCCTTTGTTATTACCTCCGATTCAGCGAATATAATCATCCCAAAGGTAGAATGGCTGCTGGTCGCAAGGGTCGGGCGTTCGCCTAATATCGTCCTTCACGCTCGTTAAGGTGAAATCTTGGCAGGTGATCCCTGCGAAGCCATGTTAACTCATTTGCTTTGCGCTCTGAACATCCAGCCGTCTTTCGAATCGTTAAAGGTTCCGGTATGGAAATGCGAGTCTATAGTGTGGAGGTAGATCTACCATATGTTAATAAGGTAATTTCTACGGGTGTACTTTCATCGTCATCTCGAAAGGTCGCTGTTAATTATTCCTGTGCAAAGTATGTCTTCGATACCTGAGGCACTCGTTCATAATTTCCTCTACGATTACTATATCTATACTCGTTTATTAACGAAATAATTTAGTTCGAAGGTAATAGCACATTCTAAGTGTCTTTTATATCGTCACATGATTTAGTTGACGAATTCCGTCTTAGGATTTGGGTGTACATTGCATTCGGTGTTTTCGTTGCACGTAAATCTGTAATAATATTGAGTTTCGATAGAAGTGGCAACATCGATTTGTATGCTTTCAACGTGATATCTGTTTGTGTACAATGCACTTGGTAAAGTATGTTAGATAAAATTAAAAAAAGACAATAGTTAATTCGTGCATGATGTGCCAAATGTCTAGCGATAAAGAAAAGACGTTTGGGTTATTCCTTCATAGCTAAATATGACAATTTAATAGGGAAATTTCTAGAGGTTGTGTATCTTCTCAGTGGCGTTCTATAGGTTTTCTTATTTTAGGTTTCCAGTAGATCCCGTTAAAAATATTTAAATTTCCATTCTGAGACTTAATGAAACTAATAAAATAAGAAAATCAGACTTTATCTGCTCTACACATTTTAAATAGAGTGATTTTGAGTGTAAGTGGCTGCAACCAAATATAATAAAAAATGCCGTAAGCATAATATTTTTGAACTTAAAAGTACCAGAAGGTAATTAATTTTTACAAAATGTATTAATATGAAAACAGAGCTCTGCTAAATCATTTAAATCAAGTCTGAAGTATCTTGAAATAACAATTAAATAAATTATTTAACTTGGAAGTAAATCATTTATTGTACAAAACGTAAGTGATTGAATTAAGTTTTTTCAAATTAAGTAAAGTCAAATTAAGTAAAGAAATACCTAAGTTTCTAAAATATTTCATGTCTTTGAAGGACAATTTTGAATGACTTTAATTGTCCCTGATTTAAAAAAATTTACGTCAATAAGCCACAGATTTTCTGAATAATTTCATACTAAAAAACTATAGACGTATAGTATGTGAATTAATTTCAAATAGCAAAGGGTAATATGTAAAACAATATTTTAATAAATCACTCTTGAAGAAAAACTGATTTAAATTTCGTAACAATAATTTAAAAGATTTCAAAATGATTAAATTCTATTTTTGTTCACTTATTGAAAACACGAGTAGTATTTAAATCTTTTGAAAATGTAATAAGCAAATTACTTATTTTAGTCTTAACGTATAAAAAATGTTTTTCTAATATTTTAAAAACGTAAGTTCTAATTCATTGTCCCAAAAAGAATTAAATTGATAAGTTGTAGCAATTCTTTAATTAATAACTGGCATCCGATTAGAAGGCGTGCCAGCTGACTGATAACTGCAATTTTATTAAAGAGAACGTCAATGTTTCAGATAAGATATAATGTAATCTAAAATATGTTAACTGGGCGAGAAATACGTTAAATTGTTCAATAAAAGTACAAGCATTTTTTATAAGAATGTTATCAATGTTGTTGGTTTGACATACTTTCAGTATTGAATATTTCAAGTATGACTATGTTCACTTCTGATATATTCAACTTTTTTAAACAATTTATGGATTGTTGTCCTGTTGACGACCGTATTTCTTTGTTTAAAAGAAGTATATCACGACTGAGATATACCATAAACGACAAAAAAATTGAATATGTCGCAACAATATAGGATCAGATGCATTTGTACAAAATTAATTTCGTTGCGTAATGAATAGAAATTAAATTTATGAGTTTTTCCATTTTGCTCATTATTGATACGCCTATGGACAACTGTTTTGTTTCCTACCGCAATTCGTTAACGGCAGCCATATTTGCTTTCCCATTTACGTTGACATGTAAATAATACTTTTCTGAGAAAACGCCGGGTCTAGTTATATTAATCGTCTGTGGTTTATACCTACAATTTCCTAACAAAGGGCAGTTTCTCGTTTACAATGTTTCGTCTGTTCCTGTAACGATCGCTTGAGGAGTGATTTGTAATTTGAATACTCCTACAGGTCAATTTCGCTATTTTACAGCTTATTTTGCTGGTCGGTAATCACATACGAACGGCATAAAATCTATGTTAATTCATCACGTCGAAAGTTTGTTTCTTAGCTGTCATGCTACGTGATCGGTACTCTTAATCAGTCGTTATTCGTTCTCGTAGTGTAATAATAGGGTCATGATTAAATATTGTTCTCCAATTCTGTATATTATCGAGCGAGGATTCTCTTATTCTCTCTTTCCCCGTAAGTAAACTAATAAACCTTTGTTGCTCTTAATTTATGTTTCTAGAAGTTACAGTGCTCAGCTTCTTCACGTTGATTCGGTTTTTATGTTTGTTAAATTCTTTTCTGAGCCCATTACTGCCTGCACCTTTCATTCCCATAGAAAAATTGTGCTTATAAATCTGGTCCATTTTTACAGAGAATTTTTACTGGAGTGGCACATCTTTATAAATCTTAATTAACGCTAGAAAGTAGGCTGCATTTGCTTATGCGAGACTTTCATTTTTTATTTAGCGCGCCAGCGAGATGGTAACTATTGTGTCGTTATGTATATATGGCTACTTTTTGCTGTCTGTTAGAATATGCAATAAAGTAATAGTTAATGGAAAGTGGGGAAAAATATACATCCGTTTGTTTCTGCGGTATTATCGACGGGCTATTAGGTAAATGAAAGTAAATGAGGTTTTACTGCGTTTAATGATGTTCCGTGAACAAACATGGTTTTGTTAAAGAACTTCATTACGCTCTAAATAGTCTAAATTATATTTTTTATTTTCTTTACTATAACAGGGAAGTCCAGTACAAAATACAGTTGACATTTAAACGGTGGGTTATTTATTATTAGATATCTATATGTACCAATTAATACATATAGTGAATCAAAATATTTTTAGTATATTTTGTTTGGTATTGAGTATTCACGTTAGTAAGCTTTTGAGGGTGGTGAATGTACTTCGAATAGTGAAAATATTTATAATGTTAATAATCTGTTGATTTGTGCCGATGAAAATTATGATGGGATGAATATTTCATGAACTGAAAATTGTAATGATGACTTTAATGTCTTCATGACTGACTCATGACTCACTGACTGTGCTATTAAGTGTACATTATCATCATCAAAATTTTACTAATGTAAGTACTAAAACCTGAAAACAAAAGACCATTTACTAATGATTAATACAACGTGTTTCAAAATGATTGTCATCTAGTTGGCGTTGGAATTTCTGTGCATGTAATTTTTGATGTTCCGCGCCCTATTGATTTGAACCTATCTAATTCTGACAAGTGTCACTTCGAACATTTATTGTGAAACTGGCAATCAGTACTGCTGGTAATTAGCGGCCCTTCTCAGGGCCGAAAAAAAAAATACTACTACAAATAGACAAATACTCAGAATTCGTTTTCTTTTGACAGAGAAAAACCAGAAGGTAAAAGAGGTTAAGTAGGTTATTTTGAGGTTATGTATAGCTAGTAGAAACTCCTATTTTCGCAAGGCGGGTTTTTTATTTTACATGTTATTTCCACAGCCGACTAGATGATAATTATTTTGATACACGTTGTATATTAAGCTTTAGCAACTCGACAACCGATATTTTAATTTTTAATATTTTATAACACTTAAACAAATTAATATTTTTTAACCAAATTTTGAGGGTTTCTTAAGGATGGCAAAAGGCAACTTTTCAGGCATTTCCGCATTTTTTATCCATTTATCGCAGTTTCAAATTTCGATGGATCTCTTGCAATTATCTCAATAAATAAATAATGAACATTGATTTAGTAGGTCAAAATGCAACCTTTTTAAAAAAATCTAAACAAATAAAATGGAACGTTCTGTTGGGATTGCATATTTTAATGTAGCTCTAAAACTCGTTTTATGCAATTTTTGCATTTTTGTCAACGCCGTTGTCATTTTAAGCCAGTAATTAGTGGATTTTATGACTTCTTTCCTCTTCAACTTTGGTTGCAAAGGTCCAGTCTGAAGAAATAACTAACGATCTACTATACAGATTTCGTTTAATTGGGCCATGTCTACTTGCTAATAAACCGGGATTTAACCTATTGCTACCTACCTATTCTAACTACCTCTTTGATGAGGTGTGTTTGATGTGATTAACAGATAACTACTTATTAGCGTACCTACTTAAACCCATTTAACGACTCTTTTAACGGTCACTTTGCCAAAGGTGTTTAATCTATTTCTTGTATAGTTCGTTACGTTGCTCTTGTTCATTGTCCAAATCATCGGTAAATTTACAAATGAAATTCATGGTTAAATTCGCAAATAAATTTCTGGGAAATTTCGCGTTTAGCGCTATCTCCTATATTTTTCGAACCGCGGCCTTTATCAATGTATTTATTCACCCAAGTCTGAATTATCTCTGCCGAATAAACAAGCCGGTTATTGAGATAGATAAGATTGATATGTGTTATGTTCAAGTCGAAAACGTTTTTCGACACGTCCCAAACCAATTACAGATAGGTAGTAGGTATTTGCTGGCTTGCTATCCGTCAGGGCTGACCTTTGCAATGTGAGCAAGAAAGAAGTGCAGACTACGCAAGTCGACTCGTTCTTTGCTGATATTCTAGGAATTTGCTCGTTTCCTTTCCAAACGAGACCGGTCGGTGTCTTTTATTACAACAGATTTGCGAGAAATCTGCCTAACAAGACCAACGAGATACAAGTTATCCTTGCGAAAACTGAAAATGTGACCCGATATACAGTAGCGTACTACAATTGTTTTATTAAGTTTCTGGCATGGCAATAAAGTGAACTGACGTTTACAATTATCAGCGCCTACATCTTTACTTACGACCGATATGGTTGTGTACTTTTGTATTTGTTATCAACGTGCCTATTAACACCTTCAACTCGACTTTCATAAATGTTACGGTAGTCTGTTTGCAGGTCTTCGACTCATTCTATTGTCGTTTTCTGACCTATTTCAAAGGGAAAAGAGCTACACTGCCTCTGAGGCAGTAGATAGAAGAGAAACTTAATGGTAACATTAATATAAATTTATATACAACCCCATATACCTCAAGCGTAAATAAGGTAGTTTCACTTCAACACGCTTTAGTACTTACTTCCTTGATAAACACCAGATGAGATAAGAGATCTCTCAAAAACAGAACAAATTAGATTCTAACTCTGGGACTCCGCACATCACACCGGTTACCCGAACCAAACCCCCCACCTGTATTCGTTGATCCGGGACTGGTGAACTCTTCATTAGAAGAAGAGTATGTCTTCGACATAAGGTCAATTGTGAAAAGATGATTTTAATTACTTAACAGTAGTGGACTAGGTTTTTTATTGCGAATTTTCTATATTCTGGATATTTCCTTCGAAATGTTTTTTTTTCAGAAGTTCCTGAATAAATTTTGGTTTCTCTTGGAATTGAATCTTGGTTGCCGCAATGGTTGTGTTTAATTGCAAATTAATATGTAGCTGTTTAGTTGACCATCGTGGCCAATCAAAAACGACGTGTTCAGCATTATCTAAAATATGATCACAATAAGGACACAGATTTTTGCTTTACTGTACTAAAAATAAACAGCTAAATGAACCATGACCCGTCAACAAATAATCCAAAGTTGTGAATTTACAGTTAGAGCCAATTGTAAATATTTACATTAATTTTTTGGTCCATTGTGCCTTACTCAAAATTGCATTCCATCATTTTTATCATATCTTTCCATTGCTAGTAAATGCTAATTCTGTAAGGATTAGAGTTTTTCTTTGTATTATAGTTACGTAATTTTTATACCAAATGACTTTTAGGACATTTATCTATACTGGCGCCTCATACGAAACGATCTAATTTATAATTCCATTATCAATTTTACCTTTCTCAGTTACGAGACCTCCTATATAGCGTCTTCTAACTCATGCAAAAGTGTTGTTACATTTAAGCCCCAGTTACTGGCCTGTTGACAGTCACGCACAGAGATCAATTATTTATTAAGGACATCCCAGAAACATCATTAAAAGCTTTTTAGTTCCCATTACGAGCTATTAAATAATTAGTGTGTTTTACTGGTGTCATAAAAGGCGCGAAAAACTTTCACGTTATCTGTGCTGCTAGTCACGTAATTATCGCAAAAAGTGTTTTTTTTTTAAATTTTAATCAGTTACATAATTTATTATCGGTTATCACTTAGTCGTTCATCTCCGGATAGTCAAATTCTAGTTAAAATTTAACGTATTATTGTCTTATTTTAGATTTAGTTTCTGAACTCTACATCATATTTTCTTTGGAATAAGACAACGTTTTACACTTACTATTCTTTTAACGATCAATATTAACGTTAACTACAGTTTTAATACTCCTCCGCCTGCATTCATAAAGCTCAGTTATGTTTTAATGGTATCGTAATAATTTAACGGGTCAATTTGACAAGTGTCAGAGAAGTTAATCATTCCGGGTAACGTACTCGTTAAATCATTGCGAGGGTCGATCCGTTCGCAGTTTTACCAAGCTTTGTAAGTACCGTTGTTGTTCGTTTTTGTTATTATTCATTAATATTTATGAATACATATGAGCTTTCTAAAATACGTCGAAATTGGAAACAAACAATAATTATGTATTATTTATAAAAATGATAGTCGGTGACATTTCTTGCGTACAATTATGTACCTTTATTTTTATGTTTCTATATTTGAAAACAAAAATTAAGTGATCATAGAGTATGAAACAAAATAGTTTTATCTAGTCACTTTTGAATTACCAATAATACGAAGTGTGCCAACTGTGAAAATAGTGACTGGAATACTTGCCTCATTTTATAATTTTTTTTCGACTTTTTTATTCCTTAACAATAAATATAGTTCCTTGCTTTATATACATTTTAATTACGTGGTAATTCAAAATTAACGAATTTTAATAAATCTCACTTTGTTTAACTGCTACTAACATCACCTGTTTTTATCAGAAAAGTTGCACTAAAAGAAAATTACTTGTTTTTTAAGCTGCCATGTGCATTTCGCCACCTCTCTCTAACGGAGATTTTTCACCTTTATCGGGGGTGACCGTTATCGGGAGGTTTTACGGTGTTTAACTCTGCGGGGAAATTCCGAACCTTATCCCAAGGGTCAATAAAATCACGAGGAAAATATTTAATTCATAAAGCAGTTACTTTGTTCGTTGAGGTGTAAAGGAACCGAGGTTCATTTTTAATAAGCATTTGTTTATTTTATCTCACAACAACTTGTGATCTTAGTTCTCCCCGATATTGTGTATAATAAAATTTGTTGACGATTTTGCCGATGTTTTGATCGTATCGTCAGTAACCAAGTTCACAAATGTAGGTATACATATTTAATGTTGCGTGCTCGGAAAATGTATGTTGCCACAGGATAGTAATGTGAAATGTAAACATATACATATTTTATCATTTATTTTAGGGGTATTACTATAGAAACACGATAATTTTATGCATAAAATTAGTGGGATTGGGATGAGGAGATCAAAAATGTGCTATATTATTTAATGTTCTAACGTTTTTTTGGATTCAAATAATTACACCACACTATTTGTGTACTTAACTAATTTAGTACTTCGTTTATTTAAATTATTTATTTTTCGATGGCAGTGTTGGGATCCCTATCGCTAGGCTAGCTGACCTTTTATATCTAATTGCCGATTTTTCTCGAACGATAAGAAAACACCATACAAATCTCCTTTCTCGGAAGGACGCTTCGACTCTGAACTATTTACCTCTCAATCGCAGGGTCTATTTTGATGGGTATCACTGTGGTATTGCGATGCTATAAACCACATACAATCGAACTGAGTTAACGTGGCCGGTGATCTGTGCAGAACGGGAAGAGAGAAAGTAGATGATAAGAAAGAAACAGCGATACAGCGTAATGAAGTGAGAGTGAGAGCCACATCTACATTTTGCCCGTGCGCACAAGGTCACAAGCCAACCTAAATTAGTCGTACTGTAGTGGTATACTCTTATACGGACCTATTCTATTGAAATGCAGGGTCCGAAATCAACAAGAGCGAATGAGAAACTAATAATAGTTCGTTAGTATGACAGAGAATGAAGTTTTGCAACGTTGCCGACCGGCCGGTCCGTAACCCATTCCAAATATTCCCGTCGGAGGCTATACAGCGAACGATCCGGTAGAGTGTGGCGATGACTGTGATGTTTCGCGAGCTAGCAACGTCGCAAAAGTTCTTTCTCTGTTTAGCCAACGAGAAATATATGGCCTTTCTTTCGCTCTTATGTTTATACCATACTGCGACTCTCTAGAAACGGTCTGTATAGTAGTGCATTTTTATAACAGAGTGAAACTTTGATATACGGATAAACCATTTCGGATTTGTTTTTAAGTTTCTTAAGATATTTCAACACTAACATTGATCTCAAAACGTGCAATTGCCTCAAAGTCCTCTATCTAATTATAACTTTTAAAATGTTTTCTGTTAAAAAGGTGTGCTGGTTTACCTAAATTCAGTTTAGGTATTTCCAGTGAAGACCAGCCGGAACTAATGAAAATTGAAAGTTGCCAATAGTGCTTAGCGACTAAACCGAGGTTAGTTAATCCAAGCTTATACCTGCACACGAACAATGGAACATCTATTGCTCAAAATCTACCTGTTGTCAGTACAGCCTTGTATTACAAGGAATCCTGAAGGGTTTGATATGGAAAGTATAACACGTGCCCTCCACTTTATTTAGAATTGTATCGTTTATTGATATTTCAGTGGAATATTAATTAGTACCGCCGCTTTTCACCTGATCTTCGAAGCATCATTGAAGTTTGGAAGGTGAACAATTTCGGTTGCCACCTCCTATCGGTAGTGACGTTCATAAATATAAGAATACTCGGTGACTATTAGCATAAGAATGTTTGGAAACGACCCTCGAAGCGATCCCTTTTGTGTCGGTTGAAATTACGGTAAACACGTTTCAGGTTAATCTGGTCCCACCCTCGAAAGGCCAAATGAAAAAGGGACCTGGTCGTATATATATAGTCTTGCTACTTGCTTGTTCGGAAAAGATAGCGGAGGCAGATGTCTCTTTCCCCTTTATCTCCCAGCGGACTTTGTGTTCCTTTTTAGGCGCTGCAGTATCGAGGGTTTTTGAAGGGCGTTCGTGAACCTTTTGGGGATCACCCCCGTTCACTACAAAACAAGGAAATCATTTTAATCACGAACATATTTTGAGTTTGTTTTTAATGTGTCGTTGTGGGTATTTCAGCGTAATATTACGCGGAATATTCAGTCGACATGTGTTGTTATTTTGTTGCTTTAAAGTTATACTGACGGCATCTCCCAAAAACAACCCCTTCTGAAAGATACGCACACTTTCTAAAAAGACCAATAATTTTTGTATGAACGTGTGATTTATCTGCCTGTGGGTGGTATTTACTATTAATAGGCTAACCCTAGGTGCACAAAAAAAATTACCCTCGGAGGTCATCATGTACTTTAATTTTAATTCATTGGAATTGGAAAATTATTTTCTTTTGATACGAAATAAATCCAATAAACTATTAAGCTAATTAAGAGTCGTTCTACTAGTACCAACATAATTAGGATTCTTAACTTTCATTTTGTCATATTGTACTGTTTTTTTTTATTTTGATCATGATAATTGTTCCTCAAAAAAATCCCCAAAAAATACCACCCTGTAGATGATTTTTTGTAATCATTTTTTTATACTTTTAGATACCTTCAATACTCCCAATAGAAATACATGAACCGAATATAAAGTAATCTTGAGTAAAATTAAAAAATCAGAAAAACCTTAAATTTTAACTTCCTGTATTTTGAAAACAAAACTATTTTGGACGTAGGTTTGTAGTCACTTTTTTATGTATTTTTCACTAGAATTTAAAAAATGTGTTAAATGTTGTCTGTGTAACATTAAAACACCCTGTATGTTAATAAGTGGAATACGTGAGAGGACTATCGTAACAAATATGTTATTGTATTATAAACATACACACATGACTTTTTTATTAAACTCTGTACAATACTCAATAAAAAATTAATTCCTGCCAAGAAGATCTTTAGAACTTTCTGAAATTCAAAAACACTTTGGGCTTAAAGACCTGGGTAAAGATAGTCTTTTTTATATTTTTTTATTTGAAATTTGGTCGAAATCCAAAATCAGAATTATTTTCAAACATTGAATACTTATTCCATTATCGAAGTAAGATATGAGAAAGAAGTCCGATGGATACATTGCCATTTGTCGTCATGGAGTGCAAGGGAGCGTATCTGTCGGAGGGGGTGGTTTTATGGAGATGCGCTCACTACAGCCCTAAAGCAACGAAATGCGCCGCAGGAATCGTATCGATATGCTATTGCGTTCAAGAGATACAGGGGGTGGCTATTCTAGCGTAATATTACGCTGGAATAGCCACTGTTTCTCTGAAACGCCACGAGCAACAAAATTAATTTCGACGTCATAAATTAGCAACAAATTATGCAAGTGGGCACGATAGAGGAATTATACGGTGGATATTCTGGCGTAATCGGCGTAATTTCAAGCTTCTTTTGTTGTTGCCAACTGATAAAGTATTTTTTGATCATTGTAACATGTAAGAACACTTTTTGGCTTTTAGTACGTTTGTGATAAAATGTCTTAAATAAATGTATCAGAAATAGAATCAATAAGGTGTTTATCATCAAATAAGTCATTCGCCAGAATCTAATTTCTTTCCTCTTTCGACACCCCACTTGATGGGGTGGAAATTTACGTAAGTAGGTGACGTATCGATTTATATATATATATATATATATATATATATATATATATATATATATATATACGAGGTTTTACAGATTAAATCCGTTTCTCGCATCTCATCCTCCACCTTCTCCTGTTTCACCAATTTCTTCTTCTAAGTCTCTCTTTTCCATATCATTTCTTATTTTTCTTAGACGTTCTGATCTGGATCTTCCTTTTTTTTTCTTCGTTGTACAAGTTGCCATTGAAAAGCCATATGGCCGTACCACAATAGTTTTTTTTCCATTTTGTCAAGAACGGTATCTTTGACATGCATATTTTATCTACCTCGTTTCGTATATGGTGTATCCTTGATGTACTTGAGAAGCTGGTCCTTTCAATAATGCTAGTCTTGTCCATTGGTTCAGTTTAGTTTGAGGTACCGAGTCATAGGCTTTCCTCAGGTCAATAAATATGTAATTCTTTCCATCGAGCTCTACATTTTTCCGAACTCTGCCTAAGAGTGAAAAGGTTGTCTAGGTCTAGAACATAATCTCCCTTCTCTCCTACGATCATCTCACCACTGCCAATAGGTTCAGTTCGTAAAGCTCAACGGATCAATATATTGTATTCCAAGTGGTGCAGATACACACTTCCATCAACAACTTAAAGACTAAGTACACGATTTATCCTTGCCCTCTTGCAAATACATCCCACGTTCCGACGCAATATTTCCGCAACGCTTGGCAACGCCTAGAATAAGGATTGACTGATCCTCCAAAGCACAGAGGTCGGGAACATTGTGTAAAATGCAACAATGTAAAAAAAATGGAAAAAACGCGTTTTTTCACTTGTTTTACTTCTAACTTTTTAAGTATTGAATTTAGAAGAAAGTTAAATAGAGGAAAAAGTTGCAGAATCACGTTTTACATAATATGGCATAGGTTAGAAATTTAAAAATTTATTAGCGGTTTTGCAAAATAGCAATAATCAAAAGAAAATCGGCTCAAAAAAGTGGTTTTTTAAATTTATCATTTTAGGCACTTTAGAATTTAGTTAGGACTTCCATATCACAGGTAGAACATCTTGAAGTTGTAATAAAAGAGTTCTGTAAATTTCGTTATTAGATTTTGCACAATAATTTTGCAATCCAGAAAAATCGAAAAATATTGGAAATTTTCAAAATTGTTGAAAATAATTTCCCGCGATAAATATTATTATTATCTATCTTGCCGGTAACTTACTAATTCGCAACTTTTGCCTCGCAAAGAACTCGGAACAACAAATACCATGGTGAAAGAAAAAACATGAAATTGTTTAAACATTTGCCGGAAACACTTATCAACTTTGACGAGTTACATCTCAGAATAATTCGTGCTATCACTCGCAAGGAAATAGACTTTAATAATTTTCGCTTGTCCTTTCGAAGCAGATGTTTGAAGTGAACGGCGAGTTTTAATACATTCTTTTGTTTCAGGTTTAACAAATCTTAAAATTAAATGTAGCTAATCCGCAGAAGTGAAGGAAATAGAAGAAGCAACATCCTCAATATAAATGCCATAAGGAACCGAACAGAAGAGAGCGAGATAGAGGCCGGAAAACGCGTCGACTTTACTGTACAGGCGATTCAAAGATAAATCGAACACACTAGTCCTAGTGACGTGACGAGTTGGAGGTGGGGGGCGGAGTCGCAGTCGGACGGAGTTCGACGAGGAATCGAGGAAGGATGATGACGACGACGACACTCGCGGCAGTAGCGGTCGTGACGCGGTTGCTAGCGGATCGGTGGTGAGAGTGTGTCGACGTACAAAAGCGAAATTGTGTAGAGACTGTGTTGTGTGCGGGTGCCGCGCGGCCCGAGCGTCGCACATGCGAGCGACAGAAGTGTACCGCGATTTAACGAGTGAAGTTAGTGAGGTAGGGACTGTGTTATAGTGGCGCAACAAAAGACAATTCACAGTCAACGTTCTTCGGCGACGATTATTCGGACACGACCTGCTGCCGGACAGGAGCGGAATTGGTCAATTAGAGGTGAGTCCCCTCAGCTATTGAACTCCTTTCTTCCGGGATGGATCGTTGCAGTTTGTTACGTTTAATTTCGTGGAAACTTCCGTTTCGACTCGAGAGTGCGGGACGGGAAAGAGGTGAATTTACAGGAGTGGAAGTTTAATCTCGGGATTTTCCCAAGAGGGAAACGAATCGATCCTATTGAATTATTTATCACGCCAGTCGATATATTTACGCAGTTTACCGTTGACTGCTCTTATTTTTTCACCTCGTCATGGACTTAATGTGAGAAACGATAATTACTCGCGGTTTTAATTACTTCTCGCGAAAGACTAAATGGTCTGTTCGTCATGAGTTATTTAATCATAATCGACTTGGTCACTAATTAAACATCTTGGTCTTATTAACTAATTCCCATTTTACTTTCTCATATGAGGTACTCATATATGTGAGAGTATTGTCTTCTCCTTCTCTTGCTGCCTATCCACTACTATTGGATGTTGGCGATCACATTCCCATAGGCTTACCGATCTGCTGCCGTATGAACCAGATCTCCGATTCTTCTCAGGCTTGGCCATTCCCTGATGTTCCTCAGCCAGGACATTTGATTTCTTCCCACGCCCCGTTTGCCCTCAATGATTAACTGTAGCAGTTGATATTTGGGGTTTCTTATGACATGTTCCAAATAAGCAGTTTTCCTCCTCTTTATGGTAAGCAGCATTTCTCTGTCTTACTCCTTCTTAGAATTTCGTCGTTTCTCATTTTCTCAGTCCATGGTACCCTCAGGATTCTGCGGTGGGTCCACATTTCGAATGCTTCCAATTTATTGATGATCCTGGTGTTCAACGTCCATGTTTCCATTCCGTAGAGTAAAACCGACCATACGTAACATTTAGCATAACGCATTCTTATTTTTAGGCTGATATATTTACTGGTGAGAATATTTTTGAACTTGAGGAAGTAATTCCGGGCTATTACTATTCTGGACCGAATCTCACTTTCGTTGTCCCATTCATCGTCAAGCCAACTCCCCAAATACTTGTATTGCGTGACGCAACGGCAGTGTGTGCCGTCTACCTAGCAGTCGAGCGTTTTCATAGGATGTCTTGCGTCTGCTTACTATCATGAATTTGGTCTTAGCACTGTTTATTTCGAGACTATAACTTTTGCCGATGTCATTTAGTCGGTCCATCATTTGTTGTGGGGAGATCAGAGTAGCGTCCCGTTTTACCTGAATTTATTAGGGTCAACAATCTACGATGGTTGAGTAGCGTTCCGGGGCAGTTAGGGATCGGGCCAAATTTACCCTCACCGAGACTGGTCAACTCAGACCGGTGTACCTCCTAAGATAGGTAAATTCGTACCTCCTAAGATAGGTAAATTCGTACCTGTGTGATTTTGTAAAAATAATGTATCGAACTTCCCGAAGTGGTAGTACACATTACCTCCCGAAATGGGCTACTCTATTTTCGTTCTATTTGCTATCGCTTGTTAAAGGGCAAGGAAAAACAATTGAGGTTTAGTAAAAGTAAAACGAACAGGACCGATGACAATCTCGATACTCATTTTATAGTCAAAAACAGTCGCATATTTTTCGGAAACCCTCATTACGACAGGTAGAATCTGCAACACAGATGTTACAAACGGGGACGCTTCTGTAACATCTTTGGGACGCTATTCAACAATCTTTACGGGCGATTAAAATTTTTGGGACGCTACTCAAACTCTCCGTTTGTTGTAAGCCCTCTATGCTGTCTGCCAGCAGAACGGAGTCGTATTGTAATCGGGCCGATTTTTCGAAATTGAGTTATTAGCATTTCTGGACGTTTTGAGATCCCCCGAGTCGAAAAAACATGTTTTTGGAAAACCGTCTGTATGTATGTATGTCTCTGGTAGGATTTTCTCAAAAACAAAACCACAAACGGTCAAAACTTTGTACCATACTAGGACGTGAAAATAAGCTTTTCATTAAAATCGGCCAGGATAAAAGGGTAGTGTACGCTCGTCATTTTTCGGTTTTTTGAATTTTTCTCGAAATTAGCCCAAAGAATTTTTTTGAAACTGAATATTTATTGAACGATTAAATACGTATAAAAAAGTTTTCTAACGATTTTGGCTAAATCTTCTGTGAAGGGCACTTTATAGTTGTCAATTTTCGGTTTTTTCAATTTTCTTCGAAATCCACTCCACGATTTCTTTTTAAACTTTGAATATTTATTCTACTATTGAATATGTATAAAAAAGTTTTCTAACGTTTTTGGCTAAATCTTCTGTGAAGGATACTTTATATTTATCGATTTTGGTTTTTTTGTATTATTCTCGGAATTCGTTCCAAGAATTCTTTTTAAACTGAAAATGTATTGTGCTATTAAATATGTATAAAAAGGTTTGTAACGTTTTCGGCTAAATCTTCTGCGAAGAGCACTTATGCTTGTGGTTTTTCGGTTTTTCCCTTTGGACCCCAAAATATTTAAAGAAGACATATTAATCGAAAGTGTTTCAAAAACGTGTTTCAGAGACACCACTCTTTATAGTGCGGAGACGATCCGGTTAAAAGTTATGGCACTTACAAAATGCGATTTTCCATAAGAGGCTATGTCCTCAAAAATTAAAAACTCACCAAAAAATCACCTTTCGTCCATAAAATACTGTTTCTTTGCAAAAAAATAATTTCACTTTTTAGGTTACATCCGCGGACGGCTCCCTTTCCTTCTTCGTTTCTTTCTCTACACTAACGGGCGGACATCAGATTCATTCCATGTCACACGCTTGTGGTCCTCTTTATATATTTTTCACTATTATTCACGCTCAAACTCTTTACAAATATAATGTTAAATGCGAATTTCCTACGATACGACCAAAATTGTTTACATACTTGTCACAGAACACAATGGTATACTTGACATTCATCATGGAACGTCAAGGTTATTATTTTGGCTACGAGACCGCCAGGACGATTTTTTCGCCGGAGCGCTATGCACCCGAACTGGGGTTCATGATATTTCACATTCTACAGCAAATTCTGATGGTACCTATTAGGTTCAGTGAGTACATGATTGATCCTTGCCCTCTTGCGTTAACAACGTACATTTTAACATCTCTAGATTTCTTCTATTCCAAGTACCATTCGTCATGTCGGCCATTTAGCCAGTGCCAAAACTGCTCTCGGCGTGTTTGCCAACAGTATTTAAATATGGCGAAGGCGCGAAAACGTCTCAGTTTCTAATCATGTTTTTGCATATTTTTCGATATTACTTCGGCGCGAAGTTGATGTCATCGTTTAGTTCAAGCATCGAACTACATTTTGGCCTTGAAGCGAGTCGGGAGAACTCACGAAACCACTGAGAAATTCCTCTTTGAAAATAGGTGATTTCGGTGTTTTTTCCAACATTTTTTTTTTTCCTAAAAAACTAGCCGTCTCCGCACCTACACTCTATTTTTCCCGGCACCTCCAAACGCCTCTTTTCCTGCTTATAATTTTCCAAAGGTCCAAAGGAAAAATCTTTACCAAATAGTTCTGCTAGTCGGGGGCGCATGCGATTTGCCTCACGGGCCCTTTTTTTAACCCGTCTACCTTTTCTCTTTTAACGTCTACCAGTTCCAGGTACCCTGGCGCATTGGTGGTTCAATTAGGAATGGGTACATCGTAGTCTCATTAACTAATTCCCTTTTTTAAGCCTGGCAAAGATCGAGCCTCCCCCAGTTTTAGTCGTTTTGTAGAAAGTAAAAGCACGTTCCGTGAAGTTGGCATACAAAATATATACAAAAGGAAAAAAGAATATTTTTTTTGTAGGGTTCTGACATTGGTCCAGAGTTATTAACAAGTATAGAATTAGTTCTACGGACCCTTTTTTAATCCGTCTGCCTTTTCTTTTTTAACGTCTACCAATTCCAGGTACCCTGGCGCATTGGTGGTTCAATCAGGAATGGCTACATCATAGTCTCATTAACTAATTCCCTTTTTTAAGCCTGGCAAAGATCGAGCCTCCCTCATTTTTAGTAGTTTTGTAGGAAGTAAAACCACGTTCCGTGAAGTTGGCATACAAAATATACACAAAAACAAAACAAAAAAAATTGTACAGTTCTAACAGTGTTCCAGAGTTATTAACAAGTGTAGAAATAGTTCTGCTAGTCAGGGGCACGTGCGAGTTGCCTCACGGACCCTTTTTTAATCCGTCTGCCTTTTCTTTTTTAACGTCTACCAATTCCAGGTACCCTGGCGCATTGGTGGTTCAATTAGGAATGGTTACATTACGGGAAATCCCATCTTTATCACGAAAATATTAAAGGGCAAGAGAAAACAATCAAGATACAAATATTATGCCTAATGTAACTACATAATAGAATAATCCTGACGGTTGGGTGGTCGGGGGTCCTCAGTTGTACCACGGAGGGTACGAAACCGATAAGCCTACCCTGCAGTTGTGCCACGGATGTCGCTTGAGGGGATTAACTGTTTATAGTCGTTAAAATGTTAAGAGGGCCAAGAAATAATCATTAGACGAAATATCCCCCCCAAATATTCGCGGTCTCAATATTCGTATAGGATCAGATTTAAACATAATGTCATTCCATATTTTGTGTATTGAGAAAATACTAAAACCAAATAGCTATTTCTTTATTCTATTTAATACCAGTAATTGTTCATTTTACAAATAGAATACGTAAAATAAAATATGTATTATACATATTATTTGAAATACCTACATATTTAATAATAGAAACATACCAAAGTATAAACTTTTGTTAATACGAGTATACTTGATATATTTTCAAATATTGTAACGGAACAACTTAAACCTATGGTGAATAATAAATACTTAAATACTGAACAAATCCTAATTTGGTTATTTGATTACTTTCTAATTCTGTGATTTTATGTTAAATATATTGCTGTCTTTTTCTCGAGACATATTTTAATGGTTTAATAGCGGAAGGGATGAGAGAGGTATAAATTGTTTCACTTTTGCAAATATGTGATGTCATTTCACATCGACCGTTTTTCTCGTCTCTCCGTGGTACAACTGACGTCATAATTAAGTGGTTGGTGCTTGTACAACTGAAGGGTGGGATTAAAATTACCTAGAGGGTCCAGGGTATTTATCTCAGGTATTCGTGGTACAACTAAATAGTCCCCGTAATTGGTGGGGCGATTCGAACATCGGCTTAACGGCCTCAGGTAGAGGTGAGACAACTCGACGCCTCCGGGCTAATTATGGGTAAAAAATAATTCAATTTTCGAATACAAGTTGTTTAAAATGAACGAGGAATCATTTCCATGAGTTCTAGAGTTCTATAATGAATGTAAGCAGAGTTCCTATAATTACCACACTAATGAAGAAAACGTCGATAAAAGTCAAAAATTTACTAAGCCATGATCGTACTATATTGAACTGAGTCGCATAAGTCCTACACCGAAAATAATCTCATTCTGATCGATTTCACGAAGGTAATTGTAATCGTTAATTACCGGGTGTAGGTACGAGTACCGTACAAATGAATTAAATTCGTTTAGTAGTTACCGTTATTACATATGTCGATGGACCTACGTCATTTAAAAGCAAACAACCGCAAAAAAATATTTCATACAATTTCCAAATCGGTTTCATCAATAAAGAATTATTGCAATTGATCGGATAAGTTAAGTGCGTCTCGGATAACTTAAGTACGTGACGAAGTGTGCCCCAATCGCGTGATTCAGTCGAGCCAGACGAACCATCAAATCTTATCTCTAATCGATAATTTAGAAGTATTATTTTCATTGTTTATACGATATTGCAACAGCACTCAAAATGCGTATGTATGGTATTTGTTCTTCGCACTCTTTTAAGTCTTTGGACTGGCAACGTATATGGTAAATATTTATGTTGGAGTGTTAATATTTTATGTTTATGATAGATCCTAAAGGGCCAAGAGCCGATGGGAGAAAAGGTGGATTTTTTGACATTTCGACGGTTTTAGTTAGTTTTCGTGAGGATAAACAAAATACTATATGACGAAGCAAGATTTCAGTTGCCAAATTGATACATCGAATATTTGAAAATGGAAAGATTTTCTTCTTTCATGTCAAGGGCAAGACATTGTTCGTAAAAACTCTTAATTGAAAAGTTTCAGCAAATTGGTTTACCGTCAAAATTAATATTAATTTTTCAAAATCGATCTAGATTTTTAGAGAATGTTGTGAAAAACTATTTCAATAGTAGCCTAGCTTTTTAGTTTCTCATACGAGAGGCATTCATATATCAGAAGTGTTGAAATGGGGTCAGTTTTTCGAATTCGAATTTAGCATTGCTAGACGCTTTGTGCACCGATTCCAAAAATCATGATTTTGAAAAAATGGATGTGGTTCGTTTTGTTAAAATTTTACGGGATAAAGGGATAGTTTATTCTTGACATTTTTCAGTTTTTTCAAATTTCCACAATGTTTACTCCACGAATTTTTATAAACTGTCGAATTTATATAGTAGAGTTTAATAACGTTTTTATAATAATAATAAAGTTTAATCACATTTTTGGGTAAATCTTAAAACACTCGTTATTTTCCGGTTTTCGGAAATTTTCTAAAAGTCGATACCAAAATTTTTTATACCAAATTTTTTATAAATTTTGTACATTTATTCTCTTATCCTGTGTGTACAATAAAGTTGAACATTTTTGACTAAATCTTGTGTGAAGCGCACTTTACTGTTATGGTTTTCATATACAAAACTGGCGCCCGAGCCACCATCCTGTATTCCAATACACGAATTCTTTTCTTTAATATTTGTTATAATTAAGTTCAATAACGTATTTAAATTAATTCCCTTCGAAGGACACTTTCCTTTTTCGGTTTTTCGAATTCCGCACAAAAAATTATTTTTGCACTTTGAATATTTATTCTACTATCGAACATATGACAAAGTAATCAGATGCATGCATCGCTGTTTTTTCATAAGCAATAAATAAAATTGTACACGGCATAATTGCATTGATGAAACGAAAAAATCGTTTAATTTGTAATAAAAAACAGTCCAATAACAATAGATAAGCGAACAAATTACTGTTTCTGCTTAATCGAGGTTCTAAGATAACCATTTCAAAGGATTTCGAAAGTGCTAACCGAGTAGGTACTACCAGTCGCTCATTTATGATAAACCTGAATGGTTGTAACAACTAGTCGAAAATCGTTACAATATTGAAAAGTTTCGAAACCGAAATTTTTGCGAGAAAAACTTGTTTTTTGGAAAAAATAATATTCTATTCTATCAACCTTTTAAAAAATTATCACGGCCCCGTTTATTAATATTACTGAAAAAAATTAACTCTATTTTAAACAGGAAACATTAAACCTTTATCCATGCAATTGTTCAACAGTTTACAAGGCTTGTAAACTAAGCACCGAGCGCAGAGAATAAAAATTTCCGGCTGACGTGATAATAAGATTGGGGGAAGAATTGGACGTCTACCAGTCGGAAATTTTTATACTCTGCGCTCGGTATTTGCTTAGTTTATAAGTCTTTTAAATTGTTTAACCCATGAACAAATACTTGGATAAAAGTTTAATCTGGCCTGCTCCAAACGCATCGCTTTTACTCATTAATAACAAAAAACAAAGCAGTAATTAGCTTTACAAGTTAATACACCTAAAAATGAATTTTTGAGCAAATATTTGTTTTTAAATCAGGGAACACACGTCACTTAAGTACAAATATAATTAAAATTTTCAGCGTTTTTAACAGTTTTTGACTATTTGATAATTATCTTCTGATCACTCAAATATTAACAATCTATTAAACATAAACGGTAAGTTATTTATTTATGTAGTGTTATCTGGTAATTTTTTGTTAAAAATTCATGTTTTTCAAGAGAACTTTGTCGGCAATGCAATTATGCTATTTACAGTTTCATTTATTACTCGTGAAAAGCTATTAATATCTATATATTTTTGAAAGAAATCGGACGACAAGTATTATCTCGGAGACTCCTGAATTGATTTAAAAAAATTAAAATTCATGTTGCTGAAAGTTTATTGTTGACAGTACAATACATACATACATAATCTTGTGTTTGAGATAAGGAAACATTTTTAGATTTTCAAATATCAGGTATAACAATAAGACGATTGAAATGTCTCTTGTAGATGTTGTCGATCTTCATGAAAACTGAAACTTACTTAAGCTTTCAAAGCTGGCGCAAAATTCCCAAGGGCTCTTTCGCCAAATACTAAACTAGAACTAAAACGTGAATACTGAATAGCTATTATCGAATAATGTATGTTTGTATTATTATGGTAATCACCTTTGTCAAACTAAAGTTAACCTAAACACTAAAGAATAGTACCTGTATTATTATACTAGTTTAATAAGACGGAGTATTGTCACACGAGCTTTAATAGAACGAGTGTGACAATACGTCTTTATTAATTCATTAAATTTTGGCTGTTCAAGTTTTCGTATTACACTAGGGAATTTTGCGTGGGTTGGTTACACTGACGTCACTGACATTGACGTTTCGGATTTGAATTTGAAACTCTAGTAGCCCTAGGACAAATTCAATAACTGCTTACTTACGTACGCGAAATGGAAGACAAAAATGTAGAATTGACTTGTACACCCCCAGAAATACGCAAAGCTGCTCAAGAAATTTATTGAAATACTAATAATTTAACCTTGACGTCTACGTGACAGGCTGACGTACCAATCTAACAAAACTAAAAGTTACCAAAAGTAGTGTAATAATATGAATATTATCACACTACTTTCGGTGTACTAATGAGATCATTACTACCGCAAAGTACATAAATGATCGTTATTCGTAAATTTAGGATTTGCGATATTAAAATCGGTTAAACTTACCCGGCACTGCACAAATGAAATCCAAATTCGAAAATTAGAATTTTGAAATTCTAAATTAATTGGTTTTAACTACAATTTGGCTAATAAACTCACCCCATGCGTTTGTTTGCTATAGGGACCATTATCGTTCTTCAATCCATCCTAAAATGACAACAAAACACTGTTAAGTGTTTTGGAACACTTGATTCTGGAATTCTCTACAATACCTAGGAAGTGACTATTTTATGGCGATAAATCACTTCATAAAAATGGACTTTAGAATTACTCTGGGCTCTCGCGGTATAAAAATTGTCTCAGATTTGTCAGACTAGCCCACTGTTTCCAACTGGCTTTAGGGGATATTTGTTCAACTAACCCACACCAAATAATGAATTGTAAGATTTATTACACTTTACCCACTCCGTTGAAAGTATGGCATTTAGAATTAATTGCATCGTAGAAGTTAAATCAGTTTTATGATTCTCTCGGATGATTTCAAATAATATAATGAGCCATATAACTTAATTGGAAACGGCAATAACCATGTTACCACAATAAAGAAAATGAACGAAAGATCATTTACGTGCGAGATTTCCTTGCTTCAATTTTTATAACACATGATTAATGTATCTAATTGCCTTTTTAATGGCTTAGGTTGAGGTAATAAATTCTTGATGACATTTTGAAACGCATACGTTGTAGTAAATTTGTAATGTTCTCTTAGGGAATTTCTTTGAACCAGAGATTCACCGCTGTGTGGTTAATATTTACTTGTATTGGTACAAAGTGCAAGTTCATATTATTGGCAATATGGTTTATAACTCATAGTCATAATAGTTCTGGAGCAGGAGAGTACACCCGAATCGATGTGACGCTTTTTCATTACATTGGCTTTAAGAGAAGCTTCGCTTCAAAAATATGAGATGCAGCAAATTCTATTAAAACGCCTGGCAAAAAAATCCATCCTGCGCGATATAAACGTGTTGCTTGATTAAATGTGCCATTAAATATACTCTTGACCTTTTTATTTTATACAGTGCAATTTATCAATTTGTGATGTTAATTGTACAAGTAAGGTACGTTAACTTTGAATCCACTTACGGAGCAACATTTTCAAGCAGGGTTAACTTTATATTTTCTTAGATTATAAATTCTTTTCAAAATTCCTGGAGTGGCAATTTCTGAGGTAAAGCGCCCCAAGCCCCATTTACCAGAGCAAGATTTTCAAAGGAGAAGAATGTTGTTTCCATTTCTGATAATAATTATTGTTTATAAAAAGATTCCACCTACTTTTCGTCTTTGACATTATGATAGATACGTTTAAAATTAAATGAGAATTGTTTATTTATTTTAAACCTACTCATGAGGTCATAGTGTCAAAATCCGATAAAGTAAATTTTCACCATGGGCAATGTACTTTCCTCATAGTTGCGTCAACTGTATCTAAAAATTGATACGTAGTTCGCTGACATCGATTGATCCGTTCAGAATTTACAAACGTTTAAAGCTTCGGCGGACGAACATCTTACCTAAAACGTAAAAGTCATTTTTGGCTTTTTGCCAAAGAATCCTAAAAAGAGCGGGAGAATTTAGACATCAAATATTAATATATTCTGAAAGGATACTCGCTAAAATAAATATCATTTTTTGTTCGAAATTAGACAAGACGAGACAAGAACTGAAACTTAACGAAGAGAAATTTATGAGTCTGATCGCTTTTTAAGCTTGTTTACTAGTTCCAATTTACTAGATAGCTTGCAATAACGAATTAGGAAGTTGCAGAGAATGAATAATTTACCTAATAAATACAAAATGTGTATAAACTTGGTTCGATTTCCAGTATTCATAACTTATGGCGGTGGATACGGGATCGAGACAAGTCTCGAATCTCGTCTCAACTTCGAGACAGGCGAGACGAGATTAAATGTTAAAATTTCGGTACAAGACGAGATCTAATTTTGGTCTCGCTTCGAAGCGAGAAATCTGGGAATTCTCGAATTTTATATCTGCTTCTCCGGTTTGTAAAAACGCTAGAGCCATAAATGACGACAATGCAGGCAAAAGGATAATAAAAACGATGTCCGGCAAGCTCATTCGTCCGACCATTAAACCATTAAGGACGGCAAATGGTAAAATTTGCAGCTCTTATCGGTATAACTGCGCATTTTACGATAATCACTTGGTTTTCTTAACGTTTTAGTAGGGTTTATTATAGGGCGAACATTCCGAAAGTGGTGTGGATCGTTTAATTGCATTAATGGACATATTGAACACCTATTTTTTATTAGTAGCGTAGTTTCCCACATTTTAACAAACCTTATTATAATCGGATAATCAGGCAGGTAACACCTTCCCTTTGGAATGCTCATAAAATCTATTAATGACACGAGTACTTAAAATCTCGGTGTTGGTAAATTGGTTCCCAGCAGGTAAGAAATTAAAAGGTAGTACTTAGTGCCTGTCATCTATGTACAAATTGGTTCCTGGGATTTTTCGTTTACCTGACATTATCGGAGGAGGCGAGTTCGGACCCACGCAGGTTTTCCCTTGCCCCTTCAATTACCTATCAGGTTTTCCCTTACCCCTTCAATTGCCTATCAGGTTTTCTCTTGCCTCTTCAATTACCTATCAGGTTTTCCCTTACCCCTTCCAATTGCCTATTTTCCACCTCAGTAAAAAATATTTCATTCTATTTACAATGCAGAGACGCAAAATAAGCTACTTCAGTTTTTTGTAAAGCTCAGGTAATTGAAAACGTTGGGAACCAATTTACACTTAGGCCCTCCGCACATTAAGCTACTAAAAAGGAACTAAACAAATTAGAAACTCAAATTACCAACTAGTTACCAACTACGAGTCGCACACGATGCAACTAAAATCTATAAAATCGAGTCATTCCTTGTTTATCGCGACTGTGGTTATATTATGTAATTGATACATTGGAATAAAATTGGAATTGCATTCAGTGCTAAAAATGTCGAGTTGCTCAAGTGATGAAGATGTTATTCTTTATTATTAAGTACAACAGAAGAAGGAGAAACCGGCAGAAGAGGAAATATTGGGTTCACTCATACATTTGAAAGAAATATTAATTGCAGAGCATTTGTTGCTGCGGGAGAATTTCAATAAACTTCAGCCATTTTCGCCCCTCTGTGTGGTTCTTTTGAGAAATTGGAAGTTTCAGTCGACTAGAAACTGTGCATGTCGATATCCGACAGACTGATCGCTGATGCGTTGCAAACCATCAGTTAATAACTATAAGTTTTAGTAGCGTTGTGTGCGGATGTGCTATTTAAATACACGGGCGGCGACTCAATATAAACTGATTGGTAATTTCAGTTTGTAATTCGTTTCTTTTTAGTAGCTTAATGTGCGGAGGGCCTTACAGGTCAGGTAAACCAAAAATTGCGGGAACCAATTGGTATGTTATTTTTGACCCTGATTAACTTGGGAACCAAATTACGTGTTCCCTTGAGTCTCTAAAATCTTACGATGCCGTATAGAAGCCTAAATATAAAATTTCACCAAAATCTGTCTCATCGTTTTTGATGAAATTTAACCACGAACAAAGTGACTGATTACCTACGCAGTTTGCCTGGATGTTTTACTTGTTTTCATAATTAAAATAATTATACGTTCCGTTCGTGGTGGATTTTTTTACCCGTTTTTCATAATATAATTTCTTTAAATTTGCATTTTCAAAGAAATAAATACCTGCATCAAATATGAAATCGTTAAGGCTAATTTCTGTACGCTTAACTTTACCACACCTGTATACCTATTTCTGGAGTGTCAGTGAATATTGTTAAGAAAGAACACATTAATTCATTCCCAGATTTTTCGCGACCATGTCATTTCCCTGCTCGTCTCGTTTCCAACTCACCACTGTTCATAAGTGTTGCAGAATTGCGCTGAACCAGATGTGCTTCAGTTCCAAATAGATCGCAAAATGGGAAAAATTGTACTTCAAAATCCCATAACCAAATATTTATTATTGAATTAATCTTTACGTATCAAATATTGGAATTATTAGAAAAAGTCTCTTACCTATAACGCTGCTAAAACCACATAACAGGTTGAGCGAGTTCGAAGTTAGAAGCTGGGGCCGGTTACAACCGTCCATAATCGTCCAAATTGTTCAAAAAAAATCAAACATCCGTTTACTCAATTTTGGGGATACGCGTGCGCAGTGCAGCTCTGAACCAAGGGGGTTGACAGGGATTGTCAACCAATTGACTACCATTATTATTCGGTGATGACACTTTCGTGGTGAATCCTTTCAAGCATTACTTAAAAAATGCAATTTACGTTCACATACGTAATATTACTTATCTCTTAATATTATATACTTAATTATACTTATTAGTAGCTTTTTAAACAAGCTGCAGATCTTCGGTCCGAACTGTCGGCCAGGGACATTAGAAACTGGTTATGTTAAATTGTTTGGTTTTGTGATTTTTTATAACAAAAGCGATGGCGTAAAATCATTATGGTATGTTAGATTAATTTGATCAATATGATTTCAATAAATCAGCTGAAAACAAGACATGACCCAAAAGCGTTCCTGCGTCGACACCATTTCTATTTAGACATGAATCTCTATTTGAATTGCGAACTCTGTACCCGTAAAGCTATTTTTACGAGACACTAAAAGGTTTTACGACCAAGTCCATTAATCCGAAATTAAGAGAATAGTGGAATTATCATCCGTTGTCCTTTGGCGGTAGCTCTCGCTCTGCAAATTTTTATTACTTGTCTTGTTAGCGCCTTGATGCAGTCGCCATCTTCACTTTTTTATTAGTATGACTTGGCCGAGTTCTAGTAAAACTTGAGTACATTGTAAAAATATTTCTATTAGTACATACCGAGTTTACATGAATCTGACAGGTTGCAACAAGATTTCATTCATTCTACATGTGGGATAGCAATCCTCAATGACCTACTTATTCGTACCCGCAAAACTAAATAAATGTTTAAATATGTATGCAACACAACAGGAAACGGTAAATGAATGCTGAACGTTTCAGTACGCCAATTATTTACCTGAGGTGGATAGCCGGATACATCCGCATCAAATATATATGGGGTATATGGGATATATATCTGTCAATGTGTCAATTAAGAAAAATATTAGTACATATTCCACTTTTAAGATGGCGGTTATTTCGAAAAGTACTCTTTTAAATTACATCACATGTTTATTATTTACATACGCAGCCTTCATATGTGTAAATATGATTGATAGATTTTTTCTTTTATTGAAAAATTTTTATACAGTGAAACGTAATGAGATTGGTTAAATTTGACCTCCATCTTAAAATGTAGAAGCTGATTGGAATCATTAAAAATTAAGAATGTGTATTAGAAAATAAAAACTCCATTAAGAAGCTTAATAAATAATACAAAATATTCTTTGTCATTACATGCTCAAATTGGTGTATTTCAAAATAACGAAATCTTTATTGAGAAGCTTAGTAAGTATCACAATAGTCTTTATATTTTATTAGATGCTCAAACTGATGTCTTTGATTGAAGAAATCAACTTTTAACGTAGTCAACAAAATTTGCAGTTACGTTACTATAATAAATAACAGTTATTAATGTTATTATATACTAGTCGCGACCCTTAAGAAGCTTAATAAATAATACAAAACGTTCTTTGTCATGAGATGCTCAATCTGGTGTATTTGAATATACCAAAATCTTTATGGAGAAGCTTAATAAGTAGTACAAAATAGTCTTTATGTTATTAGATGCCCAAACTGGCGTCTTTGATTGAGAAAAACAACTTTGAACATAATCAACAAAATAGTTATAGTTACGTTACTAAATACCATTTAATTTTAGATACATATATACCTACTAGCCGATTGTTAGTTATTGTTGTGATATTCCAGACAATAAGGTTCTTAAATAAGCTTTAATTACAGCCTTGTTTACTCTACAGCTGTGTTATTCTTTAGCACTTACCCCAGTGCTATATGATACTTTTTTTTCAGTACAATATCTCTCTTTGCGCTGAAAATGTAGCCACCACGTCCACCTGCTTCCAATTTTTCGTCTTTCATAAAATGTGTTTTCACTCTGATCAAGATTGGGTAACAATGATCTGTTATGATCTGATTCTGATCTGCTGCCCCGTGAATATCATTGAATAATCTGCCTGTCCATTAATTTGATGTGGCATCGAAAGAGGTTATTTGGAAAATTTGACTGTGATGTAGCTCTTGACATGTAACGAATTAGGTCAATTAGTGGCGATGCCAACTGTGTATGTTTCACTGTTCCATTTTTACGTCACATTCCAACAGGTTCAATTAGATTTTTCTTGTATTACAAGACAACTTACCTTATCCATTACAACAGTGAGGTGTTGCTTATATATCTTTTGCTATCATAATGAAATCTTTCCGACGTTATATTCCTTGACGTCCTGACGCTTCCTCTTTGGAAAGTCACCATGACTTCGCTTTGATTTTCCGTTTCTGCAGCTCTTTGTCGCATATTATCAAATCACGACTCGCGTTGATTTTCTATTTTCGTCCTGTCCGGCGTTTTTGATGTAATAGGTTTTAGTTCATTTGCTTCGATGTTTTCTCTCTTTGTCGATCGTTTCTCTATACCTGTGTTATTTTTTTCGCGTTCGATTACACCTTACCAATATATATATATATCTCACTTTTTTTGAGACATGATACAACTGGGGTGTGTCAAATATCTTGACTTTTAAAGTTCCGTCTTCGCCACTAGATAGCGCCTCTCATTCGTCTGTCGATCAAACGCACGTCATATACGGGGGCCTGCGTGTGCTGTGTCACAAACTTCATAGTGATAAGTAGGAACCTGAAATTTAACACAAGTACAGTTTAGGCCTTCCAACAGCCCTGGAGATCCTAGAAACCCCGAAATTCCTCATGGTTACCGGGAAATAGGACGGTTTATAAGTTCGCCCGTTAAAAAGAGGGACGATCAAATTCTATACAATTAAATTGAGGCGTAGGATCCTTAATCCGATCCTTAATGAACTCGTACATAAATAATGATTGGCGACTTCTTGAAAGACACACACACTTGCACACATTAACAAACACTAACACACCCTAAAAACACCAACAAACCCTTAGAAACCCTAACGCAATATAACAGATTTCAATAGGTCAGTTAATGTTATTTATTTATTTATTTATTTATTGGTAATAGATATTTATTTTTGTTTGAGAACTATTCTTGACTCTGCTTTGGCTCGAAGATGGTTCACAAGAATTTTATAAAAACGAATTTCTCTTTCCGAGGTGGTGAAAAATAGGGGTGAAATGTATGCAACAATTAGTTAGAAAGTTTGGGCTTTATACGGTTATATGAACTCGCATCACATCAGATAATCCCAAATTTACCTTTTCGACGGGTTGAAAAGTAGGGGTGAAATTTTGAGGTACTTTTCAAGTAGTTACAGCAGTTAAGCAGTTACATTTTAAGCTCTGCCCTCGAAAAAAATTTCAAACTCCGAATTTCACTTACCGAGGGGGTGAAATTTATGCAGTAGATATTAAGTAGGTACTGACTGGAAACTTTTGCGTTGTTATAGATGGCGGAAAAATCCAAGAATACCAAATAACGCTTTCTGAAGTTTGGAAAATAAGGGTGAGGTTAGGTCGACTTTTAAATGAAGCTGGGTACATCTGTTTATGGTATAGTTGAGTTGTAACTTTATCGAATAAGTGTCAAGCGAAGCCGCGACAGGTTTTGACTAGTTTTGTATAAAAGTTACAAGTGAAATGAATAAACAATTATAATTATGTGACTTATTGGGAATGAAAAGCTGTGTTAAACTATTATTTATAATTTTTGTGACCGGTATGCACGCTTGAAGCGAAGCTTTTTTATTGTGTGTTGAAATATAAAACGCCCAACTAATTCAATTAATTTGTATAATTACATATTTCCGATTTTGTTATTATTATAAGACCAGTGCATTTGAAAATAATTATGGTGGAATTCAGCAAATTAAACTCCATTCGAAATAGGGAGAGAGTAATAAATAACTCAAAATCGGAGGTTAGGGTTGTAACAAAGGGCGTACCATCCTTATTTCCCTGATTTTTAAATATAAATTAAATTCACCCATCGAACTGTTTCCATTTTAAAATTTCTTGAAGTTGTATCGTACATATAGTGATTAAGGATTGAACCTAAAAGGAATGAATTCATATAATTACCAATTTAATCGGTGCCGTTAACGAAATATATCAATGAATGATATTACTTGTAAATATTGAATACTTTTAGACAATTCGTCAACTCGGAGACCATTTTGGAAAGGGTCTTTTTTAATGTGGACACTTAATAATTTGTTCAGGCACCTTTACTCTTCCACTAAACTACTTAGTTAACTGTTACCAGAGATTTACCTGTAGGATTAAGAATTACCTGGAAATGGGGTCGAAAGTTCTCCCTCCGTTGAAGGAGGTATAAAAGGGAAATACCTGAATTTCGGTTATTCTTATTCTAATAGTCTTACTATCAAGAATTAAATATGTCAAGTCTTATGAACTTTACCCCGTGTAAGTTACCGAATAAGCAGGCGTTATCGTGTCGTGAAAAAGTGGTTGTTTTAAATGTATTTAACGGATTGAAACATCTACATCCTAAATCCAGCGTAGATGACCTAGTTGAAATGTGTCACAAAATGACGGGATATGGAAAATCAACGATATATCGCGTCAAAAGGGAAGAGAGGAGTGGAGAGGTGAAGGCTCCAAAATCTGCACCAGGAAGACCTCAAATGCTTGTTGATGAGGATAGCAAGAGACTCATTCGTCGAACGCTTCATTCCTTTTTTTTCAAACGTGAAATCCCAACATTGGATAAAATGTTACATGAACTGCCAGAAGACTGTATGACATTGAAAAGGACCAAGTTGTGGACGATTCTGAAGGAACTAGGTATTTGTTGGGATAAGCGAATTAAAACTTCTCCTCTTCGGGAATCCGATGAAATTATTTGCTGGCGAAGAAGCTACCTCAGAGATATTAAAAAATTTCGACAAGAAGGAAGGGCTATTTTTTATCTGGATGAAACCTGGGTAAACCAAGGATATACCGTGGGAAAAGTGTGGCAGGACAAAAGTGTGGTGAATCCGCGACAAGCCTTTTTAGAAGGTTTATCAACAGGACTAAAAGCACCGGCTGGAAAAGGTAAACGACTTATTGTTACCCACATCGGCAGTACTAGTGGCTTTGTGGATGGCGGCTTACTTCTTTTTGAATCGAAGAAGACGGGAGATTATCATGAAGACATGAACGCGGACGTTTTCGAGGAGTACTTCGTTCAAATGCTCGATCTCATCCCACCTGGTTCCGTAATTGTCATGGATAATGCGAGCTATCATTCCAGACAGGTCGATAAATCCCCGGTAATTTCTTGGCGGAAGGCTGAAATTTTAAATTGGCTGATAAGAAAAAATATTCCGTATAAGGAGGACATGGTCAAATCGGAATTGATATCAATTGTAAAGACCTGCAACTTTCGTAAAAGGTATGCAGTTGATGAAATGGCACAAAATCGCCAAATAACTGTGCTTCGTCTTCCGCCCTATCACTGCGAACTCAATCCCATAGAATTAATATGGGCTCAGGTAAAAGGCTATGTTGCTCGGGAAAATAAAACATTTAAATTAAAAGATGTTAAAATTCTTCTGGAAGAATCCATTCGCAGAACCACCTCTGAAAATTGGCAAAAAGTCATAAATCATGTTATAAAAGAAGAAGAAAAATTTTGGGAGTTAGATTTTATGATTGATAACGCCGTGGAACCCTTAATCATTACTGCACAGGATATCAATGAAGAGAGTTCTTCAGATGATTCTGAATATTAATTAATTTCAACTTGAAAACATTCCTGAACATTGCGTCTTTCCAAAACCTCACGATTACTCCTTTTTCTTTTGAACGTGTACCTTTTGTATACCTGAACGGATTCTTGTACGAGAAAATGAGATTTCTGAAAATCGATTTAGGTATACTTATAGTTACCTATATTATTATTAACTTAAGATTTAAACCGTTTTGAACTGTTTAAACAAGATTTGTTATTCTTGTAAAAAAACGTTTATTTCCAATAAATATATTATTATTTTAAGCCATTTAGTTACTTCTTTTGTATAATTTGTGAAATTGTGCCACGTTCCTCGTTTTAAAATTTTTTTGTTTCTTATAAGCTTGGACAAAAGTGATGTTATGTATACTTTGTGCTTTTGATATATTAATTTAGTAAGTAATTAATTTGGATTGATGTATATTTCTATCCCTTATGGCATATGCCAGTGTTAGGTATAATATTAGGAAAAGTTCAGTTCTTTGAGTAAAAGTGAATTAATTATAGTTTCATTTCGACCTCACGGTATAAATTTATTATTTATATATAGGTTCCATAAATTCTAAATAAACAAATATTGCTTATGATTACTTTTTTTCTTTAAATAAAAAACCCCATGGCGTGACTCTGATGTGACGATTTCAAGTAAACGAAAACAGTGCGAAATAATCGAATTGGAGTAATAGAGAAGGAGCATTCAATTCTTCATAAGAAAGATAAAGACGGATTATATCCCTTGACCCGAACCCAGGTAGAAATTTGATCCGGGTGCTTTTCAATGTAATAGTTCCTAGGAACAGTACAGAGACGTATAACTAAATGCAATGTTTATACATATCTCGCCAGTACTACAGTTTTTGAGGATTTGCATTTATAATGACATTTTATTACTCTCTCGATTTTCCGAATGGAATATAGAAGTATGGTTATTTGTTGGTATATAAAACGGAAGTAAATTGAAAAATGTTTACACATTCGGTACCTCAGAGATTGAAGTCTCACAAATATCAGCCTTACATGTATGGTTCTCGTTTGCCGTCCCAATGATTCAGTGGTCTGGCTTCAACTTTCGTACTTGGCCCACACTGATAATTATTGACTCATATTCCGTTACTTACCTAGAAATTCTTTCCTTTGACATTCTTTGTATGGTATCTTTCATCTTTATGTCTTTTTTACTTATTACGTTATTGCTTGAATTCCGACTTCCGAGCTGTTGTCGGATGCCTTCGTTTCTTATTTGGCCCTCTACTGATGCACCGTACATGTGAGGAATTTCATTTCGTATATTTGTACGTGTCCCGTAACTTTTCGAAGTTGTACGTCTCGACTTTAAACCGCTCTAAGCAAGCAAGGGCGGATGTATTCGCAGGTACAGTGAGCAATAATGATTCTGCAGGAATCCTTGGGGTGGTTCTTTAAAAATCATTGTTAAATAAGAACTACCACATTATGTAGTAAAATTAACGTACTACACTTGTCGTTTGTAATAAAACTATTATATTGGCATTTGTTAGATGGAACTCGTAATAAATGTAAATCACCAAATTGGCAAGCGTTTAGTTAGTTTGGTGAAGTGGGCTCCTTATTATACTGTTTACGAAATCAGTATAAGATATCAAAAAAATCGGGAGGCCTATAACATAGGCTCTTCAGATGAGTCATGCGAGCGATGAGAAGCTACTTGCTGTCTTAAAACAGGAGAGAGAAATTCGCTTGGTCGTCTTAGACGTCTATATCGGGAATATTTCTCTGGTGTTAATTTATTTGCGCTGTCCCAAATTGAATTTTGATATAATTTACCCAAAAGAGCAAAATATCGAAAATGTTAGTTGGTGGTGATGGATGTTTGAACCTTTGAAGCCGAGGAATGGTATCGTTATTTAGGTATTCTTGTTACAGGTCACGACGATGTTTCGCTGCCATCTCCGGGGACAGCAACATCTTCGGCGGCCTACAATAATCCTAGCAACAGAATGGAAGTATCAGTCATTGGTACAGAACCGGCTTTCTCTCTGGTACACCCACGATCTTATAGCACAAACCCATTGGACGACCGTTGCTCAACAGATTCCGGCGTGAGTTGCTCCTTGCGCTCGTCGGGTGCCAGCAGCGGCGATGAAAGGTCGGGCTCCAGGTCGAGCGCCCTGAGTTCCACCGACGAACCTCCATTAGCATCTAACTGTTCCAATAATAACACTAGTAGCAACAACGTTAATAACGTTCAACAGCAGCATCAGCACCATTCTCAGCTGCTCACGAGTTCGGCTGCCAATTCCAGCCTATTCAATAGGTAAGTACTTCTTTCGTCCTTTCTAACTTAGCCTTTTCTGTAATAACATAACGAAGATCGAATCTCTTGAAAGTGGCCTTCTGCGTCACTGAATGTTCCTATTTGATGCAACCCTACTGGAGCAAGTTGATAATTAATGTGTAGATAGTTGAATGTTGGCACACTGAATTAAACCAATAAAGGAGATCAAATTGCAGTTCCGCCATGATCCCCATTGAAGGGTTATGGCTGATGACGCTTTTGCAGCGGCTAGGTTATTGGTGGTGGCCATAAACGACAGTATATAATTTTGTTACTAAACGAGCCTGCCATGATTTTGACAGGACTGCAAGGCTACGAGAAGTATGACAATAAACTTAAACTTTGGAAACAAATTTTCAAACCGAAGATATAGTGACAGAATAACTTAATGAAATTATGCCTATTCAGACATTTCTTTTAAGAGATCCAAACGAGCAAGACCTACTACCAATAATATAAATGTGGAAGAATCCCACTTTATTACAAGCCTGCATACACGCTTGCAAGCAAAGTCCTTCCAATCACGTTATCCATGTCTTCATCTTCCCTTACATTTGATTCTCTTTCACTACATGCGATATGATAGATGTGTCCAGGCTATAGACATAGTTTGCTGTACATAACCACTGACAGGGGTGGCAGAATCGCAGTTTCCGTCACGTATATTTATTTATTTATTTATACAAGGTAATCCAACAGAATAAGGAAACAACACAAAAATTACAATTGTGTTCAACTTTTTTTTAAGGAGAGGAAATCCTTTATTGGCACCAGATGAGATAAAAGACATTTCAGAAACAAACTCTGCGATGGATCGTTTATCGCATCTAATAGTGTGGGACTCGGAACATCGCAGCGGTCACCCGAACTAACCCCCCCTCATTTCTATATCCATTGATTCGGGTCGGGTAAACTCTTCGTTAGAAGAAGAGTTTGTCTTCGACACGTGATCAATTGTGAAATTTCAGATGAGTTCAAATACTTTACAGTAATATACTATTTTTATTGCGATTTTTCTATATTCTGGATATTTCTTTCAAATAATTATTTTTTAGCAATGATTTCCTGAATAAATTTATGCGTGGGAATTTAACATCATCTGTTTATAATCATTAGATTTATATCGTTGGTTGCCGAAATAGTTGTATTTAATTGTCAATTATATTTGGAGCCGTTTAGTTGTCCATCCTGAACAATCAAAGACGACGTGAAATTTTGTTCAAGTACTAAGACAATTCTGCTAATTAAACAGATGAAGATGGATAAAGCTAAGCATAATATAAAACCGTTTTATAAAAAAAAAATCATTTAAATGCGAATAATATATCGGAACATGTTTATTATTGTTAAATTGTCATATATAGTTTTATTGAAAACAATGATTCAGTTATGCTGAATCAAAAACTTGATACATAAATATTTTACAAATTGATTAAATAATTATTACTAATCCATTTTTTGAAATGAAATCTTGAGATGATACATACATTCTTTAATTTTGTTTTTAATTTTTTTTTAACTTTGTTATTTATTGTAAATCCATGATTATTTCTGCTTTTATGTTTCTTTTGCATGTACTTTTAAAACAGTTATACCCCCGAACATGAACATTAATAACTAAGGCACTATACCTCATGTCCAAAAAGTAACATTTAAAAAATCGCTGTGGTAGGTGGATACATCGAAAAATTTTTAATCAAATCCTTAATGACTATGCCGCACATGCTATATGCATACAATTATTTATCACTAAGAAAAAAAATTCAATAATCTTATAAAATTTGACGGTTCTGTTGAATTGGGAAGTCACGTTAGTTAGTTCCTAGCTAATTTAATGATTGGCTTTATAAATTGCTTTTGGTTTCAGTAAATAGATGGTTGCTGAAATTCTAGACCAATTTTCTTCCAATCCACCGCAGTTTAAATTTGCGTTGTTAGGCTTGTTAATAATTTAACAAAAGCAGTAACCTGAGCTTCAAGTAACTATTTATAAAATGCTGCTTTAGAAATATTTTCTAATATAGAATTGTTCACATATACAGGGTGGTCGTGATATAACCTTACAAAAAAACGGTAATAGGTGACGATGAGTAGAACTCGTATACAAAAAAAATCTAGTAAAAATATTTTCGTTTTCGAGATAAAAATAATTGAAATGTTGTTCAAAATTTGCTGTACGCCAATGAGTTGATCAGGATAAAAAAGGTGATTTTGGTTGTCTAGTAACGATAATCGGTACCTGTACCAACTAGTAATCTAAATGACATTTCATTCACAATCATGATTATCCGTTAGTGTCTTGACCCATGAAATTTGCTATTTACTTACAAACTGCAAAGTGAAGTCTTGAAAAAGATTGATTTTATAGACTTCTTGTACAAAAATGTTTATAAGAGACAAAATACATTAAAAACAAGAAAGGCGATGACATATAAATGACAACTGACATATGCAAACCGACAAGTAAATCACTAGCAAAAGAAAACGTCTATCAAATTTGAAAGCAAATTGTCAATTTATTGTAACTAAATAACTTAACAATCAAATCTTGGTTAAATATGTATGTATTTATTTTTGTGGTGAGTGGCGTCAAATGTGTGTGAATAGGGGTTAATTTTTCTTCATCATTTTGGACCTACCGAATATGGGTTTTTCGGAATTGTTGGATCCTCCTAATGACCCAGAATTTTTTTTGTAAGGTTATATCACGACCACCCTGTATATTCCTTTAAATATAATTACAGCAAAAAATAATTAACATTCTTCTAAACTATAAAATTATCATATCCTAAACAAACACAAAACACCCTGTATTATTTTCACATCCAAAACACGGGGTAACTAAATATCAAACAAAAATAATACTAAATCTAACAATTTGGTTTACACTTTTTCACTTTCCTAATGTTATTGCATTCGTCAATACGCGACGATTGTTTGAAATTTTGATTGTCGAAACCTTGTTCATCATATTATATATGATCTCCATACATATTGAATTATAATAGTTAAATTTGTCATAAATATTCCTTTCTTAAAATACTGCTAAATCTAATTGGTACATTTGAAAGTTCTTTTTTGCTAAGAAAAAAAGCGCCTTTTACAAATGGTCGAGCATTTTTTAATTTACCATTATATTTGACGTTATTCAAAAAAAAAGTAGAATAAATAAAATGAAGAAGATTTGACACAAGTTATACATTTGCAGGTTATAAGTATACTACTACGAAGTCAGCAATAAATTTTAATCATTTCGCCTACGTAATCACTTAAGTGCCGTACTGCGGTTATTAATTTTTTATTTTAGCATATTTTAAAATTCTCTTCGCTATGTTTCAAATTTTCATTGTCATTACTTGTATGATTTTCGTGTCATTTCCAGTATTAGTTCTTTTAACTAGTGTGCTTATTACGTACTAGTTATTTTATATGCAGACAAACTGTTTAGCCATGTCATTGCTTGTAAGACCCATAAAAAAACTTTATTTCGATATAAAAAAACGTATTTGCTATGTACTATATGTGTGACTAATTATCTATATCGTGTGACTAATTGTTCCAAAAACTTCCAATTTCTATTTTGTTCGTCTTGTGTATTTAATATTTTAGAAGTTCCTAAACAGTTTCTGATTAATGTCGAGAAAAATAAAAACATATCTCATGTTAGCGGATGGGTTTTCAAACTTGAAAATAATTCCAAATCTATTTTATTCGTGATAGGAACATTTACAATTGAAAATAATTATACACTATAATTAATATAAATTATAATTGAATTTATAATTCAAATTTAAAGAGCCGAAAATGCTTAAGGGTGAAAAATGCAAATTTTCTAAAAACTATTGGAGGCAAGCCGATCGATCAATTTTCAGATTTATTTCACTATTCAGTTCTTATTTTGTAATATAAGATAAGAAATTTCCTTTTTCTGAAAAATTATTTAGGTACTTCCTAAACCTGCAATAATGAAATCAAAATTTTAGTCACAAAAAATGTTTCTTGAACAAAAGGTAACGGTACTGCGTTACATTACACAATAAATAGTGAAAGAAATTTGAAAATTGATCGATTGGTTTTCATCCAAACGTTCCGGAAAATTAGTATTGAGCAAGATAGGGAATCGCGTAAGGTAAGAGTAAGAGCTTCATTGATCAGACTGCATTCTCTGAATCTTCTACTAGGTTTATAATTCGTTCCATGATACTCTTCGAACATATGAAAATTATTTTTGACTTTCATCGGTATCATGGGTACCTATGGCAAATATTGCACTTCTTTTTGAGAATATATTTCTTTAATTGTAGAAGGGTTATACACCCAGAAATGCAATACATTAGACCACACTATCTACACTATTATGACTATTTTTTACATTATTTTTTTTTAATTATTTACTATTTAAAATTTCATTCCACGTGGCTGCATTACTGATTATTTACCCCTCTTGAATCAATATTTAATAGGTTAAATATAGAATATTTGAATTTCTTTATATGAATGGTTAAATATTTCTTCCAAGTTATCAGGTATATCTGTAGGATTTATACTTTGCTCTTTTTGAGAACCCCGAGCATTTCAACCATAATCGTTATAGTTCTACGAAGGTATAAGTAATTGCAATCGTCTCTATTACTTCTACAAATGATTTACATGCATTTTTTGACCTAGATTTGCTTTCAGTGAAAATCACATTTCATCCAGAAATTTTACGTTTCTTTCACATCAAGTTATAAGTAATAGTTTTACTTTGATCTGTATCTTACATTAATGGAGACATATACAGTCATACATTCTGCTGTGAATATAATTTGAAATAGAGACATAATGTTTACGATTTTTAAAGCAATTTAACACGTTATAATAACTTTGCTGGTAATAGTTTAATAATAATTATAAGTAATACGGCAGCATTGTTTAAAATTGTTTCGGCGCATATATAAAGTCATATTTTCAGTATGACAAGCAGCCATGAATTATGACTGCGCAGTGTCTTATCCCTGAGGTCCTCAAGTGCCCTTTAATGCAATTCTTATTTTAGATGCCATACCAATATTATTTTAACTGTATTAACTGAAAGAATAATGTTAAATATCAAACCTACCTATTATAAGTCAGAATTCGCATTAGAGCGCAGAATTAGTGAAAATCGCCAGTAAAAGAAACTTGTAGTTCGCAAAATCGTTTCACTATGCTCTCTTATAAACTTCCAAAAATTTTATTATTACATGATGGAATTTTATCGTTGCTATCAAGTTCAATGACAAAAGTCTAGATTGTTTAAGATGAAAATATGCTATGCCGCTATAATGATTTTTTTTGTAACAGAAATAGATGCGTAGACATAACTCCATAACTGTAATCTAAACAGAGTGCATATATGGAAGAACTCTCGTGAGATGTCCTAATTTCGATAGTTTTCGAGAGAAACCACTTAGCAAATTTCTTAGAAGAATTACCGTTTGGTAACAGTGAGCCAAATAATATTGGCCGTTCGCAAAATAACCGTAATATATTTACAGGATGGGTTCGTTGTGGAAAAATTAGTAACGTTAAGTGATCATGAGTGTCGGTAGAAAGTTGGTAAGGGGTAATGTTTTTTTCTTAATTAGTTTTATAAGGATTAGTTATAAACTGTTAACACATTGTTCACTGTAGACAAATAACCTAATCATAAATGTTTTCAAATATCCAATTCCATTATTTAAATATACGTAACTAAAAATTGCTCTTCACTTTTGATTAGTTTGACCTCTTACAGATGTTTGCATTTTCCGTTTCTTATTGTGAACTAAATTCTTGATATGACTTTACAAAAAATATGTAAAGAATCCAATGTCCAAAGATCCGGTAGGTCGGCAATGAGGAAAATTAGTTCCCATCAATTTATTTCAAAATATTTCTTTAAGAATTTCACCAACTGCAGGACTAGCTGAACCCTTTCATGCAAAGACTACAAATTTAGTAGTGCCTGTATTGGCATTTCGTCTAGCAACACGGACAAGTTGCTAAAAAAGTTAAGTATTCTCGCCAGTTAATCGTTGTGGTACAACAAAAGGTCATATTATTCAATTACCCATTATACCAGCTCATGCACAAGAATAATAGATGGTATTGTGAATTTTCCTGCATCATATTGTGGGAATTTTACATTTCCACTCTGGGAAGTTTCATACCTTCTTCGCATAGGATTTTCAACTGGAATAAGTAGTATGTTTTGGTCGAAAATTTTAAATTAAATAAGATCTTACTTTCTGTATACGATACAGGTGTAGTAGTACTTCTTGCTGAATAGTTATTTGTACATATTTTTTTGCTGCATGTTTAGTCTGTTATAAAGTCCAAAGTTTGTTCTCACTGTATATATGTTACCGAATTGCTCGTTACCTCTGGCAGTTCCTCAAGTTGGGAATACCCGTCTCGATACTTCCCAAAATGAAATAATAAATGTTTCCTCAATTGGTAATTTTGCTTGGGAATTACGATTTCTCTGCAAATTTCTTAGTATGCATATCATCTGTTGAACTAATTAGGACTATTAGGTTAGTAGAAAGGAGTACTGTTGTGTGAGAAGTCATAGGAAAAGGTATTGTTGGGCTTTTTCACTCTACAAACATTGCCAAATACTTTATTTGTGTTATAGCTTCTACCACCGACAACAGAGGAAAATCGGAGTGATTACAAGTTTTCTCAAAATTTCAATTTCATTTATTTTATTTTTAAACAAATAGTTTCGTTTTCGTCTTTTGTAACACGTCTTGTCGCCACCAGAATGCTCATCATTGTTAGACTGAATCCATATACATAATAACATTCAACGGATTTAAAGGGCGGAAAGACACTAATGCCCGTTTGCACCAATTCTACTTAAATCAGTACATAGCAAACTGATACTCAATGTTTAAACCCAGCTTAAAATTGTGTGACTTGCACCAGTTGCACTTAAAAAATACTTAGCTAAGGTACGGTGGAAGGATGGTAGCACTTGGAATTATCATGTTTCGTGATTAAATTGTCAAGTGACAACTAGTCAGGTCGTTGTTTTGTGGTTATGTTTGTTAGTTGTTGTTGTTAGTGTAAGTTACTGCAATCTCTAAAATGAGCGAGAATAAAAGAATGAGAAGTGCCAATTACACTATCCAAGAAAAGGAACTCCTCCTGAATCTGGTCAACTAATGCCAACTAAACAATCAAGAAATATTTATTTTACATAATTATATAAGATACTTACAAATCAAAAGGATATTCTAAATGTTCATCAATTTCTTCCAACAACAAAAGTGTTGTTGCTTTCGAGATTCGAAACCTTTTATAATAGGTAATTAATAGGTAAAACCTCTATACACAACAAGGTTAAGTCAGAGTTAAACCGAGAATATTCTTGACTTAGTTAAACCTCATACTGAGGTGAGCTTAGTGGTGAAATGTCACCATGTGCAAACCATTTTTTGAATTAAAGTGTTACTTAGAGTTAAGTCTAACTGGTGCAAACGGGCATAAATAATCTAAATGATCGAGATTATATATGTATTTCGAGGGTAACAATTTTAAATAGACTGCAAGTTTTAATCGCTCCGAATACATCATTACTGGTGTATTTTAATGGTGTATTTATGGCATTAAATTTAAAATGATTAACGCACGCACGGCTCCTAACACCCAGTTCTGTCACTAATTACCGTGGAAATTCTGTTTGAAATTTCTATTGAATGTCTGTCGATTATTTCTACGACTCTCGCCATCGTTTTTTTAAATTCTATGACTCATCTATTCTGTCAATTAAGCGTTTCTTTGTTACGTTCTCTATCGTCTGGTCCTGGTTCTGCCAGCGCACGTACTTTGCTCGTTTGCTTACGTATCCAAATTCTAAATAATGGCGAGCAAATACACATTACGTGGTCGTGTGTTCACTGCCCAATATAAAAATATATACACTTTCCAGGGTCAGTCCAAACTATACAGAAGACCGTCACGCCTATAACCGAGTTAATTCGCCATCTCATAGAGTCAGATTTGATTGGTCTAATCTCTCACTACCTTTATTCACTTTTATTTAACGCGGTGGGGGGCGTAAGTGACATTTGTACAGTTCAAGACCGGAGGACGCATTTGGGCAGGCCCCAAAACACTGTTAATTGTGACTCATTGTGGGAAAATTGGTTAGCAAACAAATAAATGAAGACAGGTCAAAGTGACCTCTAGGAAAAACACATTTTTTAATACAAACAAGGAAACTTTACTTTCAGAAAAAATAAACATAGGAATCTATTTTTCATTGACATCAAACGTTTTTGGAAATCGTTCGTACAGTCGTACAGTATCGTTCTGTGTGGCTTCGAACTACTTCGAAAATCGTTTTCGCCGCACCCATGCTTCTCGTACTCATCATTTTGAATTCTGGATTGGAGAGCTTCTCTTGGATAATAGATGCGTACTGGTATGCAATTGTGTTCCTTCTGCTCCTTGGGAACTTCACAAGAACAAAAGATCCAGTTTAATGCTTAACTCCCCCATAGTCTACTTCTTTCATGCCGTTTCTGCTTTGTCTTCAATCTGCTCTTCTTGGTCGATTTCTGTTTCTATTGTAGAATCAAAACATTTTACCTGGAGCGACACTTGGATGTTTTCGCTTCATAGGAACGGGCTGTGGTTGGCGTTGCGGCACACCTTTTTTCCTTCAGAAAGTCTACCAATGAAACACAGAAGTCTCCTAAGAAGGAGTATTCTTTTCCATCGGGTGGCCTTTTCAAATCTGTCTTCTTCTAAAGGCTGAGAAACTACTTGTTACATCTCTTTGTACTCTCCGACCTTTTCAGAAGCGTCCATTTTTGTAGTGCTTCGTCCAGAAGAATTTTCGGAAGCAATAGGAATTCAATATTCTTTACACAATTACATAGAGGCTGATTACTTCTTATGGGCCAGTTGTCCGCTACGGTTATTTTCTTTCCAGGCAGTCTACTTGCTTGGGGTAAATATATCGAAAAAAACCAATCCGTGTAGATTGATGAATCCATCTTTGGATCTGTTGTACCTACTGTCAGAAGACCAACAGCGGTCCTTGCAACAAAGGCTTTCTTTTGGGCAATTTTCTAGTCCAGTGGATGGTTGTCCTTTTATACGATATATGGTGGGAGTAAAATTCCTCATACTGAGTCACGAAACGTAAGTGTGGTTTCACTTTTACTGAAATTGATATTTTCTGGATATTTCATCCCTTTTCTGCAGAGTACTTGTGTCTTTTCTGAATTATCCTACGAATTTATCTCGTCATAATTTGATAAGTTGTCGGGTGGTATGTTTTTGATTGAACCCATAAGATTCGAAACTATATTTACAGAGGCAGCATATTTGCAGCCAGTTAAGCTAAATTGGCTAAGTGACTGTTGTGTCGTTTCCAAAACGATTGCACCCAATCACAAGACATGTTATTTTGTGAAGATTTCGATTCGACCGCCTCGACGATCCTGAAAACTATTTGGGATCATTTAAAGATCGTGCACAATTATTGGCATATCAATCACAGCAGAATCTATAATTGATTTCCTTTCATCAAAGAAGAAAACTGGTTGTCCACCAGATTCTTTGTGCAGTCGCCCTTATGAAATTCCATGTTCCTTTCAACCTTCTTCAAGACTACCTCCAGGAAACTATCTCCACGATTTCGATCCCAGCTTTATTTGCGAGTTTCGGCCATTTTAATAAATTGCACTAATACAACAAAAAAATAATGAATATATATATATATATATATATATATATATATATATATATATATATATCAATTTATCCCCAAAATCTGGGCGAAGTCACCTCTTATCGTAAACCTGGCTACCGCCAGCTTATATTAAACATCTTGTTTCTGTAAATTTGAACATAAATAACCAAGGTAAACATACCATGCCTTAATGGAAAGAGGATTAAAACCCGGATAACTTCACTCCAGAGAAAAATGCCATCAGATCGAAAACAACCGGCAAGTGGTTGGCGTAGCAGCGCAGTATTATAGTTTACAACTGCGACCGCGCGGATGTCTCTGGATTACAAATAGCGCGAAATTTGAACTTCTTATGAAGATTTGTGTTTTAATCAAAGTCTTTGAACAATCAATTCGCTCAGACGATTTTATTCATTTTTGTCAATTAATAGTTTTTTTAGGTGCATGTAACAACTCGGGAAGTACAAAATCTAAGAATTGTAAGTAACTTTACTCATTTTATTCAATCCTGCCCAATGTATAGGCGTATTGGCCCGCTATGACCTGTTTATCAAGCCAGCCAACTTGAGTACTACACTAAATTAAAAACCACATAACCACTTTTCTTCCGGCCATGCACACGATCAGATCTTTAAAGCTGTGTAGAAAATGAGCTGGTTTTACCAATTTTACTCGTTTTGTCTAACCAATAGAGGCAATAGATTTGTTCGGTATCCAGGGTTTGGCACACTACACAGAGAAATTGCTATTAAATGAAGCTTCTGTTATCTTTTGTTCGGAATAAAAATTTTGACCTAATCAACTAGTGTTAAAAGCGGCCTATTTTGCAAGTGAAATGTTATCTTTGTCCCCAGTTAAAATCTTACCCGCCGATAGTTGTAGATAAGAGAGAAATTCGTTAGCCTATCTGTTTTCAACCTAAAGTCTTTGTCTGATTAAAATTTGATTTTTGAATTTTAAACAATCCTCCGTCATACCAACTAAAGTGGTTTTTGATCATTTTATCCAGGCCATTGAAATTACACAATACAGAGTAGAAATGTTTGTTAGAATTTAACTTTTAACGTATCGATTAATGTTAACGTTTCAGTTATAGAATAGAAAGGTGACATTCTCAGGGCTAATACCACTCGAGGCATTGAATTAATTTCTTAATTAATCTTTAACACGAACATCTGAAAAGAATTGATAACTGGAACTCGGCGATTCCCATCTCGGCACAAGAAGCAAGTAAACGACAAAATTATACCCCAACTCGGCATACATCTAGGCAGGTACTCAATTCTACAGTGTCCATCTCGGCATAGGGTGATGCCCATCTCGGCCCATATCTTACCAGGTACTCTTATTTTACAGAGCCCAGCTCGGCACAGAAATTATTTGTGTATAACCCGATCACCCTCAGGTAGATTTTCTACACATTCTACAGAAAATTCTGATGATGCCTATTAGACCTAGTGAGTACATGTTTGATCCTTGCCCCTCCTTACATGTTTGGTCCTTTCCCCCTTGCGTTTCCAACGTCCTTTCGAGCGTATCACATGATGTTCACTCGTATACGGTGTGCTGCGTATACTAGGTTTCCCAAATATTATGAATTTTGCGCAACAGTGAATTACCTTTATTTTCGACAATACCGTATTATCAAGAAGGTACCTTTCTAGATTTGTGCCGAGTTGAGTTATTATTGTAGTGTGTACCTGCTCGACCCGCCGGGCTGGGCATCATCTGTTGTGCCGAGATGGGTATATTAGAAATGGACCGACAAGGTGTCGTAAAATCGACCGCAATAGATACATAGATGTGCCGAGATACACCCCTGGAACTAATTGATAACACAGCCGACGCGAAATGGGAAGATCCAAGCCCGAATCCTGGTCTAGTCAATTGTACCTTTTCCTGCTTTTCAATTTAGTATTTGGTACAACATATTGTTAAATACTGGATCAGATGTTTTAGTCACATCTAATCAATAATATAACATATTTTTAGAGCATAGGCAGTAGATACTAGAAAAGTAAGAGAATTTCGGCTAATTTAGAACTAAATTAGATCAAAATTGTATGTTGTCATGTCGCATTCCATATCACATTAACGAGGTTAGGCGAAGCATTCAGGAAGCGTATCGTACGATCACGATCATAGATTCCTTCCTCTTTACGCACGACATCCGAAAGGTGTAGGCTTCCATGCCCACGTTCATCGTTACAACGAAACTTCAATCGGCGATTTCTACTTATACAATTCTTGAATTATAAGCTTTCCAAAAATAAACATTTTTTTAAGCACGTTTTTTGGATCGGGAATAAATTGAAAAATGGCAAATACAAACAACTCGTGACGATGCGCCCTGCTCCTGTCCCTCGTTACGTCCCTTCTACACGTAATTGTACACGTGTCACGTGTAAAACCTTTAAAGTTGGGTGTTTACGAGTAGCAGATTTGTTTGCGAATTCCAAATTCGTTAATTCAGCTCGTCAAGTGCCATTTTGCTTCATTTCGCCGTCGTAATTTCGGCGCACTTTTCACTACGTCGGGGTGCATAAAATATGCATATTTTTGTGAGAAAGTTTATATTTGTATTACTTTGAATTAATTTTATGGGCTCTCAAAATTTTATTCTGTGTGAGGTATAACAGAACAACGCTATTACTTGAATAAATCACCTTGAAGGACGTAAAACATAAAATTTTAAATTGGTGATGTGGAAATAACACTTACCGACGAAGCGGTAAATCTCCTGCAACCTGCAATAGCAAATAATATTTATACATGCCCCTCTAAGAACAAGTAGACACTATAAATAGAACCGCGCTAAATTCGAGCTCGTTGAAATCTTCTGATTCGCTATACCACTTACGTATGTGTAAATAACAACACATGTCGTACGAAACGGTAAATCAATTTCGCAATCGCAAATAATGACGGTCAAGAGAACAACAACAACTGAAAGTTAGATGTAATTGATAACAACGTGAACTTTGAATACGTTTAAATTGAATCGCTACAATAACATTATTATAAGGAATTTTGATCTAACATCGCATACATTTTAGTACACGAACCGCCAGTGTTATTACAAGTCCGAAACAAATCAGATTCAGAAACGTGTGGTAAAACTTTGGTATTCCGTACGAATAAGGTTGCGCATAAATTGCTTGTCTCAAACTTAATTCAGAATATTAAATTTCGCTCATGACTCAAAAAGGAAGACGATCATTTTGAGCACATCTGCATGCACAAGATCATCTTCTGGCATGTGATTTGGCGTACACCTTTTTGCGTCACCATCATCTGTGATGGCGGATATAATGAGTCATTTTCAACGCTACACATCTTTTCTGTTACAACTTTCGCCGCTACATAATGATGTAGCACGAATCTATTACGAAAACGCCCTCTTACTTGCTGCAGGCGTTTGACTCATCTCTTTTGCTCTGAGACGCGACGATGTTACGTATTTCTAGATGTGATGTAGAATTTTTAGACGTATTCAGTTCTGTTGCAAGTCTTTATGGTTCAGATAGATGAACATTGTAAGTTCATTGTTAGTAAATATAGTGCATTATGTACGGATCTTTACTAAACATACACTTATTTCGCATAACAATTGTGACATACATTTTTTAAAGTAAATAAATCCGTTTGATATTATGATTTCCGAGAAACCGAGAAAAACAAGATGCAATACAACAAATTAGATATAAAAACATAACATGAAATAACAATAAATTGGTGTCTTAAGCACGCAGCAATTTTTCTAGAAGTCCTCTTAATGATCTCAAAAAGTAAAAATGTTATTAGAACGGACATCGTATGACCTATTCCGTGACATTCTACAGTTCTACACTATAACCCCTTTGCGATATCAAAGAAACTAAAATTACGTGTATCGCGAATATCACACTATAGTGCGTGAATGTTTACAGATCACATGAGTCAGCAAGAATTCAACCGCATAAATAATTTGGGGCAATTCTAACAAATCAAACCAAACACTAAAACCGCTATCTCCCTACATCTGACGAAAACGGTTACTGTCTCCGTCATTGTCAGATATATGACAACTATTACACTTTGTCTCTCTCTTCGCAATGATAATTTAATTAGCTACGAATAACATCAGTTTGGCACCACTGCTCCTCACACGAACAATAATTCAATTTACGCCTATTTACCTGTGATTACTGGGCGCGGCTGAAGTTGACGGGACGCGATTTAAATTTAATTGAATTTATTCCTTTAAATGTGGCAATGATCAGAGCGGCGGGCGAACTTTCGGCCCGAAATATTGATTTATACCTGCTTTAATTCAAGGGTCAAATAATCTTACAAGAAATTTCGACCCGGGCTTAAGACATGTAGGTAGGAAGTGTATCGGTAGGAACGGTTCAAGTTTAAAGCCCTTTTAATATTATCGTGATAAAGATGGGCTTTCCCGTAATTTGCGTATTCCCTTGCCCTTTCATATTTTCGTGATAAAGATGGGATTTCCCGTAAATTTTCCTTGCCCTCTTGTCCTTACCCATTCCTAATTCAACTACCAATGCGCCAGGGTTAAATTTTTTTGGGTCGAAAATACCTGTAAAATAAAACCACCTTTTCGGTCATCGGGTCGAAAATTCGCATCAACCCATCGTACAACACCTGGTCGGGTTGAAACTTCTTCCGCCCGAGCGATACTATGCGTAGTCTGATTGATCGAAATGACTAAAAGCTGTAAACGAAACTTAAATCAACACTAAAAAGCGTGTCCTACAAAGAAGCGCCTGTACACCGTTTCAATTACCATCTCGTTTGTTCAGCTCGTGATGTAATCCGAATATGGCATTTGTCATAACATTGAAAACTGTGTAGACAAGCTGACCAATTCATTGTTCAGTATTTTGGGATATCTAAGTCGTTAAGTTAAACGTGGCAAGAGGATAGTCCTTTAATGACTACAGTACTTGGTGCCATTTGAGTTCCTTAGGCATCCTTCTCTCCTGCGGTTTAAATACTGTCTGCCATCACCTTTGAGATATGACGTCTATTAAGCTACAGTAGTATTTCATATTCCCACCAGAACAGTGGCATAATTTGTAATTAATTCTTACCGCCCTAATTGATCTTGTAGCCGTTTGTTTCCGAGAAACAGTGGCTACTGCAACTTTAGCCTTACAGACGTACGCAGTAGCCATACTACGTATCTCTAAAACCGCTGGAGGTACCGAATTCTTTGAGGTGGCAGAATTTGTAGCTATTTTGTAGCCCTCATACGAACCACATTGTACTTTTCAAAATCCATCCCTTTTTCTCAAACCCCCCACTGGCCTAAAATTAATAACTTTACTTAGAGTTCACTTCATTTGTGGTTTACGGAAACGAGCACAGCTACAAAACACTTCGCTTTTAAGGAAATGGGTCAGTTTTGAAAAATACAATGTGGCTCATGTAGGAGCTACAAAATGACTACAAATTATTCAATATCTCCATCGTGTCGCGGAAATACGCAGAGCTATAAAGTCAGTTGTGACGCTACGAATTAGGACGCTATGCTGTTGGTGTGGATATGAAATGGCTAGAGATCGGTTACTTAGAGAAGAAACACCGTCATAGGTGCGCAGAGACAAATTTTAGTTTGTTTACCGGGGTTGTCTAGCAACCGTAACGTCGCCACTTGGCCTTGATGCTCGTTTATTAATTCGGTTTGTGGAATTGGCGTAGCGTAATTATTTTAGTGTGCTATTCATCGTTTTATTTGGTGGTATTATCGTTGGCGATTTTGGATTGTGTAGTGTTTAAACCTTGATGTAAAGAACATACAGAACTATTACAATTATGATTATAGCCCCAAGTATATTTATTTAGATTTATTAGATCCCTAACTTTTAATTCAAACATACGCCACTGATGCTCGTAAAGAGAGACAGCTGTGTGGTGTGACGTATACCTGCGCGAATTTGATGACTGTGTCTTCTCTAAGTAACTGAACTCTACTGCAGCTTAACAGACGTTGAGATAGACCGCAAGTGCCACAACTGGCTGAGGTTGTGTGAATTGTCTAATCGAAGAAAGAGCCTGGCAATCACCGAGTACATAACTAACTTTTGGTCTTCCTGCACATTCTTCGTAGATTAGTTGATAGTACACAGTTAAAGTAGCGGTTACATTCACGTCTATTAAGCTGTAGTAACCATTTCAATTCCCCCCGCCGGAATAGTGACATAGTTTGTAGCTAATTTATACCGTCAAAATTAGTTTTATTGCTCTGCTGATTTCCGAGAAGCAATGGTTATTTTATACCGTCAAAATTAATTTTGTTGCTCTGCTCATTTTCGAGAAGGAATGGTTATTGCCAACTTAAGTCTTAACACGCAGTAGACTTTTTAAAAGCCACATCTATTTCTTAAAAACCACCCTCTCCATGTTCGAAAAGTGGCCTAAAATTAATAGTTATATGTACTTTACATGATATAATCGAAATACTAGTAGATCCTTTCTAACTATGGCTAAGTTTTCGTTAATTTGTTTAGGTAAAATTGTTCGCAGTTGTGATCGTTTGGGTTAAGCCTTAAGCGACAATTGCATTGTTTTCCGGAAATAACCAGAGCTACAAAATCAGTTTTGACACTACAAATTAGCTACGGATTAGCTACAAATCGTTCTACTATTCCGATGGTGGGGACATGAAATGGCTACTGTAGCTTAATAGACATGTTATATACCACCGCCTGCCCCTAAACATCGTCATGTAGATCTTGTTGTCAGAGTAGTTAGAGATTTCCCTGACAAATTGGTCGTGGGTTGTTTTATCACATAAATTCGTTATTTTCTTTAATTGATTGTTAACGTGACCAACATTAACAATGAATGATTAGTTCCATACTTACTATTGTCATTGTTGTGGTCTTACGTCTCCTCAAGGTCAGTAGTGAATGTCTACCGTCGGTCTAGATTGCAATTGTTTTCAACAGGCAATTCCCATTGCGGCTACTTCTATTCTATTTGTGTGTATTACATATAATTGATCGAAAACGGAGTGGGAACGCAGTGCGTCGTGCTTGCCTGTAAGAGGAGCATTTTTCAGGGGTTCTAAAGGCGACGCACCCTTTTCCCTACATCCTACTTTAGATTAAGCTGACCATTTTCCATGTCTTCAATATTGTGATCCTGTCAACTCAACTTTCGTCAAATCCATGAATTTCGTTGCAAAGCTATGAACACTATTTGTTTTCTTTTTTTGAAACATGCCTTTCCGCCCATCGTCATCACTATTCTCCCTTTTGCGTCCTGCGTGGTACATAGTTGTTATGATTTTTAAACATACTTAATACAAGACAATACCATTAGGCTCAGTAATTCAATTTAGGCAAATGTACGATAGAAACTAGAAACATTCTAAACTGCAGAATTGCCGAAACAGGTTACAATGAGCTGGCATAGTAATTTCGTTTTGCAATAATAGAATTAATATTTAATTTCAATAAGTTGTAGTAGATGAGGGTAATTTAGTCTACACTACCTCAAGGTGTAACCGTGAGTTTTTATTTACTAGGAGCAATTCTGAAGACAAGCACTGCATATTTGTTTACATTCCGAAGATATTTCCAGTACAAGACTTTTCTTTTTCATTTTTTATTTACCACAACTATAAAATTCTCGATCTCGAAAAGAAATAAAATTATCATTTCGAAACTACTTCAGTGACTAATTTGGCAATTTCTCTCATCTCTTCACCCTTTATTACCCTCTAGACTTTAAAAATCAGTCTGCCATGTTATATACTTTTAAGTGCCCTACTAAGTGTTAAAGTTACACTATGCAAATCCCGTAAATACATGCAATATGAGTTGCTTTTTTCGATACTCTTGGTAACTTTTACGGCGTTTGTCTAACAATTAGTTATTTACTACAGATCGCCGATCTTCATACCGGCATCTAGCTCATCTGCCGTCCATCATCACCAGTCGCAGAGACACCAGGAAGTTAACGGTAGTGAGCCTGTTAGGGTTTGGAGAGATCCGTCCCTGTTACTCGAAGAGACTCACGTCAGACACATTCATAGCGTTCAGCATCAGGTATGCTCAATAAATAGCTAATAACAAGAATTGAATTACAAAAGACATTAAATACAGACACGGCAGTTAAATGAAAATCTTGCACTACCGATTCAGACAGTAATATTGAATGAAAATAACTGAATATTTGTTTTGTCCAACAAAACTCCTGCGCATAAATGTTTACATAATAGTCTAAATTATTTATGAAAAACTATGCGAACGAATGTTGCGCAATGTTTGACCTCAAATATTTTTTCCTGGCAAACATGTCAGTATTTTTATACCAGATGAATTGTTTCTATTTATCACTTCTAATGGATTGTTGGAACATGGCCATTAATGATCAGAAATATGCGACCCAGTTACTTACTAGTACTTTCAACCGATTTGTGTGGGAATGTACGCTTTTTTTATTACTGTTTTATTTATTTACGTGCACCTACTTATTTCAATTGAACATTGCCATTTCTGTATAAAACAGAATCATAGCAGACTTTGTATTAAAATTTATGAAACGTGTTTGTTTTTGACTTTACTGCTCATTTCATGGCTTTGAAGTGAAACATGTTGAAATGAGGAATATTTAGGCTTACCTTCATTTTAACACTTCAAGCAAATCAGCAATTAAACTGCTACTATGGAAAAATATGAAAAGGCCCATCGTAGTATGTATCTGAGGTTGTGGTCGAAAAAAATTTTCTGTGATATTTGACTTGACCCAGATTGTTTTAATTGTAAACCGGATTAGGTTAAATATAAAACGTTCCAGTAGAAACAACAGTACCTTTTCCTATAACGTCAGCAAGCTTTTAAAGTATTCAGTATTCATAAAAACTTTAAAACTTAAACTTAACCTAAGTCGATTGAAAAAAGTAAGGAATGCCGAATTCTTGCTACGAATATTTTTTATAGACAAACTTTTTTTTTTCTAGATATACTGAGCAACTTCCCGTTAATCACTTTTCTCGGTTTAACACTCATTTAACTCAGTTTTGTCTCACAAAAATGACATTTTTTACTGATTAACTAATGAGCCTCGGTGAAATTTTCATTTTCTTTCGTTAATATTATAACTGGATAGTAGATTAACTTGAGAGCAATTAATATTCATTTTAATGGTTTCAGTAAAAAAATTGATAAAACACGTCGATTAAAAACCTTTTTTATAAATATACTGATGTTATACTGTCATTCAGACTAAGATCAAGCTTGAGAAAGGATTGTATGACAATTGGTTTGTTGCTTTTTTTTACCATTAAAACTTATTCATTCACCCCATTAACAATCATTAAAGATTAAAATACATCCCACGATGATCATAAAGTGGAACCATATTTCCTTCCATAAATCTGCATAATAGAACGTCTATTAAGTTGCGGCAGCCATTTCAGATGGCACATTCCGGATTGGTCACATAATTTTTGCTCGGTAATTAATTTTGTTGCTCATACCGTTTCTGAGAAATGCGTTGCCCCGTAACTGAATGTTAAGCTAGGACATCCACCTGCTATATCTATGGAACGAAGACAGCTATCGAGACAGGCTTGACGGCATAGTTTGTTGCTAACTTATTTAATTAATTCAGTTTCAATTATTTTTTTCTAATTAACTAACTCAATGCCAATGCCTTACCATTTGATGTCCTGCAGGTTCCATCATTGTGCTGCTTTTTTGCTTGTGATGCTCACAAAAATCTGATGACTCATAATGTTTTAACTGACAGCAGTTCGTAGTTTTTATATCGATTGCAAGCTAAGTAGTCATGTTCAGTGATAAGAAAACAAAACATTGATACTTAATGATTTACATAAGGAAATTCGAAATCCATTGGATCAAGAGAATTTACTCAATCTAATCGGGATAGTTGGGTACACTGGTTCAGCAGGTTTAAGAGCTTTGTGGAACTCAAGGGATCAGCTCTTAGATCACGAGCCCCTAGGAGATTACGTGTCCTACTTATGTCGCCTAGGGAATACCTGCTGGAGAAAAGCAAGTATTGTGCCAGAAGTACATTAAACTTTGTAAATAAAAAAACATTGTTATATTTTATAATTTTTCTTCTAAGTGAACTACTATCGCTATACTGACATCAAACTATTATTTTATAAAAAAAATACACATTTTACAACAAAGTTTTTTAAAACTGGCTCCCAAGCCACCACATAGCGATAAATTAGCAACAAAGCTCGTCGCGATAATTGCCTTCGTTGCCTAGATATAACAGGTGGCTGCCATAGCTCAATATGAAGTTGCGGGGTAACGCATTTCTCAGAAATTGCACAAGCAACAAATTATGGGACTATGACTATATGCCCTCTACAATGGCTACCGCAACTTAAGAGATTCTGAGTCAGTTGTCATTTATTTCATTTGATCACTCGATGAACTGTTATCTTCTAATTTTGTTAAATATTGTATGTACTACCTTAAAAGTGAATTCAACAGATTTTAGGTTATTATTTAACTGCGGTGTTTGGTATGCAAAGCATATATTGCCAAGGAGCATTTTTCCTTAAAACCAAAGTATTCGTCACGAGGAATTAGTAGTAGATTGGTAGGGGCGAACATTTTGATAATTCCATGTTACTCAACGATAAACAATGATCTTAAAAATGCAATTAAACGAGGAGCACGTCTCAAGAGAAAATGCGTTTAACTCATAATTGTGATTGTTGTTTATTAATTAATTCTTCTATATAAAGTGGATAAGTAAAACACGATACTCCGTAATAACCTTAAGCATTGTGGACTATTTAAGGATTTCGTTAATGCAACTTCTACGAACTTTACAGCTTATGTAAATTATGACCAAACTTTGAGCAATGTTCTTTAGGGTACGAACATACCGAAGATACCTCGATGTCGCGGTCGATGTCGCGGTCGATGTCGATGTGAGGGTGAACATACCGAAGATGCTTTTCCTTTCAGTGTTCCTTGCAGTCTACTCGGGGAACGACGGGAACGTTGTTTATTGATTTGTCTATTTATTAAAAAGTAGTGAAATAATGTATAACAGCGATAGTAGTGACAGTGATTATGACATGTCTTCAAGAGCAAAGTGGTGGATTCTCTGTAATTCATCAAATCGCCAATTTAATGTTCATCCCATAAACCAGAAAAGACAATATTTAGGTGAATATCACCATCTCTTCAATGAGTTAAAACACCATCCAGATTAATTTTTTGCGTACATGAGAATGACTTGAAACGTTCCAGTATATCTATGACAATGTAAAAACAAGAATTGAACTTTGCACATATAACAACTACCATACAAACCCTATTCTTGGCGAAGAAAAACTAGTAGTAACATTTTGCCGCAATCCTTTTCCACTCCCTCGCCAGAACATGTCTATTATGATGCTGTTTGTGCCGCTTATCCCAAACAGCAGGAGTACTGTATACCAAATCTATTAGTTCGTCTTTCATTATTTAGATTATCTAGTAACACCAATCCAAAAGTCTCAATACGTCGCAATGAGAAGGAATACGGAAATTCGCCCGTCTTCAGTAAATAAAAATTGCCTTCCGTATCTCCCTCCAGCTAAATGTCACGTGGTTTGAAGAGCACCAATGAACGTGCGAGTTACATCGCGATCAACAGCTCGATCGCGATGTAAAACAAACTATTTTGATCTGGCATCGACCTCGCTGTAAACCGCCATGATAGGCGGCGAGGGAGAATGGGTGAAACATCTTTGGTATGTACGCTTTCATAAGAAAATAAAGGTTTGTTTCGACATCGACCGCGACATCGACCGCGACATCTTCGGTATGTTCGTACCCTTAGGGTAAAAGGTGAAAAATACAGTTGTGGCCCTGTACCTTACTTCTTATTTATAAAATAAAACTACTGAATATTCCAAGTGAGCTCCTGATGATGAAATCGGTTTAGCTAGTTCTAAAGTAGACAACTATTAATAATTAATCTAATGGAGATTTCATGGTAGCCAAGGATTATCAATGGAAGACGGCTTTGCTGGATTAGTGTTCATAATAGAAAAGAGAATAATTTACACAGGTGTCATGTATTACACGTTTCATAATATATGATTGGAATATCACAATCTATATCCGCAGTGAATGGAACGTAAATGAAATTTATAAATATTGCCCTTTAATGCTTTTGCACTGTCGTCTTATTATTGGCGGTACCTTCCTTTCCAAAATTAGTGTATAAAATGCATAATCTTGGGGTACCTTACTTTTAAACTGGATGTTTCCATTTCTTTAAATAATAATTGCAACAATTTCTATGCTCAATGTCTAATGTTATGAAATAACAAAACTATTGGATTAATGTAGGATTTTCTAAATAAATTAAGAACATACCTTTTGATTAGAATTTGATTGATTGCTTCAAACAGTAAAATTATTTTCCTCTGTGAGACTGCAACGTTTCATTGGCGTTTTAAGCACTATATTGCTATTTAATAAATCGACGATTAATAATAGGCTACACAGTTTGTCTTTATTAAATGAGAACAACTAAATATTTAGCCCAGTCTGGCTTTGTTTACTTACCGCTCTCGTCCATTGGTATTGCTATCTCTCCTGGCAATTTAGACACAGTCGAGGAAAAAGGCTTGTTGTGCGCATCCGTCACGGTTAACTGTACGTTTGATTCAACGCCAGAATTCCTGTTAGAAATTTTCACCTATATCTCGCTTTCATTAGTAAACTTAATTGCTGTTTCAGTGCTTTTTAGTATCTATTCACGGTTATTTACACTTACAGAACGTTGGAGATTAATATTGCCATTAGTTTTAGTAGCTTCAGGTCAGGTCAGAAGATTTTACTTAAATGCTTTTAATATTAAAGTAGATTAGTTTTTTCATGCGGGGCCTTGCCTCGAATTTCGCTATTGGTTTTTCCTACCACTTCACGATGAGCTTGAGATAACACATTTCGCACAGTGGCGCGTTCCCAATGACACTAATACCGAAAAATCGTGTTTACCTATACTGTTCAACAGATAAACGTTAGATAAAGTGTTATCGGAGTATTTGGCCTCATAGTAATATACAGGAAGGCCCAATTTGTGATGTGTAACTTGTAGTTTGAATCATTATACCCCAGCTTCTTAAACGCGACGACCGATGTCTATTAGTAATGAAAATGAAAGGATATCATATTGTACTGTTTTTTGGTGGATTCAGTTAACAACTATACCAGTAACTGTTCGTGCTAAATTATTGTATGTACCCTTACTACTTACTACAACCTTCAATTTATGTTATGGTTTGGCTCGCTCGATATTTTATACAGTACATAATAGTAGTAGTCTTTAAGATGAGTTTCGATACAATGTTGAATTACATTAACGTTTCTCTTCAATTGCGAATTTTGTTCATTACTAATTTGTCGAGAAAATGCTTTTCAGTGATTTATACACCAAAATAATTTGACAAAATGTTGCAGTACTACTTGAAAAATCACTGTCGCCGGTTTCGCAGTGCAATGATATTGCTTTCGTGCTGCTTTACACATTTTTCTAAATATTTTACAGTGATTTCAGGTAACATTATCTTTATGTTAGTTTAGGGAAAAATCGTGCCATGCGTGTCGAATTCATAGGATGTTTCAGTCGTCTCCCTTAGGTTAATAATCTGTTCCCCACCTGTCGCAAGCTCGACTTTTTGTTGAGATATAATTTTAATCGCCATTACGTAATACGTAACACCATCACTTGCTCCCGTAGGTTGTTAATACATAACTTATGTATATAATTTGAGCATTGTGCTTAGGGCTCCCCTACACGAGCGCGAAAAATGTTTTGTATTGTCGTACTTGTAAGGGGCAGACCGAGATATGTTTATATCTAGAAAGGCGCAGAGAAAGTAAGATTCGTTTTTGAGCGATCTTGCATTAACACAAGGAAAGTTGAGAGGTTGAATATCTTATAGGTGTAAAGTATCTTTGTCATACCAAAGAATGTTCGATGATACAAGTTATTACTTGCGCTCTTATACAATGGGATGTAGGCAAACTGCATAGTGTTTTTTTTTTGTTTCATTGTTTGCCTCTATTTACTGTTTTCGTAGTGCAGCACTCCGTATTTTTACATGGGTAACTCGCAGCCCACTGGGTATAAATAATTTTGTTCCACGTTGTATATACATTCCTATCAGTTTAATACATGTTTCTGTAAGGCTTCATCTACTTAGTTTTTTTTTTCTTCGAAATCAGCACTTGTAACTCTGTAACTCTGGCCAATGTTGCATGCGCCTTTTGTTTCGATCTTGTGTGGATGCCATAAGTTTTGCATTGCTATTGATTCAATCTGTCTACTGCATCGTCAATTATGGCAAGCAGTCCTTCTTTGTCCTTCATCGCTAGCTGTCTTAGACGGAAATTCCACGTTCATACCTTAACTTTTTCTATAACGGTCCATGGGGTGATTGAGATTCTTGTTGTGTTCTGCTGAATGTATGGATGTAAGATATGTGCATACATTGACATCGACCAATACTCGGGATATTGTGTCGACTGTTGAATTGAAATTAATTCGTCTCGCATTCCTAAACTCTGGTGTTGGACGGAGCTCAGCCAGCTCCTATGAAAGAAAATATTTCAGGTAAAGGAACCTTTGCTACCATATCGATTTTCATGCGTTCTTCAAATCTCCGCCCCTGTCGTTTTGAGGTCCTCTCAATTCAGGTTCCTTTTCATGTCCACCACCTTCAATTCATTTTTATCTTTTACAAGTACGAACTAGTTGAGCTGCGTTTGAACTTAGTTTTCAATTTATATTCCATTCGGAAAATCGAGAGAGTAATAAAATGTCATTATAAATGCAAATCCTCAAAAACTGTAGTACCGGCGAGATATGTATAAACATTGCATTTAGTTATACGTCTCTGTACTGTTCCTAGGAACTATTACATTGAAAAGCACCCGGATCAAATTTCTACCTGCGTTCGGGTCAAGGGATATAATCCGTCTTTATCTTTCTTATGAAGAATTGAATGCTCTTTCTTTATTACTCCAATTCGGTTATTTCGCACTGTTTTCGTTTACTTGAAATCGTCACATCAGAGTCACGCCATGGGGTTTTTTATTTAAAGAAAAAAAGTAATCATAAGCAATATTTGTTTATTTAGAATTTATGGAACCTATATATAAATAATAAATTTATAACGTGAGGTCGAAATGAAACTATAATTAATTCACTTTTACTCAAAGAACTGAACTTTTCCTAATATTATACCTAACACTGGCATATGCCATAAGGGATAGAAATATACATCAATCCAAATTAATTACTTACTAAATTAATATATCAAAAGCACAAAGTATACATAACATCACTTTTGTCCAAGCTTATAAGAAACAAAAAAATTTTAAAACGAGGAACGTGGCACAATTTCACAAATTATACAAAAGAAGTAACTGAATGGCTTAAAATAATAATATATTTATTGGAAATAAACGTTTTTTTACAAGAATAACAAATCTTGTTTAAACAGTTCAAAACGGTTTAAATCTTAAGTTAATAATAATATAGGTAACTATAAGTATACCTAAATCGATTTTCAGAAATCTCATTTTCTCGTACAAGAATCCGTTCAGGTATACAAAAGGTACACGTTCAAAAGAAAAAGGAGTAATAGTGAGGTTTTGGAAAGACGCAATGTTCAGGAATGTTTTCAAGTTGAAATTAATTAATATTCAGAATCATCTGAAGAACTCTCTTCATTGATATCCTGTGCAGTAATGATTAAGGGTTCCACGGCGTTATCAATCATAAAATCTAACTCCCAAAATTTTTCTTCTTCTTTTATAACATGATTTATGACTTTTTGCCAATTTTCAGAGGTGGTTCTGCGAATGGATTCTTCCAGAAGAATTTTAACATCTTTTAATTTAAATGTTTTATTTTCCCGAGCAACATAGCCTTTTACCTGAGCCCATATTAATTCTATGGGATTGAGTTCGCAGTGATAGGGCGGAAGACGAAGCACAGTTATTTGGCGATTTTGTGCCATTTCATCAACTGCATACCTTTTACGAAAGTTGCAGGTCTTTACAATTGATATCAATTCCGATTTGACCATGTCCTCCTTATACGGAATATTTTTTCTTATCAGCCAATTTAAAATTTCAGCCTTCCGCCAAGAAATTACCGGGGATTTATCGACCTGTCTGGAATGATAGCTCGCATTATCCATGACAATTACGGAACCAGGTGGGATGAGATCGAGCATTTGAACGAAGTACTCCTCGAAAACGTCCGCGTTCATGTCTTCATGATAATCTCCCGTCTTCTTCGATTCAAAAAGAAGTAAGCCGCCATCCACAAAGCCACTAGTACTGCCGATGTGGGTAACAATAAGTCGTTTACCTTTTCCAGCCGGTGCTTTTAGTCCTGTTGATAAACCTTCTAAAAAGGCTTGTCGCGGATTCACCACACTTTTGTCCTGCCACACTTTTCCCACGGTATATCCTTGGTTTACCCAGGTTTCATCCAGATAAAAAATAGCCCTTCCTTCTTGTCGAAATTTTTTAATATCTCTGAGGTAGCTTCTTCGCCAGCAAATAATTTCATCGGATTCCCGAAGAGGAGAAGTTTTAATTCGCTTATCCCAACAAATACCTAGTTCCTTCAGAATCGTCCACAACTTGGTCCTTTTCAATGTCATACAGTCTTCTGGCAGTTCATGTAACATTTTATCCAATGTTGGGATTTCACATTTGAAAAAAAAGGAATGAAGCGTTCGACGAATGAGTCTCTTGCTATCCTCATCAACAAGCATTTGAGGTCTTCCTGGTGCAGATTTTGGAGCTTTCACCTCTCCACTCCTCTCTTCCCTTTTGACGCGATATATCGTTGATTTTCCATATCCCGTCATTTTGTGACACATTTCAACTAGGTCATCTACGCTGGATTTAGGATGTAGATGTTTCAATCCGTTAAATACATTTAAAACAACCACTTTTTCACGACACGATAACGCCTGCTTATTCGGTAACTTACACGGGGTAAAGTTCATAAGACTTGACATATTTAATTCTTGATAGTAAGACTATTAGAATAAGAATAACCGAAATTCAGGTATTTCCCTTTTATACCTCCTTCAACGGAGGGAGAACTTTCGACCCCATTTCCAGGTAATTCTTAATCCTACAGGTAAATCTCTGGTAACAGTTAACTAAGTAGTTTAGTGGAAGAGTAAAGGTGCCTGAACAAATTATTAAGTGTCCACATTAAAAAAGACCCTTTCCAAAATGGTCTCCGAGTTGACGAATTGTCTAAAAGTATTCAATATTTACAAGTAATATCATTCATTGATATATTTCGTTAACGGCACCGATTAAATTGGTAATTATATGAATTCATTCCTTTTAGGTTCAATCCTTAATCACTATATGTACGATACAACTTCAAGAAATTTTAAAATGGAAACAGTTCGATGGGTGAATTTAATTTATATTTAAAAATCAGGGAAATAAGGATGGTACGCCCTTTGTTACAACCCTAACCTCCGATTTTGAGTTATTTATTACTCTCTCCCTATTTCGAATGGAGTATAACTTCTAACACTACCTATGTTATTATTTCTAGTTCATGTAACCTTTGGCAGTACTTATCTTATTTGATAGTTATTTCTCTTCAACCATTCTATCTCGCACTTGCTCACTGTAACATGATCGGCGGACCATCTATAGCAACCTGATCTTCTGTAAGCCGCTGGAACGTTTTAGAACTTTTGTTTTAGAATACACTTAGAAGGTTGTGTAGCCCCTCCCCAGTGCCCAGTGCTTACATAACTATGTACTGATTACAATCAAATTGCATTTCGCTAATGGAATTAAGACTCTCTCGACTAACACCGACGAGATTTCATTGATTATTTCGCAAAGATACATTGGATCAAGAAAAATAAGATTCTTAAATGAGAAAATAAAAAGCGTAATAGCTAAAGGTAGAACAATGTTTACGTGACGCTGTCATCTCTTTTCTAAGAACTTAATATCTGCTTGAATTGTATTATCTCGGCAGTAATGTGGGTTTAAAGGTGATATTCCTTTTCTTTGTTTTGTAAACATATGATGAACTCGTGTGATGAACTCGTTAATTAATTGATCGCTTATAGCGCGCGTATATATTTACACAAACCACATTGGTTGTAGTTAGTGAATGGTGTTCATTTATACATTCCAGTTGTAAATTAAAGGTTTGTATTAATTTTAGTCATTCTTATTTTGTTTTATTCGTTGCATTGATTGGGCATTTTAAATAACGTATGTTTATCATAAATAATTTATATAACCGGGCAACTTTCATTGCACCATTCAAAGTCTATTGTGTGTGTGTGTCACTGCATAACAATTGTTTAGCACAATGAGAGAAGGTAGTTAGCGCTAGCTGGTACATCTCTTTTAATTCGAACGTGATTGAAAAGTTCCAACTTTTTTTCACCAGCTTCATAGTTACGATCTTTGTTTACATTGCACCTGGCGAATTAAGATATGTCACGATCAGAGTTTTATTAGCAATTTTATCTCCGAACTAAACTTATCTTTATTACTCTCTGCATCCGTTTGACCTTATCTCAGTGGGTGTAAAAATCTTTGAATAATAACAAGTTTATCAGTAAGTCGACGTTTTTAACGTAAATTTTTTAACAGCCGAACTAAATCTGTTTGTTTCCGTAAAGTTCAAATTTTTGCAATTGTGCCGGTGTTATATACTGTGCCATAATTGAAATTTTATCGTTTTTTGTTTCGGTGGTTATTTCGCCCGATCAGTATCAGTGTAACAAAGCTTATGGTACGGAGGCGGATGCCGTCAATCAGCGGTATGTCGACGTAAAATTTGTAACTGGCGGACTTTATATATACCCTGCAATGTTCTTTTAACCAATCGCACAACTTAAAACAAAAAAAAACAGTTGTCCTCTAATAAAATGGTTTTGATAGATAATGAAGAATAATTATAGAACTTGTGTCGAAACCCCACATTCAACATTTTCCTCGAAATTGAGATATTCAGCACTATTCCTTAAGCATTGTTATATAACTATTGTTAGAAACTAAGCTGGTTATTCTCTATACACTTACCTTGCTTCGAACGCAATTAGCCAACGAGCGCTTCGAGCGAGAAAGGTAACTTTGTAAGAGCCCATTCGCCATCTCTCTTTACAGAGTAACTCTGTGAAGAGTCTTCAGATTTTAATTGATCCTGTAACATGCACCTAATGATCTAAAACTTTTACGCTTATTAATATTATTATTATAGTACATAAGTGTACTACTATCCGTCTCAATTTATAACCATACCAAGTCTCCATCCAGTTTCTAGCTGTTTGTTGCATACATTCCTCCCCTATTTTTCGTCCCTCGGAAAGAGAAATTAGGAGTTAAAGCATTTTTCGAATCATCTTTGAACCTAACTATTCGGCCACTGTTAAATAAATTTCATCCCCTTTTCCGCGATAAGGGCAGTTCAGGTTTCTTTTCGGGTCATGTACGGGCCTAAACTATAACTGTACCGAGTTTAAAGTCTTAACTTTTCAGCAAGTATCTCGAAATAAAAACAGGTTTATAAATTGAACCCCTATTTTTCACCCGCCCGCGAAGGAAATTATAGATTTTTTTGGAGCTATCCAGTACCAAATAAACGTGCAAAGTTTTAAGCTTCCAGGTAATCGGCAAGTGCCTTAACATTTCCGGATATACATACACATTTCCGCCTTATACATTAGATGAACATGCCACATGTCTATAAGTAATGAGATTGTGTTGGTTAGTGCGACAAAATTGGATTAAACTGACGCAAAAGTGCCTGTAATGAACAGAACTTTAGAGCCTGTTAATAAGTTGTAGGTCACTTTTGACGTATCTGGTTTCGTGTTAAACTTTTATTAAATAACGATTTTAACAGTAATGAACTGCTTATTTATAAGCACAATTGTTTCGGGTTAGTGTTATATCCGATAATTTTGGAAAGGCACGTATTCCATTTTTTTCCAGAAAGTAGGCGTTTTAAAAAATCTTGTAAATTTATTATGCTAATGCTGTCTTGGAAACACTAAGATTTCCCTTTTTTGTATTGTTCCATAACGAGTTACTTTTGACGGGAGTTGTTCTAAAGCCTTAATACCTGTGTTAATATTATCAGGAAAGATAATAATATTCCATGAATCCTAATACATATTGTACCTCTAAAAATTGATAAAACCGTGGATATCTGAACATTTTATTATACCCGCCTACCATAAAACGTTCGCGTTGTCAGAGTGCAAGGATCATAAATTGTATAGTGGGCGAGAATTACGGTTTTTGGCAGCACCACCAACGACATCTAGCGGAATTCATTTGTCTACCAAAATATCTTGACTGGCTTACGAATTCTAACTATAACCACGTTTGGAAATAATAGGAGTAATGACATTTGGCGATGGATCTCTTTTTTTGAAGAAACTGTAGAGCGTTTTGTGTGGAACAAACGCATAAATTCCTGTGCCGCACATACAGAACGTGAATTTATCGCACAAGCCATCCGGCGTTGTCAAATACCGACCTTTCGTTTTCTTGAATCATAAAGTTGGTTCGAAACATTTAAAAATCATCTCTGGAAATGCATTTTCCAGTCGGTTAACTGAGCTTTACACTCTAATAAAACTAAAGAAAAACTTATAATGGTTCAACGTGTGGTCTTAAGCAAGCCATGAAAAGAGTATTGTTGGTGATACTATATAATAATAATAATAATAATAATAATAATATTAATACTCAACCAAAAAGGTAACGCGCTGGTCAAGCACCTCATGGTGGCGTGGAAACCTTGACAAAACATGAATATGTATTATTCTTATTGATTTGTATTTGTATCTTCTTATTTGGAAAAATGTTTTAGTAATTTCTTAAAAAAATCCTTTAGTCACGACTCTATTTTTACGCACGCCTATGAAATCCATATAAGTACCCACGAAACATCAAAATCGGACTGTCAATCACTCCTATTATTTCCAAACGGGGTATAGTGTCTAGTAATGAAGCCTTGCTATTCTGCCAGAGGCAGAGACAGAGGCAGGTGGACATATTGCAGCCCTGCCACGCGGACGCTTATTAATGAGTTGACGCTCGCATTTCAGTTAATTTTCAGAAGAAAAATAATAAACTATTATTTATGTTACTGTTGTTGAAGACTCGACCGCAGAATAAACCTGTAATAAAAATTGTAATGGCTATAAATGAGGGGACTGCGTGCATTAGGACATGAATTATATGGAATTACCCATTGATAAAATATTCATCATGTAACAAGTGATGGAATTAGTACTAGTAGACATCTATTAGTTGTGTTATGTAGATATTTCAAATGCGTTCCAAAATGACATAATCAGTTATCTGAATTGAACAATAATTAAAGCAACTGAGGAGCATATCTTTGAGATAAAAGAATTTAAAGTCCTCAGTATTATAAAAACACGTTATATATATATATATATATATATATATATATATATATATATATATAACATACTATTCCAGAATCTTTAGATTTTGAACGTCTTTTTAAAGTATTTAATTAGTAGGTATTATTCTTTTCATAAAATTATTAGCTTCCTTTTGTTTTGCAGCTTTAGCACATCGTTTTTGAGATATGCCACTATTACAGCCAATTCACATATTACACATAGAAAATCAGCATGATAATTATGTTTTTGCTAATCATTACTGGCAAATTTAGCGTACAGAGAGAGAAAGAGACACAATTATGTCAACGAAAAGATAAAACATTCGTGCGTGAAATGATAACAAAATTATAATTTAGGAGTCTGTTTACTTTATAAAACTCAATTCAATTGCACTAGGTGCGTCATCTCCATGTTGACTAACAGCTGTTAAATAATTTTGAAATTCTTATCAACATATTTAACCCAAATATATTTAGCGTTACGGTATATTTACCTAAAATGAAATTACATGGAAAGTTTGGCGATAAAAACGTCTATCAGTCGCATTAGTACATACAGGACCAACTACGGTATCTGGGAAACGGATAAACCAAACATTTCCAAAATTTTGCTCAGTTAAAAAATAACAAGGACACTTTCGTCGGCCGCTTGACTTCTTTATTTCAAAAATTGTTGTTCATAAACTAACGAAATACAAAGATCAATTTTAGAAAATTCGCTTCATTCAAGCATTTGTCGTGAATTCATTGTGCATTAGTAAATGAGTATTACGGGGATTACGGTTTTTTGTTTTGGCCGTGATGTACTTTCCAGAATTAAATTGCCGATTGTACTTAACACCGCATATTATTTGGCATTGAAATGTCTACGAATCCTAGTATTGCGTGTGTCAATCTCATACATTTCACCGTCTTGTTTAAGTTTAACTTGAAAGGCGGCTATGAAACCTTCATTGTGAACACGTCTGACTTTTGTAAGACCTTCCGAGTTCAGTTATGTACCTGCTTATGATACAAATACTATATGAATAAAAATATTCTCGTTGCTATTTGTGAACTACATTATATATGATCATAATCATATCATTGTAGAGTATTTCTGTTGTAATCGGCAGTACTAATATCCACAACTGCACATAATTTCAAATCTAATTAATCGCGAAATGAGCGAAAAATCGATTGAATCCTGAACAGTGAAACCAATCAATTGAATGGTATTTAAATTGTCACTATAGAAGTTCTAATCAAGGATCAAAGGTTCATGTAAACTTGAAACATGGCTTTTGGCTGTAAAGGGAATTCTGGTGTACCATCTGAAATAATGTGTTCGACTTTGTTCGCAATTGATACATTGAACGTTATTGGTTTTTAGACTCTGCTGATGTCGCATTCAGGTAACACGAGCGTGCCGCCATCTGCGGGGCCGTCCACTGCCACGTCCGGACCATCGCCCGTGGCCGCGGCCACTTCTTCCTCCGGCGCACCGCACGCATCACCCCTGTCTGCTTACCCTGTCGTTCATCCTCAGTCATCCCTGATGACCCATCCCCTTAGCCATTTGGCGCCCCCGCCCCCGACATTATACCACCCTTCGCAATTTGCCGCCGACATGTTGTGGAAATCGGCAGCGGCGCAGCAGAGGTACGGCGGCGTTCCTGCGCATATCCTCTCCGCTGCTGCTGCGCAGCAATCGCAACATTCGGTGGCGGCGGTCGCTGCGGAAGAAATGTTAGTCGAAAGGGAGAGAGCAGCTGCTATGGCATTGCAAGACAGAGATCGCCATGAACGAATGCTAAGGTGAATAAAATGTGTTCTATTTAATTTGACCTGGAAGTTTGCTATGAAACAAACCTGAGCTATAAAGGCTAGTTAGTTCTGTTATCTACTTAAATTTTACATAAATTTAAGTAACTGCTCGGGTTCAACCTGTAATAAAATTAAATAATGGTAATTTATTAACGTTAATTTTTAAAGACTAGGTTCAGCAAATAATCAAATCACCCAATATACTTCAAGGCACTTTTCTAAAGTCCCAAAGACAACTAACAAGAATTATAGCTTATACCATAATGACAATGCTTTGGCATCTTGTAAGGTACGGTGAGTTTTCACAACCATTGTTTCAAAAGCCAACCTTTAGGTCACACTTAAAAATAGACCGCTTATACTTACTTATACACTATCTTATACTTTATTACACTAGTAATCATATTAACAAGTATGAAACATCAAATCGCATGATCCTAATATTTAGTTCTAAATCAAAATTCATATTCACAATTTTGGGATTAAAGTATTGGCCAATTAATATGTGAACTATCTAATAAATCAATTTGTTGCGATTTGTCACATTAACAACAGTAAAGTAATATTCATCCTTTTTTTATACGTCTAACTCTTCTATAAATGCTTTTTCTTCAACTAAAAAACGAAAACTACAAAGTTTAAATCATTCATAACTAAAAAAATTTAAAAAAATCAAATATTGCCCTCCTTTGATCATCGTTTTAGTTTATGAGAATCATATAGCGATTCGCATTTCGGCTGTAATATTGATTCATGGGATCTATATCCATAGAAAGTTGTTCATATATTTCATCTTTTATTCAAGGTTTACAAACAATATATTTTCCAAATAAATATTACCAAGTTCATATATACTGAGTTCTAGTTTTATTCATTTAAAAAATACAAGAAACAGTAATAAAGTTTAACAAATTATAGTAACTGCTTTTAATATGTAACTAAAGATGTTCTGTATATTTTCATAGAATGGTCGTTTACAGGGAGAGACAGAATCAGGAAATGGAGAAACAGAAAGAAAAAGAACGGTTAGAAAGGGACAAGCAGGAAAGGGAAAAAATGGAGCGAGAGAGACAGGAGAAAGAAAGGGAGCTGGAAAAGGAAAGGCAAGAACAAGCTTTACACAACCATTTTGAAAAAAGTTTGAGAGCTGCACAGCAAAAAGTAAGTGCCTATGGTCATGTTACCCTTAACTAAATATTACATATTTGCACTGCCAATGATGTGTTTAGTATTTGCTACTCTTGAGGTTAGATGATGTAAAAACAATTCTGAGGCTTACATTTACAAATATTTAGTAATTTTAATTGTATATATTCTTCACAGGTGCATAGTAAATCATTTATGATTTAATTTTCAGAGAGAACAGTGGAATCCTATCGCCGGTAGATCTCAGCCACGAACCTCCAGTCTTTCTGAGGATGATCGGAAAAGAGAAGAAATGCACCAAAGGGAACAACAAAGGCATTTATCAGCCAGAGCTGAAGCCCGAGACCATAGACCATATTATAGCACAGTATGCAAATTAAACATTTTATAATTTTTCTAAGAGTTAATACCAATATTTTTACAGGTTCAAAGACCTCCAAGTGCTCCAACTAAAACAGATTATCCACCCCCACCTGCTCATTCCAGGGTGAATCCATCCAAAGCTATTACGTCTGATAAAGTTTCTTCTCTATCTGTACACCAATCTATTCCCAAGAGTGAGATTAGTATGTATGGTTACCCAGTTTGTCCTTCTCAGACACCATACTTTGATCCAATGAAAGCTCAGACGAGCAATGCTGGTATAGTGGTAAGCAAGAATGATGGATTGGTTAGCGAGATTAAAAACTCTGTCATTGTGAAACATGATGGAAAGAATCCCCATCATCTAGAGCCCAGAGTGTCCATGGCACATTCGCCAAGTCCTAAGATGAGAAACGAGATGCTTGGACATTATCAGGTTAGTTAATAACTATTAACAATAAAGCTACAATATATTTCTTGGTGTCTAATAATTTCCTGTTAAATGATTATTTACTATCTGTTGTCTTTTTAGACGCCGAGTCAGTCCAAGTCGATATATGAATATCGTAGTCCTACGCAATCTCCTCATCACCTAACAAGTCCACACCATCACTTAGAACCAAACCCACAGAATTCTACGAAGACATCTCAGGCTTACCATAAGTCATCTGGAGGACAACTGCCAAGCCCACATCCACATCAAAGGCACAGTCCTCACCAACATACTCACTCTCAAGCACATGCGTCCACAGAACTGAGGTATAGAAGTAGTGTTGACAACCAGACGCTAATTTATCAAACTCAAGGTAAGGTTTAAGAACGATCTACTCTTGTTGAAGATATGCCTGTCTTAAAATAGTATTTTGGGGAAACAGTTAAACGACACTTGCTTGTCGAGTTACATTTGAATTTAACTTTATTAACAAAATCACTTCCCATATTTTTTAAATATCAATTTATAAATTGTATTATATTAGTGGTTTTCATGAATGTGTTGAAATAATCAAACTGGTGAACAGCTGTTGACACAAATAGTGCATAGGTATGTTAAGTAAATTAACGGGAATATCTATCAATTTGCCTTGAAATAAGCAGATTTAATTTGAACCTGATTGATGTGAACTAACACTGAAAATTTAATCTGCTTTAACCCTACTATGAGTGATAGAAAATGTTTGCACAGTACAAGTGTTTGTACAAACCCAATTTTTTGTTCATATTGAAATATTGAGTAGCGACTTTCAAGCTATATTTTCTCTGTATACCAAAATTTTACATTGTCAAAAAAAACACATGCTCGATTTTGCTTGATTAACATATTAAAGGTAGGTGTTCACTGATTGATATCTTAAGAAGAGTACATACGGCGTGGATCAGATTTTTTAATTAACTACGTAGTTTCAAATAAAACTGCGTTCGCCGATCGATTTTGGACATGCATTTCGTCATTCTCATTGGAATTCCAAAGACGAAATTAAAATCCATTGCATATCAACACTGCCGATACTGTCTTGTGGCCCAATGGTCTGTCTGGTGTACTTTACCTCAATTAACATAGTCTTAAAATATCTAATAGTACTTCAATTCCATCATGTGAATATCATCATCATCACCATCATCGAAAATGTAGAATGAATCTAATTTTAAATTAAATCCCAAAATTAACCGTAATATTCTTCAAATGTTTTTTTTTTATATTCATGTTATGTACCCAGTTTTTGTTCCATTTCTCATTCTTTCAGTGTTCTTCTTCCTCTATAAATAAGCACAAAAAATAGTGCTGATGAAGAATGTCAAGGTATATGATACCGATGCTGATGATTGGGAAAAAATCAATCTGTGCCCGATTAGTGAACGCTTACCTTTAAAGCTTTAAAGGTTATCAAGTTATTAAGGTGCCCAGTTAATTAGAACTATAAATTAAATTCAAACTGTCAAGTACTTTAAAACAAATTCTAAAGAACTGGTCAATTATGTATTATAATCAGTATGTTTTATTGAATTTTGATATTACCACTTGTATTATTAGTACGAGAGTATTATATATTGTTGAATCAATTTACGTTCAATAGTTTTAAGTGCATTAATATGCATGAATCATGTTTTTCTCAGGTACTTCAATTATTTGAATATGTATGTTTCAGGAAAGTCCAGTTATCCATACACGGCATATTCAAAGTCCACTTCTCCAAGCCTGGCGAATTCTAAACCAAAAGTAAGCAGTCCTGCGCCACACCAAATATTTGGCAAGCCTCCTCTAGGCAACGTTTCGGTTGTGTCTGTATCGAAAGCCACACACGAACCGCCTACCACTCCGATACCATTAACTTCTAAGCCTCCTTTGTCGTCCTCGGTCTCCCCCTCACCATATATACCCCAATATCATCCGTCACAATCTCATTCGCAGACACAACCGTCTCTCAATTGCTTGCCACCACCGGCACATAGTAATCGTAGTACGATAACGCCTCTTGAAAGATACGACAGGACACCACCTGGTTATGTGCCTAGCGGATTAAGTGTAAAACTAGTGGGAGCAGGTACTTCACCACCTACGGCCAGTTCTGCACCTATGCAGTCTGCTAGGGGACCTTTCATGAGCCAGTATACATCTGGATTAGCTGGAGTTAGCCAAGTAAGTTACTAAACGTTTATATACATTTAAAAATTGCTGCACTTCAATATTTCAACATCGAACTACTTTAAACACTTATCTTCGCAAAGTATCTAATAAAGTTTATGAACAAAATTAATCTAGGAAAAGATGTTTTCACCTTAAAGCCAAATTCTTCGAGATAACCGAGATTACTGCTAAATAATGCAGGCATTAAAACTTCTTCAAATAAAGATATATTTTGTACAAAATGTTTTTAATATAAATATTAAATCATAAATGTTGCAGTTTAAAACACATCTTTTTTGTGACAAAACAGCACTGGTGCTCCTAGGATGACTCAATATTTTTTGAAACGCAATTTTAATGGTATATTGATGGTCAATAGATTTTGATTTTATTGATCTATTTACTGGGGTGTTCAATTTGTAGTTGTCTCAAAAAAGCTATTTTTATGTGTTCTTCTCCATATGCCATGTATTCATCACTTACCAAACATGATACAGTATGATTTGAGTTTTAGTTTACGCCAATTTTATTTGGTAGATCATAACAAATACATTCAACTCTCTTTATAAAGGCTGCTCATTTGAGAAAGTCAAGTTGAAATGAGGATTTCTTAAAACAGAATCATAAAAACAAGGCACTCTCATGACAGAATTATAAAGACAAGGTACTCTTTATCTCCTGCAATTCCTAAGAAATGAACTCCATTGAAGCGATCTCAAAATACTTTCCTAAGTAATGTAATGACTCAAATGAAAATGTAAATGTAATATGAGTTATCTATACAAACCTATAAACATAACCTTGATGGCTTTAATCCATAAAACGAATGAATCAACAGTACTCCACTCCTATCTCCTAAATATACATCATAGTATTGTTTACATTGTTTATAATTCAAGCTCTCTCGTGGATGATTTATTACCACATGATTAGAGTGTATATTGCAAAGGTTTGAGTCAGTCAGAGATATTCCTAAAGAGGGTAGATAAGATTTCTAATCTATAGGGAAGAAAGTGGAACCTCCTGGTTAGTGCATTCAATGAGTTCTTCAACTTCCAAACATACTTCGCTCTTTTGTCTTTTGTAAGTACTCGTGATATAATTTTAAATGGAGCACAGACCTCTTTGCAATACTGTCAAAAAGATTAAACGTACAAAGGGACTGTATGCTGTGTGAAAACCAGTGTTCGGTCGCTGTTGTAAGGTCAAGACATCCTCCGTAATGAACAAGCATGAATGCAACTTTGCCAGAAATGCACCTTTATTATGTATTTCATACCTGTATATACAAATTTCATTAGTATGGTATGTAAAGGTTGTCCAGAAATATACTTAACAAAAAAATATGAAACTATTAATATAATAAGTAAGCATTTGCAAGAACTTGTTAAATGCACTGAAAATATTACAAGATGTACCAGAAAAGACAAATTAACAAATGTGTTATTTATACAAAGCAAAAGATTATGCTAAAAAAATTAAAAAACGCATTTTGGGTCTTTGCGTTTAATAGCTGTTTCGATTTGAGGGTATATTTGTTCCATCGTGCCATTAAACTAGGAATAGTATGATATTCTTGTGTATTTTACTTCTTTCAGTCTGGTTCTTTCAAGAGTATCGATTCAAATTGTCTTCTCTAATCAATTATCACTATTTTCTGTAGTAGTCTTTACGCGAAATGTTGAACACTAATCTTGATTACTGGAAACACTTCCGTCAACTATGCAAAACAATCTACAGTGTAACCTTGGTTATCCGGACACGCGTTTATCCGAATGCAACAAATTGGCATTTATTATCCGAACTACTTTTGATTAACCCAACTTAAATCGCTAAAACCCCGCATCTACACATGTGTAGTTATAGGGGATAAATTACATAGTTATGTAATTTATACTGGACAAAAAAGGCATGGGTGACAAGGGAAATCTTCATGGAATGGTTCCATTCTTACTTCGTTCCCTCTGTGCGTCGAAAAATGAAGCAATTAGATCTACCTCCAAGAGCAGTCTTGATCCTGGATAATGTTCCTGGTCACCCAGTAGATTTAGCTTGTGACGAATCCCAAATTTCTGTCATATTTCTTCCGCCTAACTGCACACCACTGATCCAGCCAATGGATCAGAATGTGATCCAAGCTATAAAACTCTACTACAGAAAGAATCTTTTGAAGAAGATAGTGGGAATTCTTGGAAATATTGCAGGGGAACTGAAGAAAGTCACAGTCAAAGATGTTGTGTTTAAACTGGCAGAGGCTTGGCAGAACGTGAAGAAGACCGGTCTGATAAAAGTTCTTGGCAGCAACTCCTGCCCCCAAGTTTGTTAGATTCATTCGAAGATTAAGATTTGATCCCTCTCTCTACATTGCGACAAGCTATAACATCAGAAGTGAACGAAATAAACGAGATAGTGGAACTTACGAAAAAAATATGGGATGCTCCTATACAAATGATGGAATTAAAAAATGGGCTTTGGGCGATAAAGACGTAGAAAGGATAGATGACAGCGACATATTGGAGAGTGTGGAGAATTTTGACGAAATGGAGGAAGAGAGTGAAGAAGAGAGTGACAGTGACACACGGAGAAGCGGTAAATAACTTTGCCAAATGCAAACAGTGGGCAAAGGACCATGGAGAAGATTCCAGCCACATCCTTCTTTTAGAAGAGATGCAAAGCAGGGCAAATATGTTGCAAATAAGAGCTGTTAAATAACAGAAAATTACAGATCTTTTTAAGTAAAATGTGCACTAATGTTTCTGGTAGAATGTATCACCCCTTTTTTATTCTATGAAAGAATGTATATTTTGATTTATATTTGTTACTTTCGAAAGTTTTATTATTGCATTGAAATTGTATTTCGTTTTACATTGACATATGTATTAAAGATTTTAATATTATTCGGCATTTTATTTTGATTATCCGAACAAATCATTAACTGAACGCTGACATACAATTATTAGTTCGGATAAGGGAAGTTATACATGCATAAGAAATATCGAAATTCTAGATAGACAGAAAGTTGACCTACAAATTTTGACACTGGGTGCACATCTACTTGAAATTGAAGGCCAAACGATCTAAGATCATTTTACACATCCACCGAATTTTTGTTTGTAGAAGCCTGGGAAATCATAGAAAAATTTGTTCTTTGGGGGCAAATTTTCAAGTGCGACATGTCCCAAAAAAGTAGCCTATAAAATGGTTACGAAATTAGTGACCGATTTCTTTGTTATTTCGAACCAAATCAAGTTTAGGAATCTAAACTAATCTAAAATCAGTTTTGTTTGTAAGTTTATTGGAATTAAATCTGGAAAATATACCACCAGAAAAGTAGTTTAGTACAAATATGAGGCGGTACAATTCGAAAAAAATTATGAGTTGCCAAATAAAGAAGATTTTCACTTTGTCGCCCCTTTGGGGTTTACCATCGCGGGTAATCGTCTCCTACGTCCTTAGGAAAATAGGACACTGTACACCACTAAAGGTATTCTCTTTGAAAAAATATCATGTTTATGACCCTCCCCTATCAAAGGTTTATGACCTTTCGTCCTTAACAGAGAGGAGTAAAGATCTGACCGGTGTCTGGATTATACCTACCTGAACTGAGTGTACTTATGATATCTAAAATTTGACCATATCTTGGAAATATTTCTTAAATTTAAAAGAAACAAATGGATGTGATTAAATTTCATGGGTACTTTAATATCCCTAAGATTTTGTGAAAAATTACAGTAAGCTGGAACATCTGTGATAATTATAGGGACCCAGTGATAATTAGCTGGCATAGGATTAGCCATATGTGAAACGGGTTCTGTAAACTCGTCACCAAAGTTATTAAGGGGCAAATTCGACCTGCATGGTCGTCACCGACCTGGAGGATCGTTGTTGATTACTCAGGTAATTTCGTCACCATCACAAAAATTTGAAAATAAAATGTCTATGCATTCAATATACCTATCACTTTATTTATAATTATTTAAATACTAGGTTACAGCATTTATACGAGTACATTCGTAATCTGAAAAGAAACATAATTAACAAAATGTAACCTACCTATTTCCTTATTTTGGTGCATGGTTATTCCATAAGTACAAGTATTTCCTTGCCCTTTTAAACGGAATCCCAAATAGCTGACCTGACCTCGGTGACGAAAATACAAGTAGGATAGCGTTTTAAAATCTGTCATGAAGATTATATACCTGGCTAGTGACGACTTTACATGCTCCCATGTGAAAGGGTAGGAGGTAGTATTTTCTTGGTGTCAATTACATTTCAACAAAGTGTATAAGCTAGGTACTGATTTTAAAATGTTTATTTCAATTTTCCGAATACGTTCCACTCTGGCTGAACTTCCCTGGGAGTTCCTCTAACAATAATCCTTTAGATTTATTGCCATTCGCAATGAGAATGCTATAAACAGCTTGATAGGGCAAAATAATAAACATGGTATGTCTTTCAAAAGAGAATGCTGTTAATTTTTCTTCAGCTTTACTTATAATTTTTGTATTTATGATCGGCATTAGAAAAATATTATCAAGCTCATATCCTTTGAAAATTTGCAATGTAAATTGCTATACAATGCTATGTAAAAGTATTATAAAAATATTATGAAGAAACAAGATAATTAGGCAGGTGATGTCCAAAAACCATTATGACAACGAATAGATCGAGATATTAACTTCCTAGCCCCATTACCTTTCATATTGCACTTATTAACTCTACAAGTTAAATCAGCGTCATCAATACTAGCGTCAGGACGTTTAAAAATGTTGGAGTGATAGCAGTATCAAATGTATTATTAATGATTCCTCATTTGGAGTAAAAAACTTATTTATAAATCTGGCTGAATGGAAGCATAATAGTGGAAGAATAAGGAAGGAAATTTCTTTACAAAAGCCATTGAGATCTTTTCAGGTTGTTAAGAAAACTTCAAGTTTCAGTAATTTTTGTGAAATTTTTATTGGATCGACCACAGACCATTAATATAACTAGACCCGTTTGTTTACAAAATAATGTATTGACAAGATCTTAGCACATTCTAAGCGTTTTTTTGCGCTGTTGCATGAATGCAAATGAAGAATTCTCGCTTACGATTTGCTTATACATCCAGCCTACTTCGCCTGCGGTTGGTCAGTTGTACGTAAATCTAAAATAATATAGACTTTCGTTATGAGAGGCAACGTGGCAACATCGCGTCATAGTCTGTCACACGCTAACCTAATCAAACCAAAACTAACCGGGAGTAATTTTGATAAAAATAGGAAACATTTAACAATGGTTAATAGGTGCAAGATATGCAACGTTTATAGCGATGCAGGGAAAGCCTCGGGATTGTCTTTTCATAGGTAAATAAAGAAATTTATTAATGAAATTTTTTGAGGTTATGTATCATCTCAGTGGCGTTCTATCAGTGTTATTATTTTAGGTTTCCAGCAGATCCAATTAAAAGAAATATTTGGATTTCTGTTTTTTATTAGCGAAAATGATAACATAACAAAATCGTCCTATACTTGCTCAAACATTTCAGTAAAGATGATTTTGTGTCTAAAATAGGTGCAACCGACAATGCTAGATATTTAAAGAGAGATGCTGTTTCATTGCCGATGCATCAAGTTTTTGAACCTAAAAGTACTACAAGGTAATTAATTTCTTCCCTGTAACTGTGTTTAATAGAAATGTCAAATTTATGAATTTGTCAAAATTCGGAGCGAGACATTTTTTGAATTTAAATTTCAATCTTGTCAATGTAAATTACAACAAAAATATTATACTGGTTACTGTGAGAAACAATTATTTCTTAAGATATGAGAAAAAATAGTAATTTTATTAACTATTATTAACCATTTTATTAAACACTAAACAACTTTGAGGAGTTATATCTCAGAAGCTAAGGAGCAAAATAGCAACTTATTATGAATAAAAAGAAGCGTCTTTCCGGGTACTTTCCTGCTATGTTTTCAGAATTTCATTTAACAAAAAATTCGCAGAGATAATCTATTTGTTTATAAGCAAAAAAAAACGACACCAACTTCAAACAATGACTGTATCCGTTCTAATAAATATTTTTTAATTCTGACAAAAGTACATGAAAGCTTGTTCCCTCTTATATATGACCGCTAGTTCTATTAAAATCGAATAGTAGAAAAAAAATTAAACAATTTTGAAAATTTTCAATATTTTCCGATTTTTCTGGATTGCAAAATTATTGTGCAAACTCTAATAATCCGATCGAAACGAAATTTACTCGATTCTTTTATTACAAGTTGAGGATTTTGTACCTGTGATATGGAAGTCCTAACTACATTTTAAAGTGCCTAAAATAATAAGTTAAAAAAACACTTTTTTGGGCCGATTTTTTGTTGTTTATTACTATTTGGCAAAACCGCTAATAAATTTTTGAATTTATAACCTATGCCATTTTATGTAAAAATAGATTCTGCAACTTTTTCCTCTCTTCAACTTTCTTCTAAATTCAATAATTAAAAAGTTAGAAGCAAAACAATTCTGGAAAAAACGCGTTTTTTAATTTCTTTTTAAATTGTTGCATTTTTAACAATATTCCCGACCGATGCGCTTTGGAGGATAAGTCAATCCTTATTCTAGACGTTATTCCCGAGGTATTCATGTAAAAACATTGCGGTTACCTCTTATGCCAATCTAAAGCAAATTTCTGACAGATGGGTCTTGGACTATACTTATTGTATGCATTATTACTGTCATGATGATTTTGATAATCTATGTCCTTCTTTATCATTTGTCACTTATTTCGCACCTTTGTTACCTAGCATGTAAAGGGCTTCATTGCCCGTTGATCTAAATAATAAATAAATTATTTTCTTAATTTGGTTTCCTTTTTGTCCCTTATTATTGATACGCCTATGGATAGCTTCTTTGTACGCTGTCAAAATTCGTCAAAGGCGGCCATATTTTCTTCCCCCTTTACACCGCGCCTATCGGCTATGTTGGCATGTAAACAAAGATCAGTTTCTAATGGGAACACCGGGTCTAGTTATATTAATGGTCTGTGGGATCGACACTGTTTTGGAAAGTCATCTTAGAAAGCGTTTCAAACACAATTCGGTAATTTTTTTATGAAGTTTTTAACTGATCGAGTTCTAGTTTGACTCATTTTATGGATTTTGAGCCATATTTCTAAAATTTCTCTACTGAGGTTATTGAAAGTGTGTCGGGCTGTTAATGTAAGTCTTAAAAGTAATCAGAGGGAGTTTCAATGAAATTGGAGTTGGAGTAAAAAAGCAATGTCATTGCTCATTTTCACTCAAGTTTTATAAACAAGGATCCAAACTCAATTTCAAACAAATCTGAAATTAAACAGTTTTTGATGTCGCCGTGATATTTATTCTCGCGAATTATGTAGTAAAAAACAATTATTTGAACTGGTAAAGTTGAAAAATGTAAAAACCGTATAATTTGACTTATTTTTACGATTTTCGCCTTGTACACATTTTTAATCTATTCAAGCTATGATGGTCCTCAATTGAGAATAACTTGTGTGATCAGTTTAATACCTTTGGTACCATCACAAGAAATGATTGATAAAATGGCATTAAATATGTAAAGAGAAATGTAAAATGTACCATAATATACCAAATCATATTACAGTAAAACCTCTAATAACGAACACCTCCCAATAGCGGACTCCTCTACATAACGGACAGTTTTATATTTCCCTAATTTCTTAATAGGGATTTATACATATCAGCACCTCCTAATAGCGGACCCTCCAAATAACGGACACGGACAGTTAAAACTACAATTTCCTATACAATTGTTAATAAAATTACCTCTTAACAACGGACAAAAACTTTTGAAATCAGATGTGTAAGAAATATACCTCTTAAATAGGAATTCAAATTCTAATCATCATCTCACATCTTCTGGAATGCGTTTTACTAAGCAAATTGCATCCAAAAATTCCTCAAGTCTCTTAAATAGGTGTTTAAATTTACCTACAATCATCGTATTCAGGAATTCCAGGTATATTTCAGAATAAACAGGGAGTCTTATGTTGATTTTGTTGTTTCGTTCAATCAGCCGAACTTGTTATACACCCGAACTACATGTCTTCTGGAAAACGCAAACGGTTGCCTTTAAAAGATAAAGTGTAAATTATTAATACGAGCGAAATGAGCGGTGAAAGCGTTCGAAAATTAGTAGCATAATTTAACGTCGGGAAAACTAAGTGACATTTTATTATAATTAAATTACATTTGTGCAGATATGATTTTTTAAATTTAATCCTTTCCTCAATAGCGGACACCTCCTTATAACGGACAAAATTGTGGTTCCCGTGACTGTCCGCTATATAGAGGTTTCACTGTTATTAATTGACGAAGATATAAAAATGAGACAAATTCGAATGAAATGTGGTTTAATGTGGTGACACCATCTTGATTTTTTTTCATCTTTTATTATTATTTTGTTTTATTTGATGTTTTTTTTGTGCTTTGTAATTATTTTATAAAATTATTATTATTTAGTAATCTAATGTATTTAAAACGCATATTGATAATATTTGTAATTTGTACTATTTCAATTTTTGGCATTTGCGCCAAATTTATCTTGTTTCTCAATACACAAAGATTGTAAATTTGTTTAGGGGCGTAAGGGGCGATAAGTCCCAAAGGGGCGGCAAAGTGAAAGGTTTAATTTGTCAGTTCATCGCGTCTTCCGCTATTGTTATCGGATGCTGGGGCGGCGGATCATATTCGCCATAATTTAGAAAGATTCTCTGGGTAATTATGTGTTAGTGTAGGCGAAATAGGTAGAAAATTTCAAAAACTGGCGCGTCTAGGAAGCTGTTTTTTTTTTCTTTTTTGAGTAAGTGTCAAATATAATATGGAATAAGACTCTTTACTTTCTCATACGAGGGACACTCACATGTGAGAAGTATCGTCGAGTCGATTTTTAAAATTTGAGTTATTAGCATTTCTAGACGTCTCAAGGTCTCCTGAGTACAGAAAGCATGTCATTGAAAAAGTGTCTGTGGTACGTTTTTCTCTAAATAAAGTAAAAAGCACAAACGGATCCAATTTTGAATTTAGACTGTGCTGTATCTGCACTTCCCAATAATGTTTTTTATTAAAATCGACTGGTATAAAGGGGTAGTTTACTCTTGCGGTTTTTCGATTAGTGGATTTTCGAAATTTTCTCGAAATCAGTCTGAAGAGTTGTTTTTTAATATTTAAATTTCAAACTTTTCGGAATAGATCATTCTTATGTAAAATCGAATGACGAAGAAAAACTACAAGAAAACTCCTTTATCCGCCGCTCAGATTTTAAGCTTTTGCCCTTCTTCGTAAAGCATCTTGATTTCGTGACACTAATTGTTTAATAAAAAGTTCAGCACGTTTTGCCGAATGATATTGGAGACCAATTAAAAAATAAAACAGCTTCCTACACGCAATGTTATCTAAAAATTTATCTTGCCTGGAGTATTTGATTACTTTCGGGAAATCATGTTTAATGGTTTGTCCTTGTATATTGTGCCGCCTACATGTATTTTTTTTAAATTGTACAATATTGTACAATATTTTAAATAGTATTTTTAATAGCTGTAGTTTCGATAAAAATGAACACTGAGATTTGACCAAATTAAAAAACCGCCAAAAGCCTACCTCGTGTTAAACGGGAGTTACATGCCTTCATGACGTCACATGTCAGTAAACCTGTAAACATCATCACTGTCTTTAGAATCAGGTGGATGAAACGGATCCACACGTTATTATTCATATTGTGATCAAAGGTCTGGTGAAAACTGCTGTTGTCAATAATTTCGTTGAAGAAAATTATTTACAGGTGGAATTTTATATAGTACATATCTATTGTAGTACATACAGATCCATTTCAATCAAGTTTCAAATACAAATAATCCGTATTTTCGGAGAATTTTTAGAAACTATCATTTAAATGTTTTAATCGTTTAGAACGGCATCAGTTGGAACCATATTTTTAACAATTAAATATTATCTAATCATCGACGAGTTAAACTTGAATCTACATGAATACTAAGTACAAATTCGTTGAAGTGTTAATTTAACGGTAGATCGAATGCAAAGTGGTAGGTCTATTACAAAAACGGTCGACCTGGCAACCCTGTACACGTTATTGGCGGTAAAGTTAAGGCGGTAAACACCACCCCCCCCCCCCTCTCATTGTTAACGTTCAACTTATGGCGCACTGGGAGTGTTATAGTCCGGGAGCTCATTGTGATGTTGTATCTGTCGAACATCCTCTAGAAAATAAGTTAAATAGACGGTAAAATAACATAATAAAGTCGCCGTTGAAAAAACTTGTGCATAACTACGATAATGAATTAACACCTCGATTCCAACTCAAACATTAATGTAGAATAAAGGTGCTCAATGCCGGATTGACTCGCTAATTAAACACCCTTCTAAATCGGGCACTGGGGTAGTTTGCCCAACAGGGCGACCTATACATTTTTAAGCTATATTTCATATATTCACTATATATATTTGAAATATATATTGAATATAATATGGAATATATACCGTCTATTTCACTATATGTACTGTAAATTTTATTTACTTTATTTGTGTGTTTTAAATTCAACTAAATTAATCTTATTACCGTAATTATTGTGCACGGGATTCGATAACGGCGACCGCCCTAGTGTGTTACTGATTAACTGACGTGTTAAAATGCCACCGGCTACCGTACTATTATGTTTTGAATGTGTGTGTGGTGTGGATGCTCTGCTCGTTAAATTAACCGTTTGCATGCCATGCCAGTCGACCTTGCGCTATAGGAAGTGTATGGGTTCGTTTCTCTGGAGTAACCACGTGGTTTTACATATCAGAATTGTGTGATCGGCGAAATTAGTGTATTTGATAAGGAATTGCGTGTGTTAGTAGTTTTTCGTTTCGACTTAAGTTGATAATACAAGGATTTTCATTCTCCAAAAATATAAGGTAATGCTTTCTTTTGTCTATTTATACTTTAAACACAAAATTTTAAGTTCTAAGTAACTAACAATTCGCTTTATACTTATTCACCTTGTGCGTACGTGACTTCAAATGCTTCCTTTACAAATTGTGTAAATTTTACACATCTAGAAAAATGTTTGTTTTCAATTACGTAGTGAACGCGTCGCGATTGTAGAACTTTAAAAAAATTGCAATGCAGTGCACATTTTTAATTCAAGTTACAATTGCGAACTGCACATTAAACGCGTTAGTGCACAGTTCAGGTTATTTGATATTTCGCCGATACAGTGATACACTGAAAAATGCTGATACAAACTGAAACTGAACTGTTGGTCTCGACCTCGACACCCGTAACCGTTTACAACGTCTCCCTTTTTATGTAGTTGGAAGATTAGGCGGCGCAGGTAGTACATTTTGAGTGTGGGTCGTGGGGCGACCCTCTTCTGTCCAGCGAGGACCTTGCAGCATTAATGTGGCGTAAGCATTTGAAGAGGGAGTGGTAACCCATGGCAACTGTTCTACATTATTTTTTTGTTATGGGAATTAACATTGTGAACATTTTCAAGCATCTGGTAATCTGCGTAAACAAAATTTCTGAACTATCAACTATCTGTGTAAAAAAAGTAAACATTGACGTACATAGCTTTCTTGTATACAACAAAATGCAGTGAAACCTCTATAATACGGACACCCGGGGGAGCAAAAATTTTGTCCAGGTTAGGGAGGTGTCCACATTAGGGAGTTAAACATGAATATTGTTGAAAAAAATCCGTAATTTTTAATTGTTTTATGGACACAATGTGCTCTTCTAAATGAAGTTGAAAATTGTTAATCAAACTCTATCCTTCACCAAATTTTTTTGTAAGCAAAAAGTTTTTAACAACTTTGAATACCGAAGAGCATCAGAGTAATTCACTTTCTCATGACACTTAAGTTTTCTGATCTGGCTGTTGAAAGTTGTTTATTAGGGCTTCAGTATTGCAATCATTATCTTCCATCGATAAAATAGTGTCTATTTAAACATAATCGTCAGAAGCAACTTGGGAATGAGATGAAGTTAGGAGTTCTTTTAATGAAGCTAAGTCCCTATTTTCCTCGACTTCATTTTGAAATATGTTCTGCACATTGAACCCGGCTTTTCTAAAGCAATGCTGAATGGTGTTTGTTGTTACGTTTTCCCAAGATTTCGAGATACATGTAATCACTTGCCAAACATTTATGCTTTTTGATAAATCTTTAGTTGATCCATTAATTTCCATTGAAGCTAACAAGTGTTTCAAAACATACTTTCAGTTTAAAATAAGGTAAAACCAAAATAAAGTGTCCACATTTGCCGCAAATAAAGTGTCCATGTCCAGATTAGAGAGGGTCCCTATCGTAGAGGAAATTTTAGGTTAATATATTATGGCAAATTGACGGTTACATAGAAAAAGTGTCCATAAACCTATGTGTCCATATTGCAGAGGTGTCCACAACAGGAAGTTTCACTGTACATATGTTATGGAGAAGGGGAAGAAAAAAGTGATTTATTTCATAGGTGACATTTCACCCTAATTCAAATTTGGTGTCATCTGTCAGAGTATAACGATGACAATTTTAGAACCAATCAGAAGAATAAGAGGCGTGGGGGTAAGATTTTTCCTCTTTGAACACGAGTTTTTAAAAAATAAAAAATATCAAGTGAAAGAAGGGCGTTAGAAGTGCCGGGAAAAAGTGTTTATCTGCGGAGACGCCCAGTTTTTGAGAAAGAAAATAAAATGTTGGAAAAACCACTGAACTTGCCCATTTTCGAAGGGGAATTTCTCAATGTTTTCGTGAGTTATTCTGACTAGCTTTAAGACCAAAATGTACTTCGATGCTTGAACTAAACGATAACATTAACTTGGAGCGAAATAATACCGACAAATATTAAAAACAATCGTGATGTGTTCATCAGAGTACTTTCTCATTTATAGGGGTTAATTTAAGCAACAAACCGAAAAACGACAAGTACCTATAAAGTACTCCTCACAGTAGATTTAGCCAAAAACGTTATAAAACTTTTTTATGTAGGTATTATATCTAATTTAGAATAGGTACTCAAAATTTTATAAAAATTCTTGGAGCAAATTTCGGGAAAAATTCAAAAAATTGAAGAACGAGACAAAGTGCCTTTTATAGAAGATTTTGCAAAAAAACGATAGATAAACGAAGTTTATTTTATACTAATTCAATATAGAATATATATATCCTAAATTTAAAATAAATTCTTGTAGCAAATTTTGAGAAAAATTCATAAACCGAAAAACCACAAGTATAAAGTGCTCTTCACAGAAGATTTAGCCGAAAACGTTACAAACCTTTTTATACATATTTAATTGCACAATAAATTTTCAAAGTTTAAAAAGAATTCTTGGGACGAATTCCGAGAATAATAAAAAAATAATAATCGACAAGTATAAAGTGCCCTTCACAGAAGATTTAGCCAAAAACGTTACAAACCTTTTTATACAACTTTTGTTCTTATATCAAATGATAGAGAATATAATGACACATGCAACGGCTGTGGCAAGAATTTCCAAAAAATGTCAATAACTGAGCTATTTCGAGATTTCCTAGTCTCGTTCAAGTGTAATGAAATTACTTAAAACGCTCTAACTCCGGAAGTATAACTTTCTACACTTTTGTTTTTACAACAGATGATACAGAACACAATGACACATGCAACGGCTGTAGCAAGAATTTCCAAAAAATGTCAATAACTGAGCTATTTCGAGATTTCCGAGTCTCGTTCAAGTGTAATGGAGTTACTTAAAACGCTCAACTCCGGATGTATAACTTTCTACACTTTTGTTCTTATATCAAATGATAGAGAATATAATGACACATGCATCGGCTGTAGCAAGAATTTCCAGAAAATGTCAATAACTGAGCTATTTCGAGTTTTCCGAGTCTCGTTCAAGTGTAATAGCGTTAACATACTTACAACGCTCTAACTCCGAAAGTTATATCTTTCTACACTTTTATTCTTACAACAGATGATAGAGAACATATTGACACATGCAACGGCTATAGCAAGAATTTCCAAAAAATGTCAGTAACTGAGCTATTTCGAGTTTTCCGAGTTTTGGTCATATCGAAAGAAAATCGCATTTAACATATTTTGCAAAGAATTTGAGCGTGAATACTAGTTAGAAATATATAAAGAGAACCACAAACCTGAGATATGGAATGAATTTGATGTCCGCCCGTTAATGCCGAGATAGGAATGAAGGACGAAAGTAACCCGTCCGCGGAAGTGACATAAAAAGTGATTTTGTGTGAGTTTCTAATTTGGCTCCGTGCCACGAGCGGTCGTGCCTCATGCGGTCAATGTGAAAAATCGTGCCACATGCGGTCACTCCAAAAATATTTCTACCTGTTGTGCAGGTGTCTTCCCATGTGCGGTCATATCCGAATTCACCGAATTTCTCGGTAGACACCCTCGGCCGATATGGAAAATTGATTACGCCCGGTTTCATAATGCAGTTAAAGTCCACTTTAACTTAAAGTTGACTTTGACTACGTTAGAACGCCGTTTGCAGTTAATGTTAATAATGCAGTTAATAATGCAGTTAAAGTGCCCAATTTAACTTAACGTCACAGTCAAAGTCAACTATAAGTTAAAGTGGACTTTAACTGCATTATGAAACCGGGCGTTACTACGATTAATAGGGTTTGCAAATACAGTAGCCGCCCGGTGGTTATCCGACACATTCGAAACAAAGTTCGAAGTCCGCACCACCTCTCCGATAACGATGGTTGTATTACTTTACGACCGCAAAAAAAACGCCGGCTTTTTCGTATGCATCAAACAAGTACTGTGCCTTTACGGCCAAGTCGTTCGGTTACAATACGATAGAATCAAGTTGATACTAATCTTGAGTGTGTTCGGAGGGCTATGAAAACCGTGAAACAAATCCAATTTTTATTTTTTTCTAAGAAAGCGTAAGAAAGAAACACGTGCAATATCGAATAATGCGGCGACGGCTAGCCGCGGCGTGCGACAAAGCCACAAGTTGCGGCGGCGAAATCGCTTTTTAACTAGCTTTTCGGATAATCCGAATTTCGTATAACCGGGCGGCTACTGTAAATATTTTGCTTTGCTATTCATTATCTCTGTGTACTTCAGTGAGAGCAAACCGTCTTAAAAGTAATATGAAAAATAAAATCCAATTGATCTTTACCAAAAAAGGAAAACCTAGTGCTACTCATAATTATCGACAGTACAGAGAAAATAATCGTGGTGAAGTGACATGGGTGTAAACCGTGATAAAAAGATAACCCCCTCCCTCCCCTCGGAGCATCACGTGATTTATGGACGGCCCCTTAAATTAAATCCATGTACGATTAAATTTTAAAAATTTGAAATGAACTTGCTTACGTTATTTGCATTAATCCTAAGCGAAATGCAGGGACTTTCAAACAATTACAGCCTATGGCTCGTAATATTTTATTATGTTTTCTTTGGTCAATTCTTGGCGATCTTTTATCCTTAATATTATTCACAAGTAGGTAGACAACAGGTAGAAATATTTTCTAGGGATCACATCTGGGACGTTTTTTGATTGTGACCGCATAAGACACTACCGTTCATAGCGAGCCGGTACCGAGAACCCCGATAAATTGGCCTGTCCTGGGATTTCAAAGAATTGACCGCACATGGCACTGACCGCACATGGCACTGACCGCATGTGGGAAGACACGTCTAATTTTTGACGACATAACCTTTTATGGAAAAGCGCATTTTGAAAGTGCCACAACTTTTAAACGGATTGTCCCCGCACTATAAGAGACTGGTGTCTCTGAAACACGTTTTTGAAATATTTTCGATTGATATATGTCTTTCTTAAGTATTTCATGTTCAAAGAAGAAAAATTCACCGTGGCGCTAATGTGTCGTATCTAGTAACTTCTGATCGGTTAACAAATGTCAGTCATACTTTGACAAGTGGCACCTTTTTTGGTGTTACTGTTTATTTGAATTACAATAAAGTGTCGCCCCCTAAATAAATCATTTTTTCATTCCTTCCTCCATAACGTATCATGTATTTTATTGTATACAGTGGCTGCCAGCCAAACACCAACTTTAGTAGGATGTAAAGTTGTTGTTCTAACAGCATGTGGATTTTCACCAGACCAAATTTTGTAATTTTGAGAATTAACATAGCCATTGAGATGGAACCAGGCTTCATCGGAAAAAAAAAGGTTTTATCCAGAATGTCATCATTGTTCATTTCCTGATTGAACCAGTTACAGAACAGGACGCGTTGTGGACGGTCAGGAGGATTTAGAGATTGGACCATGGAAAATTTGTACGGGTATTATTTCAATTTGCTCTTCAACACAGTGGAACAACTTCCATGTGATAAACCTGTAAAGTCACGAAACGTAATACGGGAAATTAGGAATAAGTGGAAATTGGTGAACTTTTGATAAGGATCAAACTTGTTTGGAGGGAAAGCTTCCTAACCGATTTGCGAGGACTTTGTTGCAGTCGGGCCCTGACGTCTTGCACCACATTTTCAGTGAGTACGGAGGGTCTACCAGATGGCTTTCCTTTCTTCACATTGCCTGTATTCAAATATCGTTGAACTACGCACATGCAGTGTTGTTTAAAAACGTCGATAGTGAACAGAACTTCAGGAAACATTTCTTCAAATTGGTGCAAAGTGGATTCCAAGGAGTATTGCCATCCAGAAATGGGCTCATGAACTGCACTCCGAAAATAAGCCATGCCAATAAAAATACCCTGTTCTAATGTAAATAGTACCATTTTTATACTTTTATAATTAAAATTTGAATCGCCGCTCAAGTGTCAATGCTGTCACTGTTAAACGTCGAAGTAGCTGTCCAGCAACCGGAAGTGGTTCCAGTTCTACCATTCTAAAATGAAATTTAGGATTGCCAATTTAAACAGTATTTCTTGATCACGTTGTATAAATTAAAAGAAGTTTTTTATGAATATGAAATATATGGAAATATACAAATGCTATTGGCAAAAATATTTTTGATTTGCAGTAAACATTTCTTATGATTTTTAAATTTTTTCAAATTGTTTACATATTTTGTTTACAAGAATGATCATTAATATTTTCTAATTATTATTTTCATTATTCAATTTATTACTACACCACACATTTTAGGAGATGAAGCTTTCCCTTTAAAACCGCACCTAATGCGTCCATTTTAAGCAACACATATAAGGGCAGATCAAGAAAAATATAATGCAAATCTAGCAAAAGCTAGAAAAACCATCGAATGTGCCTTTTGGATTTTACGAGCAAAATGAAGATTTTTAGGAAAAAAAATAATTTTGGCACCAACTGTACCAAATATTTACCCCACGAAAAGAAGTAGTCACTTCAGTAAAGAAACTTGTATAGGCATCTTGCTTTTTGCACAGTATTATCAGAGACAGGAATGGCATTAACAATACATATTAATGATTTCAGATATTTGAGGGTTACTGTTCCACACCAACATCGCCTACCTCAAAGAAGTCATAGAAATAAAGAATAAATTTATGACATATTTTAATCAATAGGTAATTTTGTAGTGTTAACTGCATCATGTGTCCCCTTATAAGAAGAATAAAAGTAAATAATGCTTTTCCCACTTCATCCCACAGTTTCTTCCTAAGTACATCATTTTTAAAACCTTTACGACTGTTATTCCATAGATACACTCTACTTTAGGCCTTCGAAATTAAAATTGCTTGACAGTTTCATCAAGACCATATTCATTTGCGAATAAAATGGAAGGGACATTTCCAATTTTGAATTTGACAATCGGACGACTCGCACGGTTATCTCTTTAAAATCTCTGATTTTGTACAACAACCAGCAGGAGTGTACGTTAAATCATAGAACATATCAATCAATATTTAATTAGATCTGTGTGGTGTTTTTAAAACGTAAAACTTCATAATCCTCACCTTATTTTATACATGTTAGCTTGATACATTTAAAAAATTGCCAATGGTTTGAAATCCATCCTTCTACTTATCGAGCATGAAATGTCATTTCATTTCATTGGAATATGCATGTGTTGTACAAAATGTATTAACAATATCAACCGATCACATACAATATTGTTCGGGTCTTGTAGCCATCCAACTTATCTTATCTTTGGTATTTTCGCTTCAGATTAAACGTCAGATTAAGTTAATCCCGGATTAAATTGACCAACCAACTGAATTGCATTTATAAGTAATAGAAAAAAGGAACCTTACTTTCGTTGATTGTCTGTTTAAACCTTAATCTGACGTTTAATCAGAAAAAAGTAACATCTCTTAGTTTAATATGGTTTTTGGAAGCATAGCTTTCTTATCGCGGGCTTCGTTAGAAGCGCTGGATCCAAAAAACCGAAGTATCCGGGCGAGCAATTATAACGCCGCACTATCTGTTTGGTGGCAACTAGTGTTACAAGAAATAATAGAAAAACTACCTCAAACATTTTAGGGTAGTTTGTCACAGTGAAACACCCAGTACAAAATCGATTTAAATTTGCTGTTCGCGTCGCCATATTAATCGAATGGGTTCCTTTAAAATTGTGAAATTTTTGTTTTTCGTAGCTGGGCCAGTACTATTAATAAATAACCAATTTCAGGTGCAAACGCAGCCACTGGATTTAGGCGTCAGCTCTAACAAATTTGACAACAACCAGGCAGTCTCGCCGAAACGTAAGGCATCTACTCCTGTAAGCAACGCTGGAGGCCCTAACAGCCCTGTATGTTTGGAAGTGAAGAAACGTAGGGTAGATACTCCGATTAGCGTGGTGCAGTCCAACTTAATATATGCTGGTCAGGTGCAGCAGCATCAACCGCAGTTAGCCAGAGTTAGTGAACCTAGTCCATTAATAGCGAGTGCTGCGACTACGATAACTACAGTTGTGAACACTGCTGCCTATAGAACGTCACACAGTGTACCTCCAATAGTTTCACAGTGTCCTACATCATTGACTGAAAACTTACCTGACGTAAGTGTAACAGCTGTGACTGTTGAACCTCCAAGACCAGCATCTAGTGGTCAACAACCGAGCCCAAAACCCCCCACTCCCACAGTTCCTTTAAGCAACAGTCCTGCTCCTGTGAGCACAGCTTCTACTCCCACACCACCAACTAGTGTAACTCCCGGACCAAGTGAAGATCCACCAGGTACACCTGTCAAGGTGAATTTAACGCCTAGCATTGTTGATTCCGAAAAATCCAATAGTCCTGGTCCACAGAAGACTTCATCAAGTGGCAGTTATCCTGTTCGGCATTTGAAAAAGGCGTGGTTGCAGAGGCACACAGGTGAAGACTTGGAGGATCATTCAGACACTGTCGGATCAGCTAATTGTGGTTTGCTGCCCATCAACATTAAAACTTCAGCAATCGTTCCGACTACTGCAGCTGTAACGGAAGCTCCAGTTAATACAATAATCCCTGTTGGTACCATGCCAGTGAACACCATAACTAAGTCAACTTGTAAGCCGTTTCCACCAAAAGCACCAGTTAACAGAAAACCACCACCAACTAAAGGTTAGTACTGTTAGTTATGTGTTAAGTATCCTAATGTTGAAATAAACTTATATTTCATTTGTGTTTATTCTTGTATCTTAAATTTTTCTTCTCTCTTAAAGATCCTATTGTGAATGGTGAAGCAAAAATTGATGATAGTTCGAGCAGTGATCAGGACAGAGGGAGAAAATCTCCTCCAAAACGAAAACCGCCAAAGGTGAAAAGAAAGAAAGGCAGTTCAGTTGGCAAAAAAGCAAACGAGGAAAAGAAAAGAAAAGGGGCTTCTCAAGTGGCTCCACCAGGGAGCGAAACTGGTAGTGATAGCGAAAAGGAAAGTGGTAGTGAGAAAGATAGCGACTCTGGAGCTAGCAATTCAACTCCGAGCAAAAAATCATCAGGTGGTAAGTTCCAGTTTTATAAAAATAATTTTATTATTATTATTAATGCTCCCTCTGGAGAATATAGCCTAAAATCAAGTGGTTTATTAATGGCACGATAATCAATTTATTTAAATTTCAATCCAATTTGTTATTTTATAAACATGTTAAATTGTTGTAGGGGGGTCCAGTAAAGAGCCAAGAAAACGAGGAAGGCGGCCCAAGGGTTCAAAAAACGACCGAGGGGGGGACGAGCCTCGTCCCAAAAAAACAAAAGATGATAATCCTCCACCCCGCGATCCATTTCGTAAGCCGCCGATCACTCAACTGAAAAAGACGGGAGAAAGCTTTCTTCAAGATGGGCCTTGTTTTGAGGTAGCTCCAAAGTTGGCAAAATGCAGGGAGTGTCGGTGGACTCCTAACCAAAGGTCAAAAAATATGCCAAATATTTTCTGTCGATTTTATGCATTCCGTAGACTGAGATACACAAAGAATGGCCAATTGGCCATTGCGGGGTTTTCTGATCCTCATAAGGATGCCATGGAGGTATTGTAAATTAAATATATCTAACAATACAAGCAAACTGTTTGTTTTCCTTTTTTTTCAGGAGGATCTAAAATTATGGCTTCCAAATTCCAATAGTCCTCCTGCTGATTTAGACTTAGAGACATCAAGATTTCTTCTTAAGCAAGTTGGTGATCACTTTTGTGATTTATTAATACAAGAAAAGGAAGCACATGCTGAACATATGTCCGAAGGTAAAGTAAACTTGAAAAATTTCACTAAATCAAAAGGTTACTTTGTAGAAAAAGTAATATCGTGGAAACGTGTTGTACAAGGTGTACGAGAAATGTGTGATGTTTGTGAAACTACATTATTCAATTTCCATTGGGCCTGTGGTAAATGTGGATTTGTTGTCTGCATAGATTGCTATAAGGTATGAATTTTGTCCTTCTGAAAAACATTATTTTAGGGTAAACATTTTTGCATTAGAATTAAAATTATTTGTTGTTCCAGAGCCGCAAGAAGGGCACCATTAAAGTTTGGGGCGAACCTGGCAAAGATCGTGATGAATATTCGTGGTTACTTTGCACTAATCGACAGACTCATGAACAAGAAAAGCTCATGCTTACTCAAATTATCGCAGGTGACTCATTGCTCAAATTGGGGAAAATGGTGCATGAAATGAGGGAATTGTGGAACATTGATCAATTCTGCGGCTGTCCAATGAGTAAAGAAGTTTCTCACAAGTCTAATAATTTGCAATCAAAAGAAGTTGTCCGGATGATTTTGGGTGATAAAGTAAATGGCATCAAAAAGGAGATTAAGGATGAAGATGGTAAGCAAAAGCATATTACGCTTTTTGTTCTCATATAATGTTTATAAATTACTGTTGTAGATTCACTAGACCGTGATGAGAAAAAAGAAGGTAGCAGCAGCAGTGAAGAAGAAGGTAACTTTTCTACTCTACGGGAACTTCTTATCCGCCCCTCTCACAAGCCAAATGGGTCTCGTGCAGCTTCTCCCGTTTCTAAATCTGAACAAAAGAGAAAGCAACAAACTGCAAACAAACCTGCTGACTTGGACGACGTAATATCTTCTGTCATTGAAGATAATGTGCCACAAAAAGCGGAATTGCCGACCGAGCCCAAATTTGAATTAAAACATTTTGTGAGAAGATATAACTGGCAAGGGAAAGGCAGAGTGCAACCGCCAATAAGGATAATGACATTGACGGAAAGTAAAACTTTATATCCAGATACCGCTCATAGCTGGTTATGTGATGGAAAATTACTTAGACTTAGTGAACCTCAGAATAGAGAGAACTACAAAATTTTTCAAGTAAGTGATTCAGACGTTCATTTGATGTCAGTGTATCAAAAACTTCATATTTTAGGATCAGTGGAAGCGGGGCCAACCAGTCATAGTGTCTGATGTTACTCGCAACGCAAATGCGGATCTGTGGAATCCGGAATCATTTGCTCGCGATTTCGGCGATGAGAAAAATGATTTAATCAATTGCATGACTGGTAATTCAGTACCCAATCAACCAATGCGCAAGTTTTGGGAAGGTTTTGATCACTTTTCCAAGCGTCTCAAAGATGACAGAGGGCAGCCAATGCTACTGAAGTTGAAAGATTGGCCACCTGGCGAAGATTTTGCAGAGATGTTGCCCTCCAGATATTCTGACTTAATGAAAGTATTACCATTGTCCGAATACACTCATCGGACTGGACGACTAAATCTGGCGAGCCGACTGCCAGATTGTTTCGTTAGGCCTGACTTGGGACCCAAAATGTATACTGCTTATGGATCTGCTTTGCATCCTACAAAAGGTAACTCAGTTAGTCATATTATGTAGGTATAAAGTATACATTGCTTTGGTTGAGATGATTTTTATACAAAATTCATCTGTATATTTGTTTGTTGTTTGCTCATTTCATTGGTGACGCTACATCAGTGTTGCATAATTTTTTGATTCGTTTTTATTCATACTTTATGAAGTTTGTACTTGAAATCTACTTTATCTACCTCTACTGTGACATTACTTATGCTATATTGATATCTTTAAAAGTGTTAATTATAATACCGGTGTTCTTAACTGAAGGTTTTTAACTAATTAAATAAGCATAATTGCGTCTCTTTGTATGTTATATTCACCACAGATCAGTGTCGGAAGACGATATTTTGAATCTATGTATTAATTTAAAATTGTTTAATACTTTTTTCACTTACTGTATAATATCTTATTTCAATCATCGTTTTCACTGCATATTGTGGCTTTCGTGGTTTAAGAATTACATATTTGTTTGAAAGTTATATTTTGTTAGGTAAAGTGTGTTTTCCTAAAACTATATTGTGAATGTTCTCCAGGTACTACCAATCTTCATTTGGATATCTCTGATGCTGTAAACGTAATGGTCTATGTTGGTATTCCAAAGGATGCTGATACTGACGAGCATGTTAAGGAAGCATTTAGAGCTATTGACGAAGCTGGATGTGATATTTTAACTAGAAGGCGTGTGAGAGACAAGGGTGAACTTCCAGGTGCCCTTTGGCACATCTACAATGCCAGAGATGCTGACAAAATCAGGGATTTGTTGAATAAAGTTGTCGTAGAGAAGGGTGGAAGGTGAACCAATTAGAAGTTGTACGTTGGTCTCTATCAAATTAATTTTTTCATATTACAGGTTAGAGCCCCATAATGATCCAATTCATGACCAAAGCTGTTACCTCGATGGCCCTCTACGCGAAAGGCTGTACAAAGAATATGGTGTTGAGGGTTATGCTATAGTGCAGTGTAAGGGTGATGCTGTATTTATACCGGCTGGAGCCCCTCATCAAGTGAGGAATTTACATAACTGCATCAAGGTATGTAACAAATTTGAATGAATAATAAATATATCACATCTGCAAGTGAAATCATTATTCATTATAATTTTTTATTAAGGTGGCTGAAGACTTTGTTTCCCCCGAGAATGTGTCTCATTGTTTCCATTTGACACAAGAGTTCCGTGATTTGAGCGACACCCATACAAATCATGAGGACAAGTTGCAAATCAAAAACATCATCTACCATGCCGTTAAGGATTCGTTGTCTACGCTCTATGCCGTCTTGAATAAGCATCTAAAAGCTGAGAAGGATTCTGGTAGTGAACGGAGTAATCCCACTACTGATGTTGAGAACTCCACCAAATCGGATTCGAATGAGGCGGCTTAAAAGTTTTTGTTGTTGTGATACTAAAATGACAGACAGTTTTTAAATTACTTCCTGTGTGATATAATGTTAGATGTTTGACTAAAGGAAATATGGTAAGAACTTTAGTGGAAATTAAGCTGCATTAAGGAAAATTACAAATGTTTAGGCTTAGAATCTTACAAATAATCGACTTGGGAATTTTAAACATTGCCTTTTCCACTAATATTCTAGATTTCTGATTTCTATAACATTAAAGACTTGTAACTCTGTTGAAAATTTGTCGAGCACATACTATATCATGTTTTCTTGGTGTGTACATATATGTACAAAAAAATAGTAAGATGTTTCTCCTGTTTTTGAGTTTTCAAATGAAATGAGATGCTGAAACCTTTCTGTGTATTGAGACGAGTGGACAAGCAGGCCACTCATGAAACTTCATTTCTCGAGTGAACAAGCTTGCCCAATGTCCCCATCAACAAAACTTGGAAGTAACGAGCTTTGTGTTTGAAGTGCAATTTCTTGAAATATGGTTTTACCAAATAAGTTTCCAGTAGCCTTGATGGGACACTTTAAATTTATCAATGTTATTTAAAATGCCGTGGGTATTTTTACTTATTGTGTACTGTGCCTGTTGGTAAAACGTGGTATTTTTAGCATAAATCGCTATTCAGTATTCAATGTGGGTAACAAAATGTTTAAAGTGTTAAACTTCTGCATCTTAAAAGATTACTACTAAAATACTTTCAAGTGCTATTTCAAAGTGCCAATTCATTATTATAGGCAAAATTGGGCAATTCCTTAATTCATAACCAATGAGACGCATTGAATGGGAAACAATCTGGTCTCATTGCTTATAAAAACCGAGGCTTGCAATGCCCCATTTACATGAAAAATGATCTCTATTTGTGTTTTTCTTTTACAACGATAATATTGATGGTTATTCATTACTTTATAATTACCGTTTAGTAAATGGTATCAGCAACATGTTGGTTTTTGTATATTACTTTTTTATATATATACATTGTATATTATTGTTTCAAGTACACATTATTTATTTGCTTTTACAGTAATGTACAGTAGTATAGATTTTTGTACAGTAAATAAATATATGTTTCCTTTATGCCTCTGTTTTGGGGGCACAATAGTTTTTTGTACTATGTAAATTATGTAAGATTATAGGTTTGAATAAGAAAATGTTTATTACACATAAATGTTTTATTATAACAATCCCATTATTTATAACAGTGATCCATGAAGTATAAATAAGGTTGTAAGGTGAATTTATCATTGCACATATTATAACACCCTGACTATTACTACCCCATGCATAAACAATCAGCAGAATGTTTTCTATTAACTTACAATTGGAAGTGCAAGTTTCAATGTTGATTTGACTAAAACTTGCAAAACACGAGGAGCAAGCTTGAAACAGCCACATTTTACATTAACAGCTTTAAATTTATTGATTTGTCAACTTCAAGTGAATTCCCGAGAAGGTAACATAATTATAAGTTTGCAGCATACTTTATCGTGTCTTACAGAAAGTAAGTATGCTTTACCACATAGCCTACAAAAGTTTACAGTCTATTTTGCAATCTTCCATAAACAGTTTCAAAATATGTACTTCAATTTAACGTTTGAAGGAATAATTCGGTTGTAGACTTCGGTTACTTCACTTGTGGAATGTTCTTGTTTTTCTGTTTTTGATGCTATAATCAATCTTTTTTTTAAAGACGTTTTAAATATCTTTAAGACGTAGAAGACGTGGAACTATTTAAATCGAAACAACATTAATAATAACTAAATATAGATGGCCGTTCTGAGTTAAGTCTCTTCTTTAAATAACTGACCCAATAGAGCTGCACCCCATTTGAAAGATTTATACCCAACGTTGATAAAGGTAATAGAACATTTGCAGGTAATTGAACATTTTTAATTACTTAATAAAATACATTAAATTACATATTGTAACGTTTATTCTAATTTATTTACACTGTCCTAATTATACACTACACTATCTTATTTATTTAAACTATTAACTTATTTATTTATATAACACAATGTTTCATTTATTTGTACCAATTCTCACATCGTTTTTCGAACTGTTTACTCACGCGGCTGTCTAATCTAATCTCTCGGACCACAAGCCCCCTGTTTATGTGTCTTCACTAATGTATCCGGGAACCGTCTGGTATATTATTTTTTTCCTAATAATGTTTGTTCACGAAAGGAGTAGCTCATTCTTCCTTTAATAAGACGTTTCTGAAACGTTGGGGAAGGTTTGTATCGCCCAATTACGCGGAGCGGCCTTCTCTCTTTGAACTGTGTGTGTTTGAACAACTTTCTTGTGTGTGGATGTTTTATTTCGCGTTACAATATATTTACCACGTATGTATTATATATATATATATATATATATATATATATATATATATATATATATATATATCCAAAATAAAAATAATAGTGCATAAACAATATCAACATATCAATGAAAACAGGATAAAACAAAGGGAATGACTATTAAGTACTTACGACACCAAATCAAATTAAAATTAATACATACTTATTATATACCATTGAATAAAAATAAAATGTTTTTTAATAAAATAAAAGGGTCCACCAGTAATATATACAGCTATTCACATATACCTAGTAGATTTCAGGCCATATGACTTCTAAAACGAAGAACTAGATGTTATCTTTGTAATAATTGACCAGTGGAACCCAGTAGTCTGCGAAATAACATGTTTCATTATTATACATAGTAACAAAACAAATGATATATGTTTACCTTATTTGTAGGACCTACATTGTCGCTTTCATTCATTTCTACACAAAAGGGAAAATGTGAGCGTATGCTGGTTTATCAATGATGTATTACATACACAAAGCAAATGTGTCCAGTTCCACGTCCCAACTCTCTTTCCTTTGTTTATGCGTCTTTCCAATTTACCTTCGAAAATTAATGACAAGTTCTCAGAATTTAGCTTAATTACGATTTCCGTTTATTAGTTTTCTGTAAATTAAGATTGGAAATTTTTACCAAATTGTCATTATTAAGCTTATTGAAATAAGTCTTTTGCAACCTTAAATGTGAAAATTCGCCATGCTAAATATGTTGAGCATTTCCATATATTAACTTCCTGCAAATTTAAGAATGTAGATTTTTGCCATGTCATCATTTTTAAGTTGAATTAAAGAAGTGTTATGTATATGTAAATTTACCAGAGCAGTAAAATGTAAGTTTGTTGCGAATTTTTATAAGTTATCATGCCTAGTAGGTAGATGCCTCAGTATTTGTAGCAACACAATGAATAACAGAAACAATCGTTCCTTTACCCTTTCATCCAAAATTAGGATTCACAGAGTTACATATTATTTAAGGAGATTATACGTGTGTCGACTTGGCCCCCCCAAATTAAAATTTTTTAATCTAATCAAGGTCATTCGTTTGACGGTGATTGACAGTTGTGTTTTATCGTTTGACGGTTTTTCAATTCATGGAAATATCATTTTATTTTTTTTTAGCATCGATCTGGCCCCCCAAATGAGTATTTTTAAATGTCATCATGCTCGATCGATTGGCGGTCGTTTAACGGTCATTGACAGTAATATTTTATCGTTTGACGGTTTTTCCATTTCCATTAAAATGGAGGTGGCCCGACCCAAAATTAATTTTTTTTAATCAAATCACGTTCAATCGCTTGACGGTCGTTTGACGATCATTGGCACTAATATTTTATCGTTTGACGGTTTTTCCATTTCCATTAAAATTGAGGTGGTCTGACCCAAAGTTAATTTTTTTAATCAAATCAAGGTCAATCGTTTGACAGTCATTGACAGTTATCTTTTATCGTTTGACGGTTTTTTAATTCATGGAAACACCATTTTATTTTTTTTAGCATCGACCTGGCCCCCCCAAATGAAAATTTTTGAATGTAATCGATGCTAAAAAAATGGTTTTTCCACGAATTGAAAAACCGTCAAACGATAAAAGATAACTGTCAATGACCGTCAAACGATTAACCTTGATTTGATTAAAAAAAATTAATTTTAGGTCGGGCCACTTTCATCTCGATGGAAATGGAAAAACCGTGAAACGATAAAATATTACTGTCACTGACCGTCAAACGATTGACCTTGATTTGATTAAAAAAATTTAATTTGGGGGGGCCAAGTCGACACACGTGGATATTAAGATTATGATAAAATTTTGGTGTGTTTGAAAATAATTTTGCATGTAACAAATGCTTCTCAAAATATTGAAATATCAAGTTTACTAGAAAGTATTATTAAACTTTCTCCATTAAACTGGATTAAAACATATTTACCTTACTTCCGAGCATGTTTAATGAAGTTTATTTTCAAAAATGCTTTTACCATCTATACCACAATACGTGCAAATATCGAATGAATTTGATATTGATTGATGTCTTCAATTAACCTGTTATTAACGAGTTGCAGTTTGTAATTAATTGTTATCAACAGCTGCTGCACCGCACCAGATGTCTCCTTCAACATCTACGAGCAAACATCCGCAGGGAAGTGTCCGCTTCTGTTGATCCTACCAGCTGCTTCACCTCGTGTGCCATGAGGCGACGAAGTGTTATAACTAGGGCCCGGATGTTTAGGCAAAATGCCATAAATGCCTAAAATGCCTATTTTGTTCATTATTTTACGTAAATGCCTATTTTGAATATAAACGCCTAAAACGCCTATTTGGTGTTACTTTAATAATACATTTTTCAAATAATTGAATAAACCGGTAAAAGTAAGAGTTTATAGTAAGGGTTTTTACAAAAATTCACAAAAAATTCTCAGAAATTCGTGCATTATCTTACAGTCAAAGGTTAAAATGCATTTAGTCCAATCAAATGTATTTCGTTAAATCGTTTATAACCACTTTTACATACATTTTGTTTTATATTTTAAGAGTTTATGGGGGTGAAAGCTACCTACCTACTTGTACCTGCTAATCCCAGTATTAAAGAGGTTAGTTCTTTCTTTGGAATTATTAGAAACTAACGAACAAGAGATCAATGTGTAAACATCATTTTAACTCGTTAGGGGAGTTGGTTATTCGCTGCAATTTATTATGCAAACAATTTAAACGATATTCAGAAAATTCTTTTACAGTTAGGCGAAAACACAGGAACATGAATAAAATCGGCAAAAAAATATTGGAAAATAAGAATCTGAAAAATGATTTAACATATATCGCAACACATTATTCCTTACTTCCAATTTTTTTAAATTCTTTAGAAACTGTTCCGGGGAATGGTTTTTTTTTTAATGTTGGTCACATGTGTAGAATTGAATACCGAATCCAATGACCATAGTCTGATTAGTTGCTGATAGTCATCCTGAGCCGCTAAGAGTCAGCGTACTTTTTGTATCTGACCCAACTTGAACGTCGACGTATTTTTAGCTTATTTGACTGAATAACAAGTTTGATCACAGATTTCTAATCTTGACGTATATGTGTTCATCGTGGTCAGATGGAGTGCCACGTACTATTAGACATCGAATTGGAGGTCCCTGGCGATCCTAGAAGTGGCTGACTAATATAAAGACGCGAATTTGACACGTATTTTTAGCTTATTTGACTGAATAACGAGTTTGATCTCAGATCTCTAATATTGACGTATAGGTGTTCATCGGGGTCAGATGGAGTGCCACGTACTATTAGACATCGAATTGGAGGTCCCTGGCGATCTTAGAAGTAGCTGACTAATAGGAAGACGCGAATTTGACTATAATATTGAAATAATTATAGCGCTACTACAGAAATCAGATGGCTGGAAGAAATCTTGCCTAATGAAAAATAAAACCGAAAAGGGTTGTCGTCTAGCCTACAAGACGAAACCCACAATTTCAATCCCGAATATTTATAAAATCTACCTAAGTCCTACTGTTATTTAAGCTTCAAAACGGATTGTTAATGAGCCTAAAGATTACCCGTCATATTTTCGCTAGAACTACTTTCGCTCTCGTTATCTGTACCGCCGATATTAATAATTAGTGGTTCAACAATGGTTTCTACGTGTCCGTCAATTTCCCACATTTTTTCTTCTTCCTTAGTCGCGTGTGATATACATTTCCGCCACGTGTTTTCTGATACATTATTAATAGCACTTGTTAATAATGCTCGAACTTCGTTTAATTTAAAATATTTATTTTTGCTAGCTACTTCATTTTTAATTTGGGCCCAAATAAGTTCGATGGGATTGAATTCGCAATGATATGGTGACGAACGCAAAACGCACATTCTCTGGCCATTTCATCAGTCGCGAATTTAATATATTTGAATGTATTTCTCCGAACAATTTTTAATAACTCAATTTTGAGCATTTTTGTTTCAAATGCGATATTCTTTGATTCCAGCCAATTTATTATTTCCGCTGTACGCCATGAAGAAATCGGTATTTTTTCAACACGGCGACTGTGATATGGCGCGTTATCCATAACAATTACCGATCCCGGTTCTATTAACCTAATTATCGAGGAAAACCAATTTTCGAAATTGTCCGCGTTCATTTCATCATGGTAGTTACCAGTGCTTCTTGATTCGAAAACATTTAATCCGCCTTACAAGAAACCAGACACTACCGATATGAGTGATTATTAACCGACGACCTTTTCCCGTTGGAGATTTTAAACCGGTAGAAAATCCATCTAAAAACGCTTGTCTCGAACTTGTAACATTAAGATCTTGCCAGATCTTCGAACGCGTATGTCCTTCATCCAACCAGGTTTCATCTGTGTATAAAAAAAAAGTTATTAAAAATTTACGGGTTAACTATGGGGCATATCGACATTCAACAAAACGAAGTAGACACCTTATTATAATATGTACTTTTGAGGGACATATGATGACTATCAGCAACTAATCCGACTATGGTCGATCGATTCGCTATTCAATTCTACACATGTGACGCAAATTTAACGAAAATCCATTCAGCGGAACAGTTTGAAAAAAATGAAAAACAAGCCGTCGACGTCGAAGTTTGGTCAGGTACAAAAAGTACGCTGACTTTTAGCGGCCCAGGATGACTATCAGCGACTAATCGGACTAGGGTCAATCGATTCGCTATTCAATTCTACACATATGTGACCAAATTTAAAGAAAATCCATTTTGCGGAACACTGAAAAAAAAAACAGAGTGGTCGACGTGGATGCAATGTCGAACTGAGCTGATTTCTTAATCGCTCACAACGATCTCTTAACTAATAATTACTCTATGGGAAGTCCATTTGTTATACAATATTTGGAATATATGCGAAATGTCCACAAAATTGATTTTGGGGAATACTTCGAGTTAAATGTTTAAATTCGAAACCCGAGAGCGTCTTAGGCCACCAGTTCTGCGGCCATATATTTTCCTCATAATTATACATTATATTTGTTTAAATTGAGTTCTCAGAATCAATTTGTGGTTTATTGATCGAAATCAGACGATAAATGTTTCATTGTAATAAACGTTTAATGGTTAGAACACCATAATTGATTTTCCCCCAGTACATTTCGTCTCGGTGCTCTACTGGCCGCTCGTGTGTCCTCGGCTAAATTGTACGCCGAGAAAGTAAAGCGCCACTAAAAATCACGGAATCCTCGGACGCTTTCGGCCACGGTCGGGTCGGTCGGGTGGGTTGGACGCGGGATTTTTAAATTTCCGGAGGTTGTCTTTATTGACACTTACAATTGAACACAAAGAATTCACTCACTTTTATATTAGGTAAGAATTGTTTTTTAGATTCTTATAACTTGGTTTAAACTAAACAACGTATAATTAAAAGTAAGATAAGTAGGTAAAGTGTAAAGATTTTCAAATTCGAATCGATGAGCAGGTTATATAGGTTTTTGTATACTTATTTGCTTACTTAAGAACCCTATATACCATCATAATATACAATTACTATACATATACACTTTAACTAATACTACTAAACAAAAGCCCTCAACCATCAAATTTACGCATAATAATACACATATAAGAATTAAACAAAAAGCATGTCGTTTCCAATCACCAAGCTTCAATTTTACATGTATGTACACCTTAAATACTAGACAAAAAAAAGCCTGTAGACTCCAATCACCAATTACGATTTTCTACACCCTATAACATATTTTTTTTTCTTAGATGGAAAGAATTCCTGCTTTTCCGTTTTCCTCTTGTATGATACATTTGACCCGTTGTTGACTTGCTCCATTGTTAAACTAATTTTTCCCATACACCTTAATGACAAATTGAAAGCTAAGTTTTTAGATACATGCATAAATCCTTTCTTACTTGTCATATGTTTCATCATTCAAAGATCTTAAAAAGGTTGTTACTGATTCAATTTCGATTTTTTTCTTTGTTTTACCATCTATTGTAGTAGCACATTGACCTCCTAATTGCTTTTCTCTAATAAACCTTTCAATTTCTTCACTATGTCCTTTTATAATGTCTGATGGTTTTTCTTCGGCAAGTCTTCCGGCAATATCACCTAAAACAGAATCGCTCCCCTTACTTTGGTCATACAAACATATCAAGTGTATAATATGTTTACAAATGGTACTTTTTACTGCATTTTGTGAACAATTACATCTATAACGATGAATACAAATTTTACTTATTCTACAATATGAAGTTTTGCATTCTGCCTCGCATATTTCATTATATCTAGGTATTCATCATATATGTTGGATCGGCACATTACATAGTTAATTTCTATTTTTTGATCTCCAAGCCATTGCTGAAAACTTTCCTCATTACAAACATTAAATGTTTTGGAATCTAAGTTAATATCGTGTAAACTATATAAATGATCTTCTAGGTGCTTATATACGTTCCACAGATTAACTTATCTTCAGTACATAAAGGGCAAATAACATGTGATTTCCTAGTGTTGGAAGAGCATTGCTCTTTATGGATATTTCTCAGGTGTTTATTTTTCAATGAAACAGTAGAAAATTCGGAATTACAGGCAGGACATATATTTTTTAATAGTTGGGCCTCCATAATTATGCATTCCGCAATCACAGAAAATCCCGCGCTTAATCGACAGACTACGTCGACAACGAGGCGAGTGAGGCGACCGACCCGACCATTGCCGACATCATCCGAGGATTCCGTGAGTTTTAGTGGCGCTTGAGAAAGTACGCTCCCTTACCAACGTAGTGTTGCCGTTGCGTAATTTTTAACACATGTTACTGCCAAAATCTTCGTAACCGGCACACTACCGATACTTAAAATTGCATTAAATCACTACATCCACAGGACCTTTCTAGCTAGGACACCTTCTAGCCTCTACACTCAGACGTATTTAGAATGAAAACGGTACATCAAACAATTTTCCTTTCTTTATGAAGAATCGAAGAAATCTGTGAATTCCATTTTTTAAGGGCACAACATTATCATTTTCAAGAAGTCGGTTCAAGTAAACGTTCAATTACACAACTTATTCATATCACATTCACGAACGAGAACTCAAAAACCCTTAGGTATCCTGCCCTGATGATACGGTGAAATATCCCGCATAATACACTATTTACTGCGCAAATTCAGATGTAGAGGTCAAATTTGCCCCATGGGGTGCCAAGATGTTCAAAACGATTGGCGTTCTAGAGTTACTTGTTTATTATGGCCGTGTTTTTAAAGTGTACCAGCTGCTCGAACACAATGTGTTCGAACAGTCAACTGAACACTAGAGCACTTGCTTGATCAGTGACATTTAAAAACGGTATCCGTGCAAGTCTAAGGTACAAGTTGTAATGTTTTGACTTCTAACGATTTGTATACATCTCAAAAACATCCAAAACACAATGTTGAATCCTTATTTAATTACTTTTCTAGTTATAATGTATTTTTTGGATTTGATTAATATGAATTTTTTACTCAAGGACTCCAGTTTTACACTTACTATTTAGGAAAACATCTTCATATTTTGGTCACTGCCATAATTTCAGTTTCTTTTGACCTACAATTTTTAACTTAAATTACAAAACATTCAATTCGTTGTCCCATTTTCTGTCTATTCCTTGTTCTGTCGTTTCACTCGTTTCATATAGAGTGCCTAGAAGAGTAGAGTGTGGCCTGGTGGCCAACTAACGGATTTGGGACCATAATGGCGGCCGGCACGGGTCGTAAGTTTCATACAACGACAATTATTGAAATATGTTCTAAGATTTATATTAAGTTTCATGTATGACGGGAGTGGAAAGTCCATAAGCGTGCGTGCGTATTTTTGTTCATTTTGATTAATTTCCTTCATTATGTTTGTAGTGGTTTGTAGTGTTTCTAAAGTGTTTCCTGTAGCAGAGAATTATTGTTGGGGACATATTTAAGAGCGTTCCCAAAATAAGTATGTATTGAAGTGAAAGTGATTATCATAGTAGTTGTGTTGTATTCAGGCCATACAGTGTATTTCCGAATAAGTGCGAAAGTTCGACATCATTATAGATTGCAATGCCAACTGTAAATACACTTACTGAAAGAAAATAATCCCCAGTTGTAGGTTCTAAGTTTAAACCATTTAGAGAAAAAATTTAGAAACCATTTAGAAAAAATGAGAAACATACCGTGTAATCTAGAGACTTGTCATGATATTAAAAAAGAATCGCTTTTAGGTTTATTCGGTTTAGGTTAAGGATTTACAATCACAAAATACAAATTTTAAATGTAAGACATACACGTAGCAATGAGTCTATGGCAATGCATGCAATACAATAAAAGGTGTTAATAAAATATATCTGTTTTTATTTTACTTCCCTTTTCATTGTAACATTTTCCAATGTTTTATTTGAGGGTTTCATCATATCACAAACTGCATAAATTTATCTTATCAACAAATAATATACCTCTGTTAAATTTTCGATTTGCTAATGTTTTATAGTACTAACCTGAATCAACTCCAAGATCTAGAAGCCAGTCTCATTATTATATTACACTGTCTAGTTCATTTTTCGTAGGGGTTAAGTTTTTGTTTGTTTGTTCGTTTTGTTTGTTTTTGTTATGCATATAACGCAACAGATGGTTATTGCAAAGGGACACCACTAATCGAATAATTATTGTTCTCTCATAAACAAGGCTAAGCATTTTATTTATTAAAAATCATCGCCTTGCAAATAAACAATTTCATGCGCCGCCCATGTACTATTGCACAGGACATTCAAAATGAAATTCAAATTCGCGCTATTTCAATTCGCTTGTTTATTGGTGCCGCCATTATGGTCCAACATTTCAAATAAACCAATCAGTGCTTGTTACATAGTTGTCCACACTCTACCTTTCTAGGCACTCTAGTTTCATACACCGACGCACCGGTTCGAGCGGTTCGAGCAGGTGTTCGAGCAAGTTTGTTGATTTTAAAACGCTTGACTGTTTGCTCGAACCGCATTTTAAAACGCGATTTTCCTGTTCGAGTACTCGAACCGGTGTCCGAACACTTTAAAAACACGGTCTATATTTCTGTGCATCCGACTATTTGAGTTCTGCGTTTCTAAGCCTAGCACGTGCTTCGTGCTTCTAATATATAGATGTTCTGTGATATAGATTTTCTGTGGCTAGTATGAGTATTGTGATGAGTATATGTTCTGTGGTATGAGGCGGTGATGAAGCGAAGCATCATGGAAGCGTCTTTCAGTCTTTGAGCCTTTTGAAGAGCAGGAGAGAGTAATCTGTTTGCCTTTTCCCTAATAGTTTTTTTCGTAATTTTGTAAAGTGTTCGATCAGTGTGTATAACAAGTACCATGAGTAGTATAGAAGAAATGAAAACTACTTGCGACTGGTGCCTGCAAGAAGCACGAGTGCAAACCATTGGCGAGGAGTTGTGGCGTTTTTGGAAAACAATCAGTACCGAAGTGAGTATGGGGCGCAATTTACATCACACTATTGACTTGTGGAATTGTAATAATGGGGCACGTACATGATATCGCCATTAAAATCATTTAACTGTATACCAAAAATAACTACATCGGCGGAAAGACAGTGCAAAGACAGTTACCTGGCTGGGGATCATTACATTATTTTGTCTAACAACAGAGATATTCATTGCAAAGTTTGCTTTCAAACCAGAGAAATAGAGAGGGGGAGAACGCTAATCAACCTGCGCGAACAGCGGAATATTGAAGGCCGCCATTTTGACCCATTGGGCAGTAATGCCAACAACCGTCTAGGGATTTTGCTTAATTTTACCTAGTTGGTTTTAGATTTGGCGCGGTAAAATTTAAAAACGAAAAATACAGTACTATTAGAAAACAGTAATTAATTGATATTGACAACAATAAACATTAATTTTATTTAATGTTGTTAGAAAACAGTGACTTATTGATATTGCCAATATTAGTATTTATTGTCTTTTTTACATAGTAGTACAGAATCATATACAAAATTCTTCTATGTAAATGCAAAAATAAAAATATACATCAAATATACTATGTATGCTACAGGGGTTTTACAAAAACCGTGTGTAGGGTGGCGCATAAACCTAGACATATTTAATATCTAAAACTAATTATTACATTTCTAATTGTACACTTATTTGGTAGTAATTACACTTTATAGCAAATTAGTATTTTACTTCTTTTATGTATTCTATTCATATTAACTGTACTTATTAAGCATTTTTAAGTTATCTTTTAAGCTTTAGTATTTAATTTATTTTCATCTTGTAATGTACTAGCCTTTATTCACTCCGTATAACATATCGATTATTATCTTTGCATATTTTTTATGTATCTACTCATTAACACATGGGAAATATCTTTATAGCACTTCTCAAAATGGAAAAGGGCCCCTTCTGACAAGCTTGTGTTCGTTTTCAAATCATCAACCATAATTCTTAATGTTGTGATCTTTCTTTTTAGTTTTTTAATGTCTTCAGTTGCAATAACATCAACTTTTTCTTGATTTGGATTGCACTTTTCGCAGTTCTGTATATTTTTCTTTTGAATTTCCCAGGAGACACGCTAAAACAGTTGAATTAATGTTATATGTTAAGTACTTTGAAAGAACAAAAAACCTGTAGTTATGAATAGTTTGAATAAATTTGATGCGTTTTCCTTTTGTACTACTGTCTGTACTGCGGGAACTGCTCTGACCTGATGCCTCACTGTAATATAAAACTGTCACAATTTTGCTGCTGTTAGCTATGCTAATTCTTTACCTCCGTGATCTTTTTAGTGCAGATTTTTCTATTAAAACATTGGAAAAAGAGCTTGACGATAGTTTCGACACTTGCAATTCATTGTCCCCATGCAAATTAGATGGTCCTGGAAATTCCACTATTGACTGGAGATGTAATGATGGAGGCATTAAATTTTAGTCGACGTTTCTGTTTGCTTTTAATAAAATCGTTCTCCTTAAAATGTTTCGAACAAACGAATTTGTTCTCTGACCACTGCCAAGTATTTGGTTTCCCCATTTCTGCCCATCTTTTAAAAATAGGTCCTTGCTGCAATCTGTAATGGGTTCATTATTAGTTGAAGAATCATTAAAACTAAAGATAACAAACTGATGAAAAGTAATTGCTTCAAGTTTAAAACGTTTTGTACTCGTACAACCATCCGCGGCGCACGACATAATTACTGTTCAAAAACACTAATTCATTAAAAACTAGTTGAAATGTACCTATCATAGATAAAGAGTTTGTTTATATGGTTAGGTTAGGTTAGGTGAAAAATATACACAAATTCACACACAGAACATCTATATATTCACAATACACAAATCAATGGGTCAAAATGGCTGCCGCCATGGTGTCCCTCGGTAATTATGATGCGCAGAAGGTTGATGAGCGTTCTCCCCCTCTCTATTTCTCTGTTTCAAACGTAAAAAGACTGGAGCCATCTTGAAATGCAATAGGCACAGAGCGCGAGGAGCATGCACGGGAACAGAATTTTATGTGACGCTGTAGAAGGTTCACCATAACGAATTCCATTTGACTTAACCTCAATTGTTTACCCCTGCCCGCTTGTGCTAATGAGCGATGGCGAATTCACCAAAAGTTGCACGTAATGTAGTATTGCCATAGAGCAGTGGTCGCCAACCTTTTCGATGTATTGAGCATATTTGATAATTTTGGAATGTACAGTGAGCTACCTAGTCGTAAGATAAAATAGACCAACCAAAAGGAAATATTACACAGTCGTTTTAGATACATTTATTAACTTAACACTTAAAATACATACCTACTGATAAAGATACACTAAAATAATCGACATAACTACATCAGTCATAATAATGTTAAAAAAAATTCTTATGTAGGTACAATAGCATATCAAATACTACCACTTTGGAGTATAGTTTGAAACAGCCATCCTAATCAATTATCCAAATGTTCATCTGTAAGTCTATTGCGATATTTGTTCTTTATAAACTTCATATTGGAGAAAGAAGACTCACACAAATAGGTTGAACTAAACAACGCTTTCACCTTCAAGGCACGACACGACATACAACTGGATATTTTTCTTTGCTTACTAAAGGCCAGATATATTTTGTATTCGACACTAATGATTTCAAAGTTAAATCACTTTGAAACGCAATCACTTCTATTTCTATTGCAGCGATGTCTTCGCCAAAGTTTTGCGTAACACAAGTTGCAAACTGTTGGATATCAATTTCCATGAAGGGTGAAACGACAAATTGCGCTACTAAAGCAATTTCGTTGAAGTCCTGGAAACGATTTTTGAAGTTATCCTTTAAGTTAGAAACTATTTCTACGTGATAACTACTGTCATAGGGTTCTAAATGATTTTGAGATATTTTTTCTGAAAGAATAGGAAAATGCTTGGTATCGCGGTTGATTAGGTTTTGTTCCCAAAACTCAAGCTTTTTGATAAATGCTTTTACATCAGAAATCATTTTCGCTAGTTCCTTGTCTCTCCCCTGAAGCTGCATATTAAGTTCATTTAATTTTTCTGTGAGATCCATTAGAAAACCAAAATCTCTAAGCCAGATTGAATTTTCCAGTTCGGGAATCGATTTATCGCGTTGTTTGAAAAACGAAACTACGGCAGATAGGACATCATTGAAACGTTTCAGCACTCGTCCTCTACTTAACCATCGGACTTCGGAATGAAGAAGTAGTTCCCCATACTGACAGTCAATTTCATCGGCCAAGGTTTTGAATAATCTTCTCTGTAAAGCTTGAGCTCTAATCTTGTTCACAATTTTTACAACTAACTTCATAACATTGTTTAGTTTTAGAAAATTTCCACATAAGGCTTGCTGATGGATAATGCAGAGAGAAATTATTGCGGAAAACTTTCATCCTTACGACATAACGCCACGAGACCCTTATCACAACCTACCATAGCTGGAGCGCCGTCGGTTGTCAGGCCTACCAGTTTCGATATTGGAATTTTCTCAGAAGAAATGGTATTTTTCAAATGAGAAAACAACTCCTGTCCAGTAGTATGTCCTTTCAATGGAATAAACTTTAAAAGATCTTCTTTGATCGTAAAATCACTAAAAACCATCCTGATAAATACGGCCATCTGGGCAGTGTCAACCACATCAGTTGATTCATCAAGTTGCAGTGGAAAAAAAAACACAGTTGTTTAAGTCACTTTTCGACTGCGTAAAAATATCATTGCTCATCACCTCTACTCGTCGCATCACTGTATTAGCAGACAGTTGCATGGATTTGATAGCAGACATTATTTCGTCTTTATTTCTAAAGTTGGCAAATAACGACTCTGCAGCTTCTAAGAACGCCTGCTTTATCATCTCTCCGTCTTCGTAAGTTTTCTTCTTTTGTGCAATTATCTGGGACACACGGTATGATGCTTCAGTTGCAGATTTGTTTTTGTCGACTGTTTTTAAAAATATGGATTGCTGTCCAATTAACTGGGATTTTAATTGCTTCAATTTTTCCTTTCTGGCAGCAGAATTTAATGGAAATGATTCGTCAAATTTCGAATGTACAGTTTTATGATGCCTCTCAATATTTCCTTTCTTAGCACCGGAGACAGAAGTATTACATAACAAACAAACATTTTTACCTTTAACTTCTGTAAACAAATATTGTTCTTCCCATTCCGAATGGAAATTATACGTTTTCTTCACTTTCTTACTACTGCTTGTCATGTTTTTAATAATTGCAGGCCAATTCTAATACGATTGCAGATTTGTTTCAAACTAACTACTGTACTACTGACACTACTCACTACTGTACCACTTCCACATGTACGGACCGGATTTATTCAGCTAATACCGCCGCGAGGCGCGCCTTACGTATTTATACGTGTTCATACTTCATAGACGAGAACGAGATCTTTCTCGAAGACGTCGGAAGCAGATTGCACACCGCAGCGTTGCCGCTAATAATGTTTATTATGACAATTTGCTACGTTTAGGTATAGTTTATTTTAGCGATTAGTTTAGCGATAAGTTTGTATTTTCAAATATGTTGGGATCGAGCTACCAGAATTCCCTTCGCGAGCACCCGGTCGATCGCGAGCGACGGGTTGGCGACCACAGCCATAGAGTATTGCAATGATTCCAAAATTTTTTTCTCGAAAATTGTCCAATTTCCTAACTATCTCCTATGTGTTATTTACCCTTTTTCCAGTTTTCTGAAAATTTCGATGTACCTAATGTATTTGGTATTGCTGTGCCACTTCACTTATCCTCGAAACGTAACTGACATCTTTTCTTTCAGGATCCGATGTTAACATCCCACAAGAATATCTGCGACAAATGTAAATCACGCTACGCGGGATTTTCGATTTACATCGAGAGGTGTAAAATCAACACGTCCAAAATAGATGAACTATTATCAGTAGGACAGGTCAAAGACGAACCTTCCATCGACATTGAGTATCCTCCATTAATTAAAACAGAAACTTCAAATGAAGTCGATTCGAATTCCTATCGTCCTGCAGTATCCAGTGGAGCTTTCATTGAACAACAAATGCTAGCGGGCTGCTCAAATTCTACTATGAAGAGCAACGATTCCACGATAGAAGACAAAGTACTGTCGGCTGAAAAGGTTAAAAATAAACCTTTTGTCGACATTGAGGAGCATCGCATAAATCAAGAAGACTTTTGGAAAGAAGTGTCCAATCCTGATTATCCTGCAACCTCAGATGGCAAAGGAAAGGATGGGTTAGTCTTACGGGTCCTGTTACAACGCCAAATTGCAAACAAAGTAGATTTGATTTCCCATTGTCCTTCAGTAACTAGTGGAGTTTTCATTGAACAACAAATGCTAGCGGGCTGCTCAAATTCTACTATGAAGAGCAACGATTCCACGATAGAAGACAAAGTACTGTCGGCTGAAAAGGTTAAAAATGAACCTTTTGTCGACATTGAGAATGATCTCATAAATGAAGAAGACATTCGGAACGAACAAGCATCCGATCCTGATTATCCTACAGCGTCAGGGGGTAAAGGAAACGGTGGGTTAGTGTTATGTGTCGTCCTAGAACGCCAAGTGCTACCAGACTCTATGGTTCTTCAGAAGAAAGTTAATAATAACCGTACATGTACATATTGTGGTAAAACTTTCAAAAGCCCTTGTAATTTGAAGAATCACTTGCGCACTCATACAGGCGACAAACCTTTCAAATGTCCACATTGTAAAAAGAGTTTTAATCAGTTGAATAATTTAAAAGTTCACTTACGCATACATACAGGTGTAAAACCTTTAAATGTCCACAATGTAATAAGAGGTTTGCTCACTTGAGTAATTTAAATGTTCACTTACGCATACATACAGGTGTGAAACCTTTCAAATGTCCACATTGTAATAAGAGTTTTGCTCAGTTGGGTAATTTAAATGTTCACTTACGCATACATACAGGTAAAAAACCGTTCAAATGTTTACATTGTAATAAGAGTTTTACTCAGCTGAGTACATTAAATAAACATGGACGCATACATACAGGTAACAAACCTTTCAAATGTTCACATTGAATGTGAATTATTTAAAGTATCACTTAGGTCTTCAAATATTAAATAAATGTTCACTTTTATATACAATAGCACTTTTATTAGATCATCTCAGTAAATGTCGGCATGTAATTTTCGCGAACAATATTTGTTGCGCCGAATGATGTAATTTGAAAACGTAAATTGTATTTATGTATGTTTGCCAAAAAATGTTTCGATTCACTTGAATTACCTGATACCTTACGCTTCGTTCGATTTTTGGGCGCCACAACGTAAACGAACGCATCCTTTCAATTTCTATTGGTTCTTTAGGCCGAGCCGTGCTACATCAAAAATTTGTATTATCTTATTTCCCATATATATGTATATATAATATACTGATAGGTTTTAGAGGGTGTTTCACAATCTATTTTCTGCCCTTTACATATCACCATTAAAGGTCTTTTTTGTAGACCGAATGAATGTTGGAAGATCATCAATTTTCTCGTAAACCTGCAAGATTTCTAGGTTGTCTTCCCCAGTTTTTTGATTCTGAGAAAACTAAGCAGATTTGACAGAAATTTTAGGAACTTTGGAACACTCGGTGCAACCTAAGTTATTTATATTACTAAAGCTGTCTTAGTTGCCATGTTAGAAATCAAGGAATCCCTACAATAAACCTAAAAAGTTTTTGTCTGTGTTTGGTGCAATTAGGCCCAAGGACCTACCATATAGGAAACAAATGGAAGTTTTCGAAATGACAAGTAAGTTTTCGGAACAAAATTATGCCATTCATTGGAAACTACATTAGAAAGCAACGATAATAAAAAAACTAATTTGATCTAAGGATAATGGAAGGTTTCCATCTCACTTAACCATTTGTAATTATCTTAGCGGTTGAAAGCTATGCACTCCTTTTTTATTTTAAAGCTTTTACCCGACATGGTTATAAGAGAATAGGTATGTCTATCGCTTTTGTGTACAATTATACAAATGAAAGAAAATTGAGAAACCTTCAAGTGAAGTATTAAATTAGAATAGAGCTTGACTGAAAGTTGTGCAAACTTTTAAACGAGAATAATTTAAGGAAAAGACCAAGTGGGCCCTGCTTACATCCTAATAAATATTACCGATTCTTCTCTTTTGCAGACAGTGTAGTTCACTTGGCTGGTCCCAAAATTACATGGTATTTCACAATATTTATTGTGAAATTCACTACCGGAAACAGACCTATCCACGCCACGATAAGCTGTAATCTGCCAGTTCTCCTTATAGCCCAGTCTGTGTAGATTTTTCACGACATTAATTCAGTATCGGATGGGAGTGGTCAAATGTAGGCTCTGATTAGGTGATCATGCCTATATAGTTTTAAACATTCAAAAAGTGTGCATTAACAAATGGGAGGGGTCCAAAGTTAGCAAAAACAAGTTTTTTGATTCTACAAAGCAAAGTATGCATTTTAGCGAGAAAAGTTTCAAATATAAGTTATAGCGAATTTGAAAACCTACAATTTGAGCTATAGCATGATTAATTTTGTTAAATATTTATTGCAAAAATGCCAAAAAACCATTAAAAATGGCCATTTCTTGCATATTGATTATTTATTGCAAAAATAATACGATTTAGGTTTTTACTGTTTCAAAAGCTAGCTATTACAATTCCAAACCTAAACAACTTTTATAAAAGTCAACTGGTTAATTTGTTTCTGAGATATTGCTATTTGTTTATCCCAAGACGCATAATGTTTGTTGCTGTTACGTCTTTTTGGATAAACATTTCGAGGTGCACAAAGGCTTATTCTCTTCATAAATAACCAAATTTTCATATCCCGTTAAGAAAATATGATAAAAACAATTTTCAACCCCATATTTATCCCTTTAAAAAAGGGGGTGATATTTTTTAATAAATAAATAGACCTGGAGCCATCTTCATAACTTGTACAAATTTCTGACTTACAAATTCGGATAGCTGGATTCAAAACGGAGAATTGAAAAAAAACTCAATTTTTTTCGACCATTAGGAGCCGAGATAAGAAGTTTTTTTGAGACTGAGATACGGATATTTTGTCCGCGTTCTGCCGATTCGAACGCTTAAATTCAATCGTCTCAACGCGACCGGCTGCTATTGCCATCCCCACCTCCTCGCACTACGCGTAGTCCCAGAGTACCCATACAGCTTTTATACTGCATATACTGCATCATACAGCTTTTTTAACAATAATAAACTTTTTTTTCTTTTCTAATACACATTTACAAAAATATGACTATTTAACTATCGAATAGGGCAAAATTCATTTCTTAATTGTTATAAACAAAAGGGCAGCGAATTTTCAAAAACAAAATTCCTATCTCGGCTCCTAATGGTCGAAAAAAGTTGTTGTTTTCTTTCAATTCTCCGTTATGAGTCCATCTATCAGAATTTGTAAGTCAGAAATTTGTACAAGTTATGAAAACGGCTTCAGGTCTATTTATTTATAAAAAAAAATCACCCCCTTTTTAAAGCGATAAATAAGGGGTTGACAATTGTTTTTATCATATTTCTTTAACGGGATATGAAAATTTAGTTATTTGTGAAGAGAATAAGCCTTTGTGCACCTCGAAATGTTTATCCAAAAAGACGTAACAGCAACAAACATTATGCGTCTTGGGATAAACAAATAGCAATATCTCAGAAACAAATTAACCAGTTGACTTTTATAAAAGTTGTTTAGGTTTGGAATTGTAAAAGCTAGCTTTTGAAGCAGTAAAAACCTAAATCGTATTATTTTTGCAATAAATAATCAATATGCAAAAAATGACCATTTTCAGTGGTTTTTTGGTATTTTTGCAGTAAATATTTAACAAAATTAATCGTGCTATAGCTCAAATTGTAGGTTTTCAAATTCTCTATAACTTATATTTGAAACTTTTCTCGCCAAAATGCATACTTTGCTTTGTAGAATCAAAAAACTTGTTTTTGCTAACTTTGGACCCCTCCCATTTGTTAATGCACACTTTTTGAATGTTTAAAACTATATAGGCATGATCAACTAATAAGAGCCTACAACATTTGACCACTCCTATCCGGTACTGAATTAATGTCGTACCTTGTCGAATATATGTAATATAGGTTTAACAAATTTCTGGCTGAATCTCTAAAAGGCACTATTTTTTTGGAAATTTTCTTGAAATCCCTATCAAGAATTGTTTTTTAACTTCGATCACTCATTTTACTAATTTGTATGATGAGATTTAATACCATTTTTGGCTAAATCTTCTATGAAGGGTACTTTACGCTTATCGTTTTAAGGTATTTGAAATTTTCTCGAAGATTTGCATGAATATTTCAAGATTTTTTTTAAAACTTCTTAGTCTCATCATACAACCTCATAATTATTTGTAAGCATTGTACCTGAAACTGAAAGAAATCCAGTACCTTAAAGTACCATGCTCATTTAAATATTATGCACAAACAAGAAAAATAAGAAATGTAAAAAAGCGGAAAATTTTTCAGATTTTCGTAATTAGAATTAGATTTATTCCGAAATATAAAAAAAAATTATGCACCTGAATGCCATTACACCTCTCTTTCATCTCTGGTCGTGTGCGAAGACGCTCTCATTGAACATTTTCTATAATAGGGATGATAATTGAAGTAATGAATGAACATTTAAACAATGTCTCTTTTTGTAGAATGGCATTTTTGTCGACGAATAAATTTTAACTCGCCTCGCACGATTACGAACATTTAACACTAAATCATTCATTGCATTTCGTTAATCCTGACACCGGTACACATACTCGGAACATTGAATGGACAAGGGTGGAAGTACGACGGCTTAAAAGAAACGTTACGTTACGTAAGCGATACGAGGCTGTAAGAGCGATGGTTCATGCTTCTGGGGACACCGAAACCTTCCGTCAACATGAAGTTCAACACTTGAAGTTAATAAATCAAAAAAATTTAAAGCTGTTAATGTAATATGTGGCTGTTTCAAGCTTGCATCACTTTTGTTGCAAGTTTTAGTCGAATTAACATTGAAACTTGCACTTTCAAGACTGTTCTGGAGCCACATTCGTCTTTTTCCGTAATTCCCCTAGTTGTTTTCGAATAACCGAAGCTAATTTCGAGAAACCCTGTATCCAGAGGTAAGTTTATGTGAACCCCGTATTCATGACAAATCGTCATAAGTCCTAAATTATCTACCTACAATCACGTCAATCGACTTTTTGAAATAGATTTCGTTCAAACTAAAAGGCAATTAGCGAATTATTTACACCAAGTTTAATCCTATTTGTACCATAAGCATCGTCCATAGATATTCTAATAAGTCCGGTAACTCTCGCCAGCGACTAAAATCGTCCCCTCCTGTCCTCGCGCGTCCAGAATTGTAAATCTTTCATCATCAATATATCTGAATTTTGTATATCATTTTTAAATCCTACTCGATGTTTCTACTCGTAGTAGGCACCTACTGAAATACGGCTTTCGTGCGATATACATACATACAGATTATACTGCAATGCGAAAAGTAAACAACAGCACGAGACGTGTTTACTCGTATCGGACCTGGGCGACTTACCTCAAAAGAATTGCCGCGACGCTTAATTGAATTCTATAAAAACATCTTATTAAAGAAGAAACCTCCCGGATTATTATTTAAGGAAAGGTGATTTATGACCTTCTGGACATTTTCTACGTAAACATTATTATCGAGATAGATCGAGTGCTTTGTCGAATTATCGAGCAAATACTAGTAAATTCGGGAATACATTATTATATTATTAGACGGAAGCCGCGAGAGTAAACAAGCGAAATAGCGAGAGCGTTTAAATAAATTAATAATTAAGAGTAGGATAAATTAATTAGTAGGAAATAGTTAAGTGTGTGTTACATAAATTAATTAGTTTAGTAATAGTGTATGTAAATTAAGTAGTGTCTAGTGTACAATTAGCATTAGTGTAAATAATTTAGAAAATAAACGTTACAATACATACACATATAGACATTTTTTCACAAACAGGTTTTTGGACTCAGGGGACCATAAAACGTTTAGAAATGCTAACAAATCAAATTGGAAAAACCGACCCGATTAGAATACCTTGAGAATGTAAAAATGTTAGTAAGTCACATGATGTTTGTTTGAAGAATGAAGAATATCTGCTTAACAGATTAAAATGTGGCATTAAACAAAAATTTAAAATCTGAAGGGAATTATTAATTACGTTTAATAACATGTTTGTTTTCAAAATTATTTTTAATCAAATTTTGTCTGGATTTTAGAAAAACTTCATCTCATTAAAAATTTAACCTGTAAAAAAATGTAACCAAGCGCCTCATGCATCAATCAGTTTTTGAATTCTCAAAAAATGTATATATTCGTACTTTGAGGTTCGAAGCCTGGAAACCCTGTTACCACCCATGAACAAATGTTACAGTGGCTTACACCTGGTTCATTAAATTATTACATGCCACGCTCTAGCGGAGGTTACACTTACTTACTATACTTCGAACAGAAAACGAAGGTGCATTGTGAAAAATTGATAACGCATTGTGTATGTGGTGTATTCATCGAACAATCTCTTAGCAACATTAATTTTATAGATTTATGGGAGTTGTTGTGTGTGTATGTGTTGTTTGTGTGCGTTGTGGTGTACGTATAAGAACTACCCCTTTACCAAATGCTATTAAATATGTGCAGAGTCAAAACAGTGGACATGAAAAAATTAGGGAAGTTACTCATAATTATTTTAATGTATTTTTCTTACTGCTCGTGTCAAACTACACAGAACATTAACGTTTGTAAGTAAATACCTACATACATTCCTATATATAGAAACTATTTAATATTTAATTGATACTAATTTAAATTTCCTTCGTTCTAGTATTTGTAAATGAGGAAGGAAATGAAGTCGCTGATAAAGCCGTTGAAGTAGCAATGACTTACATAAAGAAAAACAATAGATTGGGCTTGAGTGTCGATCTCAGAAAAGTCGTTGGTAATCGTACAGAATCTGCTGCTTTCTTAGAATCACGTAATTTTTGTTACATATAAAAAATCAACGATTCTTTATTAATCCAATCTTTTTAGTTTGCTCCTCGTACGACCAAATGTTGGAGACTCAATCTTACCCCCATTTGGTATTAGATACTACAATGACAGGCTTGGGTTCTGAGACTGTCAAATCTTTTACGGCAGCTCTAGCTTTACCCACAGTTAGCGCTTCGTTTGGACAAGAAGGCGATTTACGACAATGGCGTAATATAGATGAAAACGAAAAGGAGTATTTGATTCAAATATGTCCTCCAGCTGATATCATTCCCGAAATTATTCGCACTATAGTACTCAATCAAAACATTACCAATGCTGCTATAATGTTTGACAATTCTTTTGGTAAGTAATGGTTGTAATAAAGTGTTGTTAAAATTACTTCACAATAAGTAATTAATTACAATTACAATGACAAAATATGCGATTGTAATTGCAATTACAATTACATTTGCTTTTCAATTCAAAAAATCAAAAAACTTTTATTTCGCGTCTGGGAAAAAATGTTACTTAGGGTTTTTGTTGCCCTTGTAGAGGCGAACGACTTTTGTAAAAAACATATTTTTGAGAAATGTACATAAAAATAGTTATATGCAAAAAGTTAGAAATTTTGACGTTTGTATTTTTTTAACACCTAGTTTAACGTATCGATACAAAATTAGGAACAAAAATCAGTAGGCCGAATATCTCGGTCGAGTTCGTTAATGGGCAAAATCAGTCTAGCGGTTTAAAAATGGCGGCTTGTTACTTTCAAAAAAAATCAACAAACTTGTATTTCGCGTCTGAGAGAAAAATGTTACTTAGGTTTTTTGTTGCCCTTATAGAGGCGAACAACTTTTGTATAAAACATATCTTTGAGAAAAGTACAGAGAAAAAGTTATTTGCAAATATTTTAAAACTGTCGTTTGTATTTTTTCACACCTCGAATGCATTTTTTTGACACATCGTGTGTTATATTACTATATATCCTACCCACTACCCATAAATCTACCTTTCAGCCTTTCATGCCATGGGTTTTTTTTTAAGTAAATTCGTAAAAAAGTGTAAATTTACCCTTCTTTTTACGAAATTTTGTAAAAATGTGTAAATCTCTGCTTTTCCGTAACAAAAGTGGGAATTTAAACTTTTTCGTAAAAATGTGTAAACACACTTTTTTACGGAAGGAAAAGCTTAATTTTATACTTTTTTTTTTACAAAAAAGTGTGAATTCAAAATGAAAAAAAGGTTGTACTTGATGTGCCTACGCTACAAACTGCTCCAACAAAATATTGTAACGCGAAATATCAACCGCAGGGCGAGGTGTGTTTACTCCCGTCTTGCCTTGGCGGGATGCTTCAAAGGAATTACTGCGACGCTTAAAAGACAGCTGCATGAATTCCCCGGATTGTTGTTTACGAAAAGTAATTTGTGACCTTCTGAACATTTCCTGCGTAGGCGTTATTAAAGGAACAATCGTACCTTCTAGCTAGAATGTACGAGATGGTTCTTTATCATGGTTGGGGTGTATATATAAGGGGGCTTGTGATCGAGGGGATTAATTAGAAGTAGAGAAGCAGACGTGAACGCGACATACGATCCGAAAGCGGAGCAGTACAAATAAATTAAATAGTGTCTAGTCTAGTGTACAAGTAGTTAAGTGTGTTAAATAAATTAGTGTACAATCAATGTTAATAAATTAGAAAATAAACGTTACAATATACTTGTTAAAATTATAATAGATAATTATGATTATGCCATAAGGTCAAAAAACGAAGAGTTACAAAAAACTTCGTTGTTTGGGATTAATAATAGGATAGTTAAAGATAATCGTTAATGCTAATCACTGGTTGGGACAGTGATAGAGTTGCGTTAAAGATACCAGGTAGTCAGAACTTACAATAAGCAACTTTAAGCTACTTACATATTACCTACTAAAAATATTAAAAGCACTTTTGTAGAATGTAATTGTGAAAAGTAATTGAAAATGTAATTGTAATTGTACCGAAACGAGTGATTGAATTACTAGTCAATTACAATTGGAAAGCAAGTAATTAATTACTGCTTCAATTACAATGAAAGTAATTCAATTACTTTTTTAAGTAATTGTAATTAATTACTTAACAACACTGTTCTCTGGTAATAAATGCAGTGGCTAGTTTTAACCAGTATAACAATAACAAGTATTCTTATCAAAGTTTCTTGTGTCAAAATTAATTGTGTTTCGTAAAAAGAATATTTCAAACGTTATCAAATATTTAACTATCCTGCAAAATGGTTTAAAAGTGTTCACTAAAAATTATATAAATCGTCCCACTTCGGAACATTTTCACGGTTAATTCAGCTACTGTCAGCAGCAGAGATTGTGGAACCAGTAACCTTTTGAAGTTAATTGATGCCACACTAAATTATTTTTTTTGTATGGAAAAATGCGATGAAAGTAGCAATTCCTCACAAAAACTGATATCAAACACAAAGATTGAATGAATAAAAAAAATGAATAGTTCATCACAATCATCACAAAGAATGTAAAGTTAACAACTGGTATTGCCTTATGACTCTTATTTGATTTAGCGTGCTCCTTTTCAACCCCCTTCTAAATTTCCAATCAACATAATCGCATCCTTTTCCTTTTTTGGTTGTTTGGGGGTAATTTTGCTCCCTTGTCCGTGCGCCTTAACAGATTGAAAATATTTTCTGTAAGGTCAGCCAACTCCGTGAAGGTATCCCCTCACTACTCCAGTCAGATGTACTCTTCCACTATCATTATGACTCGTGTAAGATACAAATTACAACAGTATTTACATAAGTAACTGGACAACTTCGTAAGACGGGTGGCACTTTGTATAAAACGCGAAGGATATCATTTCAAACATTTACTGTGAGTTAATGGGTCGATTATTGCAGTCGTTAGAATAGAAATATGGTGAATATCTTAACCACTTTTCAAAATTGAAACGTCAAACTGAAGCATTACTTGCATCCTTCAGAATGTAAGGGGTGTTACAACATAGGGTTGATATTTAAATGTGTATCTATCTTTGCTCATTCGACAATTAATGCAATGATCAAATGATCAAATGAGATCATTTATTAGTATGTTTCAAAGAAATATGTTATTAATTCTAGTAATGGACCACAAATACAAATCATTACTACAAAATGTAGCCACGCGCCACATAATAACTGCAATTAAGGATGGCCAAAGTACGCTGGCTGATCAATTAGCTCAACTTCGCAAATTGGATATCGTGAACTTCTTTATACTAGCAAGCTTAAATAACATCAAAAGAGTTTTGGATGCGGCCGATTCCATAAATTATTTCAACAGGTATTTCAATAGGGAAGACCGGGACTCTAAGGCCACCTTAAGTGCTTTATCATTTTCATTATTTCAGGAATTATGATGCCGCTCACATTCGACGCATTTCTTAATATATACTACACTTATCGTATATGCATATGAATACAACCAATTTTAAAGAGTTTACAGTTGGTAATGGCCTTATTACCCCAGGGTCTAGACCCTTGGTTTTGGGACCAGATTACCCCAAAAGTAATGAAAATAACTGCAGATATATAATTAGAGGGGACAATTATTACGAGAATAAGTTTATTATCATTATTATAAAACATGTTTATTCACAATCATAAAAATCACAAATGTATCCTCTGGAACCATTGGCTCTACTGGTTTTTGTATGTCCATTTTTCACCCATCGCCACAAACAAGACAAATGTTCTCATCATCGGACGTTTCTGGATCCTTCAGCCTTCATTGTGCACTTCTATGTGTCTGATGATGAGCTGCTAAATACTTTTTGTTTAACTTTCAAATTTTTTTTGCAACTGGGCCCTTGAATTTTTCTCTCTTTGTTGAAACTTTAAGCTCGTCTCTGACCGGTGTCGATGTTAAAATTTGGGAACAACTTTTCTTTTAAACATTCCTGGGCTTCTAGACCCTCTCTGGAATTGCTATTATTTCAGCGACTGTAACTATTGAGATGGCTTGCAACTTTCTTTAATAATATGTAGGACCACAGCGGCAATATTCATGTTTGAGGTTTCAACGGCATTCATATTGGAACGCAATATTAACATTTAACGGTTCAGCAACATCCATATTTGAGGATCCACCAACAGCATTCTCATTGACATCCATATTTAAAGGGTCTGCAACTTGAACTCAAGAAACATCTGCATCCAACTCTTCAGCAGAAGTTTTCACGTCACTGTAGAAACCTCTCCATAGACAGATTTGAAGATAGAAGCAGTATCATATCATATGTACTCTTTCATATTAGTTATTTTTTAGTTGAAAATCTACCTCAGGATTAATTGCTTTTTTTAAGGACCAAAGTAGGCAACATCAAAGGGATAGCCACCATAACAATCCCATTGGCGTTACAAAATTGTAAGCTGCTAGGGACCAAGGCTAGAGTGATTATCAAACAACACTACAACTGATTGATCTAATAAACATTTTGCACTTTTTTGGAAAGCCATGTCACAAATTTTCATTTATTCGGCCTGGCTTACAGCGCGTGTAAATGACAGCCGCAGAACCACCCATTTCCAAAAAGGGGTGTCATCCTTTGGCGCTCAAAATTAAACATCGGGAAGGTATAGAAACTCGCCTCATTAAAGCAACAAATTCCTGTTGTATTTGAGCCTCTTTCGACACTGGAAATAAAGCCAACTTGTTTCTGTCCCATCTTGACAACTGCTTAACTACATTTCCAACTGTGTTAATATCTGTCTCATCGCAGTTGAAAATTTATGACGCGGAAAACAAACTTGTCAAATACTTTCTCAAGATTGTTGTAAATTTTTAAAACATCAGCTTTGTTGAAGCCCAATATCCTGCTGAGCCTTGTGTGCTCTGGCCTTTTATTGATATAACTTTACAAGAAGCATTATTATTATTAAGTAAGAAGCATTCCTCACTAGCAACTCTAATATTTTTATTAAAGTCGTTTTTGATGTTATTTTTTCAGCATCATCGAAAGCAATGCATCTAATTTGAAATCTCACTCCAGAATATAATTTTTCTAATAGCAATGCATGATTTGTAAGCTCTCCTTACTCTTGTAGGGCACTATGAACTATTGGTTTGCCTATTTTCGGATCCTGAGGAGTCGCTAAGCAGATTTCGATCGGTATGCTTTTCACACTTCTGCCACTTGCTACCTAGACGCATACCTCTGTCATTTACTCTTTTGTCGAGGCGGCTGTGTTTGTGGTTCTTTTATAATTCCGAACCATCTGGAAATACATCAAGAAAACATTACTTTATTTTGTATATGGGGTAATAAGGTCACCCATGGTCTCATTGACCCATTACTTTTGTAATTTATAAAAGTTACAAAAACATAATCTATAATTGCCTATTGAAATAACTAATTATACGATAAACTGTACCTAAATTCGAGTTTATTATATCAAAATAAATTATTTGGATACTTACTTTTGTATGCTGCAAAAGCACTTAATATTTTAAAATTTCTACGTTCTACGTAACAATGATCAGTCTTTGCTTATTGAAGGGGGCACCAGTAGAATTGACGCACATTAACGCGGGGCTTTTTCAAATTATAGGGGGGAGGGGGGCAATTGCCACTGGTGGCCTCTCATAGCGCCGGTCTCCCCTAGCCTTGTTGAAGTTTAATACATATATACTAACTCAAATGTATATTGCAGGAAATTTGCTTGGCACGCTATAACCCAAGACGACGGTGAAATTAAATGTGTTTGCAAAAACGCAACCATCATGTTCGTCAAACCATCTCCGAATGCCGCTTATCAAGACAGATTGGGAACGATGCAGAGGACTTACCAACTGAACGCCGAACCAATAATAGCTTCGGCTTTTTATTTCGATTTAGCATTACATTCGTTTCTCACTATCAAGTAAGGGGACAAAGTGTCTATTACGATAATATAATATAACAACAAAAATTGGTTCCTATTGGCTTTCACATTTTGCGAAGCATTTTTCGATATCTTTGGGCGATCTATATATGTCATGCTTAGCAGTAAATTCGTAAAGGTGGCATTAATAAGTTTGTACTATTCAAAAGTTTTAAAATAAAGAGAGGAAATAAAACACCTTCTTACCTTTACCAACACGTGGTTATGGCACATGAATCACATTTCTTCTTGAAATAAGACTCATTTCGGTGGGAGCAGCACTTTATACTTTGATTCTCCTTCTAGTCCACGACGCGTGTGGGTAAAACGAGTTTTGTTCCTTACTGTAGTGTTGTTTAAAACTTATTATTGTAAACTTATCGATGTTATCTTTAAATATTGCCCCTATTAAAAATTCACGTAGGTAGTGTAATTCGATACTCATAGGGACATTTACGGAATAAGAAATTCTTAAGGTGGGTGAGAAGGGTACACGAAGAGTAATAGTATTCTGGCAACTGTGACTAACCTAAATTTGTTGTTATTTTATTGAAGAGACAGGTACGTGGTTTTGGTAGTGTTGCGGTTGGAATACAACAAAACTAAATCATTCTTTTCTTCTTCTCAACTCTGGAAAATTTATTAAATATATGTTAGTGATGAGTTTTCGGCTTAGGTTGATGAATATGGGAATCAATCAATCTTAACAAAAACCTAATGTATATAAATCTAATTGATATGACCCATTACCTGGACAAACAAGTATAAATTCCTTCTTATAACTCCCGAAAGAAGTCCATACTCGAGAATTGAATCCAGGTAGTTATCGTTCCATCCATCCATCCATCCAAAGAAAGAAATTTTACAATATGGTCACGCCTAGGGCCTAAAGGAGACACTTGTGGGTACGCGTTTGGGAAGTTGCTCAGGGTAAAGAAAGTTACACAAACCACAGGTATTTATTCAAATTACCAGCAATAGTTTAACAGGGAGCGTTACTCGACTTAAAAACTTAAAAAACCATTACCTAAAGGGGAGAGGGAGGAAGCCTGAACACATTAGGGATTTTACTAATCTGAACAATTTGTACAGGGCTCGACTGATAATAGGCATTAGGTACTCAAAACATATCTCGTTTATTAACTAAACAATACCGACCCTGTACTATCTTTTTTTCAAATGGAATGTTAGACTCCGAGACACATACCTGGATTCCTTATTATGTCTTGATGGGATGCCGTGAAATCAATATAGGGCGATTAAAACATTGCCACTTTCTTTTATAAACGATATTGATGCATTTTAATGTTATTTATTCAGGGAAATGATCTCGGACGGTGCTTGGAAGAGACTTAACGTTACGCATTACATCACTTGTGATGATTACAACGGAAAAAATAGCCCCAAGAGGATAGGTTTAAATTTCAAACGGTACTTCAATCAGGTACAAACATTTGATTCATTTTCTGTAGCGCTTATACTTAAACACCATTCAATTGTTTTAGGAAACTTCCGAGTTCCCAACGTACGGCCCAATTTCGATCTATTCCAACGGTCTCAGTTATATGGAGTTCCAAATGCAGCTCACTTCCGTTGGCGTGAGAGAGGGATCATCCGACAAGTCTGTTAATCTTGGGACTTGGTCGGCTGGTTTTGATAACAATTTAACGCTAGTCGACCCTCAGGTTATGTCAAATTTGACGGCAGATATAGTTTACAGGGTGGTCACAGTGGTGGTTAGTAAGAGCTTTCTACGTACGATAATATCAACTTTTTTAAAATTCCAAAACTGTAATGAAGTCTATATATAAAATCAATAAGCTTATGAGTTAATTCATGAAACAGGTTCAGTTTTTATATTTACTACTAATCGGATTCCTTTATTACAATTAAGTGTAGAGATTTTCAGCAACATTTCTTCCATTATTTTATGCAGGTTAAAGTAACCTTGGAGCTTCACTCCAGTTATTTCCTTTTGTGATGAGTGTTTGGACTACTCTTGGTTCCACGTGCCCTTAAATTCCCTCTACTTTTCATCTTGTTTCATTCTGTTTCCCATATATATTTAACTCAATCATAATCCATTATGCTTACCAGATAAATTAGTGATATAGCCAAGTTGTTTTTCGTGTTTTTTGTCAACTGTCGCTGTTGTATCTAATATTTTTCTGATGGATTTATTTTTGATTTAGTCTCTTATGGTAACCCGTCTATTTTCATATAACTCGTATCTTAATTCAGTGCCGTAATTCTTGATCTTAATCATTTCGTTGTGATACATTGTTCACCACAGTATGTTAGACTAGGACGAGAACTATCTTGTTGATTTTTATTTTTTGATTCTTACTTCTTTGTCGTTAAGGAAGCTAGATTTTAATACACGGAATAATCTCGTCGTTGACTTAATTATCAGTTTTAATGATTCCTTTACTTTCAATAGCCACTAGATATTTTCATATCTCATACTCCTAACTGCATTTGAAAGGAAACACCTTTTCTATAAATTCAAAGCGCGCATCAAAAATTTTCCATTTCAACTAAATACTCCTTTGGATACCATTTGTCCAAATGGAAATATCCACTCCAGTGTGTCCTTTCCTGGTTTAAATCCTGCTTGGTTTTCCAACTTACTATGTGTGATGTGTGTTCTAAATGTGTTTTCCAATGTTTATTAAATTTTCCGGTTACAAAAATACATGTGTTGGTCTGTAATTATTGCAGTGTGATGCATCCCTTCTTATGTGTAGGAAATATTTTTGGCAACCGCCAGTCGTTGGGTACTTTTGTGTTATCTAAGCCACGTCCTTATCTTGAGCCTTCAAATGAATTCAAGAAATTCTGGTTTTGTAGTGATCATAGCCTGGAGCTTTCTATACTTTAAATTTGTTAAGGGACGTTATTATTTATATGTATTTCGCTTTTGTTGAGCTGTCATTTTTCTCTATTGCATCGTTTACGTCAAATGTTTCTCGTTATTCTTCCGTCGTCAATAGTGCCACTTTCTTATTTTTGATATATTGCCGGTAGATTTATTCGCTTTTCACAGATTCTTAAGTGTTCACTATAGTAGTTTTGAATTTTCTTTGCCTTATTTCCACCCAAATTATTCCAACTTCTTCCGTGCCATTCCTTTACTAGATAAGACGTGTTTATTTGTTTCTTTGATGAATTACCGGTACAAAATTTTTATATTTTTCACTGTTTAAGTATGTCCCTTTCACATTTTGTTCTAACTGTCTGCGTAAACTTTCAGCAAAAGCCATTCATATTCCGAGACGAAAAGGCCCCTAAAGGATTCAACGGTTACTGCGTCGATCTGATAGATAAGATCGCGGAAATACTTAAATTCGATTACGAAATCGTGGCTGTGGACAGTTTTGGAGTTATGGATGAAAACGGAAAGTGGAGCGGACTAGTAAAGGAGCTAATGGAGAAAAGAGCGGACATTGGTTTGGGTTCGATGTCGGTTATGGCCGAAAGAGAGAATGTCATAGATTTCACTGTACCATATTACGATTTGGTGGGAATAACGATTTTGATGAAATTACCCGAAACGCCGACTAGTTTGTTTAAATTTTTGACGGTTCTGGAAAACGAGGTTTGGTTGTGTATACTTGCTGCTTATTTCTTCACAAGGTATTGATTTACTGTTATTTTTCTTTTTTATGCATATTAAATGATATTACAGGATAATTAATTAAAGGATTTTAAAATATGCAGGATGTAACTGAAAAGTGTGTAAATATTAATAACGCTTATGTATAGTAATTCAGGCAAAGTGAGGAAAACCTACGAAGTAATTATTCATTTCAAATATTAATTTTACACATATACAAAAATACCAAATTTTCAAATATTTGCCCTACATTCTTCTTTGATAGTAAACATGAGTACTATAGGTTTGTCAAGGAAGATGAAATCATGTTGGTAACCTTAACCCAACAAGCAAATTTGATCGACTTAAATGTTTTAATGTTGCCAATCAAAATGTTACACTATTTTGGTTTACACTGCACATTTACCATTGCGCACGCCCCAGGCAACTTCCATCATGTTGTTAGAACAAGCATGGTAATGATAATGACAACTTAAGTAATAAGTTATGACAAATGACAACTACAAAAGTTTCCATTAGTAGTTCATTTTTCCATTAGTACCTACAGTTTGAATATAAATTAAGTGTTGTGTTTGTAAAAAAAAAATAAGTAAAACAATTTGTGTAGTGTTTTAGTGAACAGTAAAAACGTTACAATATTAACATTTAACATGTCATCAAATTAAGAAGAAAACGATGCGTAACCCATCTAATGTTTGCTAGAATAAGACAAGATTCATGTATTCATGTTGCAGGCATAAAATGAAGGGTTAAAGAATTCGACCCCAAAAATTTGTGTACGTTGGTTCCGAGAGAATATGTCTGCTGATCGGCTGATGATAATATGCACTCTTTTTATTTACACATATGTATATCATCGTGTTGAAACTTGGGCACAACCAAATCATGCAATATTTTAACATACCACTTATTTTTACTAATTTTTTTCAGTTTCCTTATGTGGGTTTTTGATCGTTGGTCACCCTACAGCTATCAAAACAACAGAGAAAAATACAAGGACGACGAAGAGAAACGAGAATTCAATTTGAAAGAATGTTTGTGGTTCTGTATGACTTCATTAACCCCTCAAGGTGGCGGAGAGGCCCCCAAGAACCTGTCGGGCCGTCTTGTAGCGGCCACTTGGTGGTTATTCGGTTTTATCATTATCGCCTCCTACACTGCAAATTTAGCCGCATTTTTAACGGTCTCTAGGTTGGACACACCCATCGAGTCATTAGACGATCTATCGAAACAATACAAAATACAGTATGCGCCTCTGAATGGATCTTCCACCCAGACTTACTTCGAGAGAATGGCTAATATCGAGGCCAGGTTTTATGAGTAAGTTAACTCGATATTCTGAAGGTAATGTGTCACAATGCAAGTTATTGTTTCAATCACAAAGAACAAAATAAAACAATTTTTGTTTAACGAGATTTTCTAAAAATCATGCTTTGAACTCTATACCAAACTAGAATAGTTTTCCTATTACTTCTGGTATTTATAGTGTTTTGTATAGAACAGCAATGTCTGCTTGATCCCACTTGACAGCTGTTTAGTAGTTCTGCTCAACTCTTGTGTTTAGAATTCTTTCGGTTGTTCGATTCGTGCATTTGGACGAAAATGTCTTCGGTAATAGCGCATGTTATTTTAAACTAACGAAGTAAGGAACCCTATAAACAGATTTATGGCGTAGTGATAGCAAAACCACTAAGTCCTGACGAATTTACTTATTAAAAAAGAAATTAATTGTAAGGCTAAGTTTAGCGCTTCATTTTTTTTTCATTCTATTTCTTAACTAACAATAAGCGAATTTATCGTATTCATAATGCTGCAATGTATGGCATCCGACGGTGCTTTGTTTTTCATTACCTTCGATACATTTGAACCATCTCCAAGGTGACATCTAATTTTAACTGTATGTCAACTACATGTCTGATGTTTTAGAATATGGAAAGACATGAGCCTCAACGATAGTTTAACGGAAGTGGAGCGCGCTAAATTAGCAGTTTGGGACTACCCAGTAAGTGATAAATACACCAAAATGTGGCAAGCGATGAAAGAAGCTGGCCTTCCGAATACCTTGGAAGAGGCAGTTGAGAAAGTAAGGGCTTCAAAGTCATCCAGTGAAGGATTTGCGTTCCTTGGCGACGCGACTGACATCAGATACTTGGAATTGACGAATTGCGACTTAACAGTGGTCGGAGAAGAATTTTCGAGAAAACCCTACGCTATAGCCGTTCAACAAGGATCGCCATTGAAGGATCAGTTCAACACGGCGTAAGTTGTGAGACTCCTTCCTGCTGTCTCGCTGTTTAAAATTTTCGTTTAGAATTTTGCAGTTGTTAAATCGTCGAGAACTCGAACGTCTTAAAGAGAAGTGGTGGAACAAGAATCCGGATAAGCAAGACTGCGAGAAAGTCGACGATCAGTCTGATGGGATCAGCATACAAAACATTGGCGGTGTATTCATTGTCATATTCGTAGGGATAGGATTGGCTTGCGTTACACTCGCGTTCGAATACTGGTGGTATAAATATAGAAAAGGCGCTAAAGTGATCGATGTACAAGAAGCGATTCATACACAACCAAGCTTTCCTAAAGTTATTGGGACCAAACCGAAAGATAACCCAAAATTAAAATTGAAAACTGTGTACCCTAGATCTCGGTTTTAACCTTCAAGTGAATCATATCTTTGATGAGTTATTTTTCATAACCAAATATTTCATACTTGCATTGTAAGTGATTTTAAACTTTACACGGAAATGCTTGATGTCTGTCACATGCATACGCACAATTAGGGTTTGATTCCTTACTCCCTCGTTTTATAAGCTAATAGAGAGCATTTTGGAAGTGGAACTATGATTCATATTTTGGTAGGAGTAGTTGATTTTAAAAGAGTTTAAATATGTTCACAAAATAAAATGTTTATATCAAACCTCAAAGTTTGTCATTCATTTATCATTTTATGCCAAGGCATTAAGAACTATTCTGGTGTTTAACAAGTTTTCAGAGTATTATTTATGATTATTATTAAACGTCTTGTTTTGCAATAGAATCACAAGAATAACTAACAATCAGAAGACCAACAGAAAGTGAGGTCCGATACGGCCCTCAATGACCCTGAACGCACGTGCTTTGATATTTGCCGATTAGCGCCGTAGCCGTAAGCACCCGTTCCTCCAAGTTCCAAGTTCCTCCAAAGTCCGACCGACAACCTACCTGAATATCGGACCTCTCTTTCTGTTGGTCTTCTGATTGTTTAGAATGCTGAAATTTTTCTTTGCACAACAGTAAAATGGTAATCTTATATTGCAAGAGTAGCAAGTCGTAACAAATTCAAATAGCAAATAAAGAGCATCAGGAACAGAATATGATATAGTCCGTTTCACGCTCGTTGATTCGGGATTCCCCATTCCCTGTCGATAAAGCGCTTGCATGAGGTTTATTCCTTAGAACCTTAGAACTGAGTGTCCCATTCTTATATCCTATTTACATAAGGGTGGCTATTCTATTGCTTACGTTCTGTATCGCGTGTTTTCTAGATTATAAATTGTGCCCGTCCTTTACAGGTAAGGGCTTAAATTATAAGTTTAATTTTAATGAATATTACTAAATTTTCTTGAAAATTTGTTGTAACTCGGATAAAAAAAACAAGTCAGTAATCAAATTTGTTTTTATTCAGAAGATGCCAAAGAAATCATTCTAAATGAATATAAAGGAAAATGTTCTTTAATTTAATTGAAATAAAATTAACCCTTGTATATAGATTGTTGAATACATTTTCTAATGAGCTTTATCTCTTATTGGAACAGGTCTTTCTGAGGAATTATCACCTACTGAATCCCTAAACAGAACAGTTGTAGTAACTAAAGTTTCAGTGGCTACTGTACAGTACGCAGACTACTAAAAGGGAGAAGAAAACAAGGCGAGATAAAGGTGTATCGAAAATATTAACTGGCGCTTCTTTGAACACTGTAAGTGAAATAATTTATAAAATGTATGGTGAAAATAATTATCCAACATTAAAAATTTCATCGGCCTCGGACCGACCCTGTTGGATGTCTAGGCTGGGGAATCCCGAATCGACGAGCGTGAAACGGACTATACATCTTTAGGTTTCTGGCTGAACATGTTATAAAAAAAACAGTTACCACTTGCATCACCAATGCTGACGAGACCAAATCGTGTATCATTTCTGAGGTTGCATCTGAAGTTACAATTTATATATATCACCAATCTAATTCTACACCACTGCTGATGAAATAAATTGTACTTCAAGACGCAGCATCAGAAATGCTACACACGACAACCCTTAAAACATAATGTAACGAAATAGAAGCCATAAAAGATAAGCGCCCGTCGGAATGGGTTCAAAGAAATTCGTAACGAGATAGATTCGCGGAACCGGTGCAATTCTTGGAAAACCGTTCGAGTTTCTAGTATTATCTAGAAGGTTACCGAACAAAGGACCGGAAACGTCTCGAAGTTTCTGGGTTTCCCATACGGCTATAAATAGCAGACGGAGAGCGATATGAGGAAGTCGACGGATTCGACGGTAGTCGTAAACAGTCGCCGGTAGACTGGTCGACGGGCGTCGGCCAGGCCGGCGGTAAGATAAATAAACAGTGTGCAATATACATTAATTAGTTAAGTAGTAGTAAGTGTGATAAGATAAATTAGATTAAGTATTAGTAGTTAAGTGTAGTGTAAGTGTACAAATAAATTAGCGTGTAAGTGGTTTAAATAAATTAAGTAAGAAAACTCGTGTCGTGTAGTAATTCTCGCGTAGGTAAAAATGTTACAATACTATAAATAGTAGACTGGGAAATTAAAATCAACGGGAATATATCAGTATATCGCCGTTGAGTTGATCGGAATGTACACTTTAAACCATACGAGTTATTTCGAAACGGAATTGAAACAATGATATAACAGTTTTAATATACCAATTGTGTTTTGCACATTGTCTAGTGCGAAAACCTCAACTACTTTTGCAAATACATATATAACAACTATATACTATGTAATACCATACTTATACTATAACTAACTCTGAAAAAGCATTTGCCATTTCAATTCAGAAGACCAAGTATTTGGTATCACAATGTTGACATTCAACCCATACATTTACATACATACACATACATGCTTGAAAAGGCAAGTACCTACTTCTTCAAAAGTTTCTACATTTCAAACATAAAAAAAGTTTGCCACTTGTTTGAATGCCTAAGTGACTAAATTATAAGCGTGAGCAAAATTTGTTTGCAACACGATCAACTAAAAGGCTTGTATGAATGTGTAACTATTTTAATTATTACAACTAGCAAGACATATTGGAACATGAATATCTACAAGGTTTATCACATACATCAATAAGAATGTGCTTGTTCAAATTACCATACTCACTAAAAATATTATTGTAATGTGATCATTTCAAAGGCCAGTCTTCTGCATGAGTACGCAAGTGTGAACGTTTATCCAAAATGAACATACAAAAGAGGTATTAGGTTCATCTTGCGTACTTATACAGTCAGGTTTTCTACGCTGCCCTTGATAGATACGATACAATGATCGACATCTGATACTCCCTCAACGAAACTTCCTTATTTATTAAGGGGATGACGTCTCTCGATGCTGACGGAAGGTCCATCTTCAGTTTCCCTAGAAGCATGAACCATCGCTCTTACAGCCTTGTAACGTCGTACTTCCACCCTTGTCCATTCAATGTTCCGAGTATGTGTAACGGCGTCAGGATCAACGAAATGCAATGAATGATTTAGTGTTAAATGTTCGTAATCGTGCAAGGCGAGTTAAATTTATTCGTCGACAAAAATGCCTTTCTACAAAAAGAGACATTCTTTAAATGTTCATTCATTACTTCAATTATCATCCCTATTATAGAATGTTCAATGAGAGCGTCCTCGCACACGACCAGAGATGAAAGAGAGTTGTAATGGCATTCAGGTACATAATTTTTTTTTATATTTCGGAATAAATCTAATTCTAATTACGAAAATCTGAAAAATTTTCGGCTTTTTTACATTTCTTATTTTTCTTGTATGTGCATAATATTTAAATGAGTATGGTACTTTAAGGTACTGGATTTCTTTCAGTTTCAGGTACAATGCTTACAAATAATTATGAGGTTGTATGATGAGACTAAGAAGTTTTAAAAAATATCTTGAAATATTCATGCAAATCTTCGAGAAAATTTCAAATACCGTAAAACGATAAGCGTAAAGTACCCTTCATAGAAGATTTAGCCAAAAATGGTATTAAATCTTATCATACAAATTAGTAAAATGAGTGATCGAAGTTAAAAAACAATTCTTGATAGGGATTTCAAGAAAATTTCCAAAAAAATAGTGCCTTTTAGAGATTCAGCCAGAAATTTGTTAAACCTTTATTACATATATTCGACAAGCAAACAAATATTAAAAGTTTTGGAATACAATCCTAGACGGCACTTTACTTTTTCTCGATTTGATGTGAATTTAATGATGTTTAAGGAGAACTGGCAGATTACAGCTTATCGTGGCGTGGATAGGTCTGTTTCCGGTAGTGAATTTCACAATAAATATTGTGAAATACCATGTAATTTTGGGACCAGCCAAATGAACTACACTGTCTGCAAAAGAGAAGAATCGGTAATATTTATTAGGATGTAAGCAGGGCCCACTTGGTCTTTTCCTTAAATTATTCTCGTTTAAAAGTTTGCACAACTTTCAGTCAAGCTCTATTCTAATTTAATACTTCACTTGAAGGTTTCTCAATTTTCTTTCATTTGTATAATTGTACACAAAAGCGATAGACATACCTATTCTCTTATAACCATGTCGGGTAAAAGCTTTAAAATAAAAAAGGAGTGCATAGCTTTCAACCGCTAAGATAATTACAAATGGTTAAGTGAGATGGAAACCTTCCATTATCCTTAGATCAAATTAGTTTTTTTATTATCGTTGCTTTCTAATGTAGTTTCCAATGAATGGCATAATTTTGTTCCGAAAACTTACTTGTCATTTCGAAAACTTCCATTTGTTTCCTATATGGTAGGTCCTTGGGCCTAATTGCACCAAACACAGACAAAAACTTTTTAGGTTTATTGTAGGGATTCCTTGATTTCTAACATGGCAGCTAAGACAGCTTTAGTAATATAAATAACTTAGGTTGCACCGAGTGTTCCAAAGTTCCTAAAATTTCTGTCAAATCTGCTTAGTTTTCTCAGAATCAAAAAACTGGGGAAGACAACCTAGAAATCTTGCAGGTTTACGAGAAAATTGATGATCTTCCAACATTCATTCGGTCTACAAAAAAGACCTTTAATGGTGATATGTAAAGGGCAGAAAATAGATTGTGAAACACCCTCTAGAACCTATCAGTATATTATATATACATATATATGGGAAATAAGGTAATACAAATTTTTGATGTAGCACGGCTCGGCCTAAAGAACCAATAGAAATTGAAAGGATGCGTTCGTTTACGTTGTGGCGCCCAAAAATCGAACGAAGCGTAAGGTATCAGGTAATTCAAGTGAATCGAAACATTTTTTGGCAAACATACATAAATACAATTTACGTTTTCAAATTACATCATTCGGCGCAACAAATATTGTTCGCGAAAATTACATGCCGACATTTACTGAGATGATCTAATAAAAGTCCTATTGTATATAAAAGTGAACATTTATTTAATATTTGAAGACCTAAGTGATACTTTAAATAATTCACATTCAATGTGAACATTTGAAAGGTTTGTTACCTGTATGTATGCGTCCATGTTTATTTAATGTACTCAGCTGAGTAAAACTCTTATTACAATGTAAACATTTGAACGGTTTTTTACCTGTATGTATGCGTAAGTGAACATTTAAATTACCCAACTGAGCAAAACTCTTATTACAATGTGGACATTTGAAAAGTTTCACACCTGTATGTATGCGTAAGTGAACATTTAAATTACTCAAGTGAGCAAACCTCTTATTACATTGTGGACATTTAAAGGTTTTACACCTGTATGTATGCGTAAGTGAACTTTTAAATTATTCAACTGATTAAAACTCTTTTTACAATGTGGACATTTGAAAGGTTTGTCGCCTGTATGAGTGCGCAAGTGAATCTTCAAATTACAAGGGCTTTTGAAAGTTTTACCACAATATGTACATGTACGGTTATTATTAACTTTCTTCTGAAGAACCATAGAGTCTGGTAGCACTTGGCGTTCTAGGACGACACATAACACTAACCCACCGTTTCCTTTACCCCCTGACGCTGTAGGATAATCAGGATCGGATGCTTGTTCGTTCCGAATGTCTTCTTCATTTATGAGATCATTCTCAATGTCGACAAAAGGTTCATTTTTAACCTTTTCAGCCGACAGTACTTTGTCTTCTATCGTGGAATCGTTGCTCTTCATAGTAGAATTTGAGCAGCCCGCTAGCATTTGTTGTTCAATGAAAACTCCACTAGTTACTGAAGGACAATGGGAAATCAAATCTACTTTGTTTGCAATTTGGCGTTGTAACAGGACCCGTAAGACTAACCCATCCTTTCCTTTGCCATCTGAGGTTGCAGGATAATCAGGATTGGACACTTCTTTCCAAAAGTCTTCTTGATTTATGCGATGCTCCTCAATGTCGACAAAAGGTTTATTTTTAACCTTTTCAGCCGACAGTACTTTGTCTTCTATCGTGGAATCGTTGCTCTTCATAGTAGAATTTGAGCAGCCCGCTAGCATTTGTTGTTCAATGAAAGCTCCACTGGATACTGCAGGACGATAGGAATTCGAATCGACTTCATTTGAAGTTTCTGTTTTAATTAATGGAGGATACTCAATGTCGATGGAAGGTTCGTCTTTGACCTGTCCTACTGATAATAGTTCATCTATTTTGGACGTGTTGATTTTACACCTCTCGATGTAAATCGAAAATCCCGCGTAGCGTGATTTACATTTGTCGCAGATATTCTTGTGGGATGTTAACATCGGATCCTGAAAGAAAAGATGTCAGTTACGTTTCGAGGATAAGTGAAGTGGCACAGCAATACCAAATACATTAGGTACATCGAAATTTTCAGAAAACTGGAAAAAGGGTAAATAACACATAGGAGATAGTTAGGAAATTGGACAATTTTCGAGAAAAAAATTTTGGAATCATTGCAATACTCTATGGCTGTGGTCGCCAACCCGTCGCTCGCGATCGACCGGGTGCTCGCGAAGGGAATTCTGGTAGCTCGATCCCAACATATTTGAAAATACAAACTTATCGCTAAACTAATCGCTAAAATAAACTATACCTAAACGTAGCAAATTGTCATAATAAACATTATTAGCGGCAACGCTGCGGTGTGCAATCTGCTTCCGACGTCTTCGAGAAAGATCTCGTTCTCGTCTATGAAGTATGAACACGTATAAATACGTAAGGCGCGCCTCGCGGCGGTATTAGCTGAATAAATCCGGTCCGTACATGTGGAAGTGGTACAGTAGTGAGTAGTGTCAGTAGTACAGTAGTTAGTTTGAAACAAATCTGCAATCGTATTAGAATTGGCCTGCAATTATTAAAAACATGACAAGCAGTAGTAAGAAAGTGAAGAAAACGTATAATTTCCATTCGGAATGGGAAGAACAATATTTGTTTACAGAAGTTAAAGGTAAAAATGTTTGTTTGTTATGTAATACTTCTGTCTCCGGTGCTAAGAAAGGAAATATTGAGAGGCATCATAAAACTGTACATTCGAAATTTGACGAATCATTTCCATTAAATTCTGCTGCCAGAAAGGAAAAATTGAAGCAATTGAAATCCCAGTTAATTGGACAGCAATCCATATTTTTAAAAACAGTCGACAAAAACAAATCTGCAACTGAAGCATCATACCGTGTGTCCCAGATAATTGCACAAAAGAAGAAAACTTACGAAGACGGAGAGATGATAAAACAGGCGTTCTTAGAAGCTGCAGAGTCGTTATTTGCCAACTTTAGAAATAAAGACGAAATAATGTCTGCTATCAAATCCATGCAACTGTCTGCTAATACAGTGATGCGACGAGTAGAGGTGATGAGCAATGATATTTTTACGCAGTCGAAAAGTGACTTAAACAACTGTGTTTTTTTTTCCACTGCAACTTGATGAATCAACTGATGTGGTTGACACTGCCCAGATGGCCGTATTTATCAGGATGGTTTTTAGTGATTTTACGATCAAAGAAGATCTTTTAAAGTTTATTCCATTGAAAGGACATACTACTGGACAGGAGTTGTTTTCTCATTTGAAAAATACCATTTCTTCTGAGAAAATTCCAATATCGAAACTGGTAGGCCTGACAACCGACGGCGCTCCAGCTATGGTAGGTTGTGATAAGGGTCTCGTGGCGTTATGTCGTAAGGATGAAAGTTTTCCGCAATAATTTCTCTCTGCATTATCCATCAGCAAGCCTTATGTGGAAATTTTCTAAAACTAAACAATGTTATGAAGTTAGTTGTAAAAATTGTGAACAAGATTAGAGCTCAAGCTTTACAAAGATTATTCAAAACCTTGGCCGATGAAATTGACTGTCAGTACGGGGAACTACTTCTTCATTCCGAAGTCCGATGGTTAAGTAGAGGACGAGTGCTGAAACGTTTCAATGATGTCCTATCTGCCGTAGTTTCGTTTTTCAAACAACGCGATAAATCGATTCCCGAACTGGAAAATTCAATCTGGCTTAGAGATTTTGGTTTTCTAGTGGATCTCACAGAAAAATTAAATGAACTTAATATGCAGCTTCAGGGGAGAGACAAGGAACTAGCGAAAATGATTTCTGATGTAAAAGCATTTATCAAAAAGCTTGAGTTTTGGGAACAAAACCTAATCAACCGCGATACCAAGCATTTTCCTATTCTTTCAGAAAAAATATCTCAAAATCATTTAGAACCCTATGACAGTAGTTATCACGTAGAAATAGTTTCTAACTTAAAGGATAACTTCAAAAATCGTTTCCAGGACTTCAACGAAATTGCTTTAGTAGCGCAATTTGTCGTTTCACCCTTCATGGAAATTGATATCCAACAGTTTGCAACTTGTGTTACGCAAAACTTTGGCGAAGACATCGCTGCAATAGAAATAGAAGTGATTGCGTTTCAAAGTGATTTAACTTTGAAATCATTAGTGTCGAATACAAAATATATCTGGCCTTTAGTAAGCAAAGAAAAATATCCAGTTGTATGTCGTGTCGTGCCTTGAAGGTGAAAGCGTTGTTTAGTTCAACCTATTTGTGCGAGTCTTCTTTCTCCAATATGAAGTTTATAAAGAACAAATATCGCAATAGACTTACAGATGAACATTTGGATAATTGATTCGGATGGCTGTTTCAAACTATACTCCAAAGTGGTAGTATTTGATATGCTATTGTACCTACATAAGAATTTTTTTTAACATTATTATGACTGATGTAGTTATGTCGATTATTTTAGTGTATCTTTATCAGTAGGTATGTATTTTAAGTGTTAAGTTAATAAATGTATCTAAAACGACTGTGTAATATTTCCTTTTGGTTGGTCTATTTTATCTTACGACTAGGTAGCTCACTGTACATTCCAAAATTATCAAATATGCTCAATACATCGAAAAGGTTGGCGACCACTGCTCTATGGCAATACTAGTACATTACGTGCAACTTTTGGTGAATTCGACATCGCTCGTTAGCGCAAGCGGGCAGGGGTAAACAATTGAGGTTAAGTCAAATGGAATTCGTGTGAACTAAAGTCACTAGATATACAAAGTACCGCAATCGTCCGCCATTTTGGTTCGGTTTGTAGTGGGGGAAATAGCGCGTTATTCAAATATGCGAACTTGAATAATTCTTGAACGGGTGAAGTGAATGAATGGAAGAGTTACGTAGGTGATATTTCTTACAAAAATTAAATTGTTCTAAATGAAGGTTATGTTGGCCTATTTTATGAAACTGCCAACAGCACTCCGTGAATATTATCATTACTAAATGATATGTAATAATATTCTATTACTACAGTACTTACAATGAAAACTTGAAAGCTAAATATATGAAAAATTGTGGCATTCTTCTTTATCTACCCATTTTTTCAATTTAAAAAACAAAAACAAGTGATAAAAGTAACCAAAATTGAAATAGAGTAGGTAATATCCTTAGGTAGACAGAATCAAAAACAGTAAAGAATTAACATTAATTTTTTTAATGTGACTGAGTAGAAACATGTTCGTAACATATTTTTTTGTTTACTGGAACAAACCTATCATTTTCTTACTTGCCAATATTCAAAAGAATTTGCAAATAAGTAATACCCTAAACACTGTCAAATAAAACCAAGTGTATGCGTTACAAATTTATATTATTCAATAATGCACGCATGGCATTACTACGGCTACTTTGAACATCCGTATTCGTAATATTTGTACCAATGTTGTTTAATAAAAAATATGGGTCGGTAGATATCCGCCACGGCGAATTTTTTTTCGAAAATTTCAGAAAACAGTAGAAAAGGGACTAAAAATACGTAGGAGATACTCTCCGGTGAGGAAATTGGCCATTTTTCGAGAAATTTGATTTTGAAAATTATCTAAGGAAATGGTGAATGCGCCATAGAGGTAACCATAACTGATAATATATGGTTCTATAATGTTTCTTAATGTTTATAGATAAAAATAATTTTATGATGGCGACAAACGCGGTTTAAACGCAAGAGGGCAAGCCAAACCATACCAACCTAACCTTCCCGACTGAGTCGTGTGTTCAGAAACGTGCAAATGTTTTATTTTACTATACAAGCCAAACAAACCAACCTAACCTTCCCGACTGAGTTGAGTTTTCGAATAATTTCGGCGTCCGATTGATTAATAAATTCGTCGAAACCGTCGCCGCCGACGAACAACACGGGATACTGTAACGCGGCCATAATCGCAATGAATAAAGAAGGCACATTCAAGTTAGCGCGGTAATTTACCGGCAATACCCGTGAAATATCTCGTTGGAACAAATAGAATCTCCGTGAATATTGTATCGGGTGTTTTTTTAAATTTCACCTCATAGTAGGCCGTGGATAGTGTTTGTGAATGCGCCTTACTAAAAAATGTCAAAATTGACATAACCTCACTTTTTTAATAAAAATTGAAACTGCTCCAATCAGTTACTAGTGTCTTGAAAAAGACAGCTTGGCTCTATTAATTAGGCGTAGATGAGTGAGCTGTCTTTTTCAAGACACTATTAACCGATTGGAGCAGTTTCAATTTTTATTAAAAAAGTGAGGTTATGTCAATTTTGACATTTTTTAGTAAGGCGCATTCACAAACACTATCCACGGCCTACTATGAGGTGAAATTTAAAAAAACACCCGATACAATGTACCGTTCCATACTTCTCCCGTCAACATTTCTCGCGTTCTGTGTCAATTGCCTTTCAAAATGTCCGGTCTGTTTACGTTTGAAAGCAAACTTTACAATAAAATATCTCGGTTGTTAGACAAAATGAAGCAATGGTCCTCACCCACGTAAGTTTGTTTTTGCACTCTCTTTCCGCGGGTGTAGTTGTTTTTGGTATACAGTTAAAGGATTTTAATGGCGAACTTATGTACCTGCCCAAAAATATAAACGGCTCCTTAGAAATATCTTAACTATTTTGTTACAAATATTGTGGTAACTTAAAACATGTTTAGAAGCTGGAAATTGTTTATGTATTGTATTTAAAATATCACAAAGATTTCACAACACCATACCATTTTTATAAGCAAATCCCAATCGAAAAACAAAAAATTTCGCCTCTATTAGAAATTACCAAGTTACCACTCACCACGCGTTACCGCCTGGAAAAATGATGTTATGCATATATGTATGTTATGATGTCATTTGTCAATAATTGTCACAAATTCGACAACTGTTTAGTGTAAAAAATAAAATTCCTACTATACTAAAATCCGTCTAAGAAAATCCCTGAAAATAGTCGCCATTTTGGCTCGAAATGGTTCTATCTCTCCCTTACACGTGGGGTCAACCGATTGCGGTATTTTGTATATCTATATCTACCTATATAGTGACTAGTGTGAACGTTCTACAGCGTAACATGAAATTCTGTTCCCGTGCACGCTTCTCGCGCTCTGTGCCTATTGCATTTAAAGATGGCTCCAGCGCTCCAGTCTTCGTTTGAAAGCAAATTTTGCAATGAAATATCTCGGTTGTTAGACAAAATAATGTAATGATCCCCACCCAGGTAACTTTGTCTTTGCACTGTCTTTCCGCCGGTGTAGTTATTTTTGTATAGTACTGTATAGTTAAATTATTTTAATGGGGATATCATGTACCTGCCACATTATTACAATTCCACAAGTCAATCGTGTGATGTAAATTGCGCCCCATACTCACTTCGGTGCTGATTGTTTTCCGAAAACGCCACAACTTCTCGCCAATGGTTTGCACTCGTGCTTCTTGCAGGCACCAGTCGCAAGTAGTTTTCATTTCTTCCATACTACTACTCATGGCACTTGATATACACACTGATCGAGCACTTTACAAAATTACGAAAAAACTATGAGAAAAAAGGCAAACAGATTACTTTCTCCTACTCCTCAACAACAACTCTACTCTAACTAAACAAACGCCACGCTAAACGCTAACGCTTTATACTAGCCACAAAACATCTATGTATTAGAACCACGTGTTAGGCTTAGAAACGCAGAACATATATAGTCGGATGCACAGAATGCACAGAAAACAAGTAAGTCTAGAACGCCAATCGATTTGAACTAAAGTCACTAGATATAAAAAGTACCGCAAATTTCGCCGTTTTTGGGCAAAAAATTTGGCGCCAAATTTGAATTGCTAACAATAAATAATGAAGACAATGCTTGCTTGTTTTAATTAATTGCCTTACTATCTGCATTTTAATTAGTAACGCATGTTGATACAGTTGTGCTTTTTTTTAACAATACAGTACAAAATTGATTTTTATGTAACATTAGCAATTCAAATTCGGCGCCAAATTTTTGCCCAAAAATGGCGGAGTTTGCGGTACTTTATCTATCTAGTGACTTTAATTTGAACAACTAACGGCCGTATTCACCATCGACTTATCAGACTGTTACACATTTATCAGCATGTTAAATTTTTGACTGGTATTCGCCATTCAAATAAAGCACTTAACAGCTTGTTAAAGTTAACAGTCCGAACTTTCCCCGATAAACTTTTACTAAAGACTTTTACCAGGGTGTTAAAGGGCATAGAACGGTACAATTGGTAGAGTTTGAGGTTATGTTATCAAAATTGAAATTTGTTTTGTTTATGTTTTGATTAATTTTATCAACAATGATTGCTGATGTTGATGTTGTCGATAGAATTCATATAATCGATGTATTAGATTCATAGTCGGACTCCGGTAGTGCTGGAGAGGAACCACTATAACTATAGCCACTGACTATAGCCAAAGTTTATAGGTTATTGTCATCTGTCACCACAAAACAGCTACATACACAAAACGAGCGGAATTCGGTTGATAACCAACATAAATGTTTAGTAATATTCTGTTAACAGTCTGTTTCTTATCCAGCGAGTTCATTTCATGGTGAATACCATAAATTCTTATCAGACTGTTAACCGTTATCAGCCTGTTACATATCAGGCTGTTAAGTTAAGAATGGTGAATACGGCCGTTAGGGTGTTATTCAGAAACGGCACTTAAATATTTCTTAAGTGTTCCTTAGCTAAGTTAAGTTTTTTCTTAACTTAACGGTAAGGAGCGATTTGTATTCAGAAACGTCACTTTCTTGGCTGAGAAATTTTTAAGTCGCTATTTTTTCGTTTCGTGTCAAACTCCTACAACCTATATTTTTCATTGTTTACATTTGGGATATTTGGTTAATTTTAATTTGTTGAGTCCTAAAGGTCTTCAAATTGAGGAGTGTTGTGACTGTGTACCTGAGACGGTATACTTGTAATTCCAGGAAAACAATAGGGAAACGTCGGGCGTGTATTGAAGGGAATATGGTTATTTAAGGGACGGATAGTAAGGGTATTAGGAAACTTCCCGGGAGCGAGTAGGGGCCCAGCAGGAGCCCCTAGCAGGACAAACTCGAAAAGGAGCACCCGATGCGGCGAGGCCGACGACCCACTACACCGTCAAACAGATCCCAAGGCAGCCTAGCTGCCGATCCCAGTCCCCAAAGATGACGATGGCCCCGTGACCACCAAGACGAAACGGGCCTACATACATGGCTGAGTCACGGTTTTTTGTAGTTTCCTGTGACCGTAACCAGAATTGGCATCCACCACCGAAGGAATCGAGAGGGCCGCAGCCTTCCCCCTCACCAGCATGCTAGAACCATTAGATGTAGCACAAGATGATATTGTAACATATGCACACATGTTGCAGATGACGTTTAATAAAGATATTTAAAAGTAAAAAGTATTAGGAAACAGGTAGTGTTCAAATCACATTAACGAGAGAGAAATACACATAAAGGATCACTTTAGAAGAATAGGGGAGAGACGAGTTAAATGATAGCGATGGTCATTTCAGTAAATTTAAAAGAACAGTACCAGTTCTAGAGGGTAGAGATGTAGGTAATTGTAAGTAGGTATAAAGGCCCCACTGCCTTTTTCTACTCATTTTTAATTGTACGCTTCAAGTTAGAGGACGTTGAAATGGAGAAGAGAATGATTAATTTTACCCTCAGTGAGAAGGCGTTGCTTAAGGAGCTGGTGGCAAGGAATTGCAGCATTGTTGAACGCAAACGTTCGGATGTGGTAACTGCAGACTCTGTTGTGACGAAAGTTGTTCTAAAGGAGTAAGGGGCATTCCTCGTTGATCTTGTACCTCTGGGATTTGTGTTATTAAAGGGAGAATAACATTAACCACACACTCTTCCGTAAATCGATAGCGCTTTTTAAATTCGAACTCGTCCAATTCAAAGAAAGGCGTTTCCCTAATATACCTTCGGGCACGTACTGGGCGGTGAATTCTTTCGAGAAACTCATCGAAATCGTCATTCTCATACTAATATCGCTCAATTCTCCGATAGTCATCGAAAGCGTCGTTCTCATTTTCAAACATCTTCAAAACAAATAACGAAATAACCTCTAGCTCTAGCTCTACTTTCATCGACCTAATCTGCACAAGTTTCGAATGCTACTCATATGCGAGAACAACACCTACTATTAACAAAAAAAAGTTTCTGCCACCCCAATTCGGTGCCATTTTGTTAATAAACAATCGTCAATATTGCAAAATAGGAGAGTAATTTGACCGATCTGCACAAACCCCAAAATTTGAATACTGCTTCTTTTCATCAAAAGAAGGCACTCCGAACTGTTCTACTGCCATGTCTGACTGGTGCGAAAATCGTTCTGCCTGGGGTTTTTCCACAGAAAAATTTTGACCAATCTGCACAAGTTCCAAAATGCTAAACATGAATTTATAATGTTAAACAAAGTCCCCGAATACCATTCTGCCAGACTAAAATGGTGCGAAAAATGTTCTGCCAAACCATTTTCCGAGAGGAAAATCTGGAAAGTTCAACCAATGTGCACAAGCTCCAAACTTTACAGACGACATTGTTATGACACAGAAACCTTATGCGAACTATTCTGCCAACCCTTTTCGGTGAAAACAGTGTTCTGCCGAGTAATTTTCCAGTAAAAAATCTTGAAAATTCGACCAATTCCCACAAGCTTCAAATTTTGCGCACGACTTTGTAATTATACAGGAAACTTATGTGAACTATTCTGCCAGCTTGAAACGGTGCGAAAAATGTTCTGCCAAGCTTTCAAGGAAATCCATAAAATGAGTAGAATAATCGAACAAAATCCAAACTATAAATAAAAACCGGGCAACTCAGAGTTGGTTTATGGTGAACTATACCTCGTGGATACGGTTTTCGAGCAGGAATTCCTCTATACCAGAGGTTTCCAAACTTTTTTCTCATTGACCACTTTCAAAATTTAGCTGATTCCGGTGGACCCCCTGCAGCTACATTTCTACCATATTCCCAAAAGTCGACAAAAAATTTTAAGATTAATTAATTCTGCTGTGAGTGGATGTCAAAAAAGTAAAGTTGGCCAATCAAAAAATGGGATTCCATCCAACTTTACTTATTTGACGTCTACTTACAGCACAAGGAACCAGTCAATTCCCACTTATTTATTATATAAAACTCCCCATTTGGAGTGGTAAAAACAAAAAGGAAAATAGTACATTTTTTTGTGTTGCATTTATACAAATATGTAATTATTACATTATTAATTATTATTGTCATCATATTACATTGCAATATGCTAACAGTCGTAATATAATTAATTAATGCAAGTTTTTACAAGAAGTTCTAATGGTTTCGGGGGCCGCAGTTGCCCAGAACGCTGGAAGATATTACTTTAAAGCCTGAGACCACTGACAGCATTACTGAACCCGAAGATACCGACTTAATTGCAGGTAATTTTCAATGAGAAGATAAACTGTAACTTGTTTACCTAACAATTAATAATGGTTCTACCCCTAGATGAAGCTGAAGATGAACATTTGCATATGTCAGATACCTCAAGTGAAGAAGAAGTCTCCGACGATGATGAATAAAAAAAGGAAAGAATAAAAGTAAAGAAATATCTTTAATAGTAACTAAATAAATATTAACTTTTTTTTCATATTTTTTTTTGTCAATTCCCTTCGTTGGAAGCCATAACATCGCCAAATTCAACATTTCAAGCACAATTTAATAGAGTTAATGTAACATAAAGGGATTAGACAGTATTATGATGTTACTCGAATTACTTAGAATTTCTCTGAATAAATTTGACTGATACCACGTTCTGATTGAATTTTAACGAAGAAACTAGAGGGATGAATCTCTTCAAATTGACCAAAAAAATGCGGGGAAATTGCCAAATTAACTTACAAGTTCGAGGTGATTTTTAAGAATTTCATGGTTTTTTATCCAACACTTGCTTGGCAGAACATTTTTCGCACCGTTTCAAGCTGGCAGAAGAGTTCACATAAGCTTCCTGTGTAATTACGAAGCCGTGTGCAAAATTTGAAGCTTGTGCGAATTGGTCGAATTTTCAAGATTTTTTTTACTGGAAAATTACTTGGCAGAACACTTTTCTCACCGAAAAGGATTGGCAGAATAGTTCGCATAAGGTTTCTGTGTCATAACGATGTCGTGTGTAAAGATTGGAGCTTGTGCACATTGGTTGAATTTTCTAGATATTCCTCTCGGAAAATGGCTTTGACAAACTCGGATTTACCATTTTGGAAGCTGTGCAGATTGGTCAAAATTTGGTCTCCATTTTTCCGTCGAAAAAACCTAGGCAGAACGATTTTCGCACCAGTCAGACATGGCAGAATAGTTCGGTGTGCCTTGTTTTGGTGAAAAGAAGCAGTATGCGCATTTTGGGGTTTGTGCAGATTGGTCAAAATTCTTCCGTTTTTTACAACCGTTTTTCTTAAATAACAATAAATATTCACCAGCCTGAGTTGGCAGAAACGCAATTTCGTTACTAAAGTGGCATATTCCATATGTGAATGAAGTTAAAAACTTGTGCAGATCGGTCGACTTTACTGACATCAGCTCCCCTACTAAATGTTTCGGATAAGGAATACTTAAGGTACCTATCGAGCTACCTTAAATATTTCTTAAGTATTTTTTAAATGTGAGACAAAACTTTACTAAGGAGGATTCAGGAATGGAATTAAGTGGGAGAATGACGTTACTTAAGAAATACTTAGGAATTATTTTAAGTTAAGATTTCTTTCTGCTAAGGAAGGTTTCTGAATACAATTTCGGACTTAAGGAACCACTTAAGTTAAGAAATATTTAAGGAACGTTTCTGAATACCACCCTTAGACCCCATAGGGCAAATTGACCTACTTCTGAGTTTGCGCAGTAAATAGTGTATTATGCGGGATATTTCACCCTCATCGGGGCAAGAATAAGGGTTTTGAATTCTCGTTCGTGAATATGATATGAATAAGTTGTTTAATTGAACGTTTACTTGAACCTTGAACCGACTTCTTGAAAATGATAATGTTGTGTGATAATTTTAAGTATCGGTAGTGTGCCGGTTACGACGATTCCTGTAATTGGCAGTAACATGTGTTTTAAATTACGCAACACTACGTTGGGAAGTGAGCGGGACGACCGTGCCACTATCGAATTTACTGCTCTACGCGCCGAAAGACGTTTTCATATCGAAAAATGTCTGTCCATTGATGTCTCGCTTTAACCACTAAGCCATCATTTATCTATATAATAAACCAACTTGAAACTTTTAAACCTTTCGAGCAAATAGTTTCCTCAAATTCAGAGATTGAATAGCATCAGGATCGATTTTTTTTTCTCCTTTTCTATTAAGGGCTATTTATAATTATTTTTAGACAAAAAATTATTCCTTAACTAATTATTTAAATAATGGAAACAAAAAACCGATTATAAACTATAACAAAATTTTTTAAGAATTTTTTTTTATTTTAAAAATCATAATTGATCTTAAACAATAGAACGGTAAAAAAAGAATTTTCAGAAATATGAAACTAAGGCGGTTATTTATAAACAATTCTTAAACAAATAACTAAAAAAATTTTTCCACAATTATTTAATCCTTAGTTTGAATATAAAAACAGCCATAACATAATATATAAGAGAAAAACATTTTTAAACAATTTCTGGATTTTGCGTTTTTTATTGCTTTTAAAAATTCGTTGTAAACTAAATAAAGAAATTTTACATAATTTTATGATGTCACCTTATTGAGTACACTCATAGAAAGGTCTCCAAGAAGCAAAATATTTATCGAGAATTTATTTAAACATTTAGCCTGCTTTCAATGAAGACGGAAGTACGAAAATAACTAGTTCATTAATAGGCTAGCTTTTAGAAAAATGCATTTAACAATTTTTTTTCCAACGGCACTTTATTCTTTCAAGTGTATAGAATACACTAAAGTTTGTTTTAAATTTTTAAACTTAGTCCCTTAAAAAATTATTTTCTATCACGTAGTCGCTTCAGAGGCGGCGAGCGCATGCCGCAACGGTCGCGCGGAGCCTTACTTTCAGCAACAAATTAAAATTATAAATATAGAAATAAAAATCCGGGAGTCGAGACTTTTTTATCGGAAATTTCCTCCTCTTTAAAGATCTTTTTTGCGAATTCCTCTATCTCTTATGGTTTTTGAGTTGTCTTCAAAAAATCGAAAGAGCGTTTTTGATTCTCATTTTTTGTAATAACAATTGCAATTTTTTTTAGCAGAAAAAATCCTCAAAACGACTTTCTCAGATTTGCATTCCGCATCGAATGAGCTATCGCTCATATTTTTCCGAGACTTCTAACTATTTTTCGCAGCAAACATACATCTTGACTAGAGAAATTATATATACGGGAAATGGGATGATCCAAATTTTTGACGTAGCACGGCTCGGCCTGACGAACCAATAGGGAGCGTTCGTTTACGTTGCGGCGCCCTAAATCGACCGAAGGATGAGGTATCAGGTAATTCAAGCGAATCGAAACATTTTTTTGGCAAACATACACAAATACAATTCACGTTTTCAAATTACATCATTCGGCGCAACAAATATTGTTCTGTTATATGTTACTGAGATGATCTAATAAAAGTCTTATTGTATATAAAAGTGAACATTTATTTAACATTTGAAGCCCTAAGTGATACTTTAAATAATTCACATTCAATGTGAACTTTTGAAAGGTTTGTTACCTGTATGTATGCGTAAGTGAACATTTAAGTGATCCAACCGAGTAAAACTCTTACTGCAATGTGAACATTTGAAAGGTTGGTCACCTGTATGTATGCGTAAGTGAACATTTAAATTACCCAAGTGAGCAAACCTCTTATTACAATGTGGACATTTGAAAGGTTTGTCACCTGTATGCGTGCGTATGTGAACATTTACATTACTCAACTGAGTAAAACACTTATTACAATGTGGACATTTAAAAGGTTTGTCACCTGTATGTATGCGTAAGTGAACTTTTAAATTATTCAACTGAGTAAAACTCTTATTACAATGTGGACATTTGAAAGGTTTGTCACCTGTGTGTATGCGTAAGTGAACATTTAAATTACTCAAGTGAGCAAACCTCTTATTACAATGTGGACATTTGAAAGGTTTCACACCTGTATGTATGCGTAAGTGAACATTTAAATTGTACAACCGAGTAAAACTCTTACTGCAATGTGGACATTTGAAAGGTTGGTCACCTGTATGTATGCGTAAGTGAACATTTAAATTACCCAACTGATTAAACCTCTTATTACAATGTGGACATTTGAAAGGTTTGTCGCCTGTATGTATGCGTAAGTGAACATTTAAATTACCCAACTGATTAAACCTCTTATTACAATGTGGACATTTGAAAGGTTTGTCGCCTGTATGAGTGCGCAAGTGAATCTTCAAACTACAAGGGCTTTTGAAAGTTTTACCACAATATGTACATGTACGATTATTATTAACTTTCTTCTGGAGAACCATAGAGTCTGGTAGCAGTTGGCGTTCTAGGACGACACGTAACACTAGCTGAACTAACTCATCCTTTCCTTTGCCCCCTGACGCTGTAGGATAATCAGGATCGGATGCTTGTTCGTTCCAAATGTCTTCTTCATTTATGAGATCATCTTCAATGTCGACAAAAGGTTCCTTTTTTACCTTTCCAGCCGACAGTACTGTATCGATCGTGGAGTCATTGCTCTTCGTAGCAGAATTTGAGCAGCTCGCTAGCATTTCTTGTTCAATGAAAGCTCCACTAATTACTGCAGGACAATAGGAAGTCGAATCTACTTCGTTTGCAATTTGGCGTTGTAACACGACACATTGTACCACTAACTCATCCTTTCCATTGCCACCGGACGCTGTAGGATAATCAGGATCGGATGCTTGTTCCTTCCAAATGTCTTCTTCATTTATGAGATCATCTTCAATGTCGACAAAAGGTTCCTTTTTAACCTTTTCAGCCGACAGTACTTTCTCTTCTATCGTGGAATCGTTGCTCTTCATAGTAGAATTTGAGCAGCCCGCTGGCATTTGTTGTTCGATGAAAACTCCACTAGTTACTGAAGGACAATGGGAAATCGAATCTACTTTGTTTGCAATTATGAGATGGTCCTCAATGTCGACAAAAGGTTCATTTTTAACCTTTTCAGCCGACAGTACTTTCTCTATCATGGAACCGTTGCTCTTCATAGTAGAATTTGAGCAGACCGCTAGCATTTGTTGTTCAATGAAAACTCCACTGGACACTGCAGGACGATAGGAATTCGAATCAACTTCATTTGAAGTTTCTGTTTTAATTAATGGAGGATACTCGATGTCGATGGAAGGTTCGTCTTTGACCTGTCCTACTGATAGTAGTTCATCTATTTTGGACGTGTTGATTTTACACCTCTCGATGTAAATCGAAAATCCCGCGTAGCGTGATTTACATTTGTCGCAGATATTCTTGTGGGATGTTAACATCGGATCCTGAAAGAAAAGATGTCAGTTACGTTTCGAGGATAAGTGAAGTGGCACAGCAATACCAAATACATTAGGTACATCGAAATTTTCAGAAAACACTGGAAAAAGGGTAAATAATACATAAGAGATAGTTTCCGGTGAGGAAATTGGGCAATTTTCGAGAAAAAATTTTTGGAATCATTGAAATACTACATTACGTGCAACTTTTGGTGAATTCGCCATCGCTCGTTAGCACAAACGGGCAGGGGTAAACAATTGAGGTTAAGTCAAATGGAATTCGTTATGGCGAACCTTCTACAGCGTAACATGAAATTCTGTTCCCGTGCACGCTTCTCGCACTCTGTGCCTATTGCATTTCAAGATGGCTCCAGTCTTTTTACGTTTGAAAGCAAACTTTGCAATGAAATAACTCTGTTGTTAGACAAAATAATGTAATGATCCCCACCCAGTCTTTGCACTGTCTTTCCGCGGGTGTAGTTATTTTTGGTATACAGTTAAATGATTTTAATGGCAATATCATATACGTGCCCCATTATTACAATTCCACAAGTCAATCGTGTGATGTAAATTGCGCCCCATCGGCCCCATACTCACTTCGGTACTGATTGTTTTCCAAAAACGCCACAACTTCTCGCAAATGGTTTGCACTCGTGCTTCTTGCAGGCACCAGTCGCAAGTAGTTTTCATTTCTTCCATACTATTCATGGCACTTGATATACACACTGATCGAGCACTTTACAAAATTACGAAAAAAACTATTAGGAAAAAGGCAAACAGATTACTCTCTCCTGCTCTTCAAAAGGCTCAAAGACTGAAAGACGCACAGGAAAGACGCTTCCATGATGCTTCGCTTCATCACCGCCACCGTCTCATACCATAGAACATTCTCATACTAGCAACTAGAGTTGAGCTAAAAATCACTACCTGTGAATTATTCACTGTTAACGGAAAATCACATTCACGACCTGTGAACAATTTTAAAATAAAGCGTGAATGCCGTGGCCCGTGAATGCGTGAATGTGAATGGTGAATGTGAATATGAAGGAACGAGTCACGGATCACGGAGAGGAGAGGGAGAACAGTCGAAGATCGAACACGTTCCCGAAACAGTAAACGTAAACCGTGAATTCACATTCACAGGATAGCGACCATATGATGTGAACTGCATGCACGCTTACGCTGTTGACAACAAGGCATTAAGTTTAAACCGTGAATTCACATTCACAGGTTAAAATCACAGTGAATAAAAAATCACGTTCACAGATATACCTGTGAATGGAAAATCACGGTTTAGCTCAACTCTACTAGCAACTAGCCACAGAACATCTATATCACAGAACATCTATATATTAGAAGCACGAAGCACGTGCTAGGCTTAGAAACGCAGAACTCAAATAGTCGGATGCACAGAAATATAGGCCTTGTTTTTAAAGTGTTCGAACACTGGTTCGAGTACTCGAACAGGAAAATCGCGTTTTAAAATGCGGTTCGAGCAAACAAGGAGCGAACAAGGAATAGACAGAAAATGGGACAACGAATTGAATGTTTTGTAATTTAAGTTAAAAATTGTAGGTCAAAAAAAACTGAAATTATGGCAGTGACCAAAATATGGAGATGTTTTCCTAAATAGTAAGTGTAAAACTGGAGTCCTTAGGTTTGTTTCAGTTCGTCGTCAGAACGGGTTCTAGGACTACAGCGCCTGCGCAGTTGAAAAAGAGCTGTTTCGGTTTTTTTTGAACTGTCTGGAACTGTAATATTTATGTTTCCGTTTGGCAGTTCGGAAAAGTTCAGAACGAGTATGAACCGTCCTAGCTGGTTCTACACCACAGTAGGAACTGATTCGGAATTTTCAGTTCAGCGTTTGCGCAGTAACGCGTATGCATTTTAAATATCTGTACATATAGGTTACACGTTGTTTATGTTTTGGTTTATGTGATTTAAAAATTGTAGTTAACTAATAACTATAAAAAAATTGACTTCGAAATAGAGGTATTGTTGTGAAAATAGTGAAAAACATACTTCTGTAATTATAGGCTTTTTTGGAGTCATCCTCTGATTCCAGTGTCGGCTCCATTTTTTCAAAAGAGGGAATTGGGCCGGAGATTGTAACAGCCACTGAATTATTAATTCATCACCCAAAAGTCGAAGAATACTCTAAAGACTACTATTGAATTATATAGCGAACAAGATTTTGAAGAGCATTTCAAAATGCCAAAATATATTACTAAATTACTTAATTAATTAATTAAAATAATTACTAAATTTGGCCAGTCGTTATAAGTGTTGGGATTCTGGTGGAGAAACACTTTTGAATGACTAAATAACTTTATTTTAACTGTTTAAAATTTGGTTTTACAAAGATTCGGTTTATTTTTACTAGAGAGATACGTTGCTCGTTTAAAAGTCGAAGAAGAAAAAGTTCTTTGAGAAGCGATGATGATAGTTTTTAATCCCTCTTGGGAGGATCTAATCGTGAATCAGCAATTGCAACGTTTTATCCCTATTAGTGACAACTTCTTCTGTATATCCCGATTGGCTACATCCTGTTATTTCTTGCAAGTCTAAAAAATAATAGTATATAGTGCAGTTGTACACATTTTGAAATATTGAATTATTCTTACATCTCGCTCATGATTGAATCCTCGATTTCCACGTCTTGTGTTGTCTTTTTATTAATGTCTCTATTTGCTGCCAGAATCCTCGAAGTTCCCAACGTAATACAGTTGAAGGTTGAAGCTTGTTCAAGCGTTTTTTAAGTTGAAGAATAGGTTAAAAAAAGGTAAATAAATCATTACATCACAGGACACTGACATTTTACTTTCACTGGTCATATCATACGACATTAAAATATCAAAACAACGTTTCGGTTTTGTGCAAAGTTCAGAACCATTCCAGATTTTTTGCCACTGCGCATTTAGTTTTGCGTCAGCTACGAACGGTTCAGAACTATTCTAAAAAGTGAAACCGAAACAAACCTCTTGAGTAAAAAATTCATATTAATCAAATCCAAATACATTATTACTAGAAAAGTAATTAAATAAGGATTCAACATTTTGTTTTGGACGTTTTTGAGATGTATACAAATCGTTAGAAGTCAAAACATTACAACTTGTACCTTAAACTTACACGGGTACCGTTTTTAAATGTCACTGATCGAGCAAGTGCTCAAGTGTTCAGTTGACTGTTCGAACACATTGTGTTCGAGCAGCTGGTACACTTTAAAAACACGGCCATAATAAACAAGTAACTCTAGAACGCCAATCGTTTTGAACATCTTGGCACCCCATGGGGCAAATTTGACCTCTACATCTGAATTTTCGCAGTAAATAATGTATTATGCGGGATATTTCACCGTATCATCAGGGCAGGATAGGTGTTTTTGTGTTCTCGTTCGTGAATGTGATATGACTAAGTTGTGTAATTGAACGTTTACTTGAACCGATTCTTGAAAATGATAATGTTGTGCCCTTAAAAAATGGAATTCACAGATTTCTTCGATTCTTCATAAAGAAAGGAAAATTGGTCATGTACCGTTTTCATTCTAAATATCTCTGAGTGTAGAGGCTAGAAGTTGTCCTAGCTGGAAAGGTCTTGTGGATGTAGTGATAACTGCAATTTTAAGTAATTACCAGATGGAAATTTCGTTTAACAGTAGGGAGGTACAAAAAAAAACAGTAGTTTTCTATATGAACAGTAGATTCTTATAAATCTATGTTTTAAATAAAAAACCACGTAATATAACTAAAATCAACATAAATAACGTTAATAAATTTTAAAACAAAAAAAAAAATAATATAAAAATAAAATTTATTCTGATTCTGAACCAATTAGTTCTGAGTTCTGAATGCCTTATGAGGGAACACTTATGGGTATTACCACTTATGCATAGGCATTTTGGGTACAGCTACTACAGCTACTCTTTGAATTCGACGGAACAAGGAACAAGAAGAACGAGAGATTTACAGAGAGGGAAAAGGTGAATCCCAGAGAGAAATAACTTAAAAATAATTTATGTATTAGCAAAGCCGCAGTTATAAAGCTCAGCATTACTTCATTAGATTATAGAAACATAAAAGATCGACAGATAAAAGGCATTTCAAGTTTTTTTTTATCGGCTAAATAAAAACACACTCGAAATCGTCCCCGAAATATATTATATTGTCTAAATTAATAGCAATCGTAACGCTGGCCGAACTCTCTAATGGCTCTGACCAAACCAAATTAACCAAACTAAAAACTATCCGCTTATAAAACCCCGTTCTTGTGTTCTTTCCCATTCTTCCAAATCCAACTCATCGTGAGGTCGAGGTGGCCTCCAACCAGAGAAATAGAGCTACAGGTTTTTTGTTCTTTCAAAGTGCTTAACATATAACATTAATTTAACTGTTTTAGCGTGTCTCCTGGGAAATTCAAAAAAAAATATACAGAACTGCGAAAAGTGCAATGCAAATCAAGAAAAATTGTATGTTATTGCAAATGAAGACATTAAAAAACTAAAAAGAAAGATCACAACATTAAGAATTATGGTTGATGATTTGAAAACGAGCACAAGCTTGTCAGAAGGGGCCCTTTTCCATTTGGAGAAGTGCTATAAAGATAGTTCCCATGTGTTAATGAGTAGATACATAAAAAATATGCAAAGATAATAATGATATGTTATACGGAGTAAATAAAGGCTAGTACATTACAAGATGAAAATAAATCAAATACTAAAGCTTTAAAGATAACTTAAAAATGCTTAATAAGTACAGTTAATATGAATAGAATACATAAAAGAAGTAAAATAGTAATTTGCTATAAAGTGTAATTACTACCAAATAAGTGTACAATTATAAATGTAATAATTAGATTTAGTAATTAAAATGGTCTAGTTTTAAGCGCCACCCTACACACGGTTTTTGTAAAACCCCTATAGGATACATACTATATTCGATGTATAGTTTTATTTTTGCATTTACATAGAAGCATTTTGTATTTGAATCTGTACTACTATGTAAAAAAGACAATAAATAATAACAATATTGTCAATATCAATAAGTCACTGTTTTCTAACAACATTAAAATTAATGTTTATTGTTGTCGATATCAATAAATTACTGTTTTTTAACAGTACTGTATTTTTCGTTTTTAAATTTTACCGCGCAAAATCTAAAACCAACTAGGTAAAATTAAGCAAAATCCCTAGACGGTTGTTGGCATTTCTGCCCAATGGGTCAAAATGGCGGCCTTCAATATTCCGCTGTTCGCGCAGGTTGATGAGCGTTCTCCCCCTCTCTATTTCTCTGGGTGTCCCTCGACATTATGATGCGCAGAAGGTTTATGAGCGTTCTCCCCCTCTCTATTTCTCTGCCTCCAACTCATCATGACGTGGAGTGGAACGTGGAAACTCCCCCCCACTTGCATTCGCGCCTTCTGTGTGATTCCCCTGTTCCCAGCGAATGGTGCGAGTGCGAATGTAGGATTGCCTATGCTCAAGCGGTGTCGCCAGCCGCCAAGATTGTTTAGAAATTTTTCATTGAATATGCTAAAAATGCATACTGTACAGACTACTAAAAATAAAAAAAATTCAACAGGAGATTTGAGGGTGAAAACAGTAGAACAGTAGTTTAAGAGTGAAAACAGTAGATCTTCTATTAAAACAGGAGATCTGGTAACACTAATTGTGTAGAAGCAGTTGGCATGGGGGTTCCCATCCCCTCTCCCAAATGCCCTACGTCATTACTTTCCTCGCGTATTTATTGTTCCATTATCACAGGACAACTATAAAATGGAAATTTAATTTACTTTAGCCAAGTACAAAGCAAGTGCACTACTACCTACTACAAAAAGTTTAAGAATCGTGCTGGGGATTCAAAAAACAATTACAATTTAATAATTCCGTATAAAGTTAGAAGATGTCGCTTGGTATCAAAGTTATGCAATCGTATTTACAGTTGCCTATACGCTCAGGTGCTCATGGTTAAAACCATCGTTCGTTCTCATGCTTCCATTTTAAATTTTTCTAGGAATACCAGGATGATTCATTGCCATGGTCTATCCTATTTCAATCCAATTTAAAAGCGGGTATCAGGAAAAGAAAAAAAAACTATTTTACTTCCTATTTGTAATATTATGAAAGTTTTTATTGTGAAATTATGCCAATTCATAACATTTCTAAAAATAAAATTTAGTAGGGAATTGATCTGATTCAACCTATCATGGATCATTTTGATCATTTTCAAATTGTCGATAACCTTGTCCATTGTACCACACATCGTTTTCGCATTAAATCGACCATTTTCACGGGAATCTTAAAATATTGGTATTTTTTTAAAGAAAAGTTGTTAGAATACTGTTTAATTAATATGTACTTTCTACTCTTACCTCAAAAAACTTTACAACCCGTGATTTTTGTCATGCTTTATGGTCTACATAGGTATTTGTTTACGGTGTAATATGTTTTGCGCCTTGCGGTGAATACTATCTTCAATCACACGGTTATACCTAAATAATTTAGATCTTTTTAAATAACTGAAAAATAGTTTAGGTTTGTTTAGGTTTAATAATTAGTTTGTGTTTAGGTATTTAGTGTTTCAATTAAAATTTTTTGAAAACGATCTATGTAAATAGCTTAAATTGAATAACTATCGGATTAATAAAAATACATAATGATTACAATATCTGTGCAAAGTTTCAGTTACAAGCTAACAAATTCTACGCAGTTAGCAAAGCAGTCGAGAGATTTCTTAACGGTTGTAAATTCAAATAAAAGCCACATAACATTTCTGTATTGTCAAATTTGAAAGAAAAGTCACTCTCGTTGATACTATAAAATAAGTGTATTCTCCATCAACAAATTTTCCTTCGCTTTTCTTCCTCGACAATTACACAATGTAGTATCGCCAATTACTACATTGTGTAATTGTCTTCGGAAGAAAAGCTCGGAAAATTAAAATTGATCCTCCTTACAGGTAAGTCAATCAATTTATTAATTCTATAATATAAATCAAATTGAATCTTATCAAATATACAATACAAAAATAAACTCATTCTTAAAATAAATAAATGTATAACTTACATAAAAATATATTTTTTATATCATTTATTTTTAACAACTCGCTTCAATAATTATTTATTTAATGAACCATTAAGTTACATCGCGATAACTATATTAAGTTAAAAAAATCATTATTTTTTTATATGGGTTCGATATAAACAATTTCAGACCTCCAGTTTATGGTTTCAATATTGTTTACAAAGAGTTTTTGTGGAGTATTCTTTGCGCTGTTTACCGCTATAAATAAACTTAAAATAACAACATTAATTCTGATTAAGAGCCATTTCAGCCATGATCTCGCATTATGCATGTGAATGTAGATTGGTGTGGGTGAGAGGGTCCATGATAAAATATTTCAAAACAGGAAACATTTATCAAATCAAATATCGTCTAAAGCGACAGCCAGTCAGTCTCTGAGCAATCGTTCGTACAACCAAATAATGGCAAAAATTAAGTATAGCTTTGTCATTTGCTGTCTAATAGTTTGCATCTTAAAAGTGTGTGCTGTCAGTGTTGGATTCACTACAACAAGTAAGCGTTTTCTCCAGTTTTATGTGAAGTAAAATAACATAGTAGACTTCTTGAAAACCTAATAAGCCAATTTGTTTAGATTGCATGAATGAAATCATGAATGTGAATTTTAAATGGAAAATTCAGATATCAGTGAGAAATGATAAAATTTCTATAGGCCGAACTGGAAATATTGAAAACAATTTATTGTATAAACAAGTCGAATTTGCTTGAAAAATGTCTGCGTGTCTGGTACGTTTTTCTCTGCACTTTAGCTTTGTTTTTAAAGCTTGTATCATACCAGAAACACCCAATAAGCCTGTTAGAAAAATTAGCAATAATAAATAGGTTACTCTTGTCATTTTCCGGGTTTTTGACATTTTCTCGAAATCCACTCCAAGATTTTTTTTAAACTTTAAACATTTATTTTACTGCAGAATATTTACAATACAAACCAAGACAGTAGTGCAATGAATACATCGCCAATTTTTTAATAAATAAATTATATGTGAGGCTTATATAAGCTAAATTGTCCAGTTTAAATTTTAACCGTTTGGTTGATTGACCTAATCAAGCGCTATAAAACACAACAATTTATACTTTCTCATTTCATTTATACACATAGTTAAATCGTCTTTTATGGCACATTGTGTATTAAGATATTTTAACTATTCCACTTTTGTTGTAAAACACAATGGACTTATGGCCTTCTCGTAAAGATATCTGTTTTAGATAGAAAGGCTAAACCTTTCAGATAGTTTCTATCTGCTGCTGCTGTAAAAAGTGCATCCGGCCTTCGATTATCAGGAACTGCATTTTTAGTCTTGATTATCCAAACCTCGTTTTTTTTTTATAGAAATAAGTCCACAACCTTTATGGAATGCCACTCACACAGATAGGCTTAGGCAAGATCTGTTACTGAACTATGATAAATTCGCTAGACCGGCTCACGCGGATCAGAAGATCACCGTTACTTTTGCCATGACGATCAGACATATAGATCTTAATGAGTTGAAGTCGACTTTAACTGTGCATTGCTGGCTGAAACTCGTAAGTACTTGCATACACATTGTGTATAGATTGCTTTCTAGTGAAAACTCAACCAAGATATGTAATCTTACCATTCAAACCCTTACTAAGTACCTAGGTACTATTAAGTGAAATGAAATTAATTTTGAATCCTCGACATGAAATTTAGCCACTTCTCTATTTTTTCATCATTTTTCACGTCTTCCCCTTTTACGGTTTCCGGGTCAATGAAACAACACGCATTTCCTTGTTCAGCTTATAAGTTTTACTCCCGATCTCATCAGCAAGATTTTGCGTGCTTCTTACTCTTCTGAAAACTGCGTTAAGTATGTACCTACATTCTACATTCTAAAGTATTTTCACTTTTTCCCTTCTATATACCTAGTCAAATATGTCTTGCCGTCTCTTTTATCTCCTTTCTTGTGTATAGGTAGCGTAATTCCTGATTTCCAGTCCAATGATACCTTTTTCTGTTATAATTTCATCTGCTAGTTGTCCTGTTATATTCCGTGCATACTATTCCTGTTAAATTGGAAATGTACACCAGTAAAATTTCTAGAATATGGTAACTCAATCAAGTCTATAATGTAAGCAAATTGTTACGCTGTTATATGATTGTTGTGATTGGTACACAACAATCTTGAAAATTTATATGTGTAGAACTTGAATTAATTGAATTGAAATGCATTTACATGTTAGCAATTGTTAGTTATTAATTGAAGCGGATATGGCACCCGTTACCTGTCACTTCTATCGTAGAATATATAAGGTGTACTGTAGCGATTTTTTAATTTTATTCTTTGTGCTTTTTGTGGTGAGTGATTAAGTGATGAGAAAATTGACTTCGACTTTGGAGCAATCGTACGGTAAATTTGAATTTCTGTACTCATAACGGTTTCAATCAATACATTCTCATCAATCATCATGATTTTATATTTGTTCTGTATGTAGTGGTTATTCGAGTGTCTCTTGTGGGACTCCCAGCAATCCTTTTTCGTCACACAAACGTTTCTGAGAAATTTTTGGTCTGAGCAACGTAAGATCAATAGGTCTCTTACAAAGCACAAATCAAGAAGAACAACTACCCAGGTAGCAAAATAACGTTTGTTTAACGTCATGTTTGACGTCACGACACGTCATAAATGACATTGTTATAACGTCAATTTAACGTAACAATGTCATCGTCAAAATAACGTTAATACTAAACGTTAACTAAACGTTGGTCTTTTAACGTAAACTGACGTTTTTAAAACATATTTAACGTTGTAGACGTAACTGTAACGTCAGTTGAAATATCAATCTGACGTTAAAATGACGTTGACTGAAGGTTATGATAACAAAAAAAAAATATTGGTACTAGAACGTTTTTATTGATATGAGAAACACAACTAACCTAGGTATATTTTTAAAACAAAAAATATCGCTTTTTAAAGAAATCAAACATAAATAATAGGTATAAACATTCATCAATAAACATTGTATTATATCATTCAATAACAGCTAACATTTTAAAGAACTCACTCTGTATTACTTACATTACAAAAAATCTATGGATTAAAAATATTACAATATCCACTCTCACTACCGGAGAATAATGAAAATAAATTCTTATTCTTATAACTTCTGCTATAACTAAACTAAAAAAATTACATTAGACATTACAAAATTAAAGAAGTGGGAAAGAAATCCATGAGTTATCACTAAGAGGAAAAAGCATACACTTTGTAATAACATCCTTGAATTTTAACACATAAATTTGGTGAGACAAAGATCCAACTGTAAAAATTTGCAACAATTTAGAATCGTAAGGATAACTGTAGAATGAAGTGTAAGATTCGAAATATTTTCCAATAAAGAATACTTCTTCGGAAACAACTAGAATATTATAAATTTGAAAGACCCTCTCATCTTTCGTAAGGCAATACGCGTTTTCAGCTGAATGAGTTGAAATTTTATAATTCAGGTTTTTATACTGCAGACATTTATATTGTTTGCAGTTATCAACATTGGAATAAACTGGTGGCACAAGACCATTTGAATGTTCTAATTTGCATTCATAATGTAAATCGTACATGTCCTTTAAAGATGCGGAATTTGCTTCTGATAATCGACGATAAAGCTGTTGCAGTGGTTTGGAAGGGGACTTAATCAGATTTTTTATTTCTCCAAGAAAATTTTCAAAAGGAAAGGCCGATATATTGTCTAACGATCCATACAAAATCGCTTCTTCGCCCAAATGACACAGAGCATGAATATTATACACCAGATATTCCAAACCATAAATTTCTTTGCAATGATTCACAAAAGTGTTCATCACGTTTTTAACTGTATCACAACCAATGTTTTCCATATATCTTTCAGACAATAATACTCGGCTAGCAAAATGCAATAATAAGAAGTGCTCATAGATTGCTTTATCAATTCTGCCTTTTAAAACAAAAGGGCCTACATACAAGAGGAATGTACGAAATTCAGTAGCCTTGTACCGTGCAAGCTCTGATAAACTTCTAGGTTTTCTGTTGAACTCTGAAGTAACATGCGGACGAAGACTAACTAAACTCTCAGAAATATTATTCACAGATCTACTAGATAATCGAATTAAAAGTTTTCCACTTGTCCATGAAGTCAATAACTTTTTCATGACACCCAAGCATAAACAATGCATATAGTCCAAAGGAAATTTTGTCACCATACCAATATTCAAATCAGTTAAAGGGGAAATACCTACGTGATGATCTTCATCAAGTTGTGTTAAAAATGTTTGATCTGTCCTCCTAGTCGCTGAAGTGTTATTGAGGATAACTCTGCCACTAATATATCTGCCAACCTCAACACATTTATCGCAACTTGAATAGCCACCATGACACTTAATGCACTTTATATATGCCCGTGCAGGGGCATCACAAATAAAACTATGAATATTAATGCTGTAAGTTTTTCCCTGAAAAACTAAACCATTATTTCTCAAATGAATTAATTCAGAAATAAAATCCTCCAAATAGGATGACAGAGGTAAAGGCTTTGATTTTCCGCAGAATACTCCAATTGCGAACGGTTTTTTCTTGATATCTTTATGAATGATTAAACCAAGTATTGGCCAGAACTGAATAGAACTGCTTTTGAATAGTGGAAGTCCATCGATATTAAATGAAACAGATACGACATCGGCATCAAACCAAAATTAAGAATTGTTTTATATTGTGTTCTAACCCTATGTGAATGTATTCTCCAGATTCAAACTTCTTTACAGAACTTTTTTGTGGAGTACACAATAAAGTTTTTGAACTCAAACATAACTCAGGATGCAAAGGGGAAAGTGAATGCAGTAAATCATTCAAACTTGAATGTGGGGTTTTATTCCTCAAAGCCCACTGTCTAATGATATCCCTTATATCGGTTTTTCTTACATTTTCACCTGCAAGTTTTTCTTCGTTTGGTTCAATTATTTCAAAATCTATATCAGTATTGTTGTCATTAAATATATCAATATTATTTAGTAAACTAACATGAAAATTGGCCTTATTTGAAAATCTAAAATCGGTATTACCTGAAACATCATTTATATAATTATCATTACCTAAATCAACTAACTTATCCGCAGAAAAAATATTAACTGAATCAACAGCACTTACAGTATTACTGATCTTTATAGTCGGATGAAAATTTAAAGTTCCTGATTTGGCAGTAGTGTTTTTTGTGATGTTTTCCAACTCTCGATTGATTCTCCTATAAATCTGTCTTTTACCTACTGCTTCTTTATAGTATTTTGGTTTGTGGTCACTCATATCTTCTTAACACTTCAGTTTCTGTAGTAAAATGTAATTGGAACATGATCCTAAAAAAATAAATTACACAACAATTATCCAAGCAAACAATTTTGCGCCACATACCATATTACTTATTGAGGTTTGGAATATCTTGCTTCCTTAATCTAGTTTTGGCATGCTTTAACCATTCCTTGATAATTCTCTCCACAATAGCTTTGTCAAAATTGTCATCTATAGCAGCAATAGTTTCTAAAAATGATGGTAAGTTAGATTTGAAAATTTCCCAAAAATGTCAATAAATTATAAAATTTAACTAACACATACCTATGACAACTTTGCAAACATATAGTTCACAAAAAGCTCTTTTATGGTTTTCGGCTTCCTTTCCTTTTTCTTTACGGTTTCGGCCACAATAATTATAATTTAATGCCAGCTCGTCAGTCATTATTTGCCTCAGGACTCTGTTTGTTTTGTGTTTTATATTATTTCCTCCTATATTTGAGAGGTACTCAATCTACAAAAAGATTATAAATTGAAACCCCACAGAGCATAAAAATGTTTTAAAGTTTTAAAATAGCTGAACCCTGTTCAAATAAAGTAAAGCTTTGGTGACAGCGAAATTTACCAGGTGTTTTTGTTGACCTTCACTTGCTAAGAATGGTTCCAGCTTTGATTCCAGATCGTCTATGGAAGTAACTGGAAGATTGATGGGAAAATCATCTGGCAGCGATGATTTGATCAATTTTTGTTTTCCGTAGGTAACGTTTTTTTCAAGAGCAGACAAAATTTGCTTGTTCTGCTCTTTGATTAATAGCAAATTCTGTACTATTGTAGTCATTAGTTCTAAAATTGCGAAAAATCTCGAATTAGACAATGCCCTATGCAAATGCAATGAATATGAGTTATGTAGTGTCACAAACCTCCTCAAATTACTGAATTTTATAAACAATGAAATACAATCTGTGATACATACTTGTATTCAGGCTATCTGCATCCTCCAAGGCAGTCGAGTTAGATTCAGGAGACGTTTGAGTAGTTGAGTTATGTTGAGAATCTGGATATATTTCTCTGGACTGAGATTCTGGATATATTTCTCTGCACTGAGATTCTAGAAGAAAAAAAAACACTGACATAATTACCAATAATAATTTCAACAACAGAGTTGAAAGGGGGTCGACAATTTAGTTGATTACTACTCTATTTGTACCTACCCTTTTGTTTAATTTTTTTCACAGCTGGGGGCCTTGCAAATCTAGTGTCTTCTTCCTCCTCATCAGAATCAATGTATTTTAATGGTTTTCTCCTTTTTCTCTTTTTTACTTCGTCATCACAGTCTGACTGCATGTCAGAAGTGTATTCTGCAATCTTAAGTTTTTCTCTAGCTTTTTCAAGATCGTCTGAAAATAAAGAACATCATACTTTCAAGACAAGGTTGAAGAACCAGTAAAATACGAGATATGAAATAGCTTCTAGGATAGATTACTGCTAACAAGCTTGTAAAATTAACGAATATCTTCCTATAAATATTTCAAAAATAAAAGCTGATGCAGTCATAATATCCAATACCATTTATAGCATTAAAATTGATACCAGTCATATTAGAATAAATAATTGGTAGATTCAAGATTTATATTTAAATATATCAAGACATAAGATATGTTACTGAACACCGAATATTATCAAATATGCCACACTTACCAGTTTCATAGAATACTCTGGTGATCGGGTACAGTTTCCAGTCATCATTTATCTCAGGTTCCAGGTTTCTCAAAACCTTGTAAAATTTTGTCTGATCTTTAACTGGAGGCCAAAACACTTCTGTTTTAAGAGGTGTACACCATCTTGAGTTCACTACAGTAATTTTTCCCCCATCCAGAAACTCTACAACAGCATATGACATCTAAAAATTATTAAATTACTATTTTCATTAACCAGGTTATTTCCAATATATATTAGTTCACAATATATTGGTAGATTTATATCTATTATTGCATTCGTTAACGAAGTCAAAAAAAGTGGAATTAAAATGCGGTTTAAGATTTTTTTTCGGTTTTTTATGTTCAAAACGATATTTCCAGAAATGTAATAAGGTTCAAACAAAAGTAATCCCTTAAAATCATACATTTATATTGTCTTAATCGATTGGTACAATAAACATTCAATTCTTATGATTCAATCTTGAGTTATCATTGAAATCAGTTTGCATTGTAAAGCATGCAGCGTTATATTCACAGATCACGTTATATTGTATCGCACAACTATGGAGACCTAGACGCACAACCGTGAACCGTAATGAACCCGCCATGAATCGTACGATCACCCAATAATAATAATTGTATCAAAGCTATACCCCTATAGAATTGGTAACACTTACCTTGAAAGTCCGAGTCCGCGTCCGCAAGCCTACTAATAATACAAAAGGGCAAAGCGTCGTCAATAATGAGAACAAACACAAACGAAACGAACACAAAGATCATGAGTATCAAGATGGCCGCTTGGACCGTTGGACGCGACACGCGATATGGAGTGGAGAGACGCGACTTGCGCAGTGCGCTTCGTGTACGTACGTGTCACGTGGCCTGCCCCGAGACTCGAAAGCGCAAATGTCGCTGGGCACCTCTGCTAGCGCGGGAACTTTGAGATATACTTGAAAAATTTTCATAATGGAAAGGCTCGATCTAGACAGCCAATAATTGAGGTACGAGTATTGACTATATAAGAAATACTTGGAAATTGAAAATTAATTTTGAGATATTACAGGAGGGACACAAAATATATATTATATACTAATAATTATATAGTATTTATATAATAAAATGTAAACCCCCCTGCGATTTTCAAACATTATTATTATGTAAATAAAAAATGGATTCCACGCATTAAAAATGTAAAACAAAGTTTTCTGTAGGTATATTTTATATATTTTAAGAGCATTGATTTTTTATTTCGATACTGGAATTAAACGTTCAAAAACAACATTAGATGACGTTAACAAAACGTTGGGCCAGTTAACGTCAATAAAACGTTGCATCAGTTAACGTCTCGGTACGTCCGTTAAAGGTCGAGAACGTCAGTACACGTTCCGGACCTGATAGCAACGTTAGACAGACGTGTTACAACGTTCAGTTGCTACCTGGGTAGCTTTCTAATATTTATCCAGGTAAAATAAAATTGTCTATGAGGAGGCATCACTGCATCATGAGCATGATCGGTAGGCTACGGCATGGCCCACCTAATTATATTTAGCCATCCAAGCCAAGCAATGTTTGGCAAAGGGATTTTAAATTTCAATTGGTCAGAATTTTCTTTATTTAACCAATAACGATTGACTTTTTGAGATAAGTCGAACAAGTCAAGGTAATAAGGTTTCATATCAATCGAGATTTCTTCCATAATTGTGACCTACATGAGTTGTTATGAAGTGAAGCTGAATATTTCAAACAATGAAGTTGCTAAATTTGTTGTTCTTTGGTAGAAATACATCTTCGACTCGTTGATATTTGTTAAAAGGAAGCGTCAGAAGTATGATTTTATTACGTTTTTGCGAAATGTTTAAATACTAACGAAATATTTTAGTCGTGGAACGACATGAAGCTGCAGTGGAACTCATCTGATTATGGTGGAATCACTCAATTACATTTAGCGGAACACGAAATTTGGCAACCAGATATCTACGTATATAACAGGTATATAACACTTACATAATCACGAAAAACTGCAAATATAACAATTTCTATGCTTATTATTATTTCTAGCGCGACTAGTGTCCCAATCAATTATTACAGTCACACTCATTTCATCGCTATGCCCAATGGTCATATCATATGGGTACCAGCGGCACAATTTAATATACCGTGCAACTTGGACTTGAGATATTGGCCGTTTGATAGTCAAAAATGTGAAATCATGTTCGGCTCGTGGACGTATCACGGAGATATGATCGATATACAACTGGCTAATTATACAAAAGTGATTGAGGTAGGTGAAAATTGTTAAGTATATTTTTCAATTATTTATTGATTTAAAATGGTTTATATTCTAATCGGATTGTAGAAGAAATCTTTTTAATATCTATGTAAAAATGGATTTGCTAAGTTGTTTCATTAAATTTTGTCGTTTGAAATTCGGCAATTCGCGAAGAAATAAAATTTGAAAGAAATATTTAAAAATTATCAGATAGTGATTTAGTGGTAGATATGGAGTTAAACACAGTTAGAGTTTTGGGGCTATCTCGTCAGTGTAGAATTAACGAAAATGACTGATCGGTGCTTCAAATTAGTGTCTTCCTAAATTTAACCTTTAATTCTAGAAGTAAGATGTTCGCTCTAATTCTCAGCACAATTACGTTATATGTTGCATTCATATATTTTCAATTTGATATTCCAGATGGATGTATTAATATTCAATACGGAATGGACGATATCCAATAGTTCAGCAGTTAGAAGAGCAACCTTATACGAATGTTGTTCGTCGCCGTATATTAGCATAGATGTTTCTCTGTGGTTGAAAAGAATATCGCCTTCGTATAAGGCACTAGTCATTACACCTGCCTTTGGTAGGTATTTATTAAATCAACTATATCAATATTTAATGCATATTTAAAATGCTGTTTTTGTTGACTTTTTTTTTAAATGACTTTTTTTTTAAATAGTTCGCTATTTATTTTGAGCTAACCAGTCGTAACTCAATTAGAAGGTACTGACTAGTTAATAGCTGATCAAGTTTTAAAAGTGTAAAAGTTGAAAATTACATTTACTTTTCACTATAGAAACATAATTGGTTTGACGTTAGCAATCAAAAATTCAGCAACCAATTTTTCAATTTGACATTTCTAGCAGCCTGTTATATCGAAAATTTGCATTTGTACTATGACACAAATGATTTTTTTAATCACTCCATGAAGTATTTTTGTAATGTCATTACAAAATTGTAATTTTTATTGAGACGACAGTGATAAAATGGCTGCTGAAAATCAACTGGCTGCTAAAAATGTCACGTTCAAACGTTAACTGTTGAATATCGCTGCTCAGAAAATTTAAATGTTTACCATTCTAGACCCAAAATGTAGAGTTTTGTAGGAACGGCAAATAAGGCTAACCCAATAAGAACATATTGTAAAAATGAAACATTATTTCTGAGATCCTAATCCTTGTTTACACAACAATTTTACACTCGGATAATAAATAATAGAATTAAATATACAGCAACAAAAGAATAGCAATTTAAACACTGCAAATGGGCCTCATTTCCACGTGGTAAGGAAATAAGGCCCATACATAAATTGGCCAAAAATTGTAATGAAATTGAAAAATGATAACTACTTAGAAGATTAACAAGACTAACAAAAGATGTTTTTCAGGTATCCAAGATAATGTAGTTACATTCTGATCCTACTCAGTAGTCCCATTTTGGGCAGTTGAACTCATCACCATCTGAATGGGTTAATATCGCATTATTCATGTACCTACCCATTTCTTGCATATTCGCATGTCGATCATTCTAGACAAACCACAAAGGGCACAATATGATTCTCGATTTTCATGATCAGTTATTTTTATACGAGTGCCTTTGCTCTTGAGGGAAACCTTGATCAAACGTTTTGCCTTTTCTTTCCGAAGCTATGTTAGCTTCAGAAACAACGTTAAGGAAACATTTGCGTTTGAATTATCTTTGAAACAGTCCTTCTAAATGCAGTCGACTTAGTTTTTTCGTAGAAATTTTGGATTCTTGCTGACTTTGTAGGGTGTTTCCAGTAATTCATATAATTATATCGTTAATCCCTTAATCATTCTGTTTTTGTGGGGTCAGACGTTGTCTAAGGTTTTCTACTAATCTTTCTAGTTACTGTTGGTAATTGCCATATCATTAGCTTCAATATATGCTTGGCAAAATGAAGAAGGGATGCAAGGTGCAAGAATCTTCGACGTAGCAAATGCATTGAATTGAAATACATTTATTGAATCTTGATCTCGTGATTGCTGTTTCAGGTTATCCCTCCTAACATCTGAGAACCTGTTGATTCTATTGTGATTCAATTAATCGATTTATCTAGTTGCTATAATTCAAGCGTAGTGTTGTTGTACAAGCGCAGAAACCATATTTAAATGTTGAACAGTAAGTAAGCTCTGTAATTCGATACTCCAAATTTCAATAATACCTAATGTATAATCAGACCAAAGGTTTAAACTTGACAAGATGCAGAAACTCGATAAACAAACCATCTTCATATTTGTATCACGTTGTCCAAAAAGTGGTTTCAGGCGGAAAACTCTGTAAATGGCCCTGAAGGGATGACCGTTCTAATCGGGGAAAGGACTTTACCACGGAAACATTTCAGCTTGCTCAGGAGCTACATAGTTCTTTTTCGGCTGAGACTTAAAACTGATGATTTTGCTTTATACAAAACTGAGACCACGCTCTCCCTGCGTTCTCTTTTTGAGTAGGTACTGAATTTATGAGAAGTAGTATTAGTTTTTCAAACACTGAACAATTGGAGCAATTAAACCTAATTCTTGATTGGTTAACACGGGGTTCCGAGAGCTAGAACCCGTTTTTAGATGCCAAGCAATTTTGAATCTCACAGAGAAGACTCCCTCATGTGTCACAGCATACAGAAAATTTCCATTGCTCAGTAGTCCAATGTAATCCACAAATTTTTGCAACGTTTGGTTGAAAAGAGCACAATTTGAAAGGCCCTATTTCTACCAGTATACTGGTAGAAATATATACTGGTTATCCAGTAATCTTGAATAACCCATTGGTATATTAACTACGACCATTTTTATAAAGCTGTTGATCGAATATGAATATCAAATGAGCCGTATGATTTTCTTGAAAGCTTAATTCTAAGGTACAACATTTTATGTTAACTTCACTACTTAACAATCAAAAGGAACTTTGAACCTCATTTCCATGTGGGCCTTGTTTGACATCCCTACCAAGTATGTGTATAACAGACATAACAGTGTAAAAATTACTTTATTGTTTTTGAACACTAACTAAACTTCTATGTTGAAATTGCAGTGATCATGATCCTCACACTACTAAATTTTTGGTTACCACCTCAAGCCGGAGAAAAGGTGATAATTAACGCAACAACTGCAGTGATTATTACCGTATTCATGTTATATTTCACAACGAAATTGCCAGCTATGGGCAATCACACACCTCTGATTGGTAAGACCTTGTTTAAACACTATTCTTATTACGATTTTTCATACAGGGTTAAACATAATCAAGTGCATTTATTTAATATATCATTGTAGAGACATATTGTATGTTCTAATACATTTATGACATTACAACTTTACACTTAACTGACCACTTTCAAATTATCATGAAAATATATAGTAAAATAACTTATCAGAACCTTCACATTGTTTTTGTCAAAATATGTTTTGCAGTTGATTATGTTATGTGCCCTATAGTAGTTAGTAAAATGATGTTAAATGTTTTAGTGTTATTTTACTCCAATTGCTTGTACTTGGTGTCCTTTTCCATGATTGGATCTGTCATCGTAATCACTTTGTCGAGGAACAAGCATGTCACTTCCATACCTTGGGTTATAAAGCAACCGTTGACGGGGAAATTCGGACAAATATTGGGTTTGGATGTCTATATTAGACAAGTAAGGTTCATTTATTAGTATTATTTGTAAAAGTGTTGCATCAGTAATTTAAATACTGACCGTTCAACATAGATGAAAAGATTTTACTGTATTCTTTAAAACACACAAAACTATCAGACGATAACTGCTGCATTTTGTTATAGTCTTCAATGGTTTCGCATCAAGGTCAAGAAATGAGGGACCACCACATATACGATGACAACATTGACGACAACCACATGATTCGGGCATGTTTAAGAACTGGAAAACCCTCAGTAAATCATGATTGGGTGCTGCTAGCAGCAGCTATCGATAGAGTTATGTTTATTTTGTATTTTTTCATATTCGTCATTTTTGCGATTGTGTATGCCGTTTGAAAGTATGAACCTAAACCGACATCCAGTTAATAAATCAAAAATATTTGAAATTTATTCGTTTTAATAAATTATTGACAAGTGTGGATGAATAAAATATAAATTTAGGTTTTAGTTATCTCAACCTTTTATTTTCTTACTACTAAAATAAATCAAAACACTACAGCTGCAGGATCATGATCGCCCGGTGTTATCCGTGTATTTAAATTTACAAAATTTTAGGCTGTATAGAAACTTTCATAAAGCTCTACACAGTCACAGTTCCTTTTAGTTATACAATTTCCATAAGGTTCAGTTTTGTTAACTGTACTAGTTTTCACAATGTTCCAAAATTCCACGCATTTTTTCCTGAAACGAACAGTCATCAACTTATTTGTTGTTGATAAGATATTAGTAATCGACTGCAATTAGTTAACTTCCCTTATGTGAGACACCTATCGAACAGCATTTGAAATGTTCTAGGTGCCACAAAATTCTATTCATTTCCTCTATAGATACTTGTTTCCAAAAGTTTCCAGAAAGTTCTGCCGCATATCCTTATACCTATTTTGAGCTTCCATAATAGCCTAGGGTATTCTAAAAAATTCTTGGTTTGAAAAATTTTATTCTTTGTAGGCCTTCCAGGAAGAGGCTATTTACAAATTGCATGACACTACTTACACATATTTTTACTCTCCCCTGCCTTCTCTATGACAGAGTTACACTTTTTACTACACCCACCCCTAAAATTGCATGACAATTCCAAAGAATACTATATTCTTATACAAACAATATTTCAGTTAATTTTTAAACATTGAATTAATATTAAAGTGTTAAACGTCACATGACGGATGGTACGAATCAATGCATTGCCTATGTGACAATTAGGGACGATTTTAGAAACCACCCGTCATCTAGACGCGTCAAGCAATTTATAAATGGCACTTAAATCCAAGACACTAGATTCTATTAGTTTCCAGAATGTTTTATAACAATCTACAGAATTCAATGTTCTTTTTGTCATTATTGGGCTGAAATGTCAGTGGAACCATAATCAATTAGTCTTAGCAAATTAACTTGGTAAGTGGAAAAATGAACACCCTTAAGTAATAACCTCTATGGTACTCTAGGTACTCTTCAACGAAAATATTAAGTATCTAAGTCCGAAACGCATACTACCATGGAAGAAAACATCAATTTGTTACTTTTCCTGTACCAATTCTAGAGATGCTAGGGGTGTCTTACTCCTACAGTACTACTTCTTTCTAGACTGAAATCCATGCGTGAGCCACGTTTGGTACAAATTGTTCCAGGGCTCTAGAGTTCCAGCTAGTCTAGAGCTATGCCTCCAAGAGCAAATTGATAAACGCATCTAGAGAAAACAAGTTTATTTGTAATACTTTAGAAAACTCAAAGAAAAAAAGGAAACGGCAATGTTTAACGTTAACATGAAAATAGAAAATACCGAGAAAATTTTCACATTATGAATTAAACACTACACAATTTTAACTACTAACTATACAGTAACTTTTTAAACATAATAACCACGCTTTTTCCACCTTGATTACATAACTATGCTAACAGGGGAACAATATCCACTTTGTATTATATAAAACCGTGTAAGCGAATGAAATCGATCCTGTGGCGAATGCAATATTACCTGATGAATTTCATAAAAAACAAATCTGTGCTATGCTCAAATAGAAGTATTAATAATATCAAAAAGGAATGTAGAATCCAAAAATACATAGACGATAACTATCCTTATTTCAAATAGGCAATTTAAAACAACTGTACAAACTGTTGCCTGTATCTAACGATTGAATCTCTAATTTTCAACATCTTTCACCAAACCGAAACTTTCAAACATCCTTGTTTTTTAGGTATTAAAATACCTATTGTTTGATTAATTGATTTGTTTTGCAAAACTCCTAACGGAAGTCATTTCATCAGGCGCTAGGCACTTAATTTTTATCAATCTACTATTGTTCCAACATGGTATTGATTAATGTTAAGTTATTAATAATGAAAGTTACATGAAGTCTCTTAAATGCTAACTTGATCATAATTCATCGTATCCTGGTAAAATTAAAGTTGAAAAAGTGTGGCTAATGATACATTCATAACATTTTCAAAAATAAAAATAAAAAAAACAAGGTTTATCTGACTTCAAAAACTTTTGTAAAGTTGCCTCTGATTGGTCAAATGCCCCATTTACTTTTTCTTCACAACAGTCAGTTCCAACAAAAACTTAAAATAATAATCCATATGTAGGTATGCATACTTGTACCTAAGTCTTCAAATCTTTGTAATATTAAAAATGTACATACTTACATAACTAAACTTACAAATTTACAAATAAGGGAATGTACCTTTTCGATTACCTTTTGGAAAAGTTTTGCTCATCGAAAATTCAAGCAAGGCAATTTTTGCTTGAGGACAGAGCAATCAAGTCACACGGATAAATCTGGTGTTTGGTGCATATCTATGCAACTACAACACTAATCTGTTTCATCGGAGAGAGTTTTTCCACACCTAAAACCAGATATTTAGGTACATTACAACATGATTAATCAAAAGTGGAGAGGTTTATTATAAACCTGCACTTCGACTGAATAAAGATTAAGATTTCTTTCAGTGTACATATTAAAAGTTTAACAACAAATGCACACAAAAAAAAATAAAAACTTTTCTTTGTAAAAGACTGAAATAAACTTTTTGAATTCCACTTATTTGAAAAGGCGTTCAACTGAAAAATGGGCATCAAGTTCATCGTGTAATTTTGGTAGAGGGGGTAAATACAATTTTTGGTAGTAACATCACGCAAATACATAACTTGTATGACATTTAGTGTGAAATTAGTATTTGGTTGCCACGTTTTTAAAGTGTTATATAACATTTTGAAAGACTGGTGGAATTTTCCATTTCATTTTTATGACTAAGTCTATGCCCACAGTCACCTGCGAATTCTGTGGGCTCTGTGGCTCTCTATCAGTGTCTTTCGATAACAAATTGGGAAATAATTTGGGAAACTCAAATAATTCTTTATGTCATAGAAGTGCGCAAAAGCAATAAAGAGCCAAGGGAACATGGGATAGCGACGTAAATGTCAAAAGCAGGGGGAGAAAAACTAGAAAATAATATCTACAAAGTAATACTTAAGCAGTCTGGATAAACGAAATAATGCCTAATAAATGGAGTCTCTAATTTGCCCTACAGGTTCACGAGAACGGGCAGTAAACAGTGTGTGGAAACTACATAGGATTTGCGCTAACGGACAGTATATAAGGTACCCTCACCCCAACAAAGTATAGAATTATAGTATGGTAGAGAATAACATTGGTCAAAACCAATATGGGTTTTCAAAAGGGTCAGACATTCATTCATTGTAAAGCAGATAATGGACGATAAGTACAGATCAAAATTAGCCGGTATGTGTGACATTCATAGAATTCAAACAATGATACAGTGAAAAGGGAATAATACATACAGCAAACAAAGAACTGGCAGTGAAAGGGAAGATATATGGTTAACGAAAATGACCATGACTATGACAACAATTTATAAAGAGCTTTTATATGATATACTACTGGATTATAGCATGTACTACTTGTACAGAAGTCGATTATTTCTAGTGCTTCCATTGTTAAAACGCAAATTGTTAGAAACTTCAATGAATTAGACATTAAATGAAACTTTTGACAGAACTACGTCTAAAACAACCCAGAATAATTTTGACAAAACTTACAACAACTCGATGCTTTTCCATTTCAACACCTTATTTTAATACATATCTGTAAGAGAAACATTCTTAACTGAAGGGTGATCCCCTGGGATCAAAACTTCCCGGGGAATACGGCCAGTAAGCGGGAGGTGGAAACAGCCCTGTCTGAGAGTGCTGCGTAGTCGTCGGCAGGATGCTGGGCAGCCTGGGATTGCCCGGATGCGTCGTCGGGTACAGAGCAGCACCTAGTTCACTCTGATGGGGTTGGTACTTGTGGTAAGTGGGGACCACATCTCCCTGGCCTTGGGCCTGGCTCTGGCAGGCCACCATTAAGCCGTGGAAGTCGAACTTGTACGCGTAGCGTTTTCCGTGTACCTTCGACATTATGTTCTTGTCGTAGTAATATCTGGAATATTCGAAATTGTATGTATTACTTGGTGGTACATACAAAAATTTATGTATACTTGATATGTCGTCAATTAAAGTCAAAGCATCTTGTAAGTCAATCAAAGAGTTAACAATGTTCAGAGTAGTAGCAAGATGTTACTATACAAATTGGGGTAGGTATTTCGGGGCTTTCAGATATCAATTAATGGTATTTGATTTTAATTTTGATCATTTACTTACAAGATGCCTTAACAAAGATTGCTTGGAAAATTTTTTTGGGACGGTCAGGAAAGTTAATGGTAGATAAACCAATCTAACAGCTATTCAGTTTCATCCTATTACTTTTAGAAAGTTATTATGTATTAAATTAATTAATTTAGGAACAGAAAATTGCGCGGTCTTATTTAAGATTAGACTTACGTATAATAAACACGTTAAAGTTCTGGTTTCAATAAAAAATACAGAACACGCAGAGGATTGTTGTGATAGAGCGGAGATTGCACTGGTCAAAAACAGCCGGACTGAAGACCTAATATGGGTCCAAGGGCTCGAAAAGCGTCAGCGTTTGCGTGGAATTTCGATATTGGTACCATATATTAGTTTCTGAGTTTGCAAAATGTTTTATGTATGTAATTTTTTCAAATGTCTTGTTCATAAATCTTGTAAATCTGTTTCAAGAGTGGCTGAGAACAAGGATAGTAAATAAACAAGGATTACACCATTACACCCATAAGTTCTGTAGTATATATGCTGATAATCTCCTCTTGTGACGTCATAGATGTTGTGTATGAAAAAACTGTGCTCATTTAGTGATTTGGGAACAAAAAACAGACACGATGCACTCTGGGAGTGCCGACAGTCAAAAGCTAGCTAGCTTTGTTTTGCGTAACTTTATAGAAGGTTAAAAATTATTGTGAGGTTATGAATAATTTATGTATATGAATGACTCGCCAACGTTTTACTTGAAGTATATCTTAGTATTATTATTTCAGTCTATAAATTCAATTTATAATGTTACATAGTTGTAATACAGTTTAATAATTTACAATATAACAGGAAATACAAAAAAAAAAAACGATAACGCATTTCGTTCTCAAAACAATCGCCATTGCATTTTTATTCCAGAACATAATGCCAACTTAAATACAGTGCTAAACATAAAGCCAAGATAAAACTATGGCCAGTGCTGACCTCTGTGACAAGGACGTCGCAATATATATAGGTATATTGGCTGAATTTTTCCTAACTGAACCCAAAATATTTAAAAAAGACATATCAATCGAAAGCATTTCAAAAACGTGTTTCACAGGCACTAGTCTTATAGTGCGGAGACGATCCGTTCAAAAGTTATGACACTTTCAAAATGTGATTTTCCATAAGAGGTTATGTTGTCAAAAATTAAAACCAGAAAAAAAAATCACCTTTCGTTCATAAAATACTGTTGAACATGACGGTCCACTTCTTTTTTTTTAATTCTTTCTGGTTTCTTTGCAAAAAAAACGGGTCACTTTCGTCCTTAGTAACGAGCGGACGTCAAATTCATTCCATATCACACGTTTGTGGTCTTCTTTATATATACCTCACTAGTGTTCACGCTCAAATTATTTGCAAAATATGTTAAATGCAAATTTCTTTCGATATGACCACAATTGTTTACCATTATAGCACACAACACCCGATATATAGCATATACACTTGTCATTCATCATGGAACGTCAAGGTTTTTATTCTGACTACGCGACCGTCCATACGACCTTTTCGCCGGGGAGCGATTCACCCGAACTGGGGCTCATGATATTTCACATTCTATAGCAAATTCTGATGATACCTATTAGGCTCAGTGAGTACATGTTTGATCCTTGCCCTCTTGCGTTAACAACGTACATTTTAACATCTCTATACCACGTTTGGAAATAATAGGAGTAATGACATTTGACGATGGATCCCTTTTTTGAAGAAACTGTAGAGCGTTTTGTGTGGAACAAGCGCATAAATTCATGTGCCGCACATACAGATCGTGAACTTATCACACAAGCCATCCGGCGTGGTCAAATGCCAACCTTTCGATTTCTTGAATCATAAAGTGGTTCGAAACATTTAAAAATTATCTTTTGAAATGAATTTTCCAGTCGGTTAACTGAGCTTTACACTTTAATAAAACTAAAGGAAAACTATAATGGTTCAACGTGTGGGTTTAAGCGAGCCACGAAAAGAGTATTGTTGGTGATGGCGGCAACCAGAAATACAACATGGAAGTATATTGCTGAAGATTGCTTACAACGGCAACAACGCACCAATCCTTTGGCCAAGGTTCGTTCCATGAACGTAGATGCTGTATTTCCCAGAATCAAACATATTTTTTATAGTAAACACGAGTGACTTATTTCCAAAGACTTATTGGCGTGGATACCTTGACAAAACATGAATATGTATTATTTTTATGGATTTGTATTTGTATCTTCTTATTTATAAAAATGTTTTAGTAATTTTTTAAAAAATTCCTTTAGTCACGACTCTAGTTTTACGCACGCTTATGGAATCCATATAAGTACCCACGAAACATCAAAATCGGACTGTCTGTCACTCCTATTATTTCCAAACGTGGTATAGATTCCTTCTATTCCAAGTACCATCCGTCATGTCGGCCGTTTAGCCAGTGCCAAAACTGCTCTCGGTGTGGCTGTCAACAGTATTTGAATATGGCGAAGGCGCGAAAACGTCTCTAATCGTTTTTTTACATATTTCGCGGTATTATTTCGACGCGAAGTTAATGTCATCGTTTGATTCAAGCATCGAACTACATTTAGGCCTTGAAGCGGGTAAAAATTAGTCACGAAAATACTGAGAAATTCCTCTTTGAATGGGCAATTTCGATGTTTTTTCCAAGATTTTATTTTTTTTCTAAAAGCCCCTTTTTCAGTCTACAATTTCTCTTTTTCTTTAACTCGGGTTCAGTATGGAAAAATTTTACCGGTATACTTATTATGTATACGTCGGTCATCTGACGGCCGGAAATTATGCGTATTCACCTATTCACCCGTGTGTTTTAGCAGTAGAATAACCTCGCATAAAGAAAGCTAGCTTTCTAAAATAGGTCTTATTCAAAAGAGGCTTTTAATTTATTTAAAAACTAATACATACGGCTCTGGCCGTCCTTTCACATTGCTTGGCACTTTGGGGAAACTCGGCCCAGATTAATTAGAATTGAGAGTATTTTCTTACCCTTCAAGGTCGCCAAAATGTGCAGAGAAAGATGAAAGGGACGGCCGAGAGACAGGGAGCGTCACTATTGCATCGGTGCACCCGAATTGCGGTTCGGATAGCCCTGCCCGATAATACCCTATCCGAATTGTGGTCAAGAAATATTTTCTACCTGTTGCTGTAACCCGAATTGTTGTCCGAATCCAAATCCCACAGTTATAAACTCGGTCCTCGGTCATGTTTGTTTTACTAAACCTCAATTGTTTATCCTTGCCCCAACAAACGATAGCGAATAGTGGTGGACACGAGACGAAAACAGTACTGGTTCGAGACGAGACGAGACATTATTTCGTCTCGTCTCGAAAAGTCTCGAAGTCTCAATTTTTTTTTAGAAATTGCAATTTAAGAATTTTCCTTCTTTTGTAAAATGAAAGGCCACCAAACTCCATAGCAATGAGGACGAAAGCGCAGGTAAAAGGATACCTAATAAAGGGTCAGGATTAAATCGTGCCATTGTCCAGTAAGGGAGTAAAATTTATAATTATTAGCCAGTCGTTTTCTTAGAATTTTGGAAGGGCTTATTATACAACAGACAGACGGACAGTGGCGTGAAACGTTTTCTGAGGTAATGGACATATTTAAGAATAATGTTCATTTATTCGTTCATTCATTCATTTATTCATTAGTAGCGTAGTCTCCCAAATTTAACAACTTTTCTGATGGATGAACATCTTGGTAAGGTATAAATGAAATCTCCAGTTTACAAAAGTTCCCAGTGCGATGTTGTTGGTATTGTTGAGACATATCCGGGATTGAATAAAATTAAACTAGGTATAGCTGATATGACTATTACCGTCCCAAATAGTTCTAAACATAGATTCGGCTTTATAATAAGGACCTAAGTAGTGCCCTCTAATTTTATGTCGAAAACGTATGTTTTGATTAATCACAGTATTTTTTCTTTTCTGAGAGCGATAATATGAGGTAAATAGGTAGGTATACCATTAGCATTACCACCACATTTTTCTAAAATTATGGTAGGTAATTTTTCTTTTAAAATTTGATAATTCTATCAAATAATACCAATTTCACATATAATATACAGATGATATTAATTTCTTATTTGTCCTTATAAAGATATATACTTAGTTTATTTTATATGTGTTTTAATGATGGCCACTTCCTGATGAACTCCCATTCTCAAATATCACTGGGACTAGATTAAGTTTATTTAATAACTTTGTTTTCTAGTTCGTATCCTAACAAGTCTATTTATTAATGATATTTATTTTCGATTTTGTACCTGTTCTCTATAATATAATTTCTTTAATTCAATATTTTCTACAAATGAAACATTCTTTATGGAAACATAACATCAATAAAATACTACTGTACATTTAACTTTATCAAACCTGTATAGGTACTTCAAGAAAATCAGTACTAAATATTATCAAAAAAGTATACATTTATAAAAGTACCATCTATATACGTCTATTTATTTCGAAACTTTTGGAGACACGAGACGAGACGAGACGAGACGAGACGAGACGAGACAAGACGAGACGAGACGAGACGAGACGAGACATAATTTTTGGGAATTTTTCGAAACGAGACGAGACCATCTCGTTTCTCGTCTCGTCTCGTCTCGTGTCCACCACAGCGAATAGAACGAAAATAGTGTAGCCCACTTCGGGAGGTAATATGTACTACCAGTTCCGGAAGTTCGATACCTTATTATTTATAAAATCATACAGGTACGAATTTACCTATCTTGGGAGGTACACCGGAATTATTTAAAATTATCGTTAAATTATCATTCAGTAGGTAGAGGTATCGCCTAACTTGCTGGACCGCAATTCGGGTTAGGGGTTATATTATCCCTTTTTCAGAACTGATGTATACTCTAACCAGTAGCAATTGGGACACTCAATAAAATCTGAATTTACCGAGGACATTCGAAAAGAGCCCGGTGTCTCTATACAAAACCGTGGGACTTATCTTTTTGCTTATTCAGAAACGCCCTGGTATTTTTAAAATGCAGGTGTTCAGTTGCCAAAGTGAAATCATATATGTGAATGTATGGATATGTACAGATAAAGAACTAGAGGGTCCATTGGACCGCAAAATTTTTTTTACGACAGCGGCACTTCGTTTGCATCTTCTTCTTCTTCTAAGGTGCAGGTGTACAGGCGATCAGTGAAATCGTGTACGAGGAAGTACGCGAGACTCTACAGATACTGGATGGTCCACTGGACCATAACACAGCGGCCACGTGTGCTTTCCTTGTGATGTCTTCTTCGGCACCTATACTCGAGAAAGCAGTGGTGTGTGAATGTGTGTGCCATTTGTTTGTGCGATTTGGAAGTGAATTCATTGTTAGGCCCTCCGCACATTAAGCTTCTAAAAAGAAACTAAACTAATTAGAAACTCAAATTCCCAACTAGTTACCAACTATGAGTCACACACGATGCTACTAAAATCTATAAAATCGAGTCATTCCTTGTTTATCGCGACTGTGGTTATATTATGTACCTAATTGATACATTTGAATAAAACCAATTGCAAGCAGTGCTAAAAATGTCGAGTGGCTCAAGTAATGAGGATGTTATTCTTTATTATTACAACAGAAGAAGGAGAAACCGGCAGAAGAGAAGGAGATATTGGGTTCACCCATACATTTGAAAGAAATATTAATTGCAGAGCATTTGTTGCTGCTAGAGAACTTCAACAAACTTCAGTCATTTTCGACCCTCTGCGTGGTTCTTTTGAGAAACTGGAAGTTTCAGTCGACTAGAAACTGTGCATGTCGAGTTCCGACTGACCAGTTAGTAACTAGTAGCGTTGTGTGCGGGTGCCTATTTGAATACACGGGCGGCGACTCAATATAAACTGATTGGTTATTTCAGTTTGTAATTCGTTTCTTTTTAGTAGCTTAATGTGCGGAGGGCCTTAGGAGTTATAATCCGTAATGATACGCCCATGAGGCGGCATCGCTCTTCATTACTTAAAAAGCCATTAAGTGTTTTTTTTTGTGTTCCAATTGTGGCTGTACATAGTTTACCTGTAGGTCCTCGGACCGCAATTCGAGTGCGCCCTATTGCATAATCCTTAGACTGTGTTCTGAGTTTATTGGTTTATGACTGTTATTTTTATCTTACACCAACGTCACTCTCAGCTACGTTCTTTTACCTGTATACTAGCTAATTTCTGCCAATTGCCTGAAAATTGGGAAGAGAACGTCGAGCGGAAAACTCACCTGAGCGCCCGGCTTAGCTTGTCGTAATTCATGTTCGGTTTGGACTTTCGTTCGCCCCACCTGCGCGCCACCTCGTCTGGGTCGGTAAGCTTAAATTCGCCGTCCGCCCCTTCCCAAGCGATGCAGCCCGTGTTCGACGAATCGTTGAGCAGCTCGAGCAAGAATTGCCACAGTTGGATCTGGCCGCTGCCGTGCGTGACCAATCGCGACGTCGCCGCCGTCAGCAGCTGGTAAGGATCTGTGGAAGTCGATCCAACGTTACATCTTCATGCGATGAGGCAATTTGAAATATGTATCAACACAGGGAAGGCGATTTAGGTGCAACGTTATTTTCTGTAAAATTAACTGCGCAACGAGAGATTTGTGCGAAATGGCGTATTACTTATTCCAATAATGTAGACTTATTAGTTATTATTTAGTAGTATCTACAAGGAACCGAAAAATCATTGTGACCTAATTATTTCAACGGTTACTTAAAATCGGTATCTTATTTACAACTCGCTTTTATCACAATAAATTTTATATAAATCAGAAAAATGGCAGTATGAAACTTACACGTTATACCGTACCCATAGGTATTATTAGGTATATACTGATATATACAATGTGTTTCAAAATGATTGTCATCTAGTCGGCTGTGGAATTCCCATGTAAAATAAAAAAACCCGCCTTGCGAAAATAGGAGTTTCTACTATAGTCTGTCAAAATAACCCATGGAGTAATAAAACGATTATTTCGCCGGGGACCAGAGGCGTTCTTAAAGAAATGAACGAAAATAATAAATGACTTATAATGGTACACACACACACACACACACGCACACGCACACAATTTTTCCAGTTACCGACTATGGCGTATTTATTCCTATTGCCCGAGCGTACGCTCGAGAGTGGTTATTCCCGATATCTTTACAATGGCCCGACACACGTGTTTCGGGTGAGTCACTCAAAATACGAAACGATTCCGTAAGGCAGCGTGTAAGACATTATAAAACTCCCAAAATTTAGAGGATGCCACCTTGTATCGGTTTTGCATTTATAATGAGATTTTATTACTCCACATGTTATTGTGACAGACTATAACTATACATAACCTCAAAATAACCTACTTAATCTGTTTTAACTTCTGGTTTTTCTCTGTCAAAAAAGAAAACGAATTCTGAGTATTTGTCTATTTGTAGTATTTGTTTATGGCCCTGAAAAGGGCGGTTAATTACCAGCAGTACTGATTGCCAGTTTCACAATAAATGTTCGAAGTGTCACTTGTTGTCAGAATTAGATAGGTACAAATCAATAGAGCGCGGCACATCAAAAATTACATGCATAGAAATTCCAACGCCAACTAGATGACAATAATTTTGAAACACATTGTATTTAAGAATACATATTATACCTGTACATTGACACGCTTATAATATACACATATTATGTATCTAGGTTACCTACCTAGGTATATTGTATGTATCGGGTGTTTTTTTTTTAATTTCACCTCATAGTAGGCTCAATATTGAAGTGGGCTGACATAACCTCACCTTTTTAATAAAAATTGAAACTGCTCCAATCAGTTACTAGTGTCTTGAGAAAGACAGCTTGGCTCTATTAATTAGGCGTAGATGAGTGAGACGAAAGAATATAAAAATCTAAATGCGAGAACCTCTGTGAAAACAAACTTGACAACTCTTGGAACAATAGTCTTCGAAGTGCTTGGAACGATTTGACTTTTGATAATGACATTCTTTAGTAAGGCGCATTCACAAACACTATCCACAGCCTGCTATGAGGTGAAATTTATAAAAAAAAAACACCCTATAGTTATGACACGCGTTTCGATACACGATGACTAGCAGCGTAACAGATGTCATGCTGACGCCATGTTGAAGATTTTGTTGAAAACGTTTATTTTTCTCAAGCACGCGTATAAAAGTTTTCACCTTAAAAATGCTAATGGAGACTGCAAAAACGCCATTTGTAAATTTGGCCAGAAATGCAAGATGAAAGGATCTAAAATCAGAAATAAACTGGATTTCTTTTGTAGGAATTATTCAATTTGATTATGCACGAAAAAAATGTTTTTTAAACCATTTAATCCTAAATCAGGAATGTTCTTGATAATCTCCAAATAATAAAAACAACTAATTGTTGAGACATTTCACACTGCCGACGTTTCGTTCATGATTATGAAGATATTCATGGCTCTAAAATTATATATATATGTTAAGTTTTTCTTATATAACTAAAAAAGTACCACTTACATGTTATCAGGATAGAAAATTTGACATGTTTGACATTTGATAACCGTATATCGATTGTTTAAAAAATTTATTAGAAGGCCTTTATAAATAATAGAAACCTTCAAAATTGTGAGTGCTAAGCTATTGTCAAAAAATGAAAAGATGAAGGATAAAATCTGTAATATTTGTGTTGAAATGTGGTAGTTTTCATATGTTGAATTTATTTGAATAATTTGTAATATGCTTGAGCAAAGTTTTGAAAATCTTGTTGCCTATTTACAATATTATCTGATGTTTTAATATGTACCGCCTCTTTGTATAATCTTTCAACCCAAATTGATTCACGATCTAATATCGAAACATTTTCAAAATCTAAATTGTGATTGTTCTCTATGGGAGTCTTATAAAAAGTTTATCTTTTGTTATTTGTGTTGTGTTATGTGGAGAAGTTAGGATATTGATATTATTTTTATTATTAAGACTGTTTGTTAATTGGTCTATTCTTTTATGTATGTTGTGTAATATAAACTGTATGGGATACATATTCTTAACAAAAGTTTCTATTATGAATTGAATGTTTTGTGCTCTGCAAGATTCGTGAGAGAGTAGAAATGCCCTGTCAACCAAGTAAATAATGGCGGCTCTCTTGTACCTCGTGGGTTGGAAAGAAAGGAAGTTTAGATATCTTCCAGAAGATGTAGTCTTCCTGTACCAATTTGTGATGAAACATCCGTTACTGAAAGAGATGCAGACGTCCAGAAATGGTAGGTTATTATTGTTAGGAAGCTCACATGTGAACTGAATCTTTGGATGAAAACTATTGAATTTTTAAATTATTTCATGAATGTTATTATTGGGTACTAGGAGCAGAGTATCATCCACGTATTTGAAATATACTTAGTGGTAATTCAGGGTTTATACTCTTAAGAACATTTTCTTCGAGTGCCACCAAAACTAGATTGGCAATAATCGGAGACAGAGGACCACCCATTCAAGGGCGTCAAGGGGGGGGGGGTAATGGGGGTAACTATCCCCCCTAAAACTAACTTTATTTTTTATCATTATCACTTCTTTGACATTTTTTTACATGATGGGAATGTATTACCCCTCCCAGAAAAAAAAATTATCGACGCCAGTGCTCCCATTTAATCCTAAAACACTAGTTTTCTTTTACATATAAATATACAATTACTTTTACAGTAATTATTATTCATTGAAGAAAACTACATTTTCTCCAGGTCTCTACGGATTTCTCGTTAATAATCGATCAATTTGGTCACACCATGGCTCGGGTTATAAGTGAGAAATCATATTTTCTGCACTTAAACCTCAAAATAAACACTGCCATGTGATCTAGGTGCTACTTTTATACCTATGGCACTTCTATAGGTTATTAGTACCATGAGATCATTTAAATTTATAATTAGGGTAGGCTATGATTTTTAAATTAGGTTGGCAACACTAACTCCCATAGCCTACTCGTTTCATTTGAATTGCCAGAGTGACTCGCTGTGTAAATTAGAGGTTATGTAAACATTTTGATAATTATTTTGACCTTTAAGGTTTTCCAGTTCAGTGGTTGGGATTGAAAGGAAATGAAGCACTAGAAAGTAATGCAGTTTTATTGAAAATTAAAGAAAATGCTCAAAGTGTTCTCCTCTTGCTTGGATACAACTGTTAACTCGCCGTTTCATATTTTCAAAGGCATTTTCCAACATTTGAACAGCCACAGTGTTGCATGCGTTAACAATTGCCCCTTGCAGTTCTTCAAGATTCTGGGGATTATTCTTAAAAACGGTATTTTTAAGCTATAGGAAAATGAAAGAATCTAGGACAGACAAATCAGGACTTGGGGGAGGGGGTTATTCCACGACTCGATCATCGTAAAACTCGTGAATTCTTTCCATGGTTTGCCTTGTCTTGTGATCTGTAGCATTATCCTCTTGAAAGTACCCATGCAAGAGTTCATCGTCATAAAAATTTTGGAAAAACGGTTCAAGTAAATTATGCCGAATATGCCGATATCTCTCAGCATTGATAGTTCCTTCAAACAAAACAGGGCCACATAATATGCGTCTTCTGGAGACTGCTAGCCAAACACCAATTTTCTGCGGATGAAGTGGAGATTGAACAAACTCATGGGGATTCTCCGTGTACCAAATACGCATGTTTTGTTTGTTTATATATCCAGAAAGATGGAACCATGCTTTGTCGGAAAAAAAACGTAAGATCCAAAATATTGTTATCATTCAAGTTATTTAAAAACCATTGACAATATTCCATTCGAACACCAAAATCTCTTGGGAGAAGCTCTTGAACAGCCATTATTTTATATGGATGAAGATCTAAATCTTTTTTTAAGATCTCTTGGCAAGTTCCATAAGAAATTTCAGTCTCCTGTGCAAGCCTCCTCAGGTGTCCTTTTTTTGGGGGTTCCGCTACCAGCTTTTCGACCAACAGTCCCCACATTACGAAACTTCTCAACACATTGATAGATTTGTTGAACCAATTTTGGGTATTCAAGGGAAAAATTAAGGAATGTTCTTAAAATAACTCTCCGTAAGAAAAATCTTATGCTCTAAATTAAACATTTTGCAGCGTCACTTTGACAATTCAAATGAAACTCAGCAGTTGGTATTGCCAACCTAATTTAAAAATCATAGACTAATTATAAATTTAAATGATCTCATAGTACTATCCACAGGAGTTATAAAATTTTCCATAGGCTTCATAGGATGTCTACACTAAAAACAAAAAAAAATCAAAGGAATACCCTCTTGCCCGAAGAGAATCAATCTGATCAATCAATCCAGCTGTCCTTCAAATGTTTAGTACAGATTACGAGGTACATATTACTAACACCTATTGTGGAATTTTAACCGCCCTCACTACGTTACGCCACTGGGTGGAGAGAGGGAAGGTATTGAATTTTTAACTTTATTGCAATATAATACGACAAAAACTTACGAGTGAATAGAATATACTTAAAGCTTCACATCTTGGCGACAACTTTCAAAGGACACATCATACATCAAACGAAAAAAAAATTGTAGGTGTGTACCCACTGCATCAGCACTTGTAGCAATCATCCACAAAATGTGTGCATTTATTTTATATAAATTACGTTTATATTTAAATCCGGACGTAGGGGGTTGCGTTAGTTAAAGCTGCACTGCTCCCATATGGTAAAAATATTTAATATGAAATATTTCAATAATTACGGAGATGGTAATTTTGTACAAATTGAGATATTAAAAGCACAAAAATTTGCTCAGATTGGAAAAAAAGTTGAAGACTAACATACTGTAATTATACCTACATAAATAAGGAAGAAACGGGTCGTAACCTATAACCCTATTGTATCATCCCACTTCCCAAACAACCATTTTAGGAATTTATTCCACCATCCCACTCCTCAAAAACCGTTGTAACAATTTATTTAGCCATTCCACTCCTTAAAAAAGCGCTTGTAGGAATTTACGCAACCATCCTACTCCCCAAAAAACCTTTGCAGGAATTCATTCGACCATCTTTTTCCCTCCAAAAATCTTCGTAAGAATTTAATCCATCATCCTACTAAATTTACACAGGAATGATGGCATGAGAGTGACTTTCGTGTCTTCCCACATGCGGTCAGTGCCATGTGCGGTCAGTGCCATGTGCGGTCAATTCTTTTGAAATCCCAGGACAGGCCAATTTATCGGGGTACTCGGTACCGGCTCGCTATGAGCGGTAGTGTCTTATGCGGTCACAATCAAAAAACGTCCCAGATGTGATCCCTCGAAAATATTTCTACCTTGTTGTCTACCTACTTGTGAATAATATTAAGGACAAAAGATCGCCAAGAATCGACCAAAGAAAACATAATAAAATATTACGAGCCATAGGGTGTATTTTTTTTTAGTAATTGTTTGAAAGTCCCTGCCTTTTGCTTAGGATTAATGCAAATAACGTAGGCAAGTTAATTTCAAATTTTTAAAATTTAATCGTACATGGATTTAATTATATCTGACATTATAATTTCAATTTAAAAACTTGTCGCCGCATTATCCGAAATTGCACGTGTTTCTTTTTTATGCTTCCTTAGAAAAAAATAAAAATTGGATTTGTTTTCATCTCCGAACACACTCAAGATTAGTATCAACTTGATTCTATCGTATTGTAACGGAACGACTTGGCCGTAAAGGCACAGTAATATCAAAGGTAATATAATAGTTATTCTAAAGTATGGTCACTTGTTTGATGTATACGAAAAAGCCGGCGTTTTTTGCGAATGGTCGTAAAGTAATAAAAATATCGTTATCGGAGAGGTGATGCGGAGTTCGAACTTTGGTTCGAATGTGTCGGATAACCGGGCGGCTACTGTATTTGCAAACCCTATTAATCCTAGTAACGCCCGGTTTCATAATGCAGTTAAAGTCCACTTTAACTTACAGTTGACTTTAACTGTGACGTTAAGTTAAAGTGGACTTTAACTGCATTATGAAACCGGGCGTTACTACATCTAACGTAGTCAAAGTCAACTTTAAGTTAAAGTGGACTTTAACTGCATTATGAAACCGGGCGTAATCAATTTTCCATATCGGCCGAGGGTGTCTACCGAGAAATTCGGCGAATTCGGATATGACTGCACATGGGAAGACACCTGCACAACAGGTAGAAATGTTTTTGGAGTGACCGCATGTGGCACGATTTTTCACATTGACCGCATGAGGCACGACCGCTCGTGGCACGGAGCCTTAAAGGTGACCACTGACATTAGAATATAGTTTGAAAAATCCTTTTCATAATTTGTCATGTCTAGGAAGACCTTTTTAAATCTTTTTGTGGTTATCTTAGATGAAAATCCAAATGTGATCGTATTGGTACATTTTCAAAGAAATTCTTCCCTTAAGGTATGGATAAGAATCACTGTAGGTAATAACCAATAAAGGTTTTTCCAATTAACGCACCGATTATGGGAGCAGATTATTAAAATTTCTATGAAAACGATCTATTTTTAGTTGGGAAGTAAGTAGACAATTCAGGGTTCAACAATAATCAGAAACCATAATGGGAAATGGAGCGAGGTTAAAGAAGAAATTTTTCAGCTTCAACCAGAGAAAAATCTACAAAATTGATTTTCTGGTACCTAGATCGGTGGATACGTAATAGGAATTGTGGAACGATTTTCAAATGTCTGCCAATTCAATATGACATGTGACTTTGATAGGTAACAAGATTCAGAAGTTGGCACCTGTGCATTAGACTGGAAACTGAATTTTCACTTTTTTGCCATCCTAATTTTTGTAACAGTTACGTCATGTTACTACGTGTTAACCATTGGCAGACAAAACTGGTGCATCTGGTTTTTTGTGGCAACAAAATTTCTACAAACAAAAATTTTGTTGCCTTAGACCGCTAGTAAAATATCTGAATAAAAATTAGTCTAAGAGATGACATTGTAAAACGTTGATATACGGATAGCGAGTACTATATCTGTGGTAGAAAGTCCTGCAATTTTGTTCAACAATTCAACAAACAAAATTCATAACAGAGTAATGGGAGTCATCTTAAAATGTTACTAATTAGGTTAACGCCAAGTGAACTGAATACACCTGGTTTCTGCTAAGAAAAGAAATTCTATTTAGGCCGCACTATTAACTTTAAAATCAACCAAAATAATTATTACCTTCCTATATAATGTGAAGGGGTACATACCTAATTATAGAACTAGATATTGTGATGACAAATGTTATACCTAGATCAAATGTATACTAACTCAATTAAATGTATGAATATTTGAGCGAGTTGAATCTACCTCCAACACCGTTAAGAGCATGATGACCATGTGATAAATAACCAATATCAAAGTTACAATAAGGTACAGTAATACAAAAACTTCAATATGGGTAGATTGTTTTATGTACCTAGGTCCTAGGTACGTTAATAACTACTAGGTACATGTATTTTCTAATTTTCCATCTTTCTTTATTCAAATTCTCTTATCACCTTTCCTTTTATTTCATTCTTCAATTCTCCTTACTCCACTATCTTCTTATTCCTTTACCTTTAATTCGTAGTTTATGTAAATATCTTTTTATAAATGTATATTGAAATTTTCCCCTATGTGAGCATATTAAACAACAAAGCTAAGTGAAGTTATTATAGTTATTATTTACTAATACATAGTTATTTTCAACGAACAAAAATGGTAGATTCATCTCAATCAAATAACAGTGTAATTATGCCAATTAAACTTGTTTCCAGTTCATCACTCGTAAAGAAAAAAAAATAGCGATGTGACCATCGGACTACTTTCTCATATTGTATTATAAATATTCGATATTAGAAACAAATATTCGAAAGTTAAAAACAATTCTTCAGGCGGATTTCGAGAAAAATTCGTAAAACGACAAGAGTAGAGTGCATTTTAGAAACGATTTAGCCAAAAATGTTGTTAAACCTTATACACATTCAACGGTAAATAAATACTCAGTTCAGAGTCTTAAAAAAACCTAGAAATGACAACAAGAGTAAACTAACCGCAGACTCTAATTAAAAGCTTATCCGGGAGTTCCTTGTGTACCTATAGCAGGATAAAATCTAAATTGAAATTTGGAACTGTTTGTGGTTTTTTATTTCATTTTGCCGGTACAAGCAAAGGTACAAGGGTAATATAAATGCAAATAGGAACTGTTTTTACCAGAATTTTATAATACTACTTTCACGTTTGTTTTGATAAACATTCAAAAAAGAATTTTTGTTGGGAGCTGCAATCGTGCAATCTACAAAACCTAGAGCTCCCTTAAAATTGTTTTACTATACTTAGTTATTATTACATATACCTACTGTTTATGCGTGGTCTATATAATGATTATTGTACCTACACGTCACAAGACATTGTAATAAAATAAATTTTCCTGTTACCTAATGTAGTCTATAGAATGAGAAATGGTAGGTAGGTAATAGAACAATGCATATTACATATATAAGTAGCTATGTATCTATTAATTTTAACTAGTATACAATTACAGACTGTTTTGTGAATTTTACAACGCAATAGGTGGTAGGTAATATACCTAAGTGAAACCTTTTATTATACTGAATGAAATAATATTTTTATTGTAAAGTATTGTAAATTTTCCAATACCAATTTTAGATCTACGAATTTATGTATTATAATGGCTATAATATGTACCTAGTGAATATAATTTCTCCACCAATTGAACTTTTCCCCAATCCGCAATGTATCAAGGGAAAATACAAAATATCTTATTAAATTGTTTTAAAATTAAACTAGGTGTGTTATGTGGGAAAACATTTTAATTCTGTGTAACCTCAGTATCTATATTGAAATAGGTACCTAATGACAAAAGTGGAAAATGTTTAACGGAATAGGAGAACCGAATAAAAACCTAAAATTGATAGTGAATTACGGAAAATGGGTCAAAGTAGCCGTTAATGATGGGCGCAAAGAGGTGTGTGAGTTTCATCAAAAAATAGCTGATGGTTTTAATGCATTTCCAGAAGGAAATCTAACAGGTTATTGAAGGGAAATCTTATAATTCAAATGGATGAAATAGTCCGAATCCCCAAATAGTGTGAATTTCCTCAAAACTCTCCATTACAAACAACTCATTTAATTTCAAAAGTAATTGCCGAGTTCGTATGTCAATTCAGAAAACGGTAACTACAAACAGAAATATAGCGATAGGTATAACCGTGAAATTAAAAGGATCACGAAATAACGGAGCAATCATTTTTACAATAAATAGGTATCATCAAAACGTTGGAATCAACCAAACAACAATCCAATACTCCCGATGAACTCACGATTAATATATTAATATTAATTATGTACAACGTGATCAAGAATGAGTGTTTGAGATGGCAATACTGAATTTCATTTTTAAATGGTACAACTGGTAATTTGAATTTGCTATTTCAAATTCAAATTTCTGGTATTCTTTTCAGATTTATTTATTTAAAATGGTTTTCACGTTACAACACGAAATTTTTATTGGAATGGCGTATTTTCGAAGCGGGATTTATAACCCAATTAGCTACTGGTTGGCAGTACTCTCTCGAAGCAACTTCAGGAGTTGTTTCTGGAGACTTTGGTCACTTTTGCAGTCTTTCTGCAACATTGCATGCGAGTAGTTGAACGTTATTTAAACACAGGGAGCTTAAGCAAACAAAAATCAACTGGTAGACCTTCTACTCTAAACGAAGAAGTTGTCGAGGATATCAGAACTCGAAGGCAAAGAAGTCCTCCCAAATCCTTAAGGAAGCTCTTCCGTTAAACAGGTTTGGTCCTTATGCCTCCTATTCAACCAATTTGCATTCTTACCCATAGACTTCCACTTTTCCATGTTGTTCTAATTCACGCCGCGGTTTTACAGGTTTATCATGTGCAAGTTGCTCCACTGTGCTTAAAAAGAAATTAAAGTATAGGGCGGCCGCATTTATTTGATATAATTTATTCATGGCAGTAAAACTTTAGGGTGTCCTAAATACTCGAGAAGTGTGACAAACTCGAGGAGATATGACCGTAAAGGATCAATGCAGGGGCGTATTATAGGTACCTACCAACAGTATTATTAACAACATCCAGGTTACAATACAATACAATACCTGTAAAATAACAGACCGCTATTAGTAAGTCCTTCCCTGTATCAGGTAGTCTTTCACCCGCCGACAGTCAATAGCGCCCATCGTTTTCACACCATTTCTCGAGTACTAAGCCCTTCAAAAATTTTACTACCATGAATAAATTATATCAATTAAATGCGGCCGGACTATACCTACCACCCTTACAAAATTTCCATCGTCCAGTCATTAACCCCTCTCTTGATCACCCGCAGAGAGTTTTATTTTGCAATTGGTTCAATGACATATTAAATAATAATGATATCCTTGACAATACCTTCTTTTCCGACGAAGCCTGGTTTCATCTCAACGGCTATGTGATTAAACAAAATTACAGAATTTGGTAAGGTGAAAATCCTTACGCTATCAGAGAGACACATTTGCATCCGGTTAAAGTTGGTGTTTGGTTGGCAGTCTCAAGGACGCGGGTGTATGGGCCGATATTTTTTAATTTTACCGTCAATTCGGAGAGATATATTCAATACATTTTGAGACCTTTTATAAACCAATTAACAGACGAAGAGAGTCAAATTGGATATTTCTAACAAGACTCTGCAAGGGCACATACGGCTCGTGCTACTATGGGATATTTAAGAGAGAATTTTGGCGACAGAGTAAATAGTCAGGGCATGTGGCAAAGCAGGTCAGCAGATCTCATTCCATTAGATTTTTCGTTATTTGGGCTCTTGAAGGACAATGTCTTTAGGCACATATTGCATACTGAAGAAGAGCTGCAAGAGGCAATAGTTCAGGAAGTGGCAAACATTACCCCCAATATGCTGGTGAATATCTTCGAGAGCCTAAAAAAAAGAGTAAATTTATGTCTGGACCAAAATGCGGGGCATTTTGAGCATTACCTTTAGCTGTTTAATTAAATCATTGTTCTGTATTTCGAGTTTCATTTTTTAAGCGTTAATTTTTATTCACATAACCTACAATCTGATTATCGCTGATTGTTATGTCAAATTTTTGTCAACTAAACATATCCGGATGTAGCGTTGCAAACCCTTAGGCAAAAAAATCCTCCAGGTAGGATTGCCAACTCAGTCATTCTTGATCACCCAGTACTATGCATATAATGATTTAAACTCTGGTTAGATCTACGTTCCAATCCACATAACATCAAAGAGTAATCGAAATAACCATCAAGATTAATCAAGATATTGTTCATCGGATATAATAAATAACGTCCGCCCACAGAGCGAGTTATGGTGAAATAATAAATTAATGTGAACAGGTGAAATTATTTCTAACGCACATGAAGAAAATAAGATTATGTTTGAAAGTAATTTAGAAATAATTGACGGCATTTTCACTGCGGTTGTAACTCGACATATTCATGCAATAGTTAATAACAAAACAGCCATCACAATAATTATAAAAGTAAATGGTAATAAATTATTAGTTGGTCAAAATTTTGATTGTAACATCTACATCGACAAGGCGACTGTGTAAAAAATTATTCCCTTAGAAATAATGTCAAATTTTGAAAAAAAAAACAAATTATTTTTTTTTCAGGTGCATTTTAAACAAATGAAATATGCCAATGCTGAAGTGAAATCTGATAAAGAATAAATCATAAAACATCACGAGAACATAATATAATGCCACTCTTCTGTCGTTTCTTGTGTAGGTAGGTACAATGAGGGTCAACTGCGTATCAAAGGATTTAATATTGGGGATATCATATCGAATAGACAATGTATTTATTTATTGAATATTAATGGAATGTGCCCTGGGCCTTATAAGACGTTTGGGTATGGGTCGAGTTGCTTTTGTTTGTTGCCGGTTGTAATCATGATTCTTTCTATCTAGGGTGTTGTTGAATACGAGATTAATAAGATATTTTGGAAATTATTTCGGTTTTTGGTAACATATACTTACAATTTGTATAAGTGTTGACACTATCGTACACCGCTTTTACGTTAAGGTATAGTTACTACTTACTATCTTTTTTAATTGAAGATAATGCCTGTTGTTTCTCATCCACATGCTTCAAGTTGTAGCTATTAAAAATCTTTCATATATATGAAAATATAGTTACATTTGTATGAAGTTTAATTATTAAAATGGAAATTAGAGAAAGGAATTTCGCTTGAACCAAAAGTATGTTTCATTATCAATAAAATAGGAATTATATTAACCTTTGGTTTACCCAACACTTGCTGGAGGAAGCATTCAGTGTTTGTACACATACGGTATACACTCGAGGATATAAGCCGATACATATTTGTCATGTCTCCTGAATCGATATATATTATAACAGTTAATATGAATATCCATTAAATTAATAGATGATTTCAAATCAGATAATTAAAACGTGGACACAGTATTGTTTTCTACATTTCAATTGTTACAAATCCATTAGAACGCTTGCAGAATATTATTTTTGTGATTTTATAACAATTCGGAACTCTTTGGTTGTGGTTTACTTACTCATAACAAATCTTACGTAGTGATGCTTACAGGATGGACCTGAATCAAATTGGTGGCTCATTCCATATCAATTACAGAGAACTGTTCTAGGCATTTCCGTTGTGGTTGTCAATACCAATCAAAACAAATATGAGTTTGCTTACAGAATAGACACGTCTATGTGTATGTCTCTTGATTAAAACGTACTTAGAGTTTATGTAGGAGTTGATTATCCATTCTAATTTGGTTTTAATCATATTTTAAGGCGATTTTGTGTAAGGGCTAGCGCTAGTTCAAAAGTTTACAGCAATTTCTGTTATTTGATAGGGTTTTACATAGAAATGCGAATGTTGTTTCCACTAATTAAAAATTGGGATAAATGTTAAATATTTATTAAACGTGTTGTGAGTATAATGAGATAAATGTTTAATCATAGTACAAGAGATGTAGTCCATTGCTGTAGCTGTGTGTTTGTTTTGGATTAAGTTATTGAATTCGTTATTGTTAAATTATAAGATTGGTTGTTGAGTTTGATAGCTGTTTTTTGTCCGGTAGTTTTTTGGTATTGTACCTACATATTTGCATTAATATTTTTTTTTTATGTTGTATAGGTATATATGTAATTTTGTTTTTTCTGTCAATAGTTTAGCAGATATATTTTGTAGGACCTTGTAACGGATACTGTGGTCCTTTTAACTTGTATATAGTTTTTATAAAATATATTTTTGGCTGTATTTCCGTACATTTTTTATCTATTTAACTCTATCTGTTTCGTTTGGTAATTTACTGGGGATGGGTAAATTCGCTGTATCATCCACAATGGTTTTTAGCTGATTTTGATTAATTGGGTAATAATAACTGATTGTTGTATGCATCCTCTTTGTTTTTTTTTGAACGTTTTATGTTGGATATATGATGAAGTATTTCTTTATCTGTGATAGCATTAGTTGACAATATGGATCTTTAAAGCTTCAATTCAATATATGGGATAGTTTCATAATGTGAATTTCGAGTCTACATGTGTAACTTAATGAATTACTCTAAACATGTAGTTACAGCCTAATACTTAAATAATTTTAAAAAGTTTGAACCCCCATGCACTAATATGTTTTCTATTGAATACATACAACTGAAACATTGTGACAACAATTTTACAATTAATAGCCTCTCTGTCCTTGCTTGTGTGGTGAGCTTCCAAATTTCAGAAATCTTGAGACTACCTACGTCGAATAATAAAATTTCTGTAAACCGCACGCTTGAATTATCCGTAATATAACCACTTACCGTTATACACCATATTAGCGGCGGTGTGTAACTTGTGATGTACAGGGTGTGATCTAACTGCAAGTCTCCTGGCGACCAAGAACTCTTCCGGAGTACAGCCAGGAGACAGTCTCCACATGGCTGCACTTTCAGGTTTCCAACATAGGTCTTAAAGTTTTGACAAACAGCACTGTCACAGGCATATGTAGATTTTTAAATTTCGTTTTTTACTAATATTATCATTGTGTATCAAAGTAACAACACGAAAATGTGATTATTGGTTAGACATATAAATAGATACGTAAGGAATAAAAGCAAATCTAATATTAAAATGTTATTCTCATTTTTATTTCCAAGCGATCGGTTTGCATTAATATTTTTCTTTGTTGTAATTACTTATAAAATTTAACAAAATCTGGCTACTATCTATATATCTGAATTTTTGACTTAGGTGTTGAATTTACATTTACTTTGATACATAAACGAACATTATTTGTAAAAAAAAAACGCTAAAAATCTACCTGTTTAAACACAAACCACTTAAAATTTCACATTAAATCCAACTTATCCAACACACTCACAACACATTCCCGCACTGTCCTAAACTGTACATTTTGCACCCTTCTTGATTCGTAATTGGATTTCAAAAGATAACTGAACACAAATATACACACATGAAACTTTTCCGCTCTGACGTTTCGATCTCCCCGACCGTTCGGTGGTGAATAGAGCGTCGCGGCGCCCAAGATTTCACGTTAAATTGACCCCTACTCTCACACCTACCCCTTTTGCACGTCCACGGGGCGAAGTGATAAGCTAAGACGTCAAGTGGCGCCCCTTGATCAATTTTTATTGTTAGGTATAAATGTATATTCTTATATCGTATTATACTATAAATGTTATATTATGTAAATTCTAGATAACTAAAGATTGAACTTACGGGTTGTTTCCTTTTTTAATACGGAAACAAGTTTTTCACCTTCATCTTCATCGATATCTTCATACATTTGTTTCGAACTTCGTCTAGTAATCTAAGAACATCTTTATTTTTGTATAGATTTTGTACGGATGCATATGCAAGCGTTCTTTCAGAATCCTTGTAAAAGTGCGGGAGGCACGTACCTCATCGTCAATAAATTATGCTCATAAATTACGCTATGTCCATAAATGACGTTATGACGAATAAGGTTTTATTCAACAAGCGCCTCCACTTGTTCAGCTATTACATTTATTGGTAACTAACCATCTATGAACCAAAATTAATATTAATTATTATTTTCGATATTAACACATAAATCGAAAATTTAAAATATTGAGATTCTCTCTTTGGCTCTTAGTATGAATTGATTTTGATGAAATAGATTTTTTTCCGTTACTTTTTCCCATATGACGTAAGATATGACAGATAATCTGATTGTCGCAGATCAATCAACACAAGCATAACAATTGCTTACAGACCAGACTAGTGTGTCCATAGTTACGCTTAGACGTATAGCAATTAGCAACGTTACTTTTAAATCAAGCGTAAAAGGCGCTGATGATATTTCACCATGCATTATTTCTTATTATTTAGCTCGTTGTTGTATTACCTACCTACTGTTTATCACTTAAAATACTGTTTAATTGTACAATATGCGTTTTCTATCCACCCAAGTGTTCAGATACCTTAAAGGTGGTTAGTGGATATAAAAAAAGAAAAAATAGTGCAATAAATGAGTAAATAAATAAAGTAAAATCGGTTTCGTACAAAACGTAATGAAGTACAGTTTCTGAATTATACTATATACGATTTTGTACATTAGTGATATTGTATAGAATACGACTAGTGTTTAAACTATAACTATAAGGGCTAGAGTTTCAAAAATATGCAAAAAACAATATTTGCAAGTATAATTATCCTTTTTTCAAGCACTCTTGTTTATACAGGGTGTTAGGGGTTTGACTGCCTTTATTTTAATGGGTGTATTCATCAAAACAAATCAAAAAACCTTATATAATAGGGGTCCTAAAACCATCCGTTTTCGAGAAAAGTCGAGTTATTTTATAAAGGCATTTCACCACAACTTGGCAACACCGACCAAAAAGGATACGTATACATGTAAACAGCTGTCCGAGGTTAATATTTCGTGACGCGTGCGATACATTCGCGGTGATGCCACACCACATCATAGCCACTATATCCAGTTGTATTGATTGGAAACATTTTTTTATTCTTTAAAGAAAAAATTGTTTTGTTAAAAATTAAACATAAATACATTAAAACAATACATCTTATGGTCATTTCATTAATAAAATTATGTTAGATTCTTTAATAAAACTGAATTTTTACACCCTAAAATTAGAAGTTTGCTAATTTTTATTCTCGAAAACGGTTGGTTTTAGGACCCCTGTTATATAAGGTTTTTTTGGTGAATACTATCGCCTGTTAAAATAAAGGCAGTCAAACCCCTAACACCCTGTATATTATTTTAATGCAATGGCTAAACAAAACACAGAAAAATCTAATTTAGTTGTTCTCATATAGATAAAACAAATCTTCATAAATAGATTTTAAAGTTATTTTTTAATAATGTCTAGTTTTACTTCTATTATATCCAGTAATATGTATATTACAATAATTATCTATACACATAAATACATTTCAAAATTAAAAACAAATGTTCAAAAATTTTTACATCACAATTTTCCTTTATTTTATGAAAATTTAACTGGTACAAGTGTTTTAAATCGAATATTTCTCAGCTTTCATTGCAACCCCTATTAGTTTGACAATTGACAAATTACTTCTTTCTAATCTTTGTATCGTTTGAGATTCGCAAAGTGGCCCTTGGAAATTGTTTTCAAATTGGATTTTTTAGTGAGGGGTCAACTTTAGAACTTACCTAATTTGATAATTAATTCTCTCTGTATGAGAGCGGCTAGAAAATTAATAGGATTTTAGGATTAAACCTTGTTAAAATTGGTCGATGCGGCAAAGGGATATATTATTTAAATACAGGGTGTTAAAAAATAAGTGTCACATATTATAAGGGTTGAGGGTGTAGTATGGCCCCAAAACATACAGAATAGAATTTTTTTATTATCTTCAAAACTAATTTCAATTGACAAGAGATATTTAGATCAGTTACTCACTTTGGTGTGCTGATAACAATTATGGTATTAAAAATGAACATAAGGTAAATGTGATTTGTAGGGGTTGTTGTGGGTAAAAAATACCCTAATTTTTTTTTACCAAACAAATAACTGTTTAGACATTTAGACCAAGAATTATGAAAAAATAAAGCTTTTTATATAACACTTGTGCTCTTATGCAATTTAGATAAAAACAGAAATTTTCCAAAAAATTAATGCATATTGAAAATTTTTGGTTCATGGTCCAAAATAGACAGAAAAGTCTTAAAGAATGTGTGTTTGCAAATGGACGATTTTGAAGATAAGGAATATTATACGATTTTAAAACCATCATAATTTTCAATAATGTGTTATGAATGTTATGATATTGTATACATTAATTTTATGAAAAACTGCTGCTATTATGGAAATGGATAAAGAATATAAGTTTAATTTCAAAAGCTTCATTTTTTCAAAATAGTCAAAACTTCTTCACAGTTATGTATAAAAAGTTATGGTATGTTTTCCAAACAACCGCTAAAAATCAACATTTACCTTAAAACAAGTTGCTTTTGCGATACCATAATTGTTAACAGCGCGCCAAATTTAGTAAACGACCTAAATTCGCGAATCGCGTCTATTGAAAGTAAATTTGAAGATAATACAAAAATTGAATGTTTTTATAAGATGTATCTCAAAAACTAAGTGTTTTTGGAAACATGTTCATCAAGATGTTTTTTGCATATTTTGAGCCATGCCACTCCCCTAAAATTTTGTGACACTTGTTTTTTAACACTATGCATAAACAATAATAAATAAAATTATTACAAATAACAAACTTTCTACAAATCACTATATGACAAAGTATCGGTTTTTCTTTTGAAACAAACATAGAACCTGTTGGACTCCAAAGCATACGCTATGGTGAAATATTTATAAAATCAATAGCTTCAAATTTAAGCAACTGAATTTAATTAAAAGTAACTGATATATATACGAACTGCACCTGAAATCAATCCAAGATATACAAAAAAAACGATAGTACGTCTATCCTTACTTAGTTCTAGTGAAAATGTTTTTATTTTAACAACCGTAACAAATTTTTAATTCGGGTACGTCCAAAAAGTATATCCTCTAGTCTAGAAGGTACTAGAAGCAGCTATGCTTGTTTAATAAGTCAGACATTTTGATAACTTCAAGAATGTTTTAAAACACTTCAAAACTTAAGATCCAAGATAAACATTTCACGATGGTTCATTTCTCGTCTTGAATTATGCGATAGTTCCCGTCTTTCCGGCCCTGCCCCGAAAACTTCCCTCTCTGCCAGAGGAGCATTTACTACATTTATAGTGGCGTTTGTAAGATTTTCTGGACGCAGCGGGAGCGCATCTAAAAGTCAAATGCATTGTTGCTCGCTCTCTGCCCTCAACCTTCTAACTCCGGCTTAAGGGTGGCTCGTTGCCCCCTGTTGTATGGGTCAGAGGTCTCTCCTGCTTTCCTTTGTCGGGCTCTCGGGAGATGTACCAGAATTGAATACAAACATACGCTTTACTCGAAACGCAGTATTTTCAAATTTAGAGGCGAACGTTAAAATGGATTTAGGTTCGATTTCAATAATGCAAGAGGGAAGGTTAATCAAAATGTTTATATTGTTTTATCGTAAGTACCCATGTTTATATACAAGGGGATGATCATGAGTTGCTCACAGGGCCTGATTTAATCCTCTTAAGAAGGCAACTCTTCTTCTAAGAAAACAGTCATGTTTAAAACGCTAAACTATTAGAAAGGTGAGCATCCACTGGTTCATGAGAAGGCATACCATCGGCCATCCAGCCCTTTTGTTCTATTCAAAACATTTTTCGAATGATTTAGTTCGAGATTACATCTGTAGCTTTCCAGGGACATAACTATAATGTACTACAGAACAGCAGGTATTGTAAACTAATGCGAATTGTACAACTAAAAATGAAGTAAGAGCAATAAAATTTTCCGTAAAACGATGTATAAGCCTGGTAATTTTTTGACGCTTTAAACTCAGCTCTTCAAGGAGAAAGTGTTCCTTCTGAAATATTCAGTAAGGAATTATTGCCTATCCCTGATGTGACTACGAATACAAACTAGTTTATTGGGACACTTAAAGCCGCTTTACAGTCATGCAATCCGGTGAAATTCCATGCAAGACGAAAGACAAATGGCACAATGGCATGCGCAGTGCAAGCCCAGCTTGCAAGTTCGTGCAAGAGACATGCATGAAAATATTATCGGTCTCACCAGTTTTTTCTTGCATTGCAAGCTCAAGTCTAGGGATAAATTTAGCTACTTTTGTGTGACCAACCGCACAGTCATAGAGATTGGTAGTTTCCTGGTTAGAATTTACAAATTCCTCACTTTCCTCAGTCAAAAGTATGTTTCCCTTCCTCCTATTCAACCAAGGTCTCACCCACCACCTTCCTTTTGCCGCTGTCTCTTCATCTGCTTTCAGTAGCAAGGCAGAAACAGCTATAATCGTGCATAATAATGCAGTAACTAACTTCTTACGGCGTAATCTTTTCGCTTTATTAATTTTATTCATTTTAGACAGTACGAAATTCACAAAAAAACAATAACACAGAATTAGAGGTTATAAATCGAAATGTCCTTGACAATCCTCATTGTCTTCAATACGTTGGTACACATGTTGCAATACAAAGTGAGTTGCCTATTCTTGCACAACTGTAAAACGACTGACAAGTTTCATTGCATGCAAGAATTTGACCTTGCAAGCCCTTGCTGCAATTACTTGCACATTCCATTGCATGACTGTAAAGCGGCTCTTACTGAAAGAGCTAGGTTAGACTGCCAGGGTCCTTTTGACCTTGCAACAAAGACACTGAAGCCCAAAAAGGCCACTGGGAAAGACAACTTTCCATCATACATATAAAAGTTGTTTAAACCACTTGACTACACCACTCTCTCTTTAAAATCTATATTACATTTCTAGGACAGTTAAAAATATCTATTTTAAGCTCCATCTTCAAGGTAAATAACAATGAAACCAATGTAGAAAATTACAAACCAATTAGCATTTTACATTCATTTGTAGAAGGTTTAGAAACAGCACAACATAGCAATATTATAGCCAGTATTAAAAATAATTTTCCAACATGACTTTCAAACAGTATGCTGCGGAAGCAATTGATTGTAAAAATGTCGTTATGACAACGAACTAAATTTGGGTAAATTTAGATTTTCTTCTAGTTCTCTTGAAATTGCATCAAAGTACCAACAAGCAAAAATTGGGAATTGTTTATCTAAAGTTCAAAGTAACCTACAACCTTTACTTTTCCTACCTTTGCCTATTTCAAGATACTTTAGCACAAGCAAAACTTTCTTGCCTGAAGTTGATATTACATAGGGTCTACTTATTGGATAGTAGGTACAGAATTAGTCAGACGAAATAAATGTAAGGATCTTGGGGTTCGAGTGCAGTCAAATTTTGAATTAAATAATCATTATAAATCAGTAGTAAAGTATTTTTCTAATACTTTCTTAAACAGACAAGATAAGAACACTACTGTCTTTTCTACCAGTCCTCGAACTGGAAAATGTGTGAAGGTGGAAAATATTGTAATAGATAACTGGTAAAACACATTAAATAAACAATTGATAAATTAAATTTCGTCCGCAACTCGTGCGCTCCGGTGTAAGCAGCTCCAATATTTTTCCTGCAATGCTACAGGCGTAACAATAATAATATTTAGTCATGTAAACATTCTGGGAATTTTACGTAAATCTGTTTTCTTTATCAAATGGAAGCTTTCAATTTCTACCTTCGTTTCTGCAATATTCTTTAAAAAAGTTTTTGTAACTTTTAAAAAATTACACTAAACTAAAACTGGAAAATGAATTTACGGTAGGTATATATTTTATCCCGCCCAGAATGTAGGTTATGAAAGTAAGTTCCGTATGTGAACAGCCGCACACGAGGTCCCGTCATGGTCAATATTGAAAGGTAATCCCTCACATAAACTCCCGTAAGGATTTTCGGGTAGTTCTAAAATCGCACATGAACTCCCGTAAAGAGTGGGTGGTGGGTGCCGTAAATTCAAGTGTAGGAAGATGGTTACACAATTTATTTGGTTTAAGTTTTCTGACATCTGAAGAAGTAGGAGACAGTTTCGTCTTCGACTTCATGGAAGATTGCCATATTGACCCCAAAGTTACAAAATTCAATTTAAATTTATAAATGATAAAATTGTTCAGCATAAGAAAGGAAATATTACAAGGTATAACTTTGTAAAATGTGTAGCGAATAAATTTAATGATATTTAATGATGTGTAAGATGTAACATTGTATTATAACAAACACAGGTATAAATTTGTCCGGTATGGACACTTATGGGAGCTCGTGTCGGGGATTATAACAAATTCAGGCATTATATGTCTCTTGTTTTAAAACCACAGATCATTAATAGAACTAGACCCGGTGTTGCCATTAGAAACTGATGTTTGTTTACATGTCAACATAGCCGATAGGCGCGGTGTAAAGGGGGAAGGAAATATGGCCGCCGTTGACGATTTTGACAGCGTACAAAATAGCTATCCATAGGCGTATCAATAATAAGGGGCAAAAAGGAAACAAAGTTAAGAAAATAATTTACTTATTTATTTAGATCAACGGGCTATGAAGCCCTTTACATGCTAGGTAACAAAGGTGCGAAATAAGTGACAAATGAAGTATAGAAGGACATAGATTATCAAAATCATCATGACAGTAATAATGCATACAATAAGTATAGTTCAAGACCCATCTGTCAGAAATTTGCTTTAGATTGACGTAAGAGGTAACCGCAATGTTTTTACATGAATACCTCGGGAAATGTCTAGAATAAGAATTGACTTATACTCCAAAGCGCAGAGGTCGGGAACATTGTTTAAAATGCAACAATTAAACAAAAATTAAAAAACGCGTTTCTTCCAACTTGTTTTGCTTCTAACTTTTTAAGTATTGAATTTAGAAGAAAGTTGAAGTGAGAAAAAAAGTTACAGAATCGCTTTTTACATAAAATGGCATCGGTAAAAAATTCAAAAATTTATTAGCGGTTTTACCAAATAGTAATAAACAAAATAATTCGGCCCAGAAAAGTGGTTTTTTAATTTATTATTTTAGGTACTTTTAACAACTCGATTGTAATAAAACTGGCTGGGCATATATAGGAAGGAACAGGCTTTCATGTGCTTTTGTCAGAATTAAAAAATATTTATTAGAACGGTCACAGTTATTGTGTAAATTTGGTGTCGTTTTTTTTTGCTTATAAACAAATAGATTATCTCGGCGAATTTTTTGTTAAATGAAATTCTGAAAACATAGCCGGAAAGTACTCGGAAAGACGCTTCTTTTTATATAATAAGTTGCCACTCTGTTCATTAGCTTCTGAATAAAACTCCTCAAAGTTGTTTAGTGATTAATAAAATGGTTAATAATGGTTAATAAAATTTTTTTTTTCTCATATCTTAAGAAATAGTTGTTTCTCACACTAACCAGTACAATATTTTTGTTGAAATTTACATTAAATAGATTGAAATTTAAATTAAAAAAAATGTTACAGAGTTACACAGTTACAGGGTAGAAATTAATTGCCTTGTAGTACTTTTAGGTTTAAAACCTATATCAAAGACAATAAGACCGTATTTGTCTTTGCCTATATGCATCGGTAATGGAACAGCATCTCTCTCTAAATATATAGCATTGTCGGTTGCACCTATTTTAGACACAAAATAATCTTTATTGAAATGTTTTGAGCAGATATAGGACGATTTTGTTATGTTATGATTTTCGCTAAGTCCCAAAACAGAAATCCAAATATTTCTTTTAATTGGATCTGCTGGAAACCTACAATAATAACACTGATAGAACGCCATTGAGGACTGAGATGATACATAACCTCAAAAAATTTCAGTAATGAATTTCTTTATTTACCTATGAAAAGACAATCCCGAGGCTTTCCCTGCATCGCTATAAACGTTCCATATCTTGCACCTATTGACCATTGTTAAATGTTTTCTATTTTTATCAAAACACACACACACACACACACACACAAACCGAGTACACAACGAATTCTATCATGTGAAAGACTAGGAAGCGATGTTGCCACTCCTAACAAAACTCTATATTATTTTAGATTTACCGACAACTGACCAACCGCAGGCGAAGTAGGCTGGATGTATACGCAAATCGTAAGCGAGAATTCGTCATCTGCATTCATGCAACAGCGCAAAAAGACGCTTAGAATGTGCTAAGATCTTGGCAATACATTATTTTGTAAACAAACGGGTCTAGTTATATTAATGGTCTGTGTTAAAAACCAACAAAACCTTTATATGCTTATGTAACGTAGGAAATGGTTCAAATTCTATTGAAATACTCATCGACTCAGTATAACTATTAATACATTTCCTTTTAATTGTTACAGAACACTCACAGACGATTAACTGAACCAAACACGCCAGTTTGATTCGGCATAATGAATGTTCACCAGAAATTTTTGCAATACCACAAACGCATGATATATCCCTGATTTTGGTATATGTTAGTAGATATGTAAGCTCAGCGCCAGATAAAAGAGGGTCGAGAGGGGAAGATTGAGAGAGGGGGTGCATCAACTCGACAGGTAATCAAGAAAACAATATCGTCGCTCCTGGGGAGCTGCGCATAATGAGAACGGAGGGCGGGATTACCGGGATAAGCCGGCAACCCAGACGGGATTATCTCCGGAGCAGATTCGGGACGCACTACCGTTCAGAGGCGGCTGCTACTTGATTTTCTAAAGGATTAAAGAAATCACTTATCAGACTTAGAAAATTCAATAGGATCCGAAAGTCACCTGGAACGTATCTATGTTATTAGACGTACTTTTTTTAGTTTGCATTACAAATTACTAATTAATAAAGGGAATCATTAGTGAATGTTAGTCAATAACTGAGATATCAATGAATTTTGTCATATGGGTGCATTTATGTGATTTCAGCAAAACTGCAGTAAAATTGTAGTGGCAATCTGCGTAACATCGTGCTCTTTTCGTATTTGGCTATATATACCCATGTGATATTTTCAATAAAATTTTACAAAGACAATAAAAATTAGCTAGCTCAAAAGTGTATTTTCAATCATACATTCAAATTTCTCCACTATTATAAAGTAACAATGTAGTTAGGTCATTATAAGCATAGGAATTCAGAAGAGAAGGCCAATGAAAAGATCAGGACATGGGGGTAAAAGACAGCATAACTGATTGAATCGAAAGAACGCTAAAATAATTTGGGCCCTTGATGAGCATCATGACAAATGCTTTAATGGACCCTGCCAAACAGGCATCATGAACAACAATCATGAAAGTCGTCAGAAACAGGAAGATCATGGAAGGTTATCATGGCAGAAAATAACATGAAGGCTGAGAATTGTGTTAAATATATGTTAAAGATAATATACAATTGCGATAATAAATAGATGTATATGTTTCTTTGAGAAAACCCAGTTAGAGAACAAATGCTCCAATTACTAAGTTAAGTTAAGAATATAATACGCCAGTGCGCATGTAGTGGTTTAGTAGAATGTAACATTTAATATTTAGCTATTTGTAACGCCACTTTGGAAAACGAAACAATAATGTTTCTTATAGCAATTATGCACCTACCTATTATTTTCGTCAAATTATATTAACAATCTTTGTTAACGTAAACTATGATATTTAAAAGTGATGTAGCTCAAAATAATTTTGCTTTAAATTCCGATTTTAAACGTTAATTATCAGCTAAAAATAATTATTACTTTATCAAAAAATGTTTCAGACCCCAGAAAGCATCTAAATAAACAGGAATTTTAAAAACTTCAAAAAGCATCCCCTCTAACGCCACCCCTCGCCCTGTCCCCAACTCGGTTCTCATCGTTGCTAATAATGTCTCCTTGCACGATATTATCCCGCTAAGTTATTTATTACCTCATAATTAAGTTTCCAAGTGTCATTTCGAGTCAACATTTGCATACAGTGTGTTTAAATTGGGCGTTGATCCCATGGAGCGCGTATAGGATTTTTTTAATTAAATCCAGAAAAATGGTTAGGATAAAATTGTCATCGTAATCGTTCAAGATTCTTAAATCGTTACAAGCATTAGAGGTGGCAATAATGTTGATTCGAGCGTAGATATCTTTATATCTAGACAACTATTTAACAAATGCGCAATAAAACCTCCGGCATTGATTTATCTCGTAACGGTTGCTGTCCCAAATAAAGCTTATGGGAAAAAGTCTACAAGATCTGCCGCAAGTTGATTACTCATCTCTTAACCACGCGAGGACCTACCTCTACGAAGAGATTCAATGTGAAACTTACGAATTAATAAACTGCTCGCCTGTGAGATGAACGGAATACCATGGCTTTAATGAATGAAAACCTGAAGGACATTCACAATGAAACGGTAGAGTAAAAGTATTTAATGTCGGTTATGCTTCTACGTGATTCACTCAAATATTAACTTAGGTATCATCGAAAAAAATTACTTTAAGTCATGACTCATGTAATTTTAAGCACATAGTTTGTTTAACATTTTATTTAACGGTCCATAATTAGTATGTTCCTAACCTCGGTGATTCCTTGAACGTTATAATTGACTGGGTAATGTAATCGACTTCGTGATTTACACGTAAAACAAATATTTCCAGTAGTAAACTGAACTAAACTTGCAGAGTAGACACGTTTGGTCAACCAATTTAGTGCCATTAGAAGAGACTGCGCACCGAGCCTCAGGATGTAAATTTCGATTACTAACTAGAGATAAAAAAAGAAGCTTCCTAAAGGAGGCCAGAGCTTAGTCACTATATTTTAATGGACTTAAATTTTCTCTGTAATTTCTTAAGAAAACGTGACGAATTCTAGAGATTCTTGTGGAAGTTTCGATGACTGTATCAGCCATAATATCAGTTATAATCGACCGTTTGTTTCATTGTTTTTTTTTTACATGTACATTTCAATAAAACAAGGTATCATTGAATCACTATGTGATTATGAAAACTAAAAAGAAAACATTTGAAAACTTTGAAATTTTGAATGTAGTACCTATGTTCGCTTTAATTGAAACATGGATGTCCTCCCTTATCCCATCTGGACTGCGCACGCATCACATGGACAGAGTTAATTAGCATTTAAAATTTGAATGTCCCCGTTACCTGTGCATGTGTCAGGACACCACAGAACATAAGGCGGTAAATTGTGGAATATCAAACTTTTACCTGTGTTTTTCGAAATATCCACTGAGGCTCTTCCTCAAAGTCCACTTGCTGCGCGCGCAGCTCTAGCTCTCTGCTTTGGTATTCAATAACTACCTCTATAAGTGTCGCTCTATGTTTTCTCCTGACTTCCAACAAGATTGCTAGAGATTTATACTGTTTAAAACAAATCCCGATGCACGTTATTTTGATGACGTCAGAATCATCCAATACTACCAACTTAATATAGTCACAGGACATCGCAATTTATGTATTCCGTGTATATTTTAGGTTGACAATATACGGAACACATAGATTGCGATGTCCTGGGACTATATTAAGTTGATAGTATTGGGTGTTTGGTGACGTCATCAAAATGACGTGCATCGGGATTTGTTCTGAACAGAGTATAGGTACCAGGCAGCCATTACCAATTCAATGCATAAACAAGGAACACAAGAACCTCACATATCTATCGTCATCGATGTTAGAGAGAAAGGAAACACCTTTGTCAGTTTACAAAACTATTTGGTGACGACGACCAGTGATTTAATCGTCGAAACATCCAGAAATGGAGTTGAAACGAGTTTTGATGTCAGATTAGATTTAAATGGGTTTTATACAGGGCGGAGGAAAGTGAGTCAAAAAGTCTCAGAAGATTGGCCCTGACAAATAACTGCAAAGTAAAAGTGGCTACATGATCATTCATATAACGTCCAGTATAGATCAGGGCTGTTCAGATCAATGCACTCATGCATTTACAGATTGTCAAGAAGAGTCCACGTAATACTAAGGTAACTAACTAACCGATTTCTATAACTGAACCCAATAAAAAAAATTAGAATAAACTATATAGCTGCATTAGCTGTATCGTCATGGTACTCATTCACATTAACTAGCGATTCATCTCATTCACTGTGCAAGCTTAGAATCGGTATTTCATATTTGTAACAACGTCATGAGATAATTGTTGTTGTGAAAAATTACAGATATACGTTGAAGATATACCTGGTGCTTTTAAAAAGGTCCCCACAAGTAACGGCAATAAATGGTCGTGGGAGAATTTAATAACTATTTTCTTAGAATCTCACAGGAGGCCAACATATTGCATACAAACATGTATTCTTTAAATAAACGAAGAGGAGTTAAGGTCTGTAAAATATGGAAACTATGGATAAAAATTACTTTTAAACAATATTAGTCTGCATGCTGCTGTTTGTATGAATTAATGAATGTTACAGTTCTCTTATTGCTGTGTCATATTGAAATTCCTGCAGTGATACCTGTATTTCAAAAGTTTTACAGAAGATACAAGTTTTTACTATTTTTAAGAACATAACTACTGAAAAAATAGTAATATATTATGTTCACCTAGAATTTTACTCGAAATTTTCTATTTTCCTTATTAGTGAATATTACAGTTTTCATATTGTCGCGTTATATTGAAATGCAAACAGTGATAGGTTCTTCAGGAAGTTTTACAGAAGTTACAAGTTTTACAATATATAAGAACATTACCCTCCAAGCATAAAGTAACATTGTCATCTAGAATTTTACTTCAAATGTAATAATTTCGACCTGCGTAGCCCATGCTTTTATTTTCCCTATTATGGACTGTTACAATTTTCTTATTGCTGTGTCGTATTGACAAACTAACAGTAGTGATAGCTCAATTTCTAAAGTTTTACAATTACAAGTATTAACCACGTTACTCTCGAAACTAAAGTAATATTTTCATCTAGAATTTTACTCAAAAATGTAACAATTTAGACCTGCCTAGCTAATCTTTCTATTTTCCTTATTAGTGAATGTTACAGTTTTCTTATTACTGTGTCGAATTGTAATACAAACATTGATAAGCTCAATTTCAGACGTTTTATAGAAGATACAAGATTTTACTACTTTTAAGAACATTACTCTCGACGTCTCGACACATCAAGTAATATTTTCATCTACAATTTTATTAAAAAAGTAGTAATTTTGATCTGCACAGCTCATCTTTCTATTTTCCTTATTAGTGAATGTTACAGTTTTCTTATTGCTTTGTCGAATTGTAATCCAAACATTGATAACCTCAATTTCAGAAGTTTTACAGAAGTTACAAGTTTTACTACTTTTAAGAACATTACTCTCGACACATCAAGTAATATTTTCATATAGGATTTTATTAAAAAAGTAGTAATTTTGATCTGCACAGCTTATCTTTACATTTTCCTTATTAGTGAATGTTATTGCTGTGTCGAATTGTAATACAAACATTGATAAGCTCAATTTCAGAACTTTCACAGAAGTTACGGAAGAAGTTTTTACTTCTTTTAAGAACATTACTGTCGAAATATGAATATTTTCATATAGGATTTTATTAAAAAAGTAGTAATTTTGATCTGCACAGCTTATCTTTTTATTTTCCTTATTAGTGAATGTTACAGTTTTCTTATTGCTGTGTTGAATTGTAATACAAACATTGATAAGCTCAATTTCAGAAGTTTTACAGAAGTTACAAATTTTTACTATTTTTAAGAACATTACTCTCGACACATCAAGTAGTATTTTCATCTAGAATTTTATTAAAAAAGTAGTAATTTTGATCTGCACAGCTCATCTTTCTATTTTCCTTATTAGTGAGTGTTACAGTTTTCTTATTACAGTGCCGTATTAAAATACTACGAGGGCTAGGCTCAATTTTAGACTTTTACAATTTTACAATTAAAGTTTTTAACCACATTACTCTCGAAACTAAATAATATTTTTATCTATAATCGTAGCTCATCTTTCTACCGTACTTATTAATGAATGTTACAGTTTTCTTATATAGTAATATCTTCGTTTGTTCACATTCCAGTAACTAACCACCAAACAGTTTACAATAATTCAGTGATCTTCATTTCATTTCAAAATCTTCATTTGTCCATATCTCGGATACTGACTTTCTATATGAAACAGAGTTTGAAATAATAAGCGACTCACTATTAATTTCATTTTATATCTACCGTGATATCAAAAATTACCTTGGTCAAGGGTGGCCATTGATTTTAAAATGATTGTCGCAGCTCCCATCCTTTATGTCAATCATTTTGACGTAATAAACGTCTTATAAATCGATGTGCGGGCTACCTGCACTTTCCAGAAAACATTGTAACGTTACGACAGACCCATGGGTGCGAGAGAGAGTGAGAGCGTTTCCCATTTGCCTGCGACTTGCGACGCATCTATCTGTCTTCCACACCACTACAGCGTCCGAGTGAAAGCTCGATTTGGCGATCGGCTCGGTTCGCGAGCGCGATGGAAGGGGTAAGCGACAGCACGTTAGATAAAGTTATCTGAATCTGAATATTTACTGTGCATACCATTGCTTATTACTATTACAATAACAATTGCGGCGAAAAGGTAATTAATACTTGCATTCTAAGAGATCGATTAGTTATATAATATCATATATTTGTTTTTGGATCATTAAAACAAAGTAGAATCGGTCAACGTGTCCAGTAATAATAGGTTATGTTACGATTTAGACTAAAAAATTATGATGAGTGATATAAATGATTGTATAAAAAGTCGACTGCTTTCATTTAGTATTCAATGAAAACAATTATCCTGTGTAGCAATTCATGTAAGGTTCAAGATTGATGTTCAGCTTCACACATGTCATAACAATGTGTCTAAAATGACAAGTTGGACCGGCCAACCGCAGTGCGAAAAAATCTTCTATAATATAAAACATCAATGATAATTTAGCGATAATAATTCAATGCATATCATAAACGTATGAAATTTTTCATCAATGTTTTCTTATGACGTTATCACGTAAAATTATCGTCCGTAAACCGACTTTACATACAACCAAATTTTAGCATGGATACTAGTTCGGCAACTCGACACATTTTTTGAGAGTCAAAATCTGTCCAGTCATTGTGCTAAAGTTATTGATGATGTCAGTGTAGCTTGACAATGACAGAATTATTTCAAAAGGATGATTTAAGCTAAGACAACCGTTTTACATTCCATGCAAACCCTTGGCCAAGATAATTTTTGATATCACGGTACATCTAAAATTCGGAATTTAAAAATTTTTAGAGATCCATCCAATACCAATAATTCCTCTGGACTATTTACAAAATTACGCCTCATTAAAATTGAGGTACTGACGGTAGAAGTTGGTTCAATTTTAGAAGCTTTAAAGTAATTACGTTTTTTAACTAAATTACTCTTGAAATAAAAAGTATCATCTTCATATAGAATGTTATTCAAAATGTAACAATTTTTTATGCCGGCATTATTCTCCATTTTCACCTCCTTGAACCTCAAAACGATCTCCCTCAAAACTTCTCAACCTTTCCGACTTCACCGCTTCCTCCCCTTACCCTCATTTAACGTCATTTCGCGAGCACGCCGTGTGAAGCTTTGATCCCACTTGAAATTCAGCAAGACAGACCGATATAAAGGCAATATAACCAGTTTCGACCCCCCCATGGAGAAACGCCTTCGCGCTCACTCCCTCCCTATCTCTTCCTCCCTCTCCTTTCGCCGCACCAAGCCCCTTCCTTCCTTCCTACGCGCGGAGTTTCCTTCCTCGACAGCGACGTACTTCCGTAAACTTCCAACATCCAGATAATGCCGTAATATTAATGATCGTTTTATTTCATTGCACTCTGCAAAATGGATTTATAGACTTGTTGGCGGCATTGCGGGATGGGGGTATTGAAGAGATTATGCCAAAAAATATTGCTGTATGCCAAAAAGGAAAATTGAAGTATGTAAATTAATCACCTTTTAATTAAATTTTAATGTTGCGGATCATTCAAGAACGGCCCTTTCTCATCTACATAACAGAATGCGTGACTCTAGGCATATATTTATCATTTTTTAAGGAAACTGGAAACTCACTGTCTTATGGAATAATGGATACAAGCAGTTGCATTCACTTATCTCATCTATGAAATGAAAGCAGGGGTACATATTCTAGGCACCAATTCAAAAACTTGAACATAATTACCATACAGAACAAACTTAAATATTTTGAATTTCATTTTATGTAGATCTTTTAAAAATTGATTCAAGCAATAGTTCGTATGACTTTGAACTGCACTGTTTATTAAAGTAATTTGACAAATTGTGCTTATTTTAAGTAAAATCAGTAACTTTCTTGAAAATACCCAATAAACCGATACGTTCAAAAACCAGATACTTTTCTGAAGTCATTTAACTCGCTAAACTTAAAAATGTGGCGATGTTGTTCATACAAATTTCAACCGAAAATTTTAGTAAGTTTGAAAATACCTAATGGAAGTCAGGATTTAGCTTCTGGTTAAGGTTCACACAGGATTTGAAGCCTTTGGATCATTCAAAACGACGCATTTGTCAATTGGATCAAAGAACAACATTATATGATTTAATGGAACTTAATGGAAGTCAGGATTTGGCTTCTGGTTAAGGTTCACACAGGACTGAAAGCCGTTGGATCATTCAAAACGACGCATTTGTCAATTGGATCAAAGAACAAATATGATTTTTCTCAAAGGAGTTCATGATATTGGTGGATATATTACTAAACTGAATTGTAGTATTTGGAGTGAGGAAAACCTACGGATAATTTATGAAAAACCTGTATATCTAAAACGAGTCACTGTTTGGTGTACATTATGGTAGGTATCTAGGTATCTGATGGTGTAATTGGTTCGTATTTTATTGAAAATGGGCTGGTGAAGCTGTAACTGTACATAGTAATCCATATCGTGAGATAATTGAATTCGTTGACTTGTACTGAATAATATTGATCTGGTTTCAACAGGACAACGAAATACCTCATTTTGCAATTAATGAAAGAAACATTTAATGGCCGTTATTTCAAGAAATGGTGACTTAAATTGGCCACCAAGATCATATGATTTGACACCGTTTGACTATTTTCTTTGGAGTTATGGGAAAAGTCCACAATAAATTCCTGAACTAAAAGATAAAATTATTCGTGTCATTCATTGGTGATGGAGAATCAAAACTAAGGGTGGACATTTGTGGAAACACATTCAAAAAATTGCATGGAAATGGCATCGTTTTTCTTATATAATTAGCAAAAGCATGGATAACCGACACTTTACTTAAGGTGAGTTTAGACGATGCGAGCTAGCGGGTCAGTTGAGAAGGCCAGTAACTGTATGCCAATTATTAAAACAGATCAGCCGAGTTACTGTCTCTGCAAGGATGGGCAGCTACTGAATGCGAGTTACTTCAATATCTTTTAAATTTACTGGCCAAGAGACTGCAGTAAGTAGTTCGCATCCTATTCGCCTAATTTGAACGCATAGTACAGTACCTCAGTACCTGGCAATTAAATTTAAAGAATTTCGAACTGTGAAGGTGTCAATCGCATAACAGTTTGATATTCACGAGGGTCCTGATAATATAGCTCTCTCATAATCATGTTTGTAGCTCCTGATGATTTCTTTTGCAACCAATTTCTGACCCAAATCCGTCTGTTTCTTTTTCTTGTCAGATCATTTTCAATTTCTTTAACCAACTCTTCGCACAAAATTATGGAAAAATATTGTATTGCCTTGCGGATCGCAATTTTTGGTACTTTCGACATATTGCACTCTCTATTAAGACCTGCAAGCTCACTGCCCAGAAACACAGTAGTTACTTCGTGTAAACAGGTGAGCAGCTTGCATATTTCGTCCCCTATCGCAAGACTAGCCTAGACTGGCTAGCCCAGCAACTCGCACTGTGTAAACTCGCCCTTACACTCACAAAAATAACTTTCAACCGAGTAGGTACCTAATTTAGTAGGTCGACGACAAAATGGTAAAATTAACCGTTGAAACAGTCCTTATTACCGAGTAGAAAGGTTCATTTTACAAAATGACTAGGTATAAATTACTGACTGAAAACGGTTTATGTGATTCTAAGTTAATTTGAATTAAAGACAGGATAAGCAAATGGTTAACCATACATGAAATGGTCGAGTTATGTGTGTGGAGTAAAGGTAGAAGTTTATTATTCTTGATGTTTACTAATCAAACAAAATGTACTTTTTACAGCAATTTTATGTGGCGCCCGTCTCCGACTTCCACCTATCATTTTCTTTATTGGCTGGATATCTAGCTGCTAGCCATATTTTTTTACATCACTCCGACAAACGCACCGATCCTTTGATCATCATGCCGACCGACGCTGGCACAGATTACCGAAGACGCCAAAGTAACGAAGATGAAATATACATAATGGAAATAATTAAATAAATACTTAGAAGTTGTTGTTTACCAACCGAGGACAGTCTGTTAGAAGTTAAGCGGACTGATATTTCAGTTAAAAAATCCTTCAGACTTAAATTACAGTATATATAACCTCACCTACTAGTCCAATATTAGCGACTTGAGAAACTATCCCCGACTCCCATGGAAAAGTTTTGTGACTTTATAGCCGAGGAAATTTATCTACATGTAGTTCTAAATTGCTGGACGATTTTTTAGCTATTTAATTATTGTAATTCCAACGTCTTTACTACTGCTTAGGTCTTCTACAAAAAGAAATGGAAGAGAAATGCCAGGAAATAGAAGGCACTGCAACGAAGGTTTGATGACTTCAACGTACATAAAAAAAAGTGAGAGAAATAACTGGCAAGTACAAAAAGAAAACAGTAGGAAAACTCGTCAATGACAACGGAGAACTTATTGTGGACCAAGGAAGCATTAAAGACACTTGGAAGGAATACATAGAGAATTTGTTCTTCGATGAGAGAGGAGACCCCGCTCCTTATCAACAGAAACTGGACCACCAATACTAACAAGTGAGATAGAAGCAGCCATAGGATCGCTGAGAGAAGGCAAAGCTCCAGGACCGGACGGAATACAGACAGAGTTCCTTAAGCTTTTGGATGAAGAATCAATAAAAATGATCTGCAAAATATTTAACAATATCTATGACACCGGCAACATCCCGAAAGAATGGAATTTATATTGCTGCCCAAGAAACAAGGGGCAAAGAAATGCGGAGAATACAGAACCATAAGCTTAATGAGCCATTTACTAAAGCTTTTCCTTAAGGTTATCCATCGCAGAATATACAAGATGTGCGAAAAGAGAGTAGCAGACACACAATTTGGCTTCATGAAAGGAGTGGGAACAAGAGAAGCACTGTTCAGTATACAAGTATTATTCCAACGGTGTAGGGACATGAATTGCGACATTTATACCTGCTTTGTAGACTACCAAAAGGCGTTTAACAAAGTCCCACACCAAAAGATGATACAAATGCTGAAAGGCACCGGAATGGATGTTAAAGACCTCAGAATTATACAAAACCTGTACTGGAACCACCAGCCACCATAAAAATCAACACTGGAGATGAAACAACAGAGGCAGTTAACATTCTGCGGGGCGTACGACAAGGGTGTATTATCTCCCCTCTGATATTCAATCTGTATTCAGAAGAGATATTTAGAGAAGCTCTGGAAAACGATGATAATGGAATTCTTGTAAACGGAGAACGACTGAATAATATCCGATATGCAGATGATACCGTCATATTTGCAGATAGTATAGAAGATCTACAACAGCTAATGAACAAAGTGAATGAAGTAAGTGAACGACATGGGCTAGAAATGAACATCAACAAAACAAAATTTATTATCATAAGTAAAAAGAAGAGAGAAAACTGCCAACCATATATTAAAAATATACCAATAGAACGGGTATCCAAACTTGTCTACCTGGGAACCTTAATAAACGAACAATGGGACCACTCACAAGAAATAAGATGTAAAATAGAAAAAGCAAGAGATGCCTACATCAAAATGTCTAAGATCTTCAAAAGCCATAACCTCAAATTAGATATCAAAGTAGAACTCCTGCGATGCTATGTGTTCTAAATATTGTACTATGGCATGGAATCCTGGACATTGACCGAAGCAACACAAAAGAAGCTCCAAGCCTTCGAGATGTGGCTATACAGAAGGATCCTTAGAATATCATGGGTAGATAGAGTGACCAACGAAATTCATCATTCATCAAATATCATGGCTCAAGAACCTAAGGACATGGTATTCAAAAACAACCACAGAACTGTTTAAAGCAGCAGTCAACAAGGTCATCATAGCCAGGATGGTCGCCAATATTCGAAATGAATAGGCACTAGAAGAAGAAGAAGAAGGTCTTCTACTTTATATTCAAAATTGTATATGTATATTTATATTGTGTAGCCCTACAGAACGTAGTTGACTAGACCAAAATGTATCAATCAGTGATTAATTCAACATCAACTTAATATATTGTTATAGGAAAGCACTTCAAGAAACGGACAGTTTACTGAATAATTGGAAAACTTGGACTTGGACAAACATTGCTATTTTTGACGATAATCTCCCTTTATAAGTTTCACATGGTAGGTACTTTTGTTTACATGCATTTTCTATGAAAAATGTTATATAATTCTGAAATTTTAATACTCTTAAGATTTAGGTTAAAAAGGTTATGTCAAGCAGTGGACGAGACAAGCTGCTACATAATGATGATTTTGTATTTTAAATCTGTATTTTTAAAATGTATTCATTTGTACTTGTTATAAAATATTAAATAGTATAAGTATCCATATTTTTCTTTTTAAATGGTCTCTTGAATGTACCTGTCTATTTAAAAGTTAAGTTTAATAAGAAAGTAATTTTATATTAATCTAAAGATGTATACGTAATTAGTACTATGACATTACATGTTGAGTTTGCTTTTCAGGTCTTTTGTTTCAGTACTACTTCTGGATTGAGAAGTGAGTTTTCAGGATATTGGATCCACAAATAATATTTCTAAAACTTGTATTATTTCGAAATAATATATATTTGTAGGTCGAATATTCCCAAGACTAACAACCCTTTCAACTAAGAAAAATTGATACACATAACCAAAGAAAAAATTCAACCCATTGCTGTAGTTAAATCTACTTAATAAGACGGTTATAATAGCCTTTAGGAGATTTCATCAACTTATCGGCATTGTTCATTTAACTCAATGGAACAGTCAAATGGACCTATTACAACGGCTACATCAACGGATTGCGGCTGTTAATTCAATTAACTCATTTATTTTGTGAGTCATTTGCATATTTCTTCCAAAACCTGTGGGTATACGACGCAAAACATTTAATACAGAAATGGACTTTCCCAATAAGATTTTTCATTAAGTACACAACCTCAATCTCAATTTGTTTTGAATTCTGACTTGACAGATTTCTTGTTTCTTCTGCAAGGAAACAATCGTTTACAGTTTTCTTTCATTAGGTGCAACTACAAATTTTATTTTCATAATATGTTAATTCAGTTAGAATCATCTATCTACCTTGTCACTTTCAGAAAGAATAAAATTAGTAAAAAATCATGGAATACTAAGCGTGAAACAAGAGGAAGTTCAAAAAAATTAAAAAGATATAGAAAGATAGCAAAGATAGATTGTCTGTCTGAAGTGAATGTCATTACCTGCGAATTTTATTGATCCTTGAATCTACACTAGTTTCAAAATATGCCTGAATTTATAATAAATTGATTAATTAATAAATTCATTTGTCATTGAGTCAGAAACAGGACAGGAAAATTGATAACAGAAATTTATGCAATCAGAATTTGACTCTTGCTTTACAATTACTTAGTTGCAATATTCTCTTCACTTATTGGCTTTATTAATTTCTTAATGTAAAGAATACAATTATTTGTATTAAGATTATATTGTTTTTCAATTGCACAAGTCGAACTACCTATATTATTGCATACATTTCGTATATTTATATGCATATACAGGGTGCTCTATCTACGTCAAATGCTGATTCCAAATCTGAAATTTCGACTTGGTTTCTACATGTAATCCGAGTTTTTAGAAGAAAACGAAAATTTGGCAATTCTGTCATCAAAATGGGATTATCTAAACATTAAACTTTATAACATATTTGTATGACATATGCCAGTGTTGTCGTTGCAATATGGTAATTCTTTTGGTCCTTACCAAAGAACGCCAGAAAAGAGCTGAGCTGCTTATGGCAAAATGAAGTTTAACAGTTAATGATATTTGGATTTGTCCTAAACGAAAAAATTGCAAGGGATCAATGAATGCTTCCAACGATCTCTTATGAAGCTGAAACGCCCACAGTAACCAAAACAAAAGTTAAAACTCTCTCAAAGAAAGATGGAAACATCTACTTTGAAAACCCAACGTACAAGATGAGAACAGATGTATGACACATAAGACAATAACCAAGCTGAAATTAAGTTTTGGAGATGGACCAAAAGGCTTCTCGAGTGGAGGCCATCCACAGGTAGAAGAGGGAATAAGACTATCTACTGGATGGGGAGACGATATTAAAAAGGCTTCCAGACAGTAGAAGCGACTGCCCAAAGATCAGTCTTCTCGGGAACGCTTAGGAACGACTTATGACATGCAGTGGGCGTCAATATGGGCTGGAGGAAGACGAATACTGACTGAAAGACACATGAACGCATTAATACTAGACGAAGTGAAAATGTGAAAGATATGCCACGGAAGAATCCTGTAGGTACTATTTTGAGCAGATCACAAGCAGAGGGAGAGGATCTGGAAAAACTAATAGTCTAGGCAAATAGACACACCTGGTGAATCAATCAAGTGAAGACATAACAAGCACACCATTAAAGATTCTACTGAAACTCTGAGAGATGAAGTTAACGACATTGCCTATAGGAGTATCATCACGACATAGCCTATGGAACACGACGAAGTTGGTGATTACCTATTATACTTTCATCTGTTGACTATCTGCTACCTACTTATTTCTTATAAACTATATGCATTTGCTGCAATTTTAAAATAGAAGGGTATAATAAACCGACTGCTGAATACATGCAACTCCTCAATTAAAAAAGGGTGAATAATGATTATCATTAACTTTGGACGTCATAAATTACAATAATACATCTGTTGAACGTTTAGTGACGCCGCCGATCAGACTAATTTATCACTGGAACGTGAGTTTATCGTAGAAAAATTTTTCGGCCTTTGTAAGTCTTCAATTCATTGGAAAACCCACAACATTTAATTCTAGCGCGCCAACACCCGGCCGGCTTGTTTATTCTAAGAAGCCGGCTTCGATCGTTCGTTTTGTATTCCGCCCGCGTGAGGCAGGAAGACGCGATTTCCAGAAGTAATTATACAGGATGTTGAAAATTAGAAAGTAAAATCATTGGGCCGATTTTTTTTTAAAACCGTAACAGGTTTAATTTCCGTCTGTTTAAATCTCCTTTTCTGACGATTATGGTTAGGCCTCTTTTTTATTTTTAGATCGAAGGGATTCATTCGGCCGAAATACAAAAGCGTGTTTTAAATTATAGGAGATGGTTAATTAGGGTGCGGATAAATTAACACAAGACATTTATCGGGAAGTTCATAGTCGATAATTTTAACACTTAAAAACAACACACTTATGGGGTCCAAATTTGGAAATTCATTCTTGCAATAATTAGGCGATAATACGACACTTGTTATTACTAGAGATTACTAATCGCGATCAAGGAACGTTTGAAAAGATCCGCGATTTGCTCTCTGCCTCGACAATTTGAATCTAAAATATGTAATTTTTACTTTCTCATGAGGTACCCATATACCTAATAAGAGAAAGTATTGTAATTGTGCTGATTTTCGGAATTTAAGATACAGGCATTTCTGGTCTCCTGAGCTCGAAAAACACGTTTTTGGAAACATGTCTGTGTGTGTATGTAGGTAGGTATGACCGTTTCTACAGAGTCGCAGTAATGGTATAATCATAAGAGCGAAAGAAAGGCCATATATTTCTCGTTGGCTAAACAGAGAAAGAACTTTTGCGACGTTGCTAGCTCGCGAAACATCACAGTCATCGCCACACTCTGCCGGATCATTCTCTGTATAGCCTCCGACGGGAATATTTGGAATGGGTTACGGACCGGCCGGCCGGCAACGTTGCAAAACTTCCTTCTCCGTCATACTAACGAACTACTATTAGTTTCTCTTTCGCTCTTGTTGATTTCGAACCCTGCATTTCAATAGAATAGGTCCGTATGTGTGTGTATGTATGGTTTATGTGGTCGACGTTTTCTCAAAAACTATAAATAGTGAAAAGTTAAAACTTTGTATTTAGGCTGGGTCCCCTGAAAACTCGCGACCACATAAATTTCATCAGAATCAGTTTAGGGCAAAGGGCACTTTACTCTTGTCATTTTTAGTTTTTTTTTAATTATCTCAAAAACAGGTCCGACGTTTTTTTAAAACTTTATATTTTCTTTTTTATTCAATTCTTATTAATTGCCGTTATCTTTATCTTGACTGATCTTCTGCGAAAGACCTTTTACTTTTACAGTTTTTCTCAATTCTCTCCAAAACTTATTCTTACCAAACTTTAGATTTGCACTGACCTAACTAATGGCTACAGCTTTTATTTGAAACATTTTTTTCTCAAACCTCCCTAACGGGCACTTTGCTTTTGAACATTTTCAATTTCTGAAAAATATTTTCCAAAAAGGATTTGAATGTTTTCTTTGATATATTGTTTCCTAAAACTATCCTAATGGGCACTTCACTCTTAAGAATTTTTATTTTATTGTACAATTTCCTTTAAAACGGTTTTGATGATTTATACCAAACCTCATAACTTAAATTAGCTGTTACCCATACCTTTTAATGAAACATTTTTATCTAAAATTCCTTGAGTGCATCGGTTTGTAGAGTAACTGATACATCTCCATCAAGTAAAGTTGTTTTTATTTGTTCCAAGTCGATGATTGGATTCTTATTTCGAAGTATGCACATTGAAATGTGTTGTTGTTATATTGCATAAGTAAATTTATTCATCGTTTCGATAAAGTTAATTAACTGTATTCAAAAACATTTGTCAGAAACCGTTGTCATCTAACAAACAACCAAAAGAAATATTTGCTACTAAGAGAAAATGTTAATAATCAGTACTAAATTTATTTTATAAAACGGTGATAATGTTGCCATGAATATTTTGTCCGGCCATATGAGAAAGTCTCACGATGTTACATATCGTCATTTTTTAAACATTAAGGGTCGAAATTGATACTATGTATATCGTGTTGAACAATTGAACTTCATAATTATATCGACTTTAATGCAAAACGAACGTATCACACATCTGCCGCACCACAAAGGAATTTTTTGTTTAGGAAAGAAGGGAAGAGGCTCGTTTTCAGCATCTTAACAAGAAAATCCTCCTATTAAGGCGCGTCCACATTTGTAACAAATTTCATAGTTTATATAACAAGTTATATAGCTTGTTATATAACCAAAGTTATGCAACTTTTTTGGAAAAGGCGTCCACACTACACTCAATGATTCAGTAGTGATCATGACTTCATCTGTGGAAGATGTAGTGCTCGCAGCAGCAGCTTGTGTAATTCTAGCAAACCGTCAGCGAAAGAAGCAGAGACACTGGGTGCGACCATCACCAATACAGTGGAACTCAGCAGAGATGAAAGATCTGCTGAAAGACGGCAGAGATCCCTTCAGCGGAGAAATCCGGGATGAAGGGAGTTTTAAGAACTTTGTAGCAGTTCTGATTTTGAAACTATATTGCCAAACATTGGTTATACGATTTCAAAAAAGCACACCAAATTTCGAGATGCTATACCAGCAAGAGAAAGGCTTGAAGTTACTCTGAGATTTTTAGCAAGTGGTGATTCCTATTAAAGCTTGAGTTATTTGTTCAAAATCTTCAAGCAGAGCATTTCCCAGATTGTTCCCGAAGTTTGTGAGGCCATTCATTATTCGATTCATTTCATTTCTTGGTGTGTACATGTGTGTGTATGGAGGGGGCTGTTAACAAAACAAAAAAGTCAAACTCAGATTGATGTGGACAAGCGCGTAACTTGTTGTAAAACAATGTTATCTAACTTTCTTTGATCTTTACCGACACCCTCCGGGTAACATATAACTTGCTATAAAGCCACAAAAAAGTTATATAACTTCGTGTTACATAACATTTTTTCACTAGAAATTTCCAACAAGTTGTATAACTTTGTTATAACACATGTTTTGTTACAAGTCTGGACGCGCCTTTACGGTATGATGCTAATTTGATATTGAAGTTTGCTCAATTCTTGAAGAGTCTGGTTGCCATAGCTCCAAATGCAAGTGTGAAAATAACCTCATTTTGCGAAAAGAAAAGCAAAAGGGCAGTCTTGGCTCAAGAGGCAAAAGGAAAAAATTCCTTTGTGGTCCGGCAGATGTGTGTCGCACTAATACAAGAAAGTGTTAATTCTGAATAGATACACAGATTTTTAAGAAAAAAACCTCGCATTCGAGTGACTGATGATGATCAGAATATAATCGAAACGATTCACAAGAAAAAACTTCTCTTTCTCTTAGAGATATACTCTAAAGTTTTATATATATATATATATATATATATATATATATATATATATATATATAAAAGATAATAAGTGTTAGTGTTAGTAAAAATAAATTTGTTAAGATGTTTCGCGTAGTGTTAGTTATTTTTGAACGGTAAAAACGTCACTTTATATATACATAAAGTAGAATTTTTTAGCACTCAGCACATTGCATGTTTTGATATTTTATACGTGCATACACATCTTACAACAAATGTCCCAATTTCATATTCCACATTGGACCTTTAAACTTGACAAATTTAAAAAATCGAAACAATTCAATTTCAATCTAAAATTATCACGTCTTCCACTGCATTTCATGCGATTATTCAATGAACATCGCCCGCCGGTATAAATTTATGCACCATAATTATCACCTTCCCTTCAATACAAAGAGTCCGTGTAATTCCTGAAAGCGTACGGTATTACCGTGCATTCGGTCCGATAGCGGAAACAGTCATTAAACCCCGGGGACTTCCAAATCTATTTAATCTTTCGGAAAATCTTTTATTTAATAATAACCCAGACGAGATTCGATCGGATCTCAATGGCCGTGCCGCCGCCGTCGCCCTTATCAATCATCCCGTGGGACGATGATTAGGTAGTGACTACTTGGAATCGGAGAAACACTAACGGATCGGAATGAATCGGCTACGTAAAACTTGCGCCTTTAATTTCTTTATATACCTACGGTGAAGATAGGTTCAAAGACGAATGAATGCTTCTAGTTCGACGAAATGATTAATAATGAATTTTTAAGAAATGAATTTTGGTGCTGGAGTAACAGTGTTTCAGTTAAATTGAATCCAAGTTTGCAATAGGCTTATAAAATTCATTGGTAAAATAGAGAAATGTATGCATTTTACAATTATTCTCTCTGACGACTTCAGCAAAATGTCGTCGTCATTAAGCTGCTGTGGTGCTTTTCGTCGCAGGACCTATTTGCTTATAATATCACATACTCTACTCAGCATGAACTTCGGCATAATTCACAACGCTTTTCCTATTCGTTCTTGCTAGTCAATGAAACTCCTCCAACTGGGTGGTCTCCAGAAGAATGTTTCCAATCTAATTACTGATGTGTGTATCTTATTACCGTTATGGGGATTCGTGCCTTTTTATTAATCGACCACATCGTTTAAACAATTTACCAATTTCTTTGCTTTGGTTGTTAGCGCATTTTGTCTTCGACATTTTCATATGTAGTGTTAGTATATCTGACATCATCTCCTGTTGAATTTATATGGACATTCACTTCCAGCTTGCATCAGCCAGGTTGTTTAGTTTAGATGCATACATACTTTTTGTTTCTTCAGCTGAGATGACCATATTATGTGGTATTCCTGTTTTTTGTCTGTTTCTGTCTCTGAACGTCGTTTGGGTTTCGGTTTGGGTTTGGGTCGTCCAACACAGACCTTAGTTTCAGTCAATTTGCCATTGATATGAGCCTGAATGCCATTATCTACTTATTTTCATGGACTTCATGGAATTTATGGACGCAATAGGCAATTGTGTTTAAGAGAAAGGATGGAAACGTGCGTTCTGCGCCAAACGGATTAGAAAGAAATGATCCCTTATACAATAAACAATTCAGATACAATTCAATCATAACCTCCTTAAGGTCCATTTACTAGTTAAGCAAATGGAGTACAACTTGTGGAACGTGCTTTATCTCACTCATATCTTTTTGATCATAACTCCGAAATTTGTTATTGTAATTCACTTGAGACTTATTAAACGTTTGTAATCGGATATATTATGTCGTTTAATCCTAAATAAAATTTCAGAAATATCTCTGCATATAGTTAGACGTGTGGTCTACTTCAACGATTTCGTTTTACTCAAACATAAGGTCATAGCTCAAAAAATTGTTAAGGTGCTCACCTAAGAAATTTTGAATCTTATAGTAAAACGTAACTCTTACAGAATCACTTCGAAATTGTATTTTAAAAAAATCTCTCCGGCTCGTGGAACATGTTCATGATTTTACCGATATCATTTTGGTCAAACATAAGGTCATAACTCGGAACTCTACATATTATTATAATAACACCTACATCGAATATACTGTAGGGTTTCATCCAAATTAGAATATCACCAAATTTTCTGCAATTAGCGAAATATTGCTTTGTTTTTCTGATATCGTTTTAGTTAAACGCTAACTCATTAAATTTAAAATTGTTAACACTTGAAACCAAATCTTACAATAATATCCAAATCAAGCATATTATGGCTTACTGTTTTATAGTTTATATATATATGTTAATATATGTATTATAGTTTCGTCTAAATTGGAATTAAAACACCTTCAGCTACAATTGGTGGGTTATACCTGCTTTATTTCACTGATATTGCTTTGGTCAAACAAAACGCCTTACTCAAAAGTTTTCTTGGTAACCACTTGAAATTTTCCGAGTAACATAATGAAGCTCCAATAGAACTTCTCACGGCGTTTGATCAGATTTGGACTTTTAACAACTTTGAATTCTGGTTAAACTATTACACCTCGAATGTCACTCAATGCGAGGCAAAATTATTTTGACAGATTTGAGCACTGCTAAAACCTTCGATATGTAGTACCAATCAGAACAATCCTATTTTAATCAAATATGATTAAATGAGTATGATGAATTGCACACCGGCAAAAGTCCCTCCCTAATGCGTTTCACCCATGTCGCACGTTCCACTTTTCTATCTCACTCATGAATGTATACAGAAAATCCAGCAGCAAGGATTATTTAGTCGAGAAATAAAAGGCCTATTAATATTTGCGATTTGTATTATTACTTATTATGGAAATGTAATCTCTATACATATAAAAATGAATTGCTGTTCGTTTGTCTCGTTTAAACTCGAGAATGGCTGGATCGATTTTGCTAATTTTGATCTTGAAATATTTGTGGAAGTTCAGGGAAGGCTTAAGCGGCGAGAAACATAAATAATAAGGTCGCCAAGGCAACCAATCAAACAAATGAAAGTATAGTGTCAGTTGGTTGTCAAATAAACAAATGTCAAGACGATTATTAAAATCTATCATCACATCGTCAGTGCACGAGACCTATATTGATTTTAAAATGACAAGGAGAAGACGACCTGACTTAGGTCGTCGAAATCAATCTAATGTGCGACGAGCTACCTCACGTGCAAATCGCACTGACGACCAGCGAGAGACAGATAATGATAACATTCGTATTGGTACGACAGAATTGCGTTCAACAGTGAATAATTATGAAGTAGATAGGCTTAGAATGGAACGAGTTCGGGCACATGAAATACAATAGCAGCGAGCACGACATAATGAAATAGAGCGATTCCGCAGACGTAGTGTTCCTGTAAACCTGGAACGAGTAGCATTCCACTACGGCCCGGAAATAGATTATTGTGCCGACCAATCCGTCACGATTGGAGAAATGACAATCATTTGTCAATATTGTAAAGCGTTAAAATACAGCTGTGAATCTACTGGGTTATGTTAAGTAAAATTGCCACAAATGTCCCCACCACCAGATCCATTACGCTCATTAGTTTCTGGGGTGGGAAATGACTCTAAACATTGCTTGGCCAACATCCAAAAATATAACAATTGCTTTCAAATGACATCGTTTGGTGCAACGCATATTGTACCTACAGGAAAATTTCATGCCCACTTTCAAGGTAGTCTTTGATAAATTATTTATCAAAAATTTGAAGAGATAATATACAATTGCAGATACAGGGACAGGAATCAACTTGATGTTTCCCTGTTTCGCGAATGGGCAATTTTACGTCGCGTGTTCAAGCGTCGGAAAATCATCATCTTTATAAATTTACGCACCGCAAAAAAGACAAATAAATATAGTACTACAGAAAGCCTTAAATTGATTATGTGTATAACTGTGTTGCATTTCATTTTATGTAGATAAAAATTTTGTATTAAGATTTGACCATATTTTTCATAAATCTTAGGTGATAGGACGTTCATTGGGTTATCTATAATTATCTTTCTTCTTTAAACTTTACGTGGCATTGCAACGCACCCCGGGTACCTACGGCTTATATCTGAATAAATGTTATTCTGTTCAATGATATCTTAAACAGATGAAGTCTAAATATTTTGTTCCTTGTTATTTTGTGAATTTTGCTGAAGATCAATCAATTTATACTATGTTATTTCGGTATACGTAAAGTCCACCATGTTTAATTTAAGAAGCCATGGAAATATTACGGTCTCATAAACCTTCACAACGCACATCGACACAAACGAGGCGTCAATTCTAAAGGACCAAGCGAAATACACTCTCACGTTTTGAAATTGCGATATCTCATCGTAGAAATAACTAAATTGATTCACCCTGGAAAAAGAATACTTAACGTAAATAAATGCATTGGACAATCATCAAAATATGGTCAATATTAACCAAGTTCATTATTCACCACAGCTATTTATTTCAATTATCTGACATCTAACAATTTATTTTTCGGATTACGTTTATGGGGCCGTTTAGGGTTAAGGGGAGCCGAACCAAAGATAAGGCTCTTATTTTCTCCAGAATGCGTAAATCGGTGCTACCGTAGAAACGAGTGGAATTGGAAATCGGAACGATTAAGGGCGAGAAAAGGCTAAATTGACTTTCTCGGAAAAGACTATTACCGTATTTACAACTGTGTTGTGCAAAGTCGGATCCTAGAGCGATAAAGGCGGCGAGGGAGGAATCTGGGATTTATCGGGTGACACCCATACCCAAAGGGGATGAGAGAAGGTGGAAAGAGGGCGCTTACTTTGATGTACGTAGGTGTCGTCCCCGAATTCCTTGCACTCGACGTTCAAGGGACTGCTCGCGCGTCCTGTCAAGCTGTGCCGGGCATGGGCGATGTATTTCGCCAGCACTTTACCTGAAATAAAGGACACTTTCTTCTACAAAATGTATTGAGAGACAATGAAATCCGGACTTCCAGTAAAAGTGATATTTCAAGTTTCAAAAACAACTCTAAATCTGAACGCGTCGAGTGATACAAAACTGAAAATGCTCAAAATTTGACCGACCGTAAACCGGATTATACTTTTCCTAAAAGTTGCCAGGAAAAAATAGGTGCAGCTTCACGAAAAAGTATAAGAGCGTTTTGACACCATTCTCATATGTGGAGGGTTTAACAGAAGACAACTAAGTACATCAAAAGATACCAGCTAATTTTGCGTACTGGATAAACAATGTTAATAAATGGGAAAATCACTTTTTCGCTTGCAACATTTTTCGGTTTCATCCAGTTGAATAAGTAAGTTGTAGGCATCGGAAGGATCTTTATTCTGAGTTACTGTTCATCAAAATCAGTCAATTAGTTACCAAGATACCTGCAAAAAACCCCTCAATTGTGCAATTACTTAAAATGTTAATAATTTTGGAACAAATCAATTGAAATGATATATAGTGCATTTTCTAAGGGTCTCTATGGAACTATGCAATGTGTGCACAATTGAAGCACGATCAGATGCCTACAACTTCCGTAGTTAACTTTTTCATGTAGGATGAAAATGGAAAATGTTACAAGCGAACAACCGAATTTTCCATTTTTAAACGCTGGTTATGTATTCGGGACGCAAAATTAGCTGTATATTTTGATGCAGTTATCTTCAGTTAAACACCCCATACATGAGAAAGGTGTCAAAATGGTGTTAAACTTTTCACGATTTCATACCTGGTTTCTGGGCTATAAACACGAATCCCATCTGTAAATGATAAGTTACTTGAAATATACTTTTCAGGAAGTGAAGGTAACACATTTGATGATTATGTAAAGCAGGATGATGATTTTTCAGGACAAAACTTCTTTCATGATTTGAAAGTGATAATTTCTTCCTTTAAAATTGTAAGTATTCGTCGATATTAGGCTTAATAGTCGGCAGAGTCTGTTCAGAAATATACCGTGAACTAATTAATTTCAACGAATCGGTAGTGTACTTAAAAGAGAGATAGTAATAGACACTACTAATGCACAGCAAGCACGAAGGAAAGGTAAGGTTTATATACATTTTAAAGTTGTAGTCAGCATTGCAATACACAGGGTGTTCCGCATCAGAACTGACAGAGCTCGTTGGCATGCAGGCGACCCCAAAATATGATAATGTAATACAACTTACCTGTACACTAAGTTGCATAAATATTTATACATATTGTTATTATTAATAAGAAATAACATTCAGACCAGTACAGTACAAGTATTATTTCGTATTATTATTATCATGAATATCCAACAGTATCAAAAATTTCGAGAACAATTAGTGGAAACAAAGGAATCCAACCCGTTATAATAAAATTACAACCATTGATCATCACAATTACGTAGACAGTTATCTCTCGCTCAGAGATCTAATTACTGGTCGATATGTGAGGTCAGTCAATGTGTAACACGATCGCGTTCGAACACATCTTCGCTGGTGAAGTGAGTGCATTTGTGAGAGTTGGTAGTTACTGTCGCGATGCCTCCTCCAATTAATTTCCCAGTCTTAGACTCCCTGATGGCTCGGAATTATAATTTTGACAATAACTTGGGGCCGTACTCTCGGATATACGTTTTCAAATCTTTATTCTGAGGGGTAGTTGGTGGGTTACACCGTTCGAATTAACTAAGGGTCGCAAAATGTACATTCATGTCATCTGAGCGATTCGTCTTATTTTTCCTACAAATCTTCAGGGTTTGCAATTTTACTTCTTTCTGAAAAGAGTAAGAAGCAAGTAAGGGGCATGAAAGGTTTCCATTAATGGTCCTTCTATATAAACTTCAAACTGTAAACTGAAATCAGCTTTGGGCTCCTGTAGTTGGAGGTTGCTGAGCATTACAGTCATTTTGTGACAGTGACAGAAATATTTACGTTGTTTTAAAATTTTATTTTAAATTTAAGTTGTTTAAATTTTTAATAGCATATATGCTATGTACGCACCATGTGGTAAGGTGGGTTCATAAAGCAAGTTATTATGCAAATTATAATATTTCAAATACTAACGAGCTTTTATTATTTTTAACAAAAAGGTTATAACAATTCAGTGCTTCGTTTAAAAGAAATGAATTCTAACACAAAGAACAAAGGATTACTTTCTAAAATATCTTTAAAATGCTAACAGAAATTACCTACTTTCATGGCAAACGTCATTTTAAGGAACATGTCCGTTCATACATACATTTACTTATGTGCATGTATATATACATAAATATTTTTTTTATGCAAGGTTCTTCTACTGCTAAAACACGGGTGAATACGCAAAATTTTCGACCGCCAGATGACCGATGTATACATAATATACCTATACCTATATATTGCGACGTTCTTGCCACAGAGGTCAGCACTGGCTATAGTTTTATGTTGGTTTTATGTTTAGCACTGTATTTAGGTTGGCATTATGTTTTGGAATAAAAATGCAATAGCGAATATTTTGAGAACGAGGTGCGTTGTCGCTTTTTTTTGTATTTTTAATAATTATTTTGTAAATTATTAAACTGTATTACAACTATATATAATATTACAAATTGAATTTATAGGCTGGAATAATAATACTAAGCCTAACTAATAATAAATAATAATACTTAAGTGAAACGTTGGCGAGCTATTCATTTACATAAATTATTCATAACCTCACAATAATTTTTAACCTTCCATAAAGTTTCGCAAAACAAAGCTAGCTTTCCACTGTCGGCACTCTCAGAGTGCAACGTGTCTGTTTTATTAAAATAAAATTAAAAGTCCACTCGAGTTTACGGAAGGAAAACCAATATCAAACTGATTGTGATTACGACGTTAAATCCCTTTTCTATAGATTTTATTATCAGTTGTTTATCGGTTACGAGTGCTTCTAGTAAATTAATTAGTGAGCGCTAATAAGATGCGGCAAACTCCCACAAAGCCAATAAAGAGATATGAATTATGGGTTTACGAAGAAAAAAAAAGATATAATTACTTGATAAATCGTGAATTAATTAATTTGAAAAGGAAGTGATAAATTAGTTAGGTAATTAAGATTGGATGAATCTTAATAAACAAAATATGTGATATGAAAAACAAATTAATAAATAACATAGTGTAGAATAATTGATATATAGTAATCGCACACTGCATATTATATTACACGAATAACCCTGATGAGCATATTATCGATCGTTTATCGGTAGCTAGTACGGTGGACATCGCAAACGCTTAGTGCGAATTATAAATTGTATATTTTATAAGACGTAAGTAAACGAGTTCCTATAAATAATGTATCGTTAATTAAAAAATGAAAATATAAAACACACAACCTGGTCCACCAAAACTGAAAAAATGAGTCTTTATAAGACAAATTCTGTTAAATAATTTGGGGGGTTTATGAGCCATATTTTTTGGAAGTTGCATGGATGCAACAGCCTTTTTAACGAAATGAAGAACACCTCGAAATTTAGAAAATTTAGTTATTTTAACAAATATGTAACTAATCTGGATCAACAAGGTCTCAAATTAGGCGTTTCTTTTTTATTATCCACACAATACCAAAAAAAAAATGAATATTCTAACTTTAAAAAATTTATTTGTCATGACTTTTGCACATTGAACGTTGATTTAAAAGGTTTATAAAATAGGATCAAATTCCAGGCTTCGTTCGTTAATAGTATAATTACGCACTGAACCATGCAGTTACCAGTCGCGAATGAAGTCCAATTTTTGTCTATTTTTGTGAAATTCCACTCGTCTGTCCATAAAATTTCATGAAGAAAATTTACATTTTCTTCCATTTTTTCTTGAAACCAACACGAAATCCAACCCTATGTCAAACTATCGCCTTTTCAAAAGGTTCATAAATTTGGTTTCGAAACATTTTTCCACACAATTTTCCTTTCGAAATTTCCTGACTTTTCCGACTTTTCCGCCAAATTTTTAAATTTTCCCGACCTTATTTATCTTTCACGCGTGCGGAAGTCTTTTCTTAGGAAAGTAATGGAAGGATCATAGGAAAAACATCATTGAAAACTTGTAAAAACGAGAGAACTAAAGTTTCTTAATATTTATTGTGATTCATAAATAATGTTTCAAATTATTAATGTTACGTCGAAGTGCAAAATATTTAGATTATTTTTACTATTATGCCTTGTGAATTTCTCAATTAAACTGCCTTAGCTTATCAGGTCTCATTTGGTTTGGTTTCTTTTCCTTTTTCAGGTTCAGTCTTGCGTGTGAGTTAAGATGTCGCACTTTTTTCCCAATAGCCCCAAAATTCCCGAATTTTTTTCCAAAATCCCTGAGTTTTCCCGATTTCCCTAACTAAATTTAGAATTCCCTGAGTTTTCACTGATTTCCCGACTGTGTGGGCACCTGTCTTCTTCGTCATAAACTCTTGCATTATGAGGTCTTTTAAAAGTACTATTTGCGCTGAACCCATCGATTTCAGCATTGAAATAATGGTGCTCACAGTCAACTGTTACACAATATCCAAAACATGCCGATGACTTGTAAAATGACTTTTCAAACATTTTGTTATTTAATTTCCAGTACATTGAAATAAGTATTCGACTGTGTTCGAAAAATCATGTTTAAAAATTTGATATTTCATATCATGACACCTACATGTATGTATTTAAATGTTTTTAATATCTGTATTTTCGATGAAAAAAGGCATTGAAATTTGAACAAAATAAAATACCGCCAAAACGTCACCTCGTGTCAAACCCGAGTCATATGACTTCGTGACGTCAGATGTCAGTAAACTTGAAAACCTCCTCACTATATTCAGGTTAGGCATAACCTAACTTTCTATAGTTTTTTTAACTATTAAATTTGAGAGGTGTAGCTGATCGATAGAAAAACGACGTACCTACACGAAATTTTGCACTATCTCCAAAGAAAAAACTGTTGGTGAACTGTAAATTTGCAGAAACTGAATAATAATAATAATAAATCCCATAAGATGCGAACTTTTGTGTGGTTTTTTTAACTACTGTGTTAAGTATGTATTTTTTTTCTAATATTCTACATTTTGTAAGTGCATATCATTGCTAGGATTTGTAAATCTTATACATATACCAAACTTTATTTGTGTATCTCTAAATACCCTAAAGTATCCCTAAATACGTTTCCCAAACGGAGAACCGTAGGTGGTCAACATAAGGGAAGTTTAATGACAAAAAAATTGAAAGGACCAAAGAAGATTTTTGACTTACGTTTACGTCCATGGCGGATACGCTTTGATGGACGAATCCCAGACCGTGTGCGAGCGTCCATAGCAATATTTCTAAACAACGGCATACCTCGGTAATAACTTGGGTTACGTCTATTTCCCCAGGAATCGCCCCGTGATGGCATCGACGTCCCAAAATGGTATGCGTGTTACCCGAAGATGAACACTTCGCGTCGGTATGCGGCGTTATCGTATATGGAAATAGTCGCACTTACCCGCAATTCATGCCGAAGCACAGGCGAAATTCAATATGGTACTAATGTAATAACAAGTACGAATCGAACGTCGCGTGTCCACTATGAATAACAAGATGGTGTTTGAAAGAGAACAAAGGTTGACGATTTTCGTGTGCAAGTGCTGACCTAAGACTTTTTAGCGACCAATCCAAACGCGGCATATGCACGGAAAAAATACATTATCACATATTTACAAACATTATCGAGGAGATTATTTGAATTTCAACCGTTAAAATTATTCTAAATTGAAATAATCTCGCCGAGTTAAGATTTCGAATGTACTGGTGACAAGGACGTAATCTGGTGTATTGAAAAAAAAAGGTTTTTCACGACAATGTTGTCACGTCAACTAATTTTTTTGAGTTCTTATAACTAGAGATCGGACCACATGAAAATGGGAATATGAAACATCCTTCGCGCATGTAGTAAGTGCTGTTCGCTCTCATCAGTAACGGTACAACTTTTCGGAAATTAAATCATGCAAAATAAAAGTAAATAAAATATAAGGTAGAGGTTGACGTTTATTTTTTCTGTTTCGATTAATTGTAGGTTTATTTAATGATACAGCAATAATATAATAAGTTTTATTATATTTTGTAATAGTTTCTAATATTGTGTCTATTATATGGGATAATTTGTATACATACCTACCACCTACCACAATACAAATACGTACATTGTTGCTTAAAAATTGGGTAAATAATATAGAAATGGTATTAAGCAGTTAAAAACACATTCTAGTTAACAATAAGTGATTCAAATATAAACTCGCATACTTAGTGTCTATAGAAGTCAACAAATTTGTTTAAAGAAAGTTTAAATATTTAGTTGCTTCCATTACAACTCTGGGTGTAATGGGCTGGGTCAATGGGTGTAAATGACAAAAATGGTTTATTGATCATAAATCTTATGGAGTTCAGGCCCTACCTACTATTGGTCTATATACGAATGAAATTTTCTGTCTACAGGGTGTTTAAAGCGCAATTTTTATGAAAATACAAGAATGACATACATTTATTTTTGTAGATCGAGAAAATAATTTATTGCCAACAGTTGCTCACATTTTACAACAGAAGGTAGAAATTTAAAAAATATAAGACCACTTATAATTTATAATTTTTAATTTCGTAACATTTCCATTTAAAAATAATAACATTAGGCGTTCTTTGGCGATGATGAGGCCAAGAGCTTTTGGTCACACCCTGTCAACAGTTCAGTCAACTGTCAATGGATTTGGACAAACAAAAATGGAAAACAGAACAACTTTGTATCGTAATTGGTTTGTTACAAAATTCAGATGTGTGTGATGCAGTTATGTGAGAACTTAGCGGAGAATTTCTAGAGTTTTCTTCTTGTGTAACAATTGGAAAAAAAATTGTTACAACCAAAGGATAAAGAACACAAGGGCCTACAAAATAGCCAAAGTAGAAAGGTTAAAAAAATGTCAGAAACTAAGCTATTTCGAGATCTTCGTCGAGTCAAATCTATGTGTAATGGAGTTACAATGTGCTGTAACCTGTAACTCCAGAAGTATGACTTCTGCTCATTTGTGCTTATATTAAATGGTGAACGACATAAGGGCCTACAAAGAGGCCACAGTAACAATTTCCGAAAAATGTTAATAACTAAACCATCTCGAGATCTTCGTGTCAAATTCATAGTTACTTCATGTGCTGTAACTGCAGAAGTATTAGTTTCTTCACATTCATTCGTATATCACATGGTGAAAGACACAAGGGCACACAACCAGGCCATAGTAAAAATTTCCAAAAAATGTCAAAAACTTAACGGAAAACTAAGCTATTTTGAGATCTTCAGGGTCAAATTCAGGTTTAATGGGGTTACTTAATGTGTTGTAACTCCAGAAGTACGACTTGCCACACATTTATGCCTATATCAAATGGTGGAGAACATAAGGGCCTACAAAAAAGATATATGTAGTAACAATTTCCAAAAAATGTTAATAACTAAGCTATTTCCAGATCTTCAGAGACAAATTCATGTTTAATGGAGTTACTTAAAATGTGCTGTACCTCCAGAAATATGACATACTACACAATTATTCTTGTATCAACTGGTGGAGGACATAAGGGCATACAAAAAAGACCATACTCAAAGTTTCTAAAAAATGTCGAAAAATGAGCTATCTCGCGATCGTCGATTCAGATCATATTAAAATTTAACAACCTCATTACACATGAATCTGAATCGATGATCTTGAAATAGCTGTTTGTTACTTTGGAAATTCTCACTTTGGTCATTTTGTAGGTCCGTATGTTTTCTACCTTTTATGGTAATAATTTCTCTTCAATCTCTTCCAACTGTTACATTAGAAAAATTACGAATAATAAATGTTGAAAATTTGACAACATATTAAAAAAAAACAAAATTAAAAAAATTTTGAACTTTTTTATGGTCATGTAAACCATTCGTGGATAAATGTAAACGAAACAAAAAATGGTGGTTTCCATTTAAAAAAACGTTACTTGAAAACCAATAACGTCACTTACTGCTTAAAATGGGTCATTTTATAAACCTTCAAAATATTTGGTAACATTGCCATAAATTGTTTTCTATTTTTCCGGTTTTAAAGGAAAATTTTGAGTTTTCCAATTTTTCTGGACCTATTCAGGATCGAATCTATAAAAGTAGAAAGTTTCCAGGTAATCGTGAAGTTTCTTAACATCTACGGACATCCGAACAGATACGCATTTCATATTTTTCTGCGTTCGATTTGGTTAAAAATTTTTTTTAATTCCAATCTAACCTTAACTTTGTCATATTACGCTCCTATTGATGACATCTGAGCGCCCCTTACAAGGATTTGAGTTATTTCATATTTACCCTGTATATTATCAAACAGAATAAATATCCGCAAAAAATATTAATAATTATTAATCAATAATATAATTAATATTTATCAATAGATGCCACTACCGTACAAAAATAATAAATGACTGAAAAATAACAGCACATCAAATAGTTTCAACTCTTTTAGTATCACTTACCATTTCTAGACGATCCCGATACCTTCTCGAAATCTCTTCGAGTCATCAGGCAAATTTCCACCCCGGTTTTCGGAAATTTTTCCGCAACCGGCTTTGGTCTCAAAGAAAACTGCCTGGTGCACCATTTCAGCCAAGATTTTATGTGTGAACTTGTCCACTCTAATGGATCTAAAGACAAAAATTGAAATGTTAAGTATCTTATCATCTCCAACATGCAGGATAAAAAAAACCAAACGTATCGTGGAACATTAAATTAATTAATACAACAATAATTTAGGGGACTGAATAGGGCTTAAAATCCACCTGTGTGAAATTAGTTAGCAGTCGGAAAATCAGCAGCCAATTAGCCAACAAGTAAGCTAGGCTTTTGGCAACGAATGTAGCAATATTTTTAGCGTAATAAATCAGCAATAAATTATGAGCTTTGTTCGCTGATGAAATTGGTTATTCTACCTTAACGTACGTAATAATATTTGCAGTTTTCAGATAACAATATACTTGACTTATTGGACGGTAATTCTTGCAGACAGACATAATTTTCATATCGATTTGGTGGCGGTGGTGAATTTCCTTGGCCAGCTCGTAACCCAAAACTTAATCGGTTAGATTTTTACCTGTGGCGTCACATGAAAATTTTAGTAGTAAAAATTTAAAAATTCAAGAAACCACCACTCTTAACAGTCATACCAAAATATCTTCCTAGATGTCAAATGTCAACAAAAGTTTTAAAAAAATATTCAAGTACATTACACTGGGCATTTTCAACACTTATGAAAGTAACAAGATAAACTTTTATTATTGTGAATAGATTGCATTTTGTTTTCACAATTTTCATTTGATTCTTTTTATTACCTTTCTATCTTCAAATGAGATAGTATAGAATTTTTTTCACTCTCGAATACCAATTTTACACTATAACTTTGACTGTCTTAATGCTATCATATTTGTCGAAAATTTATTTTTGCTTTCAACACTCTGTCGTTAAATTTTTACCAAGTCAAATTTGACACAAAAGAACCTATTTTCATGGATATTACCTTCAATTGCTCTATGGCCCATAAATCTTGTTACGCTCAAATTGAGTCAACCACTTAAGGCAAACTTTGTAAAATTTAAGAATTTTGAGCTATCTGGAGAACGGTCTGAGATCGACCAGAAATAATTTTTTTAAGTAAAAATGTTGGCTCTATTAGAGTTTGAACAAAGTATTACCAACTGGACGGTCATAAAAATATGAGTGAATTAATAAAACACGAAATACGTAGCAAGCGTCGTCTGGGATATGTTTTCAAATTAATATCGAATTCGAGTTTCTCGGTCAAGAAAACCTGATACCACCAATTTTTAAATCGATATCTTAATCGTTTATCATTATTTTTAATCATTGTTACTAGGCTATTTTTATTCTGTCTATTAATCCCATGTTGTTATATGACCTATTATTTATTTGGACTAAATAATACATGTATATATTTTTAAAAGTGAGTTAGTTTAAATTTTGTGACATACTACAAATTCTTAATTCAGCATTGTTACAAAAACTAATTAGATATCGAGTTAATTGGTCGCTTCATATGTTTTATACCTAATCATTAGCTAATACTGGTAATTTCCGACAAATTTCGTATAATTTTCAAAAGGTGTTCCATTTTTTTTAATGTAATAAAATCATTGTACAATTCAGCCCTATAATCATTCAATTCGACCGAGAAGAATCTAAAGAGGCTATCTTCGTGGACTGCATTCTTCAGCTTCGCGCATTTTTTGAGAGTTACTCATCGACGATAATTATTGGTATTGGTTCTTGTCGTCGGTTAATGCAAAAAACTGATCATCAATCATAAACGGAAAAATAGGACAATGTCTTTTGAATAAATGCTTAAAATTCTTCCAAATGATGATTAGCAAGAAGCTCAAATTATTCAAGTTAATAAGTGTTGGTTAGAAAAGTGTCGCACTTTGGAATTTGCTTCCATCATACATATTTCTGTATATTTGCTTTAATGTTTGTCAATCTCAAACGACAAATACTTTTTAAAGAACAATTTTGTATCCCTTTCAGTCCACGAGATTAGATAAGCTGATAAGAACAAAGACAGAAGGAAATTTAATTACGAATTTATTATTTTTGGAATGTTACTCGACTAGTGATTTGTTTAAATATAGTGTTATCCCAAAGAGCAGATCTGCATCAAATTTTGGTCCAAAAACTAAAAGTACTATAGCAATACAACGAAAAATACCGTCGAGACGTCATAATTACTGTTATTCAAATTTAATTACTTTCCAAAGTAAAATTCAGGTAAATAACATAACCTTGAAACCTACAAAAATGTATCAAAACTTCATCATTAACTAAGAGGTTGATTTAAAAAATTCTCCCGTATTATAAAATTATTTATGTGATCCTTTACTTTTAAAGTACCTGAGCGATGATATAATGAATTTTATAACATCTTGCACAAAGTAGCAGGTACCAAATTAGCGCAAAGGTGAAACGTCTGACATATTTAGTTGCAATTTTCTTAGAAACCGTTCAATTTATGGAGATGAAGCAATAGCCTTTTTAAGTAAGAATTATTGCTGCATCATACACTTCAACCAAACCATTAAGAACGTTGAAGGCAAAAACTATAGAAATGAACTTTTAAGTAGCGACCTCTACAATGCGTCGTAGGACTTCTTATATCCTGATAATATTCAGCTTCTCCTGAATACCAATTTCCAGCTTCATTTAGCATTTCGTTCTGAAATATTAAAAAGTGGCACTTTGCACTTTTGTGCTAAGGTAAGATTGATTTAATCCATATATTCAATATTTGGAAGTTTGTTTGTCACTTCAGTTTCAGGATTCTGTAGAATTTGAAACATTCTTCTTTCCCCAAAAAATCAGAGCTGAAATTTGGAGCAACCAATTTCCAATTTTTCGTTAGATATGTCCAAAATTGACAAAAATTTTCAATTTTTTTCGAAGATATTCGAAATACATTACTTCAAAAATATATTTGGAGCGTTGGAAGCATTACCACTAAGGATTCTTATTAGGCATACATTTCGAACACAATTTAATATGGAAAGATGAATCTTAAGCATTGATTAACTAATGATAAAAAAGACAGCATTTATGAACTCATTTACAATGTGCAAATACACAAAATTACATTGTTACAAATTGTAATAAAAAACTGGATTTTTTACATTTCACCCCCACTTTCACCACCCTCGGAGGTAGAAGAGATAATTTCTTCGGCAATAATAATTGAGTAACATTTTCCTAAATCAACTGATAACTTTAAATATAATTTGTTATGAATTTTTGCGGAATTGAAATTTATTAAGATGTGTTTTCATTCTTTTGAATTTGTGGCACATGCATAAAGATTTGCCATTCATTTAGAGTAAGCACACCAAGAAAATGAAAAATAACTGCATTCACATCAGTTTGGGGAAGTCAAATTAATTGGCCAAAGAATGCACTAACATGCATCAATTACTAATGAGAAATTTGAACTTTGTACTTCACAAATGTCGATCATATGTGTATAATTAATTTGAGAATTTAATCTATCTGGTGACTTCGTCCGTTATTAGGCAAATTCTTTATAAATTCATTTAATCGTAAATGTGAATGTGTTTCCACAGGTTTCATGGCCATATAAAGCAATCTTACTATTTGTCATTTTATATACTCTACGCAGTCTAAATTTTATTTGCAGATGGAAATAAGCGCCCAAAAAATATGTTTGAATTTGAAAGGCTAAATTCTGAGATTTTAAATGCCCAGAACCATTTTAAGGATTTTACATCTCAATACCAAGTCTTGTGTATGTATCATCATTAATTTTACCCGAGGTTGTCTAGTAGGCTATTCAAATTTTTACTCTTTAGGACATGAATAAAACCTACAAACGGCAGTTTTTAAAATGTATGTACGGTGAGGTGTCATATAATTAAAAACAAGGTGCAATTAACTGAAAACATTAAATACAAATAAGAAGCAATTAATAGCAGCTAGTTTCGACTTAGAAATTTGATCAACCTGATTGTTATATTAGGATTATAGGTAACAATAGCATTTAAATTGAAATTAGAAAGCCATGATTTATCAATCAACTTATCTTAATTTCACTGAAACCCCTTTAAAGCGGATTGTATGGACCAAATACTTTTAACCACACATACCTGCATGTTCCTGAAATTCGATTTACCTCTCAAGTAAGTTGTTAACATATTAATTTATAATTAATTACTCTATTGTGGAGCAATATACAAAGAAAATATAAAAATCTGGAGTGCACACGCATGCACCTCTAAAGCAAGTTATTTTACACTTTCACAAAGTGAATAAATTCGGTTTATTACAGATACATAAATGCAGAACAAAACTACGCAAATGTGAATGCAGAAGGTTTACTTCATAGTAGTAGTTAGATAAAATGTCAAATGTAAATTATATTCATTATTAATTTTGTTTGGTCTAGGATGAATAACCAAAAGAATTTCCTATTCTAAAAACACATCTCAACAGATATTTTTGCGATATAAAGCATCTATTGGAAATGGAGTTGTTTTTGTATTTAAGGGAGATTATCTTGGGTAAAACAAATATTCTCAAATTTCCCCAAAAAGTATAAAATAGTTCCCAAATTTTTGGATAAATTAGAAATGTAAATTGAATTTATTGTTAATTTTTATTTTGTCTAGGGTGAAGAACCAAAAGAATCTCCTATTTTAAACACATTTTAACAGATATTTTTGCGATATAAAGCATCTAGGCATTGGAGATAGGATTGTTTTTGTATTTTAAGTGAGATTGCCTTGGGTAAGTTAAACATTCTCAAATTCCCCAAAATGTAGAAAATAGTTCTCAAAGTGTTAAATAAATTTGAAATGTAAATTGTATTTGTTATTAATTGTTTTATCCAGGGTGAAGAACCAAAAGAATTTAGGTACTATTTTAAACACACATCAACACATATTTTTGGGATATAAATCATCTACTGGAAATAGGATTGTTTTTGTATTTACATCTTGGGTTTTATCTTGGGATAATATTAATATATCCTATTTAATAACCCAAGATCAGAAGATCTTGAGATCCTGGGTTAAACCTTTAGGATTTATCTTGGGTAAATCAAAAATATTCTGTCCCCCAAAAAGTAGAAAATAGTTCCAAAATTTTCGATACATCTGAATTGTAAACTGTATTTATTATCAATTTTGATTTGTCTAGGGTGAAAAATCAAAAATATTTCCTATTTTAAACACATCTCAACAGATATTTTTGCGACATAAAGCATCTATTGGAAATAGGATTGTTTTTGTATTTTTGTATTTAAGTGAGATTATCTTGGGCAAATCAAATATGCTCAAATTTCTCCAAAAGGTAAAAAATAGTTACCAAAATTTTTGAGAAATTTGAAATGTAAATTGTACCTATTTATTATTAAATTTGTTTGTCTAGGGTGGATAACCAAAAGAATTTCTTATTTTAAACACATGAGACATTTGTGTAATATGCAGCATTTATCCGACACTATTCTTTTGTAATTTATGTATTTAAGTCAGATTTTTGGAGTACATAAAATACTCAGGTTCTGCCCCAAAAAATAGGAAATATTGCCCAAAATTTCCGATAAATTGAATTAAATATTAATTTTGTTTCGTCTAGGGTGAAGAACTAAAAGAATTTCCTATTTTAAACACATCTGAACAGATATCTTTGGGATATCAGCATCTACCCAGAAATATGATTGCTCTTGTAATTTGGGTAAATGTTCACTTAAGCCACTTCGCCTATATATTGCAACTTTTCTCTCAAGGTAGTAATATGTAAGGATATAGATATTTCCCCAAGAAATAACCAAGGCACCAAGGGGGGAGTAACTCGAACACCGTAATTCGTGTATTTAAGTAAGATTTTCTTGGGCAGATCAAATTCTCAGGAACTTCTCACATACATTGAAAACAATGGCTAGAAGTATTCGACACAGACAGAAGCTGTTTTAAACCAATCAATTGGGTATTTGGCTGGCACTATTTGCGAATTTGCAAATTTCGGGGGTTAGTTTAACGACTTACCACTAGGAACAAGAATCATTCCGTCTTCATATTCATTTTCTGAATCAATTTTATCACTATTCGGTATCTCTGTAACCTCGACGCGACTCACACCCGCAAATTCTGCCTCCGTCGTAACAAAACAATCAGAAGGGGACTTTTTTGAGAGGTTATTACAAAAGTCCATAAAGTCACTAAGTCTTGGCACCTCACTACAACCCAGAGACTGCATGCGCAGGTCCTTTTCAGTCCCGGATAAAACGGGATCCAGCGTTTTCGAAATCGAAGCGCCGTTGTTCTGGCTAACGTCCTCACTCTTAGTTCGCATTTTTGTAAGTAAGCCGATTTGGTTAACGTCGACTCCGCTCTGGCTCTGCTCCTTATCGTCCATACCGCCATTTTCGTCGCCCGTTAAAAAAGGCGGCGCGTCCGAAAAATTTTCGAAATAACCGCGGAAAAAATTTTCGGGCGGAGCGTACGCGGTGGTGGTACCGGTCTCGGTATCGGTCTTGGTCTCGGTCTCGGTGCGGAGTGCTTCCAGTAAGTATTTGAGCAGCCCTGCGGGGGTGATCTTGCGAAAAAGCGAATTTTCTTCGGCGGACCTTTCGCATTCGGCATCGGAAAGTGAACTGGCTCCGCATAGAGCCGCTGGTTCCGCTGGTTCGTCTGATTCACTTCTGGCTCCAGAGATCATAGCCAAAGTGATTCATAAACTGATTCTGGGAACATTCTGAGTCGAAATGATGATCGCCGTGAATATCAATGTAAATAAGTTGCTTTTTCGTGCCGTTGAAAGTAGGCTGTGTGCCGGGGAAAACCCGCAACCCGCTCGACGTTCATAGCAGTTCACTTTTTACCTACGGGGTCAATCCGAAATTGCGACATAAATGCGATCCCAATTAAAAATAGTCGAGGAGCAGTGTGGTTCGAATAAAACAATTTTTAGAGGTGGTTTCACCAGCGGCGTAGCGTAGAGGCACTGCCGCATCGGGCGGCAGATTTCGAGGGCGATAAATACTACAACGTGATCAATAATGACTGTTTGAGTTGGCAATGCTGAATATCATTTTTAAATGGTGCAACTGGTAATTTGAATTTGCTATTTAAAATTCAAATTTCTGGTATTCTTTTTAAATTTATTTATTTAAAATGGTTTTCACGTTACAACACGAAATTTTCATTGGAGTGGCGTACTTTCGAAGCGGGGTTTATAACCCAATTACTGGTTGGCAGTACTCTCTCGAAACGAGACATACCAGCAATTTCAGGAAATGTTTGAGGGGACTTTGGTCACTTTTGCTGTCTTTCTGCAACATTGCGTGCGACTAGTTAAACGTTATTTAAACACAGAGAGCGTAAGCAAACAAAAATCAACTGGTAGACCTACTCTAAACGAGGAAGTTGTCGAGGGTATCAGAACTCGAACGAAAAGAAGTCCTCCCAAATCCTTAAGAAAGCTCTCCCTTCAAACAGGTTCGGTCCTTATGCCTCCTATTCAACCAATTTTCATTCTTACCCATAAGACTTACACTTTTCCATGTTGTTCTAATTCACGGTTTTACAGGTTTATCATATGGAAGTTGCTCCACTGTGCTTAAAAAGAAATTAAAGTACCACCCTTACAAAATTTCCATCGTCCAGTCATTAACCCCTCCTGATCACCCGCAGAGAGTTTTATTTTGCAATTGGTTCGATGACAATAATGATATCCTTGACAATACCTTCTTTTCCGACGAAGCCTGGTTTCATCTCAACGGCTATGTGAATAAACAAAATTACAGAATTTGGTCAGGTTAAAATTCTCATGCTTAGAGAGACACATTTGCATCCGGTTAAAGTTGGTGTTTGGTTGGCAGTCTCAAGGACGCGGGTGTATGGGCCAATATTTTTTCATTTTACTGTCAATTCGGAGAGATATATCCAACACCTTTTGAGGCCTTTTATAAACCAATTAACAGACGAAGAGCGTCGAATTGGAGATTTCCAACAAGACTACAAGGGCACATACGGCTCGTGCTACTATGGGATATTTAAGAGAGATTTTTGGCGACAGAGTAATTAGTCAGGGCATTTGGCCAAGCAGGTCACTATATTTCACTCCATTCGTTATTTGGGCTCTCAATGTCTTTAGGAACATATTGCATACCGAAGAAGAGCTGCAAGAGGCACTAGTTCAAGAAGTGGCAAACATTACCCCCAACATGCTGGTGAATATCTTCTAGAGCCTAAAAAGAACAGTTAATTTATGTCTGGACCAAAATGGGGGGCATTTTGAGCATTACCTTTAGCTGTTTAATTAAATTATTGTTCTGTATTTCGAGTTTCATTTTTTAAGCGTTAATTTTTATTCACATAACCTACAATCTTATCGCTGATTGTTATGTCAAATTTTTGTCAAATAAACATATCCGGTTGTAGCGTTGCAAACCCTTAGGCAATAAAATCCTCCAGGTAGGATTGCCAACTCAAACAGTCATTCTTGATCACCCAGTACTATATAACAATACAAAATTTTGAACCATTCCTTTTCACATTTGGTCCGTTTAAAATACACACAGAAGACTGTTTATGTGCAAGTTATAGATTTGGGGACCAAAATCCTTTAACTGCATACCAAAAATAACTACACCGGCGGAAAGAGCGTGCAAAGTCAAATTTACCTGGGTGCGGCAATTACTTCATTTCGTCTAACAACCGAGATATTTCATTGTAAAGTTTGCTCTCAAACGTAAACAAACAGGAGCCATATTGAGAGGTAATAGACGCGTTCACGGGAACAGTATTTAACATTTAACGTTACTTTGTGGAATATTTACGAGAATTCGATTTATCTTAACCTTATTTGTTTATCCTTGCCCTAACAATTTCTTCTGAAGACATGGCGAATTTACCAAAATTTATAACGTAATAGTCCAGTCATTGAAGAGACAAATCGGGTCTTACCTCCGAATTCTTTGACTACGAACCGATTTACATGAAATTTTGAAATTAGTCTTATCTTACCCTTAACATCAAAAGTGACATTGACCCGATCGCCGCTTTTACCCGGGGGCTGGTTGCCACCCCTTCGAGGGGGTGGGATTTTTTGCCAAAATAACCTCGGAAATCGATAGAGGACACAATTCTAAGCAAAAAGTGTTGTATAATTTTTTTAAAACTCGATACTTTTTGAGTTATTCGTGATTGAAAACTTGCCATTTTCATTGAAAAATAACACTTTTTCGGACGTTTTTTTGCCAATAACTTAAAAACAGTGCGTCTAACGAAAAAAAGTGTAAGAAACATAAATGTAGCTTATAAAAAAAATAAAGAGATGTTTTCTAGAAATCTTCTAGTTTCAATAAAAAGCGAGATATGGTAGGTGAAAGGAGACTTTTTATTTTACAAAATGGAAAAATAAACGTTTAGTTTTTGGACCATAACTCCTTCAATTTTAAAACTATCACAACCATAATAAATCCATTTTAAAGGTAGTTTGATGGGCTACAAGCTAAAAGATAAAGCAGCTTTTTGTAGGCCCACCATCCTTAAGTTTCTAAAGGTAAAGGGCTAAAGGGCTCGGGGCAGCTAGTACTCACTCCACGTTATCTACTTCAATAGCTAGTTTCTTCTTTATTTTTCATTGTACTGAAATTGAAAAATAAAACAAAATTTTCGTTGAGACGAAAGCTACATTTTAACCCTTTACGAAACTTTACGTATCTATCGTCTTTTATAAAGTTATTTCGAAAAAAAGAACATTTTCTAGAAATATTAAAATAAAACGGTAACATTTTTAAAAAGCATGCATTTTAAACCTGTCAAACTTTTTGAGCATATAAATAACACTAAAGTGAAAGATATTGCAGAGAGAAAACGATGGATTTCTACAAATACACGTCTCTTTATTTTTTTATAAGCTGCAATTATGTTTCTAATACTTGTTTTCGTTAGACGCATAGTTTTCAAGTTATTCACAAAAAACCGTCCGAAAAAGTGCCATTTTTCAATGAAAATGACAAGTTTTCAATCACGAATAACTCAAAAAGTACTAAGTTTTCAAAAAAATTTATACAACATTTTTTGCTCAGAATTGTGTGCTCTATCGATTTTCGAGGTTATTTTGGTCAAAAAAATTTCCACCCCCGAGAAGGGGTAGCAAAATATTTGTCAAAATTTACTACGTGCTGTAGCTCTGCAGCCGTTATGCAGCAGCCGCCACTGCTTTTTTTATAGTTAATCTGTGACGGAACTGGGGAATATTGTCTAATAACACGAGCAAATAAGAATACGGTGGTAATAGATAATGTTTTAATATGAATATGATATTCTAACTCATGTGCCATTGTTTATTTATTTTGAGATGCAAAAAACTGGTTTTTCGCTTATTAGGCAAAGGCAATTGACCTAGGCAACAAATGTAATGTATGAAAGATGCAGATACTTTTAACATCTATAAAATGAGCCGAAAACTCATTAAAAAAGCTAAAATTTTATCACTCTGTAATTCAGAAATTGAACTATTGCGGACCTACGTTTGTAACAACTTTTCATACAGTATTTTTCTTTGAAAAAACATGTTAAATATTGTCGGTGTAGTATTAAAACTCACTCTATATGAATAGATGTATACGTAGGAGGAATTTTGTAACAAATGTATTTTTTATATTATAAAACATACACACATGATTTTTTTTATTGTACCCTGTACAATACACAATTACAAATTTATTTTTGCCAAACAGTTCATTAGAATTTTCAGAAAATTTTGATACCCTTCGGATTTAAAGGCCTAATAAGGGGACGGCGAATTTGCCCTACGCCCCTAGCGGCTGAAACGCATGATACGCCACTGGGTTTCACCTTCCCAACACTCAAATTGAAATACGAATATGATATTGGCAATTACACTTATTATTAGAGACTGGAAAATATTCTAAATGAATATTCGCGTTCATACATATTTTCAAAAAATTTAAAACTGAGCTTATGCACCCCACCCCCCAAAAAAAAATTAACAAAAAAGAATTTAGAAAATAATAATATTACGATAAACATTACATGATAAAAATAATCGAGTACTGTGGATGTGATGTGAAATATTTAAAATAAATAAATTTTAAACAGGATATTTTCGTTTAATAATATATTAATAATTAATAGTTTTCTTATAAATGACAAGCGAAATTTAGATCAATTAATTACTTCGATGCGGCGATTACAATTATAGCACCGGAAATGAACCCATTTCAAGGTAAATGTGTTCTTGTTGTGGAGGGTAGAAACTACCCTAACTTTTTTACATTTTTTCTCAAATAAAGCTATATACGATTGGAATGTGTAGGTACACATCCTAAAACATAACACATATATTTCAATATCCGTTGCTTGGATTACGTAACATTGACAGTGTAAAAAGAATATAACAAAATTATTAATCATCGCATACGAATTTAAAAAAAATCTGTAAGATTTAAAAAAACTCCAATTGTCAATTTTCAAGTTCTTTTCTGCTCTTGTGCCCCTATTTTAATCACCATCACTTTCTAAGAGTTCTAACTTTAGTTGAAATACAGTCGACTCAATTTTGATCTCTTTTACCGTTGTTGCAAAAATAGTCACCTCGAATTAATTCATACCTTTCCATTTTTTTACCCTTCAATCTTTAATATCTAAACCCTTATCGAATTCTTTTATTCAAAATAAAATTTAATATAGAGTAGTTTCTTACGAAGATTAGAAATATTTATGAATCACCGGCAAATTACCATTTGCGAAGCAAGTGTACCGGTATTTGGAAGCAGCTCTCTCTCTCTTTCTCTCTCACTCTCGCGCATTCGCTCATACGCACACGCTAAAAACAAAAATAGATCGACATACTTCCGTTTATTTTCGCATACGTTTTTTGTTTACTCCAAAATAATTTCCGAGAAAAATTTTTATGAATGAAATCCTGGTGATTGAATCACTCTGTGGCGACAGTAATCTTTAGCAAAAAAAAAACATTATTAAAAACGCTTCAACATCCTTTAAGAGCCCCGATTATAACATCTAAAAAAATCATTTTGTACGTTGAATCACCCATCTTCTTCTTCTTTTGTAGCACGTTTATCCAATATTGGTCATATGCTTACTCTAAACAGTTACCTCCATTTTTCTGCTTCTTGTTCGTTGTGTCCGTTCCATTTCTGTTTAGTTACCGTACTGGTCCTGGTCTAGAAAACGTGATAAACGGTCTAGAACAGAGCGGCTGTACTGGCAGATCGTATACATATAACAAGACAACATATTGGTAATTAGACAGCTAACGGAAAGGCGGTTAGCACTCAATCAGAAGACCTACTTAATATAGGATAGGTACGCAGATCTACATAAAGCGTATGACAATGGTCCTTTAGAAGTAGGTAATTCAAAATCATTGGTCATAGATCACTTAGAGGAATTTAAATATATCTAACGAAAACGTTGAGAAACATGAATCTTTATATTGTCACGTACGCAGGGCAGCATTTGGACCATGTAATTAAGCCAGGGGCAAAACGTGAATTTCCCTACTTTAAACATCTAAACTTATACTCTTACGTTGGTTTATTGAGGTCAACAAAGCAGGCACGATTTGACCACCAAATTGTGCAACACAAAACAATCGACGCGAATAAATATGCGGTTAAATAAACATTCGGATCAGTTATCGATGATCAATTGATCCGGTTCGCTGCCCCTCGTCATAATGTCTATAGAACGGTCCATCTGCCCTGTCGAGACCTACCTATGCTTCAACTCTATTGTTTACCATATGTTCCTATGGTTTTACTTATCATTATTTTGGGTCTCCCTTGATATGCTCATTCCCTTTCTCCCCTAAACAAGGTTATCACTGCTAGATTACTTACCTCCCCCATTTAACCACTTTCTTGGTACGCCAAGTAACCCAAGTAAATTTCGATAACTCCAGCTTCTGAGTAACTACCAACACGAGCACACTTACATAGGCCCTAATTAGGGCCTAGGCGTAACAATATGTGGGTTTGTAAATCAAAATCATAGAACATTCATAAACGTGTTGTTTCAAATGGGACCATTTGTAGCAATAAATTAATTAGATTAATTAAAAGAAAATTCATTAATCTATAATCTACCTTTAGAAGTGTTTGTCACTTGTGCTCCGGTAGATTACCGCGTACTGTAAAACGCTTCACGGTTTTGAACCGCGTCCAGTTTATATTCGTCTGCACTCGGCTTAAGGGAAATATACGTGATACTATCCTCAACACGTATGTTGACCATGAAACGGTTCCGAATCAAAAGGCTTGACCTACACCTATTTGATCTCTTCCAGGAAACTAACTTTAACGTTTTAGTTATTTTTAGCGAGGCAGGCGCCTACTTTGCGGCCGAGCTTTTTTCAAGTTTCTTCTTTTTTTGTTAACTGAAGAAGTGGAAGTGACCATTGGTCGAAGAAGTGTGTTGGAGGCGGAGATTTGTTTGTTATTTATTAATAATCTAAAGGAAACCATTAAAAAGGAAATAAACAGGATGTCTTGTTCGACCTTCAGGCAATTGTTCTGCCGACAGTGTACGATAGATATACAGATTGTCCACAAGGTAACGCTAAAAAAAATATAATGTAGACAAACGCCTAAGAGAATATCTACCGAAAATACTTTAAAGGTGTTGGATTTTTGTTAGTTAAAAACATAGTAGCAGTGGATAATAGTGAATAACAGTAAATAGTAGTGGATAAACCAAATAAAATTATGTACAAAACACATTATCAGCGATTAAAAGTGATTTTCGATGTGAGATACCTATCACATAACTTTTTCTCATTTGAAATAAGTTGAAGTAGCATCAGTAATTATTGGGGAATATAAAATTTAGACAAAAATATCATCAGTAAACGAGGCCTCATTGTTCACAATGTTTGAGATACTAGACTTAATTGGAGAATGCGGATTGTCAGTACATATTCAAAAAACAAAAGTATGACGTTTCATTCTCATTATTTTTCTATCAAAAGTAAATAAATAGTTTACTAACATCAACACTGAAATGCTTGCAAAAAATTTAAAGAATATGTGAAAGAGTGAAACCTTTTTTTGGAATGGCTTCAACATTTCACAGCATTTGCCAAACCTTCTGCAGTTTTGTTGATACTAGATAACCACGCGAGCCACATTTTTCATGATATTTACAAGCACTGCAAAGCCCACAACATTCACATGCTGTCCTTACCACCACACACGTCCCATAGAATGCAGTCGTTATAAGTGACTTTACGGACCACTTAAGGCTGATTACAAAAAATAATCTATCTGCTTTATGAAGAGCCACCTCGCAGAACGAATAACTCCATACGATGTTGCATCGTTGTTCAACAAGGCGTATTCTAACGTTGCTTCTATAAGTAAGGGAGAGTCTGTATTTAGGGTCTCTGGTATTTTTCAAATGAACGTGACGAAGACTTTTTACCAGCTGAAATATAGCAAAGGCAAACCAGTGGTAATTCAAGATAACGAAAGCTCTTTTGCTCTTTAGACAACTTCAACTCTGACATCCCACCACACACCACAGGCGGTTGCATCAACATCTGCACAAGAACCCCTGGTGGTTGCATCATCATATGTACAGGAACTACCCCTGGTAGTTGCATCAACGTCTGAACAGGAACCCCAGGTGGTTGTATCAACATCTGATCAGAAAAACTTGTAGTCGCATCCACATCTGGTCAAGAAATACCTTCAAAAATACCACCCGGGGTTGAAGATTTTATCAATTTTCCTACCAAAACACTGTGTCAGTACAAGACATGGTCGAAAAACTCAACATTCTACTATTCTGACCTCCACGCCAATTGAAGACAGTCTTATAGAAAGGGAAAACAAAAAGCAGAACAAGATCTTAAAAGAAAGGGAAAAACAAAAAGGCAAAGGAAAGGCCAAAAAAACCAAAAGAGTACAAGGAAAGTTTTGAAAAGGCTAAGAGGAAAGTTTTTCAGGAAGACAATGACTCTTCATTGACTGACGTAGATATTGATGACCTCTGCGTAGATGATGATGTCGATGATAATGAGGATCCATAAAATCATTGTCTCATATGCAGAGAATTCGGCCAAAACAACGAGGTTTGGTACCGATGTACTTTCTGTGGGCTTTGGACTCACTCTGCTTGCACTGGTTGGTATTCCGCAATAGGATACGTATGTGCATTGTGTTAAATTCAAACGTATTTGACAATCATTGTCAACATCATGACTCACGTGCGTACATTAGTGGTCTAATGTACGCTACGCCTAGTGGTTATATCTATTAGATGGATACTCCAAAGATGATTCTCTTCATCTCAAATTATAATATTCCTTTAATGTAGAATTGCTATGTTATTTTCCTAATAAAGCTGTGATTTATATTTTAAGTTTTATTCCAAAAAGTGCTTAACTGGCCGCTATTGCCCTCTCCTCCCCTATTCTAAGTTCATTCTGTTCACTCACACTGCTGAAATAACTTACGACCGGATCAACACGTTCACACATTTATTATATAATAACTGCATTCTGAGAAATCATATCAACGTTCAAGGTTAAAATTTAACAAGATAGTACATACTTACAGTAAAAGTAGATGGAAACACTGGTCTAATTTAACATACAATATTTTTCAAAAATTTAGGTGCCACAGAAATTCACTAAGTCGGTAATAATAATAACAAATATAAAAAATTACAATATCAATGAATCAATGGGTGCAATAAAAATAAAATAATGTGCAAACTCAAACATGCTTACCTGACTATCACACGTACTTATTAAATTAAAACGCATCACCATAATTATATTCATATAGTATGTAATTAATGAATACTTATGTCGAAGAGAATCTGCGGTGGTTCTGGCAGGCATCAATTTTCTGCTTTTCACCTGGGCGTGGTCAAATTATTAGTACTAATTTTGCACTGCATTTCGGATTAATATATATATGGAATACCTTTCTAACTAAATTCGATACCAAACCTATATTTTAAAAGAAATGATTTAATCATAATTTAATACTCTGTCATTCAATTTAGTTACAATTAGAATTTTTTCCATGAATACTACGTATACTGTAGGCATTTTATGCGTACCAAGAACGTTATGTTATGTACTGTGGGATACGTTCATTGTCATTTTTAATTTATTTCTAATATAAATTTATCCGAGCAGTCATACATATCTTTAGAGAATAAACAGTGTTGTGGTGGAAAGAAAGGTACCTACGATTGAAATTGGTATTAACACTATATTACAATATATGCTCTACAGTATAGATCCCAGATCCCAGACATAACCTGAATTTGCCCTGCATTATCCCTAAAATTCTGACAATAACTTACCTACTTGCGGTGTTCACTAAATTTTAACAAAAACATGCTAAATAGTAAGAAAAATGCATAAAAGTTTCCACAAAATAGAAAACAGATATTTATACCTAATCATTCTACTATTGGCGTGACGTCAGAGTTTACCTAGTAAACACTAGGGCAAGTAATTCGTTTGACTGAATTCACCAGAGGACTTTAAGCCTCAATCGTACAGGTAGCTTCTAAAGAAACCTAGCAGATTTCCTTGAAGTTATCTCAGGTTGTTCTCAAAGTTACTGTAGCTTCCTCAAGCAGTTATTCCAGAGTCTGAAAATAGCCAGATGTTATTTAGTAATATTTTACGCTTACTGGGTAATTGAGATGCTTCCAAGTTTCTTCCTATCAGATGGAAATGGGCTGTGGAACCCACCTAGGCCCTAGAACACCTTTAGGCTTCAGTAGGTATTAGGTATTCTCATGTTTCTATTCTAGCAACCTAGAACAGCTGATAGGTTTATTAATAACTATCTAATATTGCTTTATATGTTTTAAGGTTCCCAAAAACTCTGGTCCAGATTTTAAAAAATCGAGAAGGTTGCTTAGAAATTTTGCAAGATTGCGAGAAATTAAAAATTCTTTACTTTTCATTCAGCCTAAATGTTTCTTTAAATGTTTGGATTTTTGTGAAGGATGCTATGATTCCCATCTTTCACATTGCCATTTTAACTATTAAGGCAGATTAATGTTTCTCTTGTCAAAAACATCATTTTTAGCGTCGGAAAGAAACTGTTATTGAAAGAAATTCACATACCGAAGAAACAACAGTAGTACTTAATTCTAATTATTTAAGCTCATAATATTTCTTGTGCCTACTGTCGATTAAAAATAAGTGAGAATTTTGGATCAAATGATGATGCAATGTGGCATAGCCAATATTCACGTATAAAATAATTGCCTAATAGGTTTCTTAGTCACTAATAGTAAATATTAATTATTTGAAATAACAACTTTTCCGTATCAGCTTGTTTGTAGTTGATTATAAAACTACAATTATAAAACTCATAAAATGGTCTCCCTTGTTTAATTAAGTAATAAGTATTTGACTGGGACACCCTATATACACATTACTAATAAAAGTAATGAACCTGTGAGAACCTGTAGATCTGTTTTTAATGAATGGCACATTAGGTATTTATTTGTGTGTGGTCATTTTTGCCCATAGAACTGGTTACCGCCACCTTGAAAAGTATCGGTTGTTACTTTGCGGTTTCGTTTATGTAAAGGTTTAAAGCCGAAAATAGTTTAAACGGCTAACTTATCCTCATCGACCATTAGTTAGTTACTGTTGGTAAATAACTAAAAGTTAACTACATGAGCGTTATACCAGTTTAAAATTTTATCTACATCACTTCATGTAATTTGAAGTCATTTAATCCTGGTTAGTTTCGAAATGTCAACACTAAAGAAACAATTTATTAACGATCTCTGTGTACTAGCTTAGTAGGGCTTTAAAGGTCGACTTAATCTCCATCCCTTTTTTCATTCTCTCAGAAAGTGAAATTTAGGATTATCGGATTTTCCTGAACCATCTGAGAGCCTAAGCTGTAAACGTGCTGTATAAAATTTGTAGCTGTTCGTGCATTGTTAAATAAATGTCATTCCCATTTCTACTCCCTCAGCAAAGGATATTCGGGGTTTTTGATTTAAAATATTGCTTTTATTTCTTGTGTTGCATTTGGTCAAGCATTCCTACTGATTTCACGTGCTTGGTCACACTATAGCTTCCTTTGATGTTGCCGCTGGAGCAAAATCACGTTGGTTGCACTGAAAGTCACTAGGATTTCAACAGAACAGTTGACATTGACAGTACTGGCAGATTGGTTTTTGCATTTAAGTACATAATTATCTGCAAAATGCCCGGTTGTTGTGCACGTAAATGTAAGAACAGTGGGGCAAAAGGGTTCCAGCTGTTTTTAGGATACCGAAGTGTTCAAAGATGCGAAAACTTTGGTTAAAGTGCATTCAACGAACTGATTGCGAGCATTTAGTGAATCTGACCGACAGCAGTAATTTGCGAGTTTGCGAATCATTTCTCTTCTGTATGATTTCTGTGGTTTTTAAATTTCCCTTATAAAGGTAGGGACTTTTTTCGTCTCGACGTTGGTATTAGTTTTGCTCCAAGGATGCGCTACTATTCAAAGTAGGTCACACTAAATAATACGCCATCGGCTTTATTTTATTTCTCTTAGTTAAATTCTTCTAATTTATCTGTCTGCAATATACATACATGATCGAATTCTTTTTGAGAACATTGTTATATTTTTACACCTAAATTACCCGAAAATTCATACCTAATGTAGGACGCAGTGGTGGCTGAGTGGTTTAAGGCTATAGCTTTGAGTCGGGCAGAGTCACGCTGTCGTGGGTTCGAGTTTTTTAACAATCCGGATGGTGTTAGTAATATAACAAAACCAAACTTCGTACACCCTCAAAGGTCCGTCAAAAATTACAATTTGTCCAAGAACTCATCAATTCGTGTGACAATGGGGAAATCACTCGTTTCCAATATGTGAAAAGAGTTTCACATCAATATAGAATATAAAAATTTTTCGTAATCTTTTGTCTTTTTTGGACTCGATATTTTATGATACGTTCATTAATTTAGTGTGTGTTTAGTTTGACTTTTTGGAGAGATTTTGTATTTCCTTAGCTTTGTGAATAATGTACATAATTTCAATTATGAGCAGTGGCAGTGGGCCTTAGAACTGTACCCTACTTATGTGGTAAACAACATTAAGTAGGTATAACAAGTTTTCTTTTCATCAAGATAAAGATTACAGGTCAAGATTTCTCTTTATCAAATATGTAACAATTTCGTCTTTTATTAGATACGCTTTTAAAGCCATAAAACAATTTTATTTTTTGGAACTATTTTGAGTTTGGTATCGAATTGTATAGGAAAAAACAACGATCTTATAATAACATAACATAAAACATAACTTAACTTGCACTTTCTTTGTTCTTTGATCCACACCGACAAAAAGTAAAAAAGTTCATCGTGGATCAACATGCAAAAACGTCAAAACACCTTGCAGGACTAAGAAAAAAAGAAGAAGGCGCAAGACCACAGCAAACATTAAAAATTGTATTCAATAAAGTTCCTAGAAAACTAGAAAAGCAACCAAATTTGAATTGATGAAGATTTGTGTAAAGCTATGATTTCGTCAAATATACCACCGGATAAATTGAATAATGTAAATTGAAGGTCGTTTTTGCAGAAATATTGCAATTTTCATGTACCAGATGAATCTACGTTAAGGAAAAATCATGTTATATGAAGACACAATGGCCAATATAAAAAATAATATAGCCGAAAAATTACTTTTACATAATTACATTATTTATGTTTTTAGTTTTACACTGACTAGAAGTAATAAATATGGGATTAGTTGAAATTCCATAATTTGACTAATTTGCCCTTATTTTATGCTAAAGAATTAAACGTCGTTTAAAAAGATATGTAAACAGAATTTATAGTACAACTACTCTCTCTATCTCTCTCTGTTTGTTTAATTTAGATAATGCAGCGTATGTTACAGAGTATGACTGTATAACGTTTAAACAATTACATATCTGCTCTGATAAAAATCTGAGGTTTCTGGTTATTATAGAAATTGGTCGTAAGCACATTGAAAATTCTTCGAAAATTAAAAATAATTAATATTTTCATAAAAAATCCTGAAGGTAGATTTATTAAATTCTAGTCTAAAACATTTTGATGAAACATGAACCATATTTCCTCTTATTTTTTAATAATCTTTAACGTTGAAAAATTACTAAAGTGTAAATCATACACTTTGTCATAATCGGAACCTTCGTAATTCATTCAAAAATTTTATATTACTAATAAGATAAATTCTTAGAATATAAATGACAAATAGGAAGTAAAATAGTTTTTTTTTTCTTTTCCTGATACCCGCTTTTAAATTGGATTGAAATAGGATAGACCATGGCAATGAATCATCCTGGTATTCCTAGAAAAATTTAAAATGGAAGCATGAGAACGAACGATGGTTTTAACCATGAGCACCTGAGCGTATAGGCAACTGTAAATACGATTGCATAACTTTGATACCAAGCGACATCTTCTAACTTTATACGGAATTATTAAATTGTAATTGTTTTTTGAATCCCCAGCACGATTCTTAAACTTTTTGCAGTAGGTAGTAGTGCACTTGCTTTGTACTTGGCTAAAGTAAATTAAATTTCCATTTTATAGCTGTGCTGTGATAATGGAACAATAAATACGCGAGGAAAGTAATGACGTAGGGCATTTGGGAGAGGGGATGGGAACCCCCATGGCAACTGTTTCTACACAATTAGTGTTACCAGATCTCCTGTTTTAATAGAAGATCTACTGTTTTCACTCTTAAACTACTGTTCTACTGTTTTCACCCTCAAATCTCCTGTTGATTTTTTTTTATTTTTAGTAGTCTGTACAGTATGCATTTTTAGCATATTCAATGAAAAATTTCTAAACAATCTTGGCGGCTGGCGACACCGCTTGAGCATAGGCAATCCTACATTCGCACTCGCACCATTTGCTGGGAACAGGGGAATCACACAGAAGGCGCGAATGCAAGTGGGGGGGAGTTTCCACGTTCCACTCCACGTCATGATGAGTTGGAGGCAGAGAAATAGAGAGGGGGAGAACGCTCATGAACCTTCTGCGCATCATAATGTCGAGGGACACCCAGAGAAATAGAGAGGGGGAGAACACTCATCAACCTGCGCGAACAGCGGAATATTGAAGGCCGCCATTTTGACCCATTGGGCAGAAATGCCAACAACCGTCTAGGGATTTTGCTTAATTTTACCTAGTTGGTTTTAGATTTTGCGCGGTAAAATTTAAAAACGAAAAATACAGTACTGTTAAAAAACAGTAATTTATTGATATCGACAACAATAAACATTAATTTTAATGTTGTTAGAAAACAGTGACTTATTGATATTGACAATATTGTTATTATTTATTGTCTTTTTTACATAGTAGTACAGATTCAAATACAAAATGCTTCTATGTAAATGCAAAAATAAAACTATACATCGAATATAGTATGTATCCTATAGGGGTTTTACAAAAACCGTGTGTAGGGTGGCGCTTAAAACTAGACCATTTTAATTACTAAATCTAATTATTACATTTATAATTGTACACTTATTTGGTAGTAATTACACTTTATAGCAAATTACTATTTTACTTCTTTTATGTATTCTATTCATATTAACTGTACTTATTAAGCATTTTTAAGTTATCTTTAAAGCTTTAGTATTTGATTTATTTTCATCTTGTAATGTACTAGCCTTTATTTACTCCGTATAACATATCATTATTATCTTTGCATATTTTTTATGTATCTACTCATTAACACATGGGAACTATCTTTATAGCACTTCTCCAAATGGAAAAGGGCCCCTTCTGACAAGCTTGTGCTCGTTTTCAAATCATCAACCATAATTCTTAATGTTGTGATCTTTCTTTTTAGTTTTTTAATGTCTTCATTTGCAATAACATACAATTTTTCTTGATTTGCATTGCACTTTTCGCAGTTCTGTATATTTTTTTTTAATTTCCCAGGAGACACGCTAAAACAGTTAAATTAATGTTATATGTTAAGCACTTTGAAAGAACAAAAAACCTGTAGCTCTATTTCTCTGGTTGGAGGCCACCTCGACCTCACGATGAGTTGGATTTGGAAGAACGGGAAAGAACACAAGAACGGGGTTTTATAAGCTGATAGTTTTTAGTTTGGTTAATTTGGTTTGGTCAGAGCCATTAGAGAGTTCGGCCAGCGTTACGATTGCTATTAATTTAGACAATATAATATATTTCGGGGACGATTTCGAGTGTGTTTTTATTTAGCCGATAAAAAAAAACTTGAAATGCCTTTTATCTGTCGATCTTTTATGTTTCTCTAATCTAATGAAATAATGCTGAGCTTTATAACTGCGGCTTTGCTAATACATAAATTATTTTTATGTTATTTCTCTCTGGGATTCACCTTTTCCCTCTCTGTAAATCTCTCGTTCTTCTTGTTCCTTGTTCCGTCGAATTCAAAGAGTAGCTGTAGTAGCTGTACCCAAAATGCCTATGCATAAGTGGTAATACCCATAAGTGTTCCCTCATAAGGCATTCAGAACTCAGAACTAATTGGTTCAGAATCAGAATAAATTTTATTTTTATATTATATTTTTTTTTGTTTTAAAATTTATTAACGTTATTTATGTTGATTTTAGTTATATTACGTGGTTTTTTATTTAAAACATAGATTTATAAGAATCTACTGTTCATATAGAAAATCTACTGTTTTTTTTTGTACCTCCCTACTGTTAAACGAAATTTCCATCTGGCAATTACTTAAAATTGCAGTTATCACTACATCCACAAGACCTTTCCAGCTAGGACAACTTCTAGCCTCTACACTCAGAGATATTTAGAATGAAAACGGTACATGAACAATTTTCCTTTCTTTATGAAGAATCGAAGAAATCTGTGAATTCCATTTTTTAAGGGCACAACATTATAATTTTCAAGAATCGGTTCAAGTAAACGTTCAATTACACAACTTAGTCATATCACATTCACGAACGAGAACACAAAAACACCTATCCTGCCCTGATGATACGGTGAAATATCCCGCATAATACACTATTTACTGCGCAAATTCAGATGTAGAGGTCAAATTTGCCCCATGGGATGCCAAGATGTTCAAAACGATTGGCGTTCTAGAGTTACTTGTTTATTATGGCCGTGTTTTTAAAGTGTACCAGCTGCTCGAACACAATGTGTTCGAACAGTCAACTGAACACTTGAGCACTTGCTCGATCAGTGACATTTAAAAACGGTATCCGTGCAAGTCTAAGGTACAAGTTGTAATGTTTTGACTTCTAACGATTTGTATACATCTCAAAAACATCCAAAACAAAATGTTGAATCCTTATTTAATTACTTTTCTAGTAATAATGTATTTGGATTTGATTAATATGAATTTTTTACTCAAGGACTCCAGTTTTACACTTACTATTTAGGAAAACATCTCCATATTTTGGACACTGCCATAATTTCAGTTTTTTTTTTTACCTACAATTTTTAACTTAAATTACAAAACATTCAATTCGTTGTCCCATTTTCTGTCTATTCCTTGTTCGCTCCTTGTTTGCTCGAACCGCATTTTAAAACGCGATTTTCGCGTTCGAGTACTCGAACCAGTGTTCGAACACTTTAAAAACACGGCCTATATTTCTGTGCATCCGACTATTTGAGTTCTGCGTTTCTAAACCTAGCACGTGCTTCGTGCTTCTAATATATAGATGTTCTGTGATATAGATGTTCTGTGGCTAGTTGCTAGTATGAGGATGTTCTGTGGTATGAGACGGTGGCGGTATGTTCTGTGGTGGCGGTGATGGGTGATGAAGCGAAGCATCATGGAAGCGTCTTTCCTGTGCGTCTTTCAGTCTTTGAGCCTTTTGAAGAGCAGGAGAGAGTAATCTGTTTGCCTTTTTCCTAATAGTTTTTTCGTAATTTTGTAAAGTGCTCGATCAGTGTGTATAACAAGTGCCATGAGTAGTATGGAAGAAATGAAAACTACTTGCGACTGGTGCCTGCAAGAAGCACGAGTGCAAACCATTGGCGAGAAGTTGTGGCGTTTTTGGAAAACAATCAGTACCGAAGTGAGTATATGGGGCGCAATTGATTGACTTGTGGAATTGTAATAATGGGGCACCGTACATGATATCGCCATTAAAATCATTTAACTGTATACCAAAAATAACTACACCGGCGGAAAGACAGGGGATCATTACATTATTTTGTCTAACAACCGAGATATTTCATTGCAAAGTTTGCTTTCAAACGTAAAAAGAATGGAGCCATCTTAAAATGCAATAGGCACAGAGCGCGGGAAGCGTGCACGGGAACAGAATTTCATGTTACGCTGTAGAAGGTACACCATAACGAATTCCATTTGACTTAACCTCAATTGTTTACCCCTGCCGGTTTGTGCTAACGAGCGATGGCGAATTCACCAAAAGTTGCACGTAATGTAGTATTGCAATGATTCCAAAATTATTTTCTCGAAAATTGCCCAATTTCCTCACCGGAAACTATCTCCTATGTATTATTTACCCATTTTCCAGTGTTTTCTGAAAATTTCGATGTATCTAATGTATTTGGCAAGGTTGGGACTAACTAGTTAAAAAGTTAGAAGTTAAGTTAAAAAGTTACTAACTTTTAACTTAACTTAAGTTGATTTTAGAATTTCTTAACTAGTAACTTAACTAGTTACTTTTATATGGTAACTTTTAAACTTTTTTAACTTTTTCAAGAAAAAGTTAAATTTATTTGAACTGGGGATAAACACCAACGTATATTACACTATTTACTTATTTCTAGGAACGCAGGTTATTTTTGTACCTCGCCCAATCTTACCTGTGCCCTATCGCTCGGCCCGAGAACCGGATATATTAGCGCTTGTGATAAGCCACTTGTAATTGGCCGTTCTACGAAAAATGCTCGTTATATAGTAATCTTCTTATTAGTATTACCCTATTACCTATAACGATTACTCCTTTCTAATTTGCATTACTTCTGGGAAGTTTAGATTGTTCTTGGTAAATAAGGTATATTCATGGTCAAATTTTTGGACCAATAAAAGCTGTGAGGGGACTGAGGGGTCCCCGTCCCGCGACCCCTATAAGAGTTTACAAGTACGCAAAATAAGAGACAAAGAACCATTCCGCTTCAACAATAGTCACGGGATTATTCAAATTTTGTGTACAGTGCGCGAAGAGTGTTTCATTAAAAATATATTTTTTTTATTGGTACGCTATTTTGCCTATTTAAAACATGCTTTGGCGTGCGTAAATCGAGCTTTATCGCACCCGCGTGTTTTAAAGTCGCCATGGAAACGTATCAACAACGGCCATCTCAACCAATAACAGAGCGTCTTTGGTCGTAGCGGCACGAGCCTATTGGTCGCACGACGGGCGACGGGCCGTCACGAAGTGTCACGAGTGTCGTTCAAATTAATCATATTGGGTATGCACTTGGTTTTGGTATAAAAAATGGTACCAATAAAAAAAATAGCGTGCGTAAAGTATTCGTGGATAACTGCTCTTTCAAACACTTGCTCTATTTCGAGCACTCCGGCTACGCCGTCGTGCTCGAAAACTCGCTCGTGTTTGAAAGAGCTCAATATCCACTCATACTTTAATATACTATTATCATGTCGAACGGCGACAGAGACCAAATAAAACATCGCGAAAGGTGGCCTAACCTAAACTCTTATTATCAACAAAAAGAAAGTGATTATGAATCAACGAATTTAGTTTTTGAATGTTTGATGTGCAAACCGAAGATAATCCATATATGGCGTCAATATCTTCAAATGCTAATTTACGCTCGCATACCAATAAGACTAAATGGAATTTAAATTCACCTGTTCTTTGTATTATCTCTTGTCTGTTTTTATTTTTAGTAAAATAAAAGCTACAAACACTAATAAATACAATAAAATTAGGTTCAGTGTGGTTAGAAAGTAAAACTTTTTATTGATAATAAACTGTTTTTTTAAGTAACTTTTTAACTTTATAAAAGTTAATTTAACTTAACTTCTAACTTCGCGATTATTAGAAAGTAACTTTTTAACTTAACTTAAGTTGGTTTGGTTATCGATTAACTTCTAACTTAACTTTTCCTAAAATCGAAAAGTTACCCAAGCTTGGTATTTGGTATTGCTGTGCCATTTCACTTATCCTCGAAACGTAACTGACATCTTTTCTTTCAGGATCCGATGTTAACATCCCACAAGAATATCTGCGACAAATGTAAATCACGCTACGCGGGATTTTCGATTTACATCGAGAGGTGTAAGATCAACACCTCCAAAATAGATGAACTACTATCAGTAGGACAGGTCAAAGACGAACCTTCCATCGACATCGAGTATCCTCCATTAATTAAAACAGAAACTTCAAATGAAGTTGATTCGAATTCCTATCGTCCTGCAGTGTCCAGTGGAGTTTTCATTGAACAACAAATGCTAGCGGGCTGCTCAAATTCTACTATGAAGAGCAACGGTTCCATGATAGAGAAAGTACTGTCGGCTGAAAAGGTTAAAAATGAACCTTTTGTCGACATTGAGGACCACCTCATAAATCAAGAAGACTTTTGGAAAGAGGAAGTGTCCGATCCTGATTATCCTACAACGTCCGGTGGCAATGGAAAGGATGGGTTAGTCTTACGGGTCGTGTTACAACGCCAAATTGCAAACAAAGTAGATTCGATTTCCCATTGTCCTTCAGTAACTAGTGGAGTTTTCATCGAACAACAAATGCCAGCGGGCTGCTCAAATTCTACTATGAAGAGCAACGATTCCACGATAGAAGAGAAAGTACTGTCGGCTGAAAAGGTTAAAAAGGAACCTTTTGTCGACATTGAAGATGATCTCATAAATGGAAAGGATGGGTTAGTGTTACGTGTCGTCCTAGAACGCCAACTGCTACCAGACTCTATGGTTCTCCAGAAGAAAGTTAATAATAATCGTACATGTACATATTGTGGTAAAACTTTCAAAAGCCCTTGTAATGTGAAGATTCACTTGCGCACTCATACAGGCGACAAACCTTTCAAATGTCCACATTGTAATAAGAGGTTTGCTCAGTTGGGTAATTTAAATGTTCACTTACGCATACATACAGGTGACCGACCTTTCAAATGTCCACATTGCAGTAAGAGTTTTACTCGGTTGTACAATTTAAATGTTCACGTACGCACGCATACAGGTGACAAACCTTTCAAATGTCCACATTGCAGTAAGAGTTTTACTCGGTCGGACAGTTTAAATGTTCACTTACGCATACATACAGGTAAAAAACCATTCAAATGTTTACATTGTAATAAGAGTTTTACTCAGCTGAGTACATTAAATAAACACGTACGCATACATACAGGTAACAAACCTTTCAAATGTTCACATTGAATGTGAATTATTTAAAGTATCACTTAGGTCTTCAAATATTAAATAAATGTTCACTTTTATATACAATAGGACTTTTATTAGATCATCTCAGTAAATGTCGGCATGTAATTTTCGCGAACAATATTTGTTGCGCCGAATGATGTAATTTGAAAACGTAAATTGTATTTATGTATGTTTGCCAAAAAATGTTTCGATTCACTTGAATTACCTGATACCTTACGCTTCGTTCGATTTTTGGGCGCCACAACGTAAACGAACGCATCCTTTCAATTTCTATTGGTTCTTTAGGCCGAGCCGTGCTACATCAAAAATTTGTATTATCTTATTTCCCATATATATGTATATATAATATGCTGATAGGTTTTAGAGGGTGTTTCACAATCTATTTTCTGCCCTTTACATATCACCATTAAAGGTCTTTTTTGTAGACCGAATGAATGTTGGAAGATTATCAATTTTCTCGTAAACCTGCAAGATTTCTAGGTTGTCTTCCCCAGTTTTTTGATTCTGAGAAAACTAAGCAGATTTGACAGAAATTTTAGGAACTTTGGAACACTCGGTGCAACCTAAGTTATTTATATTACTAAAGCTGTCTTAGCTGCCATGTTAGAAATCAAGGAATCCCTACAATAAACCTAAAAAGTTTTTGCCTGTGTTTGGTGCAATTAGGCCCAAGGACCTACCATATAGGAAACAAATGGAAGTTTTCGAAATGACAAGTAAGTTTTCGGAACAAAATTATGCCATTCATTGGAAACTACATTAGAAAGCAACAATAATAAAAAAACTAATTTGATCTAAGGATAATGGAAGGTTTCCATCTCACTTAACCATTTGTAATTATCTTAGCGGTTGAAAGCTATGCACTCCTTTCTTATTTTAAAGCTTTTACCCGACGTGGTTATAAGAGAATAGGTATGTCTATTCCCTTTTGTGTACAATTTTACAAATGAAAGAAAATTGAGAAACCTTCAAGTGAAGTATTAAATTAGAATAGAGCTTGACTGAACGACTGAAATTTGTACAAGTTATGAAAATGGCTCCAGGCCTATTTTATTATAAAAAAAAATCACCCCCTTTTTTAAAGCGATAAATAAAGGGTTGACAATTGCTTTTATCATATTTTCTTAACGGGATATGAAAATTTGGTTATTTATGAAGAGAATAAGCCTTTGTGCACCTCGAAATGTTTATCCAAAAAGACGTAACAGCAATGAACATTATGCGTCTTGGGATAAACAAATAGCAATATCTCGGCAACAAATTAACCAATTGACTTTTATAAAAGCTGTTTAGGTTTGGAATTTTAAAAGCTAGCTTTTGAAGTGGCAAAAACCTAAATCATATTATTTTTGCAATAAATAATCGATATGCAAAAAATGACCATTTTCAGTGGTTTTTTGGCATTTTTGCAATAAATATTTAACAAAATGAATTCTGCTGTAGCTCAAATTGTAGGGTTTTAAATTCTCTACAACTTATATTTGAAACTTTTCTCGCCAAAATGCATACTTTGGCTTGTAGAATCAAAAAACTTGTTTTTGCTAACTTTGGACCCCTCCCATTTGTTAATGCACACTTTTTGAATGTTTAAAACTATATCGGCATGATCAACTAATCAAACCCTACAACATTTGACTACTCCCATCTGGTTATGAATTAATGTCGTAAAACGTCCAAAAATGACTACGTTGACTGGATTATAAGACTTTTGAAGAAGTAGGTACTTGCCTTTTCAGCATGTATGTGTATGTATGTAAATGTATGGGTTGAATGTCAACATTGCGATACCAAATACTTGGTCTTCTGAATTGAAATGTCAAATGCTTTTCAGAGTTAGTTATAGTATAAGTATGGTATTACGTAGTATATAGTTTTTATATATATGTATTTGCAAAAGTTGTTGATATTTTCGCACTAGACAATGTGCAAAACACAATTGGTATATTAAAACTGTTATATCATTGTTTCAATTATGTTTCGAAATAACTAATCTCGTATGGTTTAAAGTGTACATTCCGATCAACTCAACGGGGATATACTGATATATCCCCGTTGATTTTAATTTCCCAGTCTATTATTTATAGTACCTATGTTTTAAGGGTTGTCGTGTGTAGCATTTCTGATGCTGCGTCTTGCAGTACAATTTATTTCATCAGCATTGGTGAAGAATTAGATTGGTGATATATATAAATTGTAACTTCAGATGCAACCTCAGAAATGATACACGATTTGGTCTCGTCAGCATTGGTGATGCAAGTGGTAACTGTTTTTTTTATAACATGTTCAGCCAGAAACCTAAAGATGTATAGTCCGTTTCACGCTCGTCGATTCGGGATTCCCCAGCCTAGACATCCAACAGGGTCGGTCCGAGGCCGATGAAATTTTTAATGTTGGATAATTATTTTCACCATACATTTTATAAATTATTTCACTTACAGTGTTCAAAGAAGCGCCAGTTAATATTTTCGATACACCTTTATCTCGCCTTGTTTTCTTCTCCCTTTTAGTAGTCTGCGTACTGTAGCCACTGAAACTTTAGTTAAAGCAACTGTTCTGTTTAGGGATTCGGTAGATGATAATTCCTCAGAAAGACCTGTTCCGATAAGAGACAAAGATCATTAGAAAATGTATTCAACAACCTATATACAAGGGTTAATTTTATTTCAATTAAATTATTGAACATTTACCTACATTTAGAATGATTTCTTTGGCATCTTCTGAATAAAAACAAATTTTATTACTGACTTATTTTTTTTGTCCGAGTTACAACAAATTTCCAAGAAAATTCAGTAATATTCATTAAAAACTCCTCATAATTTAAGCCCTTACCTGTAAAGGACGGGTACAATTTATAATCTTGAAACATGCGGTAGCATGTAGCATCCTTATGTAAATAATGGGACACTCCAGTTCTTATAAACTTCATGCAAGCGCTGTATCGACAGGGAAGGGGGAATTCCGAATCAACGAGCGTGAAACGGACTATATCATATTCTGTTCCTGATGCTTTTATTTGCTATTTGAAATTTGAATTTGTTACGACTCGCTACTCTTGCAATAAGATTACCATTTTACTGTTGTGCAAAGAAAAATTTCAGCATTCTATTGCAAAAAAGACGTTTAATAATCATAAATACTGAATACTCTGAAAACTTATTAAACACCAAATAGTTCTTAACACCTTGGCATAAAATGATAAATGAATGACAAGCTTTGAGGTTTGATATAAACATTTTATTTTGTGAACATATTTAAACTTAAAATCAACTACTCCTACCAAAATATGAATCATAGTTCCACTTCCAAAATGTTCTCTATTACCTTATAAAACGAGGGAGTAAGGAATCAAACCCTAATTGTGCGTATGCACGTGACAGACTTACACTTACAATGCAAGTATGAAATCTTTGATTATGAAAAATAACTCATCAAAGATATGATTCACTTGAAGGTTAAAACCGAGATCTAGGGTACACAGTTTTCAATTTTAATTTTGGGTAATCTTTCGGTTTGGTCCCAATAACTTTAGGAAAGCTTGGTTGTGTATGAATCGCTTCTTGTACATCGATCACTTTAGCGCCTTTTCTATATTTATACCACCAGTATTCGAACGCGAGTGTAACGCAAGCCAAACCCCAAACCTATCCCTACGTCCCTACGAATATGACAATGAATACACCGCCAATGTTTTGTATGCTGATCCCATCAGACTGATCGTGTGATCGTCGACTTTCTCGCAGTCTTGCTTATCCGGATTCTTGTTCCACCATTTCTCTTTAAGACGTTCGAGTTCTCGACGATTTAACAATTGCAAAATTCTAAACGAAAATTTTAAACAGCGAGACAGCAGGAAGGAGTCTCACAACTTACGCCGTGTTGAACTGATCCTTCAATGGCGATCCTTGTTGAACGGCTATAGCGTAGGGTTTTCTCGAAAATTCTTCTCCGACCACTGTTAAGTCGCAATTCGTCAATTCCAAGTATCTGATGTCAGTCGCGTCGCCAAGGAATGCAAATCCTTCACTGGATGACTTTGAAGCCCTTACTTTCTCAACTGCCTCTTCCAAGGTATTCGGAAGGCCAGCTTCTTTCATCGCTTGCCACATTTTGGTGTATTTATCACTTACTGGGTAGTCCCAAACTGCTAATTTAGCGCGCTCCACTTCCGTTAAACTATCGTTGAGGCTCATGTCTTTCCATATTCTAAAACATCAGACGTGTAGTTAACATACAGTTAAAATTAGATGTCACCTTGGAGATGGTTTAAATGTATCGAAGGTAATGAAAAACAAAGCACCATCGGATGCCATACATTGCAGCATTATGAATACGATAAATTCGCTTATTGTTAGTTAAGAAATAGAATGAAAAAAAAAAATGAAGCGCTAAACTTAGCCTTACAATTAATTTCTTTTTTAATATGTAAATTCGCCGGGACTTAGTGGTTTTGCTATCACTACGACATAAATCTGTTTATAGGGTTCCTTACTTCGTTAGTTTAAAATAACATGCGCTATTTCCGAAGACATTTTCGTCCAAATGCACGAAGCGAACAACCGAAAGAGATCTAAACACAAGAGTTGAGCAGAACTACTAAACAGCTGTCAAGTGGGATCAAGCGGGTCAAGCAGACATTGCTGTTCTATACAAAACACTATAAATACCAGAAGTAATAGGAAAACTATTCTAGTTTGGTATAGAGTTCAAAGCATGATTTTTAGAAAATCTCGTTAAACAAAAATTGTTTTATTTTGTTCTTTGTGATTGAAACAATAACTTGCATTGTGACACATTACCTTCAGAATATCGAGTTAACTTACTCATAAAACCTGGCCTCGATATTAGCCATTCTCTCGAAGTAAGTCTGGGTGGAAGATCCATTCAGAGGCGCATACTGTATTTTGTATTGTTTCGATAGATCGTCTAATGACTCGATGGGTGTGTCCAACCTAGAGACCGTTAAAAATGCGGCTAAATTTGCAGTGTAGGAGGCGATAATGATAAAACCGAATAACCACCGAGTGGCCGCTCCGCCATTTCATATTGTCACACGCCTGAGGGCCTAGGGCCCAAAGGGAGTGCTCTGGTTGGGGGTGTAGTCAGTAGAGATTAAAAAAGAAGACATGGCAACACGGACAATATTTATTTGAGCATCAAATATAGGGGAGAGAACATCGGAAACAAAGTTAAGGCAAATGAGCAAATGGCAAGAGGTGAGAAAAAGGTCAAAGTGAGGTGGTTGCTTACTGTTAGGTGACGATGGGCAGCAGGCGCGAGGCTCCTCCAATTAGCGGCATGTCGAGGGACGGACTCTCAGACGGGCAGCGTGACGTGGTACTTGATGACTGACTCCCCGATCGTTATGATCGATCCGTATAAATATGTGCGGGATGTTTATGAACGTGATGTCGTACCTGTCCGAGAGTCGCGTATCGTCCTTCGGTTGAAGGTCGCCTCGGTGCTGAATAAGCTTAGACGGCGACCTATTTTCGCTAATTGGGGCCGCATCGCGACAATATACATACATATTGTATGTACATATACATATTATACATACAACAATATATATATGTATTGTATTTGTATTTTACATTACACATACTCGTTCATCAGTCCTTTCACTGCATAAATTATTCAATAATTTGTGAGAATAATTTGATGGCATTTAGTAGCTAATACAGATATTTTAATTCATTTTAATTTACAATTATTGTAAATTGTTAAATTCGTCGTATAGATTATTATTACCTATTATAAAATGTTCTTCAGTGTGTACGGTAACTGTATTGAGGCGCTTGTTAAGGAGCGAATACGTACTTTTGAGCCAAAGTGGCTTAAATGTCTTTTATACTAAAATAAAACTTAAAATGTTTTTCAAAATTTATTACGTATAAACTGTTCATGTGAGTGGTCTAAATAATAATGATCCCCGCGCCTTGTGGAGTACAAATGTCACGAAGTCTCAATAAATGCACGATTGATTAAACAATTTTATTTCGCGTTTTAATTACATGTACTTCATTAACGCCTTTTCGCGTACTGCTCTCGTTTCTCGGTCTCGGTCCTTTCCTTGTTTCCGCAACATCAGCATATCGTCGCCTAAATTTAGTATTCGCGTCCTCGGTATAAAAAGTATTGCAACGTTTATTTTATAATTTATTTACATTAATTGTACACTAATTTATTTAACACACTTAACTACTTGTTCACTAGACTAGACACTACTTAATTTATTTGTACTGCTCCGCTTTCGGATCGTATGTCGCGTTCACGTCTGCTTCTCTACTTCTAACTAACTCCCTCGATCACAAGCCCCGTTATATATACACCCCAACCATGATCGAGAATGTTCTCGTACATTCTAGAAGCTACGATTGTTCCTTTAACAACGCCTACGCAGGAAATCTTCAGAAGGTCACAAATTACTTTTCGTAAACAACAATCCGGCAGCTGTCTTTTACGCGTCGTAGTAATTCTTCTGAAGTAACCGCTTCACTCGGAGCGAGTAAACATGTGTCGCTTTGTTTACTTCTCGCATTACAGTATCAAGTATCAAATGTCCCTTCACGTAACATTCGGCCCTCCTTTTGGTCGACGCGTCCTCGCGTTGATTTCCACTTAGCAATTCTAATAACAAACAAAACATCTTCAGGTATCAAATCTTATGGTCAGAAACTGCTAAAGAAAACTTTACCCTACAATCTGTTCAATTGTTCTTCAATATTTGGCATGGGGTATATCTCCTTTACAGTTATTTTGTTCAGTGCCCTATAGTCAACACACAACCTAAATTCCCCGTTCTTTTTCTTAACGAGTACCACTGGACTTGCAAATTCCGACTCTGACTCCCTTATTATTCCGGCCTTTAACAGATCAGTAATTTTATTTCTTACAACCTCCCTTTCATTAAAAGACAACTTATAAGGTCTGTAGCGTACAGAATTTGATCCTTGCAATAATGAGATCTCCATTTCCCCACGGGTTGCTGTACCCAACTCTTTACTACTACTTGCAAAACAGACTGACCATTTATTAATAATCTTCAGTAATTCGCCCTTGTCCCTTGGGGAAAGGGAATCTTCCAGGTCAACCTCGTTTATCTCTACGACATTATCTTTCTTGTTATTTTCTAAACTCACCCTGTAATTTGTCCACTTCCTCGATTCTTGCTCTACGCTTCTCTCGCAACGTCCTATTACGTGGCCTCGTAGAAGAGTCACCTCCTTGCTTCCCAAATTCAAGAGAGGTAGCACGCTCGACGGGCCTCGAAACAACCCTCCAAGTATGCCGACGATGACCTGTCCCACTGGGTGGCATCTGCTGCTGAGCTCTACGGCAGTGTCCTCTTCATTCCCGATGATGCTTACTCTAGCTGACGTGAATGTCTGGGGTTTCAGGTTGACGTCGTCCTCCAGGACCATAATTCGGCGTTGACGCTGGATATCCTCTTCGTCGTTCAGTGCGATGCTATCGAGGTGGTTTACAAGATCTTCCATTATCCTCACTTGATTATTGCTAACTCTCAGGATCACTCCTTCACGATTTATGACCGGTTGTCCCACGATTAGATCGACGCTGTCCATATCAGCATTAGTTACAACTGCAGTAGTGCCCAAAGAAAGACGATCAATCCTCAGCACAAACGTCGTATCGAACTCAGTTTGGATCCTCCCGCCGCCGAATCCCTTCAATACGTTCGTCTTCCTGATCGTAGGTGAACCAGATTAGTAAACAAATGACTGCGAAATAATGTTGACTGGACTTCCTGTGTCTATGTATGCCTTTGCGACGTAATCATTTACAAAGCACGATTTCTTGTAACCGTTGGTAATTTGAGCAGTGTCTATAAGTCTGACTCGTCGCTCGGTTTCATCAGATTTGTCCCGTTTCATTTTCAAACGACAATCGCCCTTTTTATGACCAGGGCGATTGCAGAGATAACAACGCCTCACGTGCTTGTTGCGACACTCTCTGGCGATGTGGCCCAGTTTCCCACAATAATAACATCTTGGAGAAGGAGAGTGTTGCTTCATGTTTCTATCAGAGTTCGAAGGAGGTTCGCACTTAGCTCGTCTAGCTGTGGTTGGAAGAACGAAAGGACCAGGTGATTGATAATGGTCCATCGGAGCCATAAATCCCGAGTACAATTCATCTGGAGTGGTGCACTGAAATGCGCGTTGCATTCGGTTGCAATTCAAGCGGCAAGCCTTTAATATAGCAAGAAATCGTTGCCTCCTGATCTAGTCGGCGCTGTTGCGTTAGTGAAAGCTTAGCATGATAATAATGAGTCATTGTTTCATCCTTATATTTACATCTTGCTACCAGTTCCTCCAAAAGAGTCGCATAATCAACTCGAAGGGGAAATGCTCTGGATAAAGCAACTTTCCACTCATCCCAGGTTTTCTTGTAATCTTCTACGTTGTTAAACCATTCACGAGCTGAGCCACGAAGCTTTATTTGCATGTAACATGTTTTCTCGTACTCTGTCCACTTATGTATTTCCCCAAGCTGTTCAATTTTATGTAGCCATGATAGTACGGTAGACTTGTCGTCATCCGGGTCGAAAACAGGAATGATTTCCGCCTTAGGTTTTACCCTACCGCTCTCGTTGTCCAGTTGAGTGTCGTCCACGTCGTCAGTTCAATCTTGACCGAGTCTTCTTTTCAAGGCTGCATTTATCTTCCTCTCGAGATGCTGTTCCACTAAATTTTCGTACAGGACCCTCTCGTCGCCACTGTCACTCATGGCGTTGATGGTCATGGTCAACTTTTCAGTACACACGTAACGCGTAACTTAATCCACAGTTTTCTGCGCGACAGGATGTCACCGAGTTAATGACTTTCACACGCGGAAAATCCCACTTCTGAAAATGTCACGGAGTCTCAATAAATGCACATTTGATTAAACCATTTTATTTCGCGTTTTAATTACATGTACTTCATTAACGCCTTTTCGCGTACTGCTCTCGTTTCTCGGTCTCGGTTCTTTCCTTGTTTCCGCAGCATCAGCATATCGTCGCCTAAATTTAGTATTCGCGTCCTCGGTATAAAAAGTATCAAATGTCCCTTCACGTAACACAAGTTATGATTCCAAACATGCTGAAGTAGGCATGACGTGGAGAACCGAAGCCTTTGTTCCCGGACTTCTTGGTCACGCGTGTCATATTACGTACAAAGTAATATTTGCGTACGTTCCACAAATTGCGTACGCTCACATACTTATGTTTTTAAGAGAAGCCTTGCTGGTAAAGCACTTGTTAGCGATTTTTGGGAGGTCTCCGCCGATGAGAGTACGAGTACGTGTCTAGCCTCGGACGAAGGGAACTGCCGACGCTGACAATTTTGTAAATGTAGAGTTTAATTTTGAATTTAAAAATCAATTTTAAAACCTAAATAATCAAACAGCCCCAATAAGGCTAGTTTTCACACTTCACACTTTGGTATTTCCCGTCGGCCCAGTCGCTCCAGTTCACCGCAAAGTATGTTTATCGTTCCCGCTTCTTACAATTTACGACCCATACGTTCACGCGATGGACATATTTTGGCGAGTAGGGAATTACGCTTACTGTTACGAGTCGTTAGGACGTTAGGAGCCGGCCCTGTACCAAACCGGGGCCCTGAATTGCTGACAAGGCAGAAACGGGTTCAGGAGTAGGAGAATGATGGCGAGCCGGGAAAAGAGACAGGCACAAGGCACAGGACAGAACAGCGTGTGCTGGCGAATGAATAACTGAATAACTATAATTAGCGTACGAGAGAGTGCCAATATATACTTGTTAGAGTTGAGGGGTCTCCTCATTTCAACCCTAATAACGTCAGAAGTGGGATAACGAAAACCATAGTGCCCAAAGTGCAGTGAGAATATCAGTTTGTGTCAAAAGCCCGGAACGGTATCTGCTGACATCAGCAGAACCAGAAGCCATGGACGCGGACGCGAGAAGCTACACGCCACCGCTGTCCGAGGAGCTGAGGATTCGGCTGAGACCAGAGTCGCTCGGAGGGGAAGAAGGCGACCTATCTACCTCCACGGAAGCATGGGCGCGGGAAATAAGCTTGCTCCGGCAAGAGATAGATAAGTTAAAGGACAATACAGGTAAGGTGACCAATTCTGATCCCTTCACCTGGGAGACGATACCAGACTATAATCCGGGCGAAAAGAAAATTTCCGTTAACAAGTGGATTAGACTAATTGAACAGAAAATGTACTTTGAACGGTGGGATGACGTTGCCGTGACTCGTTACGCGATTGGCAAGCTTTCGGGGCGTGCCCGCGAATGGTTTTTGAACTCCGAAGCGTCTGGTACCGGGTGGAACAAATTTAAAAAACTTTTGAGAGATACCTTTGATAACGATCCTCGAGCGATTGGAGAATTGTTTCGCGACGCGGCCGTGTATAATTCGTGGAAAGATGGTACTTTCGTAGACTTAATATGGACTTATAATGGAAGACAATATAAGGCAATTAGCACTGGCGAACAATTACGAATCGTTAGACGCGTTATTCACATTTATGAAATCGTGCGATCAAAGTAAACGTTTCCGATTTAGTGCCAGTAGTTCAAAACTACCTGAGATGAGTGATAAGTCAACGGTGTTTAAAATTTATTGCTATAAATGCAATAAACCGGGACATAAAAAAATAAATTGTCCTACGAATAGGTTCATTGATAAACCAGGAACTTCAACTGATCTTAAAAGTTCTCTTACTAACGGAAGGTGCAAAATTTGTAAAAAAATCGGTCATGTGGAAAAAGATTGTTTTTCTCGAAGAACTCTCAATTTTGTCGAACAACATGCTACAAACTTATTTTACAAAACTATCATGATAGAAAATATGAGATTCTTAGGGCTTATTGATACCGGAAGTGAATGTACTCTTATTCAACAATCTGCTGCAAAGAGGCTTAAGTTGTGTACGGTTAAAGATGCGCCTTATTTCGTAAAATCATTGTCAGGAAATGTAATAAGGGTGAACAAAACTTTAATTGGCGATATTTGCGTAGATTCTGTTGTAGCGGAAGAACAACTTTTAGTGGTACCTGACGAGTGTTGCCCCGCTGAAGTATTATTGGGCAAGTCGTTTATTAACAAACCATTTGTATCATTTTGCAAAGAGGGTGGTGACATTAAATTCATTGACATGTCAACTGACATTTGTTCACAGGAAGAAGTGAAAATCAAAGATTTGTCAACATACCTTGACCCTGAGCAGAAATATAAAACCGAATTGTTGCAATTATTAAACAAATTTCAAATGTGTATCGCTACAAATCTAGCGGAGATGGGTAAAACAAATTGTACAGAAATGGTAATTCGATTAAATTCAGCTCAGCCGATACAATATAATCCGTATCGGTTATCTGAAGATCGAAAAACAAAACTAAGGGAAATAATAAAAGAACTATTAGATTATAACATTATACAACATTCTACATCGGAATATGCAAGTCCAATTCTTTTAATTCCCAAAAAGGATGGTTCATTATGGTTGTGTGTTGATTATCGAAGGCTAAATAGTGTCACAATAAAGGAAAAGTTCCCGTTACCAGTGATCGATGATCAAATTGATAAATTGTGTAATTTCAAAGTTTTTACATCTTTAGATTTATATTCGGGGTATTACCAAATACCCATGGAAATGAATTCACGTGCTAAAACTGCTTTTATCACACCTGAGGGAAAATACGAGTTTCTAAGAATGAGTTTTGGATTATGTAATGCACCATTTACGTTTCAACGAATGATGTCAAACATATTGAGTGAATTACCTCCAGGAACAGCACTGGGGTATTTAGACGATATAATTATACCGGCAATAACGCCACAACAATGTTTGGAAAAAACGGAATTAGTGTTAAAATTACTGAAAAAATACAATTTAACGTTACAGCTTAAAAAATGTAAATTTTTTATGGAAACTTTGAATTACTTGGGGAAAGAAATTTCGGCAAAAGGAGTCAAACCAGATCAAAACAAAATCTTAGCACTGGTACATTTATCGTATCCTAAGGATAAGAAGCAATTGCAAAGATTTCTGGGTTTAGCAGGATACTTTCGAAAATTTGTACAAGGGTTTGCCGGCTTGGTTCATCCACTCACAAATTTATTGAAGAAAAATGTAAAGTGGGAATGGGGTCAAGAGCAGAGTGCAGCAGTGGATAAAATTAAACAGATATTAAGTACACGCCCTATCCTTAAAATATTTGATCCGAAATTACCGATAGAATTACACACAGATGCAAGTGGTATAGCTGTGGCGGCGATTTTGTTACAGCGTCATGCTGATGGTGTGCATCCCGTGGCATACTTCAGTAAAAGATGCACGTATGAACAGAGTACATATCACTCGTACGAATTAGAAACGATGGCTATATTGTTCTCGCTTTACGACCACAGTTTCAGGAAAGCTACGGCTTGGAAACACGGGGTGGTTACGACCACAGGTTCAGGAAAGCTACGGCTTGGCAACAGGGTAGTTACGCCTACAAAGTCAGCTAAGCTCCGACTTGGCTCTTCATTCATGACACTTTCTTGATTAAGATACTAATGCCGTGTTGGTTTCCAGATGCTCCGATGTTTCTTCGGAAGAGTTGTAGGTTGTTTCGAGGACGAAACACCTGTCAGGATGGACGAGCTGTTAGGAGTCGTTAGGACGTTAGGAGCCGGCCCTGTACCAAACCGGGGCCCTGAATTGCTGACAAGGCAGAAACGGGTTCAGGAGTAGGAGAATGATCGCGAGCCGGGAAAAGAGACAGAACAGCGTGTGCTGGCGAAAATCTGTGCTGGCGAATGAATAACTGAATAACTATAATTAGCGTACGAGAGAGTGCCAATATATACTTGTTAGAGTTGAGGGGTCTCCTCATTTCAACCCTAATATTACGGAGAAGAAACATTGCATTCACGATGAAAACGGGTTATTGTACATACGATCACATTGTAAACCCAATGTTATCGTATATTTATTTAATCGATGGATGTGATCAATTATCGTGATGAATAACATTTCAATTCCCTGCATGAAGGGTTGCGTGTTGCGGGGCAAAACCTGCCCTTTGCGTGCAGGCGATTCTTCCCTTCCTCGCGTACACCCCCACAGTTTAGGGGTTCACAGCTTCCATTGGGCTGGCCGCCATGTGAAATAGTAATGCACAAGAAAATTCCAGATTATAATTCTCTTGTATTGATGGTTGCATCAATCATCACGAAGCTTATACCATATCACTGACTTATACATTGCCACTGTCACCACTTTCCTCGTTTGTCTTCTCCTTATAACCATTAAAAATGGGGGAATTTCCATATAACGAGCAAATTTTGCAGCACCTTCATTCTCGTTATATAGAGGTTCGACTGTATAAAGACATTCGTTTTACAAAAAAAATATAACAAACTCTGTACTGTACCGAAAGCCTTAAAAGTTGGGTTTTACTTACATTTTATTAGTACGCAGAGCATACAAAAATAAAATTAATTTATATAGGTATGTAAAGTATGTATTTAGTAACAGTCACAATATATATATAACCTTAAATTCACACAATCGGCCTTCGCCGCAGCGTTGCCAAATATCAATGTTCCGGCCTTTCAGTAAAGACATTTTTCACAGCGGTAGTTAAGAAAGTTCGTTTACATAGATTACCACTTACTTGAAAATTTTCCCATAAGAAAAAATTGTGTAGAAACAGTTGCCATGGTTACCAAATTCTGACGTCACACTTTCCTCGCGTATTGTACTATGCGAGAGAGAGAACTTTACGATACGTTTTATGGTTTTATGCCTCTCTAAAATGTGTTTTGTGATTTTGTGATTCTGTTGCCATCCATTATTAAATTTAGCGATCTGTGTACTGCGACAACTTTGATAGTCGTTTAAAGTGTACGAATCTCAATTCAATTTTATTTACTTATTCAGCTTTAAACAACATGTCTAGCACGTCCCAGAAACATCGTAACTTCGTTGCCGAGCCCATGGGAGAAAAGCCGGTGACCGATTTGGCTGGAATCGGAGGGGTGCTAGGCGAACGCCTGATTAGCCATGGATTCGATAAAGTAAGTACAGTGCCAGAGCGCAAATACTGGGTAATTTTCTAACATGAAAGACTTAAGGAAGTAGAGTAATTGGTTTTTTACCTGGAAGAGAAGCTATGACGTTATTAGAGAAATTTTCAAATGGCAATTTTTAAAGGTCTTCTGAAGTTATACACAGTTCCTGAACGTAACGTTTTCCTTGATAACAATTCTTGAGAGATCACAAGTACAAATTAACAAATAAAAGACGTTCCGCTTTCGTCCTACACATAGTTTCATTAGCAATTTCGAAAGATTCAATAATCGATACATTCTAGTTTATCGCTGCTATAGCATTCTGAAACCTTATGCACTAGCTGACTAAAACTCATCAAATTGAAATCCTAGTAATAATAGATTGTGGCAGTAGTACAATAATTCAAGTTATAACTTCAAATTAAGTGGTTCTTTTATTCAGAGAACATCCCGATTTAACGAAGTGTGGTAAGATAAATTTGGAGAAATGCAGATTTGTATGGAAAGGCGACTAAATGGCGAAATGCACTGAATAATAATATTAAATGTTTTTATGGTCTGCTTTGATATTACTCTGCATATACCCAGCTTTTGACAAATTTGTTATTTAACTTAGTTAATTGAGTGTATTGTAAAGCTGTAAAACACTATATTTAAAATCAATAATACAGCTCATTTTGAGAAATTTATAGGGTTATTTGGAAAGAAAATTACTAGTGTTGTAACGTTAGATCAGTGTAAGCTTACAGTGTGATGTAAGAGCAAGGTATATTTATTTGACATATTTTAATTACAACTTCCTAAAAGCTACAACAGTCAGAAGAACAGAGGTATTTATTGTTGATAGGTGTCTAGGTTATGATAGCTATAAACAGACATATGTCTCATTTCATCCATAAAAGTTGTTAAATGTATAAGTAATAATTATATTTCCTTTGTACATTACTAGTCTCTTTGAATGTTGTTCAAATTGTAATATAAGTTGGCTCCATGAGGATAATTAAATAGCATACTTCTGATATGGCTTTGCTTAGATATGATTGGCTTATATTATGAATTGTAGAGTTTCCTATTATTGTTTAGTATGAGGCAGTATCCAAAAATGAATACTCGGCAAGCACCTACAAGCAGAAGTTTACAAATTTCTGGAATATGTTTCTTTGTTCTTTACAATTACTTTGAAATAGAAAGGAATTGTACTTAAATATGTATTTGTGCATTAATATGTACTTCCAATGAGCATTTGGACCAAGGGTTTTGTAATTATGTAGTAAGATGTAAACAATCTCTATCAAGCATATTAAAGAGATTTTGTTCATCTTGTAATCTCCGACTTTCAATATATTGAAAATTTCTGATTAAAATTAGTATTTTACATTTATAAGTAGGTATGTTTTAAATACTTATACCTTCTGTGGTTTTTTCCACTATCAAAAACGTTTTCAAAAGCAGTTTTCTGTTCAACTTTAACATAATTGCTATTGATCAAATGAAGATGTAAGGGTGTTCATTTCGACTAATGGAAATATTATATTGATTGTGTAAGTTTACATTTGCTGAGAATAACATTTTCCCTACATACCTGTAACCTTCATAGTTACATCCTTACGTTCTTCTTACATTGCTGTAAAATTTTCAAAACAACCCCATTATTTAATGTCTTTCTGTCATTAGTATCAGTTACACTCTTTGTTTAGGAGATTTATCCTTGCTATACCACAAAACCACTTATGATTTTACTTGAATAAATTATCCCTCTCCATATCATTCGGTTTACATACAATTTTTGTTTCAGGCTTATGTGGTCTTGGGGCAGTTCCTCGTCCTGAAGAAAAACAAGGAGTTGTTCAAAGAATGGCTAAAAGAGGTCTGTTCTGCAAACGCCAAACAATCCCTGGACTGCTGGCAATGCCTGAATGATTGGTGTGAAGAATTCTTGTAAATTGTATAGTTTAAATTTTGAAACGAGGTGTGTGAAATTTTCTTGTGACAAATATTTATGTATATATTCCACACCTTTTTTATTGTGCTCATATCTTCAATTTGCTTTAAATAAATTCTTGTAATTTTTTAATGCTGTGGTTTATTTATTTTTATTAGACAATAAGCCATAAATAACTAATTATGTATAATTAAGTAATGAAACATACAGGGTGAGTCAGTTTTTTGTAGGAAAATTTCAATAGTGTGTGAAAAAGATATTTTAATTTGAAAAGCCTAGTAGGTACTATCCACATAGATCTTAGAAAAATTTATTTCTAAAAGAGGATATTGCACTATTATTTGAAACAAAGTTGTTAGAATGCAAATCACTGAGCACTTGAATGCTACATTTTAATGCAAAAATTGGTACAATGGTAACAAGTAATACGAGAAATTGTATTTTGAAACATCTTATGATATCAATAAAATAAAACGCTTAACAAAATGCTAATAGTTTAATAAAAAAATCAGTAGTTCATGAAATAGGTAATGTGAGAAATTTTATTTTGAAAATCTTACATCTTATCTCTTATAAGTCAGTAAAATAAAATGTTTTGAAGAATTTAATAGTTGGAACAAGTCAATGTATTAAATACATCATGACCAGAAATTAAATCTAGATTACAGAAAAAAAATTCTTGACAATACTACATCTTATAGACATACTGCAAGAGCGTCTCAAAGAAAGTATTGAAAATTTCTTTAACCATGAGCAGCGTACAGGATAGACGAAATAAAAGGCTGAAAACAATATACTAGTATGGTTTTATTAACCGAAAGTAAATGGAATGAAGCATCATTGATATTGCTAAACTCAATTTAGCTATTGATGCATCGGAAGAAAAGAGCACTTTGGCTAATACATTTGATTTACATAGTTTGAAAACTAAATTTACCTATCCTGTAACCTAACAGATTTGGTTATTGAGCAGTATTTTTCACATTTTTAACACCTAATCTAAATTACCTATCAGTTATATGTTTTTTTCCATAATTTACATTTCGTTCCAGTTATAGTATCTATATTAAATTGGAATATTTTCATTTTCTTCAAAACGCTCGATTTTATCAGTTTATGCTTAGACTGCATTTTTAAAACAAAATTAAACATTGGTTGGTGTAACTTTTTATTGGACTTACAATGTATTAAACAATACTAATTTTATAATGCTTTATGACCTATAATTATCATAAAAACTATTCAAGACACTTTTGGCACTAATTGAATCCTGCTACAAAATACTAGAACACTTGTTGAACTGATCAAAGGTTAATAAAGACCAGTTTCTTAAAATTTGACCATTATTTAACCTGGAAGGCTAAGTATGAAGACTTTTACGGACAAGTGGTTTTATCTTGGAAAAATATTACATCGGTCCAGAAAGTCAAATGTAATGCCTTGTTATACAAATAACTATTGTTTTAATAGACTAATTTTGTGGAAATATTTTGAGCATTTTTGCTTTTAACTAAGTCAGTATCTGAACTACTCCAATAAGAGTGTTATGCTAGGTTTGCTGAAGTTTAAATGGATAAATTTTGAGATGGAATGAAATATATATTGGAAATGGAATATATTTACTGGAATACGTCTAAGTAATTTTGGGTAATAGTTTCATTGATGATAAAGAATCATACTTAAAGTTACACCTTTCAATGTCCATAGTTAGGTTCAACAATACTACAGCCCAATCTACACTTTCTTTAATGTAGAGTACGTTGCCTTGTCTCTCTCCTATTTTACAATACACCAACCAGTGTTCAAACCTGCAGTTGTGTACCATCCATGATGTAGAATAATTGATAAACACGCCACAAATGCACCAGTGCATACTTGTCGAATTTTTGAACTCAGATATGAGCAGCTTGGAATAATATACTAGTTCGTCCGGAGTGACAGTACATTCTATACAAATCGAGACAAGAGATTTTAAGATGTTTTGTTTTGTGAATATGTCTACATCTGCTGCATTAGCGAATAGTTCCAGCTTAGCTGCCATGACGTGTTCAGGGTCTGATGCAAACAACACAATTAGAAGTTGTTTGAAGATGTTTGATCGCTTACAGTAACGTGACATGGAACTACCCATGCACACATCAAGGAAGCGGCAAGTATGCGATAACCTCGATGACATCTTCAGTTGAGTCAATTTTCGCTTCAACTCACGTAACTCGCTTTCTTGTAGGGTTAGTTTCCAGATCTTTTCCCTGTTATTACCTCACCGGCTTCAGGTAGGTATACTTTGATGTCTTCCTTACAAGCAGGCCACCAAGGAGTGTGGACGTACTCTAAATACAGAGACGTCTTAAGTACAAAATTGAGTATTTTAAAAAATTCATGGTTAAATACTAGTCACACATACCTTTTTTATTCACTCGGTCGTTATAAGGTCGTTATTCAATTCATCAGAATAAATTTGAAATTTGGTTAGGTTATAATGAAAATCACAGAAAATACATTATTGGAATCATCACAGGCCACAGGGAATCATATTGAACACAGAACATTGCAAACACCACAAATAATATAGATGTTCTGTGATAAACATTGCTGTCAGGCAGCAGCTGTCAGTATGGCTGTCAGTCTAGTGTCAAAGCGTTAACACGGGAACATAGGAAGCACTTCAGTTGTGCCATTTAAAATTAAATTTCAGTAGCACCAATACAAAAAGTTCATTATTGGTATTTTTATTTTATACACTGTAAAATTAGAGGATTAAAACTAGTTTCAACAATTTTTATATCATATAAATACTTCTTTTCTCTAATTTAAGTTTAATATTACATCATAAGAGACACCAACACCAACAGAGGACTGTAACGATTATTTATGAGATGGATAAAAGCAACAAAATAAAATGTGACTTAATCGACACTCGACAGTTGAATTTGTTGAGAATTGCAAATAAATAAACGGTTAGAATATATGAAATAATGATAAGTGAAAGCGTGCTTTCAATTGTCAACGTAAGCACAGGGAATTGAGCAGCGCAATGTTGGCTACGTCGTGTCGAGGTTGGTTGGAAATGTTGGAAGTTGAAGAGTGTAAAATTTTATCGAAATTTTTGTTTCTCTAACGTTAAATGAAACGGAAAGTTGACAGAAGGGTACGCATATCCGAATCGCGGATGCTTATGTGCAACCGCGATAAATAATTGGAGTAAATTGTAGCTCGCGATAAAGTGGATCGGGGAAGTTAAAATGGCGGTTTGAGACGGGACGGGCAATGGTAATGGTGGACATTATCATTATATGAAATATTCTAGTTTCAGAGCCGTCGTCACAATGGAAGACAATTCGCTCAATCATCAAAACGGCGGCGGCCAGATAGGGCCTCAAAGTACTTCCGTTCCCATTAACAAACAGAACGATGAAAATACGAAAAGTCATTACTCCATACCCGGAATTTTACACTTTATTCAACACGAATGGGCCCGCTTCGAACTGGAAAGATCTCAGTGGGAAGTCGATAGGGCAGAATTACAAGTAAATACCATTTTTCGTTTTTCACATTTTTATTCCCTAACCCATTGTTTAATACTAAGGCTTTTCATGCACCTAATCTTCACACTTAAACAAAAAACACCATGATTATAATACCCTTCCCATTAACAAACACATTTCATCTTCCAGTTCATCTATTTTAAATCTCTTCATAAGATTTTCATCTACTTTACAAAACTTTTGTTTAGAATAAATTTAGCACAGCAGATTGAAAATATTTTTCATTGATCAATATGCTTTAAGTTATTCACTTAGAATTTTAATATTGTACCCTTTAAATTAACAGTATTAGAGGTGTACAATTTTTTTGTTTATAAATACAAATTATAGCATGTTGAAGATATTTAACAATGATCAATGTGCTTTAAATTGTCCATTTATAATTTAAACATTTCTTTACGAGTTAAAAATATTTTATAGGCTAGAAAAATTATTTTTATTCATTAGAGCAAGTCTAAATTAATTATAATGATTAATATGCCTGGTTATTCATATACCGACCATTTATAACATTTATACGAGTTATTGTTATATATTAAAGCAAATGGAAAACAGCATGTTGAATATATTTTACACTGATCAATGTGCTTTAAATCATTCATTTGGAATTTAAACATTGAGCCATTTGAATTGCAAGTGTGAAAGGTGTACCAATTATTTTTACTTACATTAACAAAGAACTGCATTTTGAAAATATTTAACAACAATCAATGTGCTTTGAATATTTAACCTAAAACATTTGTCCAAATAGAAATGTCGTTGATAACAGGAGGTTGTGCAAATTTTGCAGAATGTCGTAAAATTTAAAGAGTGATTTAACCCTTTCGGAATTCTGTCCCAATTAGTACCAACAGTAGTTTTTACTTTCTCTCATATGAGGCACTCATATGAGAAGTATTGTAATCAGGTACATTTTTTGAATTTGAGTTACAAATAGTATATTATTATACTAGTTTAATAAGACAGAGTATTGTCACACAGGAGTGCTTTAATAGAACGAGTGTGACATTACATCCAATAGATCTTATGAAACGGGTGTAATATACTTCTATGTTCCGGCACTAAAATGACAGCTATTCTAGCACTAAAATGGCTGAAAACAGTGCTCTAATGAGGCTTATTAAAGCATTGTTTTTTTTTTGTTGGGTTGGTAACAAGATATTCCCTAATGCTGTCTGATGTCTGTCAAAACAAAATTAAAAATAAATATGGCCGCCGCGTCGATGGGGTTGGGATGCAAGTATGCAAGTGTTGACTATAAGGTATTCGTTTCTGTATTTTGAAAGGTGTATCATAAAAAAAACTCACGGTTCCTCGTTTTTGTACAGTAAGATCTTTATTTTCTTTACACCAGTTCACAAAGTTACTGTAAACTTTTTCATATGCGTCTCGTAGACTTATCAGGTAGCAAATTCCTTACTGCATTTGAAGCCACTGCTTGTAGTTCCGGTGGAGTTAAAAACATGCGATTCGGATTCTTGAGACATGATTTCGATTTTATTTAAATCCATTAAATTAAATTTGAAAATGATGTGAAAATTGACAGATGTCTAGGAAACAGCAGTAATACCAACTTAAATGTCACAATAAAAAAAAACAGATAAGAAATTTTTAATTATTTAAACAAATAACAATGAAATGGAAGCCGAAACATAGAAAATGTTGTAAAGTACTTGTTGCAGAAAACATTCTAAGCCCTCGTCTATTCTAAAACGAGCCGCACTCGGGCTTGGAATATGACGTCTTCTGCAACTTGTACTTTAAACTACTGTTTTTATCTTCTTTGCTTTATTAATTCATTAAATTTTGGCAGTTCAAGTTTTCGCATTATACTAGGGAATTTTGCCTGGGTTGGTTACACTGACGTCACTGACATTAACGTTTCGTATTTGAATTTGAAAATCTAGTAGCCCTAGGACAAATTCAATAACTACTCACTTCCATGTGCGAAATGGAAGACAAAAATGTAGAATTGACCGGTACACCCCCAGAAATACGCAAAGCTGCTCAAGAAATTTATTGAAATACTAATAACTTAACCTGCACGTCTACGTGACAGGCTGACGTACCAATTTAACAAAACTAAAAGTTACCAAAAGTAGTGTAATAATATGAATATTATTACACTACTTTCAGTGTAATAATGAGATCATTAGTAACGCAAAGTAGATAAATATATTTTTGAAAAAGTGTGTTTATGTGTGTCTGTGGTATGTGTTTCTAGGAAATTAGAAATCGCGAACTATTCCAAATTTGGATTTTGACATTGTGCTACACCAGGACCTGCCAATAAGCTTTTCAATAAAATCGAATGGGATACAGGATTTACTCTTGTCATTTTTCGATTTTTGGAAATTTTCTCAAAATCCACTCCATATTTTTTTTTCTAAACTTTGATTCTCCATCCTGGTATTGAATGTGTATAACACAGTTTCATAACATTTTGGCTAAATCGTTTCTGAAGGGTCACTCTATTCTTATCTCTTATCAGTTTTTCGAAATTACTCGAATTTGCCTGAAGAATTGTTTTTAAACTTTAAATATTTAATAATATAATTAAGTTAATTACCTAATATTTATAATGAAATATGAAAAGGTAGTCCCGTGAGCAAATCGCCATTGGTTAAAATTAATTTGATGGTTTTGTACATCTCTTCAAGATATCGATTTAGTTGTGTTAGAAGAAAGAGTTAAAATACAAATTATGGGGCGGCGGTGGTCGTGTGGTTTAGGCGCTGGCTTTGAATCAGGCGATCACTGTCGTCGTGGGTTCGAATCCCACGTAATCCATGGATGTTGTGATGTTGCGGGAAGTGTGTAAAATGTATCCAAAATCCCGTTCCTATTCACGCCGGTAACCAGGCCGGATAGGATCGGATATCCTGTAGGAGGGCGGGACTAGGATACACACACCCTGAGTCGGTAGAGCACGGAGTGGATCAACTGGGGTGAGAGCCTTAAGGCGGTACAACCGTGCTCGAGGACCGTGGTTCGGAGCCCACGTTAAACTGTAGGTCCCGTCCAAATTGGCCACAGCAGCGAAAAAGAGACGTTAACTTAATAACACAAGACAAGACAAGACAAATACAAATTATTTTTATTTATTAAAGTAAATTTAATGACAGCTTGAAAGTACTTTTCATTGATCAAAATGTGCTTTTAAATTTAAGTTATTCAATTAGAATTTTTGAGTTAAAAGTTACAGGGGTACAATTTTTCTTATATGTAAATACCAATTTAGAATAGCATGTTGAAAATATTTTGCAATGATCAATGTGCTTGGGATAATTCAAAAATTTGGCTCTAGAAATATTATAGGTATACAAATTATTTGTATTTATTAAAGCAAATTTAAAACGGTACACTCATCAATATGATTTAACATATTTATTTCAAATTTAACCCATTTTGACCCTTTAAAGTTTAAAACCTTTACCAATACGTTAAAGTACAAATTATTTTTTATTTAAGCTATTTAAAGCAGCATATTGAAAATATTTTACACTGATCAATATGCATTAAATTATTCATTTAGAATTTAAACATTTGGCCCTTTAAAAGTTGAAAGTGTTGTAGGTATAAATATTATATTTATTTATGAAAGATAGCTTAAAACAGCATATTGAAAATATTTTCCTTGATCAGTATGCTTGAAATTATTCATTATTTAGCACTTTAATACTTAAAAGTAACATACATCAAAAATTACTATTTTCTAACATAAGTTTAACAGTATGTTGAAAATATTTTACAATGATCAATATGCTTTACTCATATAGAATTTAAACATTTACCTCTTTAACAGTTGATATTATAGGTAGGCAAAATGTTTTGTGTGTTCTGTTTATAAAATTTATACTTTCTATTAAGTACCCTGAGTACCCTGAAATTTGTTGCAGCCATTGACCTTTAATCAAGTTAGACTCGGAGAATACACACTATTTGCAATCCAACACCTCGAATGATAAATGGATTCTCCCACGCGGTTGCCGGGTGAACTCTTAGCTCTTCAAGGACACGATATAATGATACAGGACGTATTACATTTTTTACCAAAACTTGACTTTTTAGTGAAAAAAATTACTTAAATATGTAGGTATACGTCCAGTAATTTTTCTATGTTTACACTTTTCCCTACATAAAAGGTTTTTAAACAACGCGAATTTCTCCGAAATGATTCAACCGAAGTGGTTCAACTTTTTATTATATAATACAAAATTATCTGTGCCCTGGAAATATTTTCCTATTGTAAATAAGTAAACTGACAGAAAGCAAGGGAAGACACAATATGACAATACTTAACTAGCGAAAAAAGCGGAAAAGATAAAATGGGTATTGGCAACGTTACCGGCGTACCTGCTATGTCATCTTTACTCAGTTTCGAGTGGCGGCTTTTTTACTCATTCATATTAATTCAATTCGTTTGTGCATTGTTGCCAATAACATACACGGGCTATACGGCATTATTTTACGGTTTTCTTGCTTTTGGAAATTCTTTACACACTTTCGGGACGTTATCTTCATCCTCATTTCACCAATACATAAAATCGATGTTAATTCGCACATTCAAAGTCAATAAAATGTACAATTTAATATATAAACATACCGAGCCACATCTGCCACTTCATAATTTGCTATTATAAAACATGCCTGCGCTGTTGCCAATGCGATGAATTCAATTTTTCCTGAAAACTTATGATTGATTGCTTTCCAAAGCGATTTATGAATGACTTGATCAGTCTAACTAGATTAAAGGTCAATGGTTGCAGCCAATAGAAAACTGCAAAAATAAGAGTATAGTTAAATGCTATGAAAAACAAAACTGGTATGTGGGGTGTATTCTGCACACATACATTCACTGAAACAACTTTTAATATAGTCTGTTTTTTGGGAAATTATTTTTTTTATATAGGAAATTTATTAAACTGTTTTTTTTTCTCCTTCAATAGATCAAATTGTTTAGGATTTCTTGCTTATCTTCACAGAGCATAATTATTATTGCCTTCGTAGGAATTCACTTACAATAATTAATTATGTAATATAGGTTATACAAGCAGACGTTTTGTGGATGCTCACTTTATTTTTCTTAACGCTTTTATATACAATGTGTTTCAAAATGATTGTCATCTAGTCGGCTGTGGAATTCCCATGTATAATAAAAAAAAAACCTTACGAAAATAGGAGTTTCTACTAGCTATACATAACCTCAAAATAACCTACTTAACCTCTTTTAATTTCTGGTTTTTCTCTGTCAAAAGAAAACAAATTCTGAGTATTTGTCTATTTGTAGTATTTGTTTTGGCCCTGAAAAGGGCCGTTAATTACCAGCAGTACTGATTGCCAGTTTCACAATAAATGTTCGAAGTGTCACTTGTTGTCAGAATTAGATAGGTACAAATCAATAGAGCGCGGCACATCAAAAATTACATGCACAGAAATTCCAACGCCAACTAGATGACAATCATTTTGAAACACATTGTAGTTCCTTTTACCTCTTTCATTAACCTCATACTTGATGTTTTTTTAGTATGCGAGAAGTTTTATCATACATAGTGCAAGCGATAGAGAATGTAAGAGAGTGCATATATATTATCGTCAGTCTCAGTGTTTACTGTCCAGTAGTTCTGTAGCAAGTGGTGGTAAAGTATGCCTAACGTATGTCATTATGGTTGTTCTACGTGATGGCCCTGCGCTTGTGACATTGCATCTTGGCTCCTCTGCACGATAACCCAGAGATAGTGACAATGTGTCTCTTAGCCACATTTAAACATAAACTGAGCGATGGGCCACATCTAGAGATGTACCACCCACACTCTGGCCCATTGGGTCTTTGATGTGTGGAGGAAAAATCGTGTAGAAGCCATCTCAGGCAAACCCATCATGCAGTAAGCCAACTGACGCCTTAACGCCCTCCACACTAATATCAAAGAATAGGGAAATACCAAGAAGGGAAACAGAGAGAGAGGTCCGATGGTCGCGCAGATCTGTCCGCGCAGGGTAACATTGGGGGCAAATGCACCAGTGGCGTAGGTATGCAATACATATTTACCTCAATATCATTATGATAACCAGAGGCGTAGGTAGCGAATTTTGTATAAGCATTAGAGTCTTCGCGGTTTTTATTCTAATTTTCATAATGGAATTTAAAAAAAACATCGGGACATCACGGCACATACCTGTTTCGTGTGATCACGTTTGTTAGACTCCGTTTCACATAAGAAGAACCGTGGGCTAGAGTTACACGGAACGATATATTCCGTCGGCTATGTTCGGTTTCCATAGTTTCATGTAATTCGTGTATAAGCAGTGGCGGGAGGGTGAAGGTTTAGCGTAGGCGCGTTGGCGTGTTTTTCGGCATTGTCGCTTGTCGCCCGGCGTTCGCGTATCTAACGTAACGTAACGGTCCTTTATTTTATTATTATTACAGTTTTGTACGTTGTGCATTGTGTATTTTGACTAAAGCGAAATGATTTAGATTAAATTATTCTTTTTGTTTACACAACATAGGCAACTAACAATACACGAATTAATATTATCCCCTAATACGATTACTACTCGGACCGCTACTGTCCAGATGCCGATCGGGCGACTTCGTGCCGGAGATGCGGCCTGCATGGAACTCAAGGCCACGGTTTTTCTTATGTGAAATAGAGTCTACACATCTATTTAAACATGTTTGAATCAATACCCGTTCGACACTTATTGCGGACCTGTGCGCCGACCCTTGCTGTCGCCGCAATAGTTGACAGTCCGGCCCTGATTCCCCCCAATATAAGTCTTTAAGGTCGTTGAAAATGGTTTACTCAAAACAATAGAGAGGGTCGGGACTTTCCCTTCTTGTTATTTCTCTATTCTTTGCTAATATGTAGAGGAGCCGTTAAGCGACCCAACAGCTAAGCGTCGCTTTACCCTTCTCTCAGGCTTTTACTCCCACGCCCCTTATTCTTGTGCTTCTGATTGGTTCACTAACTGTCAGTGTCATACTCTCTGACCGATGACACCAAATTTGAATTACAGTGAAACATCACCTTCGAAATAAATCGCTTTTTTCTTTCTTCCTCTATGATATATCATGTATTCTTTTATATACAAGAAAACTACATACTTCAATGTTTCTATTTTTCACAGCTAATAGTTAAGAAATTTTATTTACATAAATTACCAGCTGATTAAAAATGTTCCCCATGTTAATTCCCACAAGAAAAAATAGTGTAGAAACAGTTGCAATGGGTTACCATCCCCTTTCCAAATGCTTATGTCACACTATTGTCGCATATTCGTGCATATATTTCTCCCCAATTCGTTATGTTTGATTTATGTTTACTCTGGACTGTTGTAGCAGCTGCTCTCTTTGCTCTCCTGTTTTTGTTTATTCCACTGAAGAATATATAATCCTTTACTTCTTTTAGCCCCTTTTCCGTTTTTCTTTGTTCCTGTTAGAACTCTGAGATCTACTTTAATTTTTTTTTCATTTCATCAAATACTTCTCGACGCTTTGTATTGATACCTTCAATGTTCCATGTTGCAAAATTTATTACCCATTTTCATTGCTATTGTCGTATTCCATTGTTTCTGTCTTTGTTCCTAGGCTTCCAATTGAAGTTTTTAACTATATAGGATTTTTATGAATGATGTGAGGTTGGCTCATCATTCAACCCCCAACGTGGAGGACTAGAATTTCGGTTGGGGTTTATTCCCCTAGCCGATAGGTTCTCGTTGCCAGAAACTCCTTTCACCCTCTCTCGTCTGCTAAATAACGCACATCCATTGTGCGCCATGCACCCAGTGGTTACTGGGTTACTTGTCTTCTAGGATGTGAGAGTAGAACTTGTTGGCAGAGCTGAGTTCTATTCCTAGAACGTTCAACTCTTTCGTCGATAAACAGCGGACATTACTCAGAGTCTTGTTACAATCTGAGCTATGGCAACTCCCACTGCTCCGAAAATCTTTACCAACCTTTAACTACCACCTAAATAGATACTATGTAAAATACATTAAAATCCCACTTATATATCATTTTCTTTTAAATAAAATTAACGAAAAACTGTTTTCACCAGACGTTTTCTCACAATATGATTAATAACTTTGTGTTGATCTGTTTCTGAAGATGGTGAAGATGGTTACTGACATGCAATAAACTGACTGACAATATATTTATTGGAGTCATATCAGGCAGGGATGAGTTGCGCGCAGCGGTCATTTTCTACCTGAATACGAGTAAGAATACCAAAATTAAGAGCCGAATTGCGCGCAACGAAATAAATACATAATTCATGAGATTAAGGAAATGTAAGAGAAATTCAATGGTAAAGGTATTTGTAAAAGGCAAGGTGAAATTCATTGTAAAGCTATTTTTTAAGGGCAAGGTATTATGTTAGTATAAGCACCTGTTTACAATAATTACATATTCCGGGAATGCAGATAATCCCTTGACCCTTACTACCATAGGCATCCCTTGTTAAATAAGGTAAAATTTTGACCACTACGCGCAACTAACCTACGCGGGTCATATCGACGGTGGGTTGAATAAGCTTGTCAATAACCTGAAGCTCACAACTAGACAGTAATAGCTTTATTCACCATATTTAATGGGACAACCATTGATCTTTAATTTCTGAAAAAAATAGAACTACTATTTGTTTATAAAAGGTAGGTGCTATAAAATACTGGGGTAAACACACTTCCTCTAAAAAGCTTCTCTTAACTCTTGTAACGCATTAGATTTGCTGTGGATAACTCATTTGAATTTAAAACCTTTGAAATAGAAAGTATTTATGTTTACTTTACCCAGCATTAAATTCCATTATAAATGGCAACAAATTGATTTGTTACAAGCAGTTAACTGGCAGTAAATTCAATTATAAATGGCAATAAATTTATTTGTTACATGCAGTGCGTTGGCAGTAAATTCAATTATATATGGCAATATATTGATTTGTTACAAGCAGTGTGTTTGCCTAATACAATAAACATACCTGCTTTATTTCCAGTCTATTAAAAATTTCATAAGCTCTGCCAATTGATAAGGTGTAGATTGTAAAAAATATACTTGTGTGAGTTCGCCGTTTGGTACAAGGTGAGAGGGAATTGACTAAAGTAAGATTTGAATCGCTAATATTTTCACTACTTTTTTGCTTAACTAGGGGATTGATAGTTGAAGGTTTAAAGTATGCTTTGGATAATCTACATCCTGTTACTGCAAAATACAATGTGTTTCAAAATGATTGTCATCTAGTTGGCGTTGGAATTTCTGTGCATGTAATTTTTGATGTGCCGCGCTCTTATTGATTTGAACCTATCTAATTCTGACAACAAGTGACATTTCGAACATTTATTGTGAAACTGGCAATCAGTACTGCTGGTAATTAACGGCCCTTTTCAGGGCCAAAACAAAGACTAAAAAAGACAAATACTCAGAATTCGTTTTCTATTGACAGAGAAAAACCAGAAGTTGAAAGAGTTTAAGTAACCTTGATCAGGTTCTGGTAAACTCCTCATTTGATGAAGAGTATGTCTTCGATATCAGATCAGTGTTGAAAGTGCAGATAATTTCAATTACTGAATAGTAATGTACTCAATTATCGCGATTTTTCTGTATTTTGCGTAATTCTTTTAAAGAATTTTTTACAGAAATGATTTCCTGGGTGAATTTATGAATTTGAATGTAATTTCTTCTGTTTATAGTCATTAGATTTATAATGGGTTACTGAAATATTTGTGTTTAAAAGTAAATAAGTAGTCATTTAATTGATCATCAAGGACAGTCAAAAATGACGTGTTCAGCATTATCTAAAATGTGACTGTAATGAGGACACACAGATGTTTCACTTTTCCCTGTACAAAAATAAAACATCTAAATGAACCATAACCCGTCATAAATTCAGGAAATAATCCAGTGTTCTGAATTTACACGTAATGCTAAATGGAGATATTTGAGAGTAATTTCTTGGTCCATTGTGCTTTACCGGAAATTTACATTACATTCTTTTTACCAAATGTTAAGTCTCCTTTATGATAACTTCTCGGTGGATGCTTTTATATTTTTGTATCTCCATTACTAGTAATTGCATCAGGGGAATACCTGTAATCATTTGGATAGCTGTATAAACTGTTCTGCAATCACAAATTACAGGGATTAGAGATTTTCTTTGTATCATAAGTAATTTATTTATTTTATGATTTTTAGAGAACTTATCCATACAGGGGCTGCATACAAAATGATCGAATGTAGTAATTCATTACAAATTTTATTTCTCTATTATGGGACCTCCTGTATTCTGTATCAATCTGGTTAACCTACTTAACTTCTCCTGCTCTCTTCAAAGTGATATTTAGATGATACCCAAATATTAATTTGTCACTAAAGTGTACACCTAGATATTTAATAGTTTTACTGGGAGTAATTTCCCTATCTGAAAGCTTAATAGAATCTTTTTTTCCCTCCTTTTAAAGTTCAAAATAAAGCATCAAGGGAAAATTTTCTTTCACTAATGTAGTCAAATTATCCGCAAATGCCATTGACTTAACATTTTCAGCTACTTTTAAACAAAGAACATTGTCATAAAAGATATTCCATCATATTGGTCTCAAAACAGAACCCTGAGGTTCCCCTGTATTTCATTCTACCTTCTTTATTTCATTTCTTTACCTAAGCCTGTTAGAGATTTGTGTGAAATGTAATCTATAATACCTATTAATTATTTGGAGATACTTCTCTTTCATCGCTGCGATAATGAACTTGCATGAAGCCATATTAAGTGCATCTTTTATGTCATGGGTTATCAGGGAACACCATTTGATTTCATAAGTGGACACCCAGTCGACAACAAACTGCAAAACTGAGACTGCAGACTTCCCTTTTCTAAAACCAAACTGTACCTGGCAATCCCTCAGGCAGATGGCCTTTCGATACCTGTACCTTTTCATATGAGATATACTCTGGCCACTTCCCAAACTCTTGGAAAGAATTATTTTAAAGGTAATTCATTGAATAGATTAAGGAGTACACTAGGAATAACCATATCGCACCCTTGCTACAAAAGTGACACAACTCAAAATTCCTACTTTTTTAGTTATTACCACGAATGGGATTAGAAATCAACCCTACATCAATCATCAAAAGTGTTTTTACTTAGCTTATAAGGGAATCGTATAGATGACGCCTGTGTCGTTTTTGACTAAAAATAATTCAGTTAGTTATAGGAATAAATATCATTAAAACAGTCACAACTCAAAAGTATTTTTTTATCAAGTGGATTAAACAAAATATTCAAGTCATTTTGCAATGACCACAGTGTTATGTAACCGTTTTATTTTTTGGATTGATTCAAAAATCCGTAGCTATTCGCAAACCAATTTTTCGCGATTTCTGAACATCTAAGTTTTTTGAGTTGTGTCACTTTTGTAGCAAGGGTGCGATATATGCTTCTACTACGACCTCTGGAGCAAATTTTTCTGGATGTGGAGCATGTCGAAATTTTTGTGTTTCTGACTGCTCCGTCCATTTTATTTTTAGTAATCGGAGAATATTTGTTAGTGTTTTACAATTTCTAATCCAATTCTGAGGAGGACAAGGAGACAGTGATCCATTTTCAGTTCCTGTTCGTTGAAAATATTGTAATTCTTTCGATTTTTATTATAGCTGGGATTTTAAATCCAATTTCCGCCATATATTCATATTTAGTTCCTTACAGATATTTTGCCAATCAATAATTTATTATTGATTTTTTAATGGCAATTTTTAATTCTGTGGTACTTTCTTCACTTTTTGGGAAATGTATGTCATCAGTTAATCATGGAGGACTTTGTCTATGCAATCATACTTTCTTTCTCCTAATTCTTTCTATTTCTAAATTCCACCAATATGAAATTTTATAAAAACTACTAAATTTTGTAGTCGTACAATTTTTAGTAAATTTTGAAGAATAATACTGTTTTTAGTTATTGAGTTATATAAATTTACATTTTTCTATATAGAATCGATATACTGAATTACTATTCAGTAAATTGGCCCCATTTTATCATTTTTTTTTTATTTATAACATTACAAGTAATAGGATTATGATGCTTTACTTTGTATTACACTCCAATCAGTTTACACTTTTAGACATTGAATATGTACTTAATGTAATATCAATATATGATTTCAATGGACCAATTTGTAATGTTGGTATAGAATTGATATTATCATAGATTATCTTAAAAAAACTTATGCTCGAGACTTACTTAATATTAATATAATGTGTAAGCAATTTGAGAATTAAAATTTGTACGATTCTTGTTACTATTTTTATAATGCCGTTTTGTTTTTGTTACAAATGACTTTAACTGAACATTTAAAGACATTAGAACTGGGATTCACATCAATTTACACTTAATACCAGTTCACTTGTGTGCTCTAGTTTACATTGAGTTATATAAATGTGTTCAGAATAAATATACTCTTTTCACGCCTGAGTTCCTCAGACGTAGATTTCACTATTTTAAAAGCTTTCATCACGCCTCAACTAATCGCTCGCCTTCCGACGAAAGAGTGCATTTATTTTTTTTGTGTTTAGGCGAGAATTGCCTTCCTCCAAGGTGAAAGAAAAGGCCAGGAAAACTTGAAAAATGATTTGGTCAGGCGCATCAAGATGTTGGAGTATGCCTTAAAACAGGAAAGGGCAAAATTTCATAAACTCAAATATGGCACAGAACTTCAGCAAGGTGAAATGAAACCACCCATTATCGACGAGTCTAGTGATCAGCTAGAAACAGATCAATCATATGTGTCAGTTACATACACAACTTGGAGAGAAGGTAGGCAATTGTTGAGGAAGTACCTACAAGAAATTGGTTATACTGATAGGATCATCGATGTGCGATCGACAAGAGTTCGGGCTCTTCTAGGATTGAACAACAACAATGCCGATCAAGAAGAAAATTTAAATGGCAGCTCAGTCAATGGGAACGAGTCTAATAAACGGGCTAGCGAAACTCAAGGTATTATTAATTTATGTGTTATATTTTATATATTACTTGCATTACCTTTTTTTATTAGCCCTAGTTATTAGCATTTCTTATTAAATTAAACATTTTTGTACATTTTTGTGACTTGTTCCGTGTTAATCAGTTTATTTATGATCTTTACATGAATAGGTAAAAGAACCCCGGCGAAAAAAGCTCAACCCAGCTCTCTAGCCGAAGCAATGATACTGGATACTGAAGCGGTGATGGCTAATTTAGATTTCTTGTCGAACACTGATGTCGATATGGATGATGATGAGGATATGAATGATGATGTTGATATCGAACCAAATGATGATATCGAAGATGATGTTAAATTAGGGAAAAAAGGTACAAGGTTATATATAACCTACAAATCATTTACTAATGATTATTATTTAGATGATGTGGATGCAATGGCTCTGGATGTCTTCAATGAGTTGAATAGGATCTCGGAGACGGAGAAGAAGCAAGATATTAAAAACGAACAATCAGATTGGAATAAGGGCAAAGGTAAGTGTTTAAAATTTAAATATTACATTTACAAGATAATGTAATGTAAGGCTTGCTTATAAAAAGTTGTGTAGAAAATTCACAAGTTCCTACTTTACCACAGCATAAATAAAAGCCAAAGAATATTGTAGCTACCCAGTAGAAAGCTCATCACATGTTAAATTTTGATTGGGAGGAAATTGAACACACTGGGAATGAGGAATAAGAATCTTTTACAAAAGAAAATTTTCAGACAATGAAAAATTTTAGTTTGGTTTTAGACATTTTATTATAAAGGTTTTAACAAAAAATGGGTGTTGGTTGAACAAAAATACATCATAATTGACACAAAATCGATCACATTACTTTTATAATTCAAAAATGCAATATTTAAGACGTTAAGCAACAGTTTATTTTTTTCCATGAAATGAGACCAAAAAACAGTTTATGATTTACTAATTATCTAAATTTGAAGTCTTTCGTTTAAATGTTTTAGATTTCTCACATGACTGTATACTAAATTTAAATGATTAGTATTCACTAAATGTGATATGAAAAATTCTTTATGCTCCTAACAGTGGTGTTCTGATATCGATGATCTAAGAGTTGATCTGATCCATTTTTGTAATTTTCGGATAATGTTAAAAAATAATCGATAGAATTTTTCAATTATAATGCTATCTTGTAATATTTCAACTCACAACTCTAGGGTATTGAGTGATCTTTTTAGCTGACCTTCCCAGTGGACTGTTTTCTTGAAATCCCTGAATCAAATTTCATTAAATGCTAGAATACATTAATTTCTTGCTGTTCATGGCCGTACATTTAATTTTAAAGAGACTTTTAATGTGTTTATCATTTCCCATATGAATATTATTAATCGCAATCCGTTTGTGGATTGATGCAATCGATTCCCTGACTTCTCAAAAACGAGTATACCACTGGTGACCAAACTTTCCTACTTTTCCTCTAAATTGCATTAAAACAAATGTTTGGGCTATAATTGACTGCCGAAGAGTCAACAAAGGCAATATGTGGAAATGCACATTTCTCGAATTTCTAATTTTTTGTTATAAATTAAGTACCCTTTTCTAGAATTTTCCGAGTTTTTAGTTTGGTAACGAATTTTTTTTCTGGATACATTTAGCCACTGGAAAAGTTTCACTGGATTGTATAATACTTCTCTCAATATTGTGTAATGATCAACAGCTCGAACAATGTTTTAGTCTAAAAAGTTTCAATTGTCATTTAATGTACGCTAATTTATTAATATTTAAAACGTGAGAAAAATGGCTACCATAAGCAACGCTGAATGTGGAAAAACTGGTGCGATCCTTTATTTGTGAAATTCAAATCTCCACAGTGCTCCTCAGCAGTACAATTTCTGCCATAAGCGTGATGCTCCCACTGCATAGCTATAATATTCTTCAGCAGTACTTATTGTATTTTTGTTCTATAGTGAATATTTGATTGATTGCACTGATTATGAAATTACAGTTAAAATAAATACTGGAAAATTTACAGCTAATCCTTCATTGATCGTCAATTGTGAAGCCCTGCTTTGTGTAAATCGCTATCCTAGGACCATATTGTTATAAAGGATGATGAACAATTTACTGACAACTTCCGTGTTATACTTTCCTCCCAATGCATGAGTTGAACTGATAAGGAACTCGCCTCGCCACTCTCTTGATCATTGCCATGACCATATCAGTTAATATCTGATTGGACAGTAAAATTACACTTCTTTATTTGTCATATTCTCTCCTACAATTCTGTATTCAAATTATATATTATTTTATTTCCTGAATGTTTGTTATACCCTGAATTAAAAAATTATCTCAATGAAAATTGTTTTTCTTGCTGAATTGGTGTATTTGTAACAGAGTTCCCTGGATGAACTCGATTTCCGCATGCAAATTGTAATGGTAGTATAGAAGACACTACTGAAGGCCAGTCCAGGTGCAAATTGTATGCGTCTAGGCGTGTAAATATGTAATTATTTATATGTAGGTATTGTCGGAAATTAAAACAAACCAACATACCCCTTTTACTATTTACATGCCAAGATGCTCATCTGATAGTAAAGAGAATCACAATTAACATAATATAAGTTAAAAATTTCTGACTATATGTACATAACAGTAATAACCATGTTGATAGATAATAATTTTTAGCGAGTAGCATACTGTACTTTATCCAAGATGTATTAGTATTACATTATCCGATTACATATTTAAAAATTTATGTTGACTGTTGAAAGTAGCGCCCACATAGAAGATAGGTGTACCATAATTTAAAATGTAGATAAAAGACGATTATGGATAATTTATCAGAAATCTGTTGAGTGAGGTAATAAGAAGTAAAGCCACTGTAAATAGAGAAGTTTTGATGCAGGAGTTGTTACTTTTGTACATATGAATTGATGACTTCCAATTTATTGTAAATCTTCAGTATGCAAAATGAAACCTAACTTAAATGTTAACTGATATTCTTGATTGCTACTCTCCATTAAAAGTTTTATGGCACAGTTTTAAATGCACCATTCCTTCAGAAATAGAATTAATAACTCGTATCTAAGAAGATATGAGTTATTAAGTTATACTATAGTTATAGATAAGAATCTATCAACCATAGTAATGATGGAAGTGAATTAAAAAAACAAGCTTATTACGTTCTTGTACTTTAGATATAGATTTTCAACTATACTAAAGTACACCTGTATAATAACCAGGTAGTGAATTACTTTCTGAAATATCAGAATTCTGTTACTATATTATATTCTGTTTGTTTAGCTTCCCTTCCAAAGAGGCCAATGCCTATCCCGAACGCCGATGAAGACACCGTTGACCAGTCTCTTGGCCTAGGTGAGCTTGCCCAGTTAACGGTTAACAATGATTCGGACACCGCATATGATATCTCCACCAGCAAGGAGGCATTTCGCAAAACGTGGAATGCCAAATACACATTAAGAAGTCATTTCGATGGTGTCAGAGCTCTTGCTTTCCATCCCAGTGAACCAGTGTTAATTACTGCCAGCGAGGATCACACCTTAAAGTTGTGGAACTTGCAGAAGACGGTACCTGCCAAGAAAAGCGCCTCACTTGATGTCGAACCTTTATATACATTTAGATGTCATACAGGTTAGTGAGAAAGGAAAAAATGTGAATTTAACAAAGCCTACTGATGTTACTACCATTAGTGGTGTTGTTTTTATAATAACGCGTTTTTTCTACATGTATAGAATGTTAATTTGAATAAATAACTTGAAGATCAGGTTGCAAGCAACAACTTTCAATACTTTTATTATGAGAGTTAATACTAATTTTAGGCAGTAATATTGGAAAACCCAATAGGTATTCACTTCAAGTATTCTTAATTGTGTCTTCGTGGATCAGGTAGGATCAGGATTTTTGTTCAGATTATTACAATGTTAATACTTCAATTCTCTCGATGCCTTCCTGGATAATCTGGGATCACGATATTCTTTAGGATCTTCCTACATCCCAGGTTATTAAGAATTAACGCCATTGAAACTATTTCAGAACCTCTAAAATCAGAATATATGTCGAGAATTTTATTGCAATCCAAATGTTCTAAAAATGCTCTTGATGCCTTCCTCGATCATTTAGAATCATTTAGACTGTAAACGATAAAGTCAGAAGGATATTCTTCAGGATCTTCTTAACATTCCAACTTTTTAATAATTGGCATCGTCGAAACTATACCAGAATATTTGTCTAGTTTCTTAGGATTTAAATGTTTCCAAAATATATTCTCTTGATATCTTCCTGGCTCATTTAGTATCAAGAGACACTATTATTTTCTGTCATCACATATTTTTAACAATTAATGCTTTTGAGGGTAAGTTAGGTTATCTAAGATGAGGATATTTGTATATAATTTTATTGCAATTTAAATATCTCCAAAGTCTAATTCTTAAATATCTTCCTGAATTATATTGGATCAAGATATTTTTCAGCATCCTCCACAGCATCAATTTTTAAGGATTATGCTTTCGAAAGTATATCAGGGCATATAGGATCACAATATTTGTCTAGAATTTGATTACAATTCAAACGTTTCCAAATGGTGATATCGTGATATCTTCTGGGATCGATTAGGATCGAGATATGCTTTAGAATTTTCTTACATCCCAATTTATTAAGGATTACCTTTGAAATTACATAAGATCAGAATATTTGTCCAGAATAGTATTACAATCCAAATGATTTAGGGCGGAATTCTTTGGATGCCGTCCTGGATAATCGAGGACTAGGATATTCAAAATGTGTACAGCCCAACTTTTCAAAGATTAATTCCCTAGAAACTATCCCAGGGCATCTCAGATCACAATATTTGTCCAAAATTTGATTACTGATCAAATGATTTAACCATGTATTCTTTCTATTCTACAAGCACAAAATATAACTTGAAATGTGGGTGATAGTGGTAGGATTTGTAGTGACGTGAGGTTTTCATGAAAACAAAATTAAACACATCAGTTGAATACAGAAATATTAACCATAAACGCACACACTATGTTATACCATGTATCCAGTTAGGTCCTGCACATGGGGAATTAACATAATAACCGTTTTGCTCACCAACACGTCAACATAAAGAAATGGCAAGGTGTCAATGGAAAGGTAAATCTATTACTCATCAAATGATACAAAATTGTGTTTAATTGATCAAAAGGAACTGCAGGCTTCTATAACAAAGGGATAGCCATTTTGATCCCACATCTCGAGCAATGCTTAGATTTCAATGTGAACTATGTATATAAGTTAATAGTATATTTACATCAAACACCAATTAAAATGTTAGTTGATAAAGTTTATTTTCGTATATAAAATTGTGATAAATTGTCCATACTGCATCCAAAGTACACAAGTACAAAGTACATGGATATATTTGAACATTTCTTTCCATCACATTAATTACAAAGCTAGAGCTTTGACCTGGTCAAGGCGGAATGTTCAATATCTGTATTTACACATGTGATCATGGCATTTTCTATCTTAAATTGTTTCTATTTCATTTCAGGACCTGTCCTATGTTTGGCTATTTCACCAACAGGTGAACACTGTTACTCTGGCGGTTTGGATGGAACAGTGAACTGTTGGAATGTCCCACCTGCCAATGTAGATCCTTATGATCCTTATGAACCTGATGTAGTAGCGTGTACACTGCATGGCCATATTGATGCTGTTTGGGGGGTAACGGTAGCCACTGGCGGTGGAATCGGTTCCCAGAGGATAGCTTCATGCTCTGCAGATGGTACAGTAAAAGTTTGGATGCCCCACGTTAAGGTAAGCTATGTGCTCTCAAATGAAGAGAACTAACTCAGACTGTAAATAGTTTATAATTGCCATTTAATATATAAAACTGAAAGATGTGTGTTTGTCACAAACTTTTTGAAATATCATGAGCTCGAGGATAGTTAGGAACCAGGAATTCACGGCTAGTCAAAGATAAATTGTTTCCGAGTGTTTGCATTTGTATTTGTGCTTATTTTGTTTTATTACTATTTGAATTTCTTTGTCTATTAAAACTACAAATCGATTTACCATCAAAATTTTTCTGTTCAGCAACAACTGCTGACTACTTTGGTATCGGAGCAGGATGGCATACCATGTAGCGTCGATTTTATACGTGATGAGATTAACCAAATCGTCGCTTCTTACACATCCTCGCATTGTGTTATCTTCGATACCGAGACAGGCAAACCCGTCATTAGACTTGAATCAACTTCTGAGGGTGCTACTACGGCAGCAGCAAAGCATATTAATAAGATTGTATGCCATCCAACTCTACCTCTTACAGTTACCGCTCATGAGGATAGACATATCCGCTTCTGGGACAATGGTACGGGTAAAATGGTGCATTCGATGGTGGCACATTTAGACGCAGTCACTAGTCTTTCAGTCGATCCTAATGGGCTCTACCTTTTATCGGGTAAGATTTAAATACCTACTACATAACTATCGTTTTGCCGTTTTTAATTTTCGAAATTGTAGAAGTTGTATGACTGCTACAATAAGGTCCTTGCTGAAAGAGAAGCTTGTATTCAGAAATCCAATTAAGGAAAATTTTGGCAGAGATATATTTCCTGTTAAAAACTCAACAACCTATTTTTTCAATGTTTATATTTATTTGGTTATGAGCCCCAAATTTCTGTAGCTATTTATTTATAATTTCTATTATGAATGCTGTTGAGTACGAAAGTTGTTTTATTTGTCCTGAGGAAGGTTTCTGAATACAAAATCGGACTTCAGTAACTATTTAAGTAAAGAAATATCGTAAGCCTAAGATATTTTGTTAGGTTTTTATTATGGCTTGGACTGCATCAGTTTGATGCATACTGTATCATTTCAATAACACAAATCAGCTGTTCAATTCACTATTAAACAAAAATCAAATTGGGTAAACGCCTTTGTTAGTAATGTACTAAGACGAATGAACCAAGTTTCTTAAAAATACTCTCATGGGGTGTAGGGCGAACTCGCATAATTGTTTGTTTGAGAAATTTATTTACAAGCAATTTTGCCCCCAACTTTGATCTAACCTTTTTTATTTAATATTTATACAAATATTGTGGGTGAAAGCCCCCCTTACCATGAGTGGTTGTTAAACTGGCCAATGACTGCTGATTAAACTTAGCAGATTAGCACATTTTTCTGGCTTTTATTTTTCACAGGAATAGTGCTATTTGTCAACTTGCAATGACCCAAAATCATAGGTTTAAAGCCGGGTAACTCACTTATTGTGAGTCGTGACTCCGCCAAGTTTGCATCATAGGATTCAATTCCAAATTGTGTACTGCTGACACTTTTTCGGGTTTTCTTCAGCAATTTGTTTCACGCGATTTTTATGATTTGGGATATTTTAATTTTAATTCAGTAGCTCTTCTTCGGTTTCTATTTTATTCTTTATTCTAGGTTCTCATGATTGTTCTATAAGGTTATGGCATTTAGACAACAAGACGTGTGTTCAGGAGATAACAGCCCATCGTAAGAAATTTGATGAAAGTATCCTGGACGTTGCTTTCCATCCTTCACGTCCCTACATAGCTAGTGCTGGTGCCGACGGTTTGGCTAAAGTGTTTGTGTAGGAAAAGGTGGAAAGTTACTTCAAACAGAATGCGCACCACTCTGTGACTCATCTCGTCGTGATTTAAATATTATTTAATGAGTTCATTGTGTGATGAAGGATGATTTCGCTTTTATATTTTCGTAGGTTAGGTGTACATACGCAGTAGGATTTTACTTAACCATGATTTGTATATAAATGAGACAAATACTCCCAAAAATGGATTCTTACAAAAAAATACGATATGTTATTTGTAATTAATACTATCCATTTATAGAAATTATTTTGTATATATATGTATGTCGGTTTATTCATTTAAAGTCGGGTCAATTCAGGTTTTAACCTCTTCGTTCTCAAAAACAATTTGTTGGTTATTAGCAGTGATAACACTAGTAAAATGACCTAACATTTACAAGATATTTGAGCAATTTCCGTAATAATTGATTTAAAACACGCCTATAAATAATTTGTAAATAAAACAAAAGCAACCAAGTCACAAACATCTATACACTTTTTACAAACATACATCAAAATATTTATAAATTTGCAGTGACATACTACTCGTACACACAGTAACTGTTGTCACTAAAATTGTGTTTGATTCATATCATATCTTCCTTTCTCGCACGCACCTAAATGATATGCAATATTGCTCTTTCACCTGTATGTTGTCAGACTTTTAGATTTATTTACCGACCCCTTTTTCAGTAATATTCTAATTTATATTCTTTTTAAAGCATTAAAAGACTAAATCACTATTGTGATTCCCATTTGAATATGCTAATTAATATTTGTTGTAGTTTAACTATAAAGGTAATATATGTCTAGAGGAGGCTAGCCCTATGAGCGCCAATGAGTGGGAGCGAGAGAGAGAGAGAGAGAGAGAGAGAATCCAAGTTAATATCTGTCCAGATACTCACTTGGATTCTCTCGCTCTACTCTTGGAGCTGTATATTTGTTAGCTTTGCCTAATCTCGAGTTTAACCATTTCATAGGCTGTCTGCCAGCTGACAATTCATTCAAAGGTGACCTTTTTACAAAGCCTACATATCAGTGGTTCCAATGTTTATTTTTTTATAACAATAATAGTATAGTCTTTATATGTTAATTTAATTTTTTGGTATTATTTTCAAAGTATCATCACAAAGTTTCTACATTGTCATGAATATCTGCGATCTAAACAAAAAATGAATAGATAATACTGTGCAGATTAATTAAATAACTATGATTACAGCATGATGTAGCATCGGTTTTTGGTAAGAACCGAATTAATGATGTCTGCAAACATCTCTATCATTGCTTTAAATAACTTGTACACAAATGTTTGCTTGAAGTGCTGTTGCTTTAGTAACTTAATTATCAAATGGTGTATTGACGCTAGATAACTATTTGGTAATTTGTGTAAGCACCATGAATTTTTGTTGGATATCAGAATATATTAACAAATCTAAAATTTTATACTAGCTAGTTTCACTATCAGTTCTATAAAGAATGTAACTTTAATAAAAAATGTGGATACACTACTTACAAGTGGTGTTATTTGACATGGTGTGTAGTAACGACACCTTTCAGTTTATATGTATACATAGTCATAGACCACGTGTCTTGAGCTGTAAATTAGCTAGCCCACGCATAGCATGTAGCTTAGTGTTTGTGAAACGATGAGTTTATCTTTTTATGTGTGATTTTTGCTATAAATTTCTGCGAACGATCTATCAATTATTACAAGACTGCTCATATGGCGTGTAAAATAATCCATTTCAACCCCATTAAAGCTATGTGATATTTCTAAATATAAAATAATGTTAAATCGATGAATGTAAATCAAGGATGTGGAAGTGTAAAATAATACAATAAATAACCGATAATCGCTAGTGGCAGCTGCTTCACAGAGGCTCAGGGGTTTGAGCTTTTTAATACTGTCTTGGAAAATATTCCTACATAAGAAACGTTTATAAACCATTTATTAATTCCTTTTTTTTATTGCGGTCAACCGATGATTAAACATACAATTCACATATAATAAAATAGACAATATAATGACCGAAAATCAGTACATTCTAAAGTATCCCTACTGCCATACTAGTCAGATATTTGGATCTATAACTTCATGTCATTTATTGTGGAAATGAACTAATTGCGAAAATATTCATATATTGGTTTTACAACATTAGAGTTTCAGTCACATCAGACATATTTTTGTTGAATTTTATTCAATGTTCCAGCAGGACAATAAGTGAATGAAGAACGGATTTTAAAAATCTCATGATTTGGGTAAACAAATAAATGCCTGAAAATGTGTTGGTTTAGCAAACAATGGAAATTCCTGAAAATGTTACTGAAACCTTATTCATAGCGTATCAGAACGCTTAAAAACTGATTTGGCAATGCGTGAAAAGCGCATTAATGCTCTAGCGATAATGTCGAGTAGATCCATAATAAACTTTTTTTTAAGTTGCAGAATACTTTATTTCACAGAAAGGACAGAAAACTTAATTTTGTACTAGAGCCCACTGAAAGAGCTGCTACTTGTCTTCTCTTACACAGTTTTTCACTTCACAGACATATCTTTTAATAAAACGGATTATATCTAATAATTCCTAAACAGACCAGTGGGAACGAAGAGGTTAATCACTCTTTTTTTTATCTATCGGAAATGTTATATTGCAAAAATTTAAACTTGTGTATATATAGCAAATCTTAATCCCTTCAGTGAGTTTCAAAAGGAATAGGTCATCACAAAATTTAAATCAGTTCATATTAGAAGAGGAATAATTTTAAATTTCAAGTATTTCGTAAGAAAGGTTTTTTCTGTAAGGTGATTAACCATTAACGGATTTTCGTATTATATACGATTTTCGGTAAAGAGTAAATAGAAATTTTTAACTTTGGGATGTTGAAGTATTCCATTTATTACTGAACTTTATTATTATAAATTTTCATTTGTTATTTGTTAAGATTTAAACAATCATTAGAATTTTAGAATATTTAGTAAAAATAATGTAGTTGATACAATACGGGTGATCTAAAATTGCTGGATATAATTACTCTTAATTATACTAATTAAAATTCAAATTTGATTCGACGAAAAAGAGGTTTCAGTCAATTTCATATTAACGTTTCTTTTATGTATTGAAATATCTAAGTAAGAAATTGTTACTAGCATACCCTAAAGGTTTATATTACATAAGTGTATAAATGCCCTTTAGGGCTTTTTTAAGTCCAGGTTACTTTATACTTGTTTCTTTCACAAGTGACAGAAAATTTATATTGATTAAGGGAAGTATAGTCGAACTTCCCTAGTTCAATTTCATTGGGTACCAAGGAAAAGTTCGAATTCTGGAAAATTCTAGTTACAGTCGAACTTCTGTAAGTCAAAACTTCATGGATTTCCGGGGAAAATTCGAGTTATAGAAAATGTGAGTTAACTTTAAAGTTCTTAACAGCCCATTCATCCATTGTAAAACTTGTTTCATAGTCATTATATGTATCGTGCAATATTTTTTTAATAGTACACCACCATTTTGAGATTACTTTCATATTTCTACGAAATTTTTTAATTGGTGCATAACATGTTAGCTGGGATTTCAAATTCAAAAGCAATATCCGTTATCAACCATAAGTATTATCCACAATTTATCCGAAACCGATAAAGTATTGAGTTTTTGTTTCACACCACTCATTTTTAAACATGGAATTGTGATAATACGGCTATTACCTGTATCAAACGATATATGCATACATATTTTAGTTCTTATCAATGGGTCAAAATTTGGGGAAATGCAGACTAATGGCTGAGAATATTTCGAGTTAAGGGGAATTTCAGTGATAAACCAGTTGTCCTTACTTAGGGTTAGGGAGAAATTCGAGTTGTAGATATTATTTTACACAGAAATAACTCATATAAAGCAGTTTGCCGTCAAAATTCGACTTGCTTTTCTTCCAAACTCAATTGGACGGCCAAAAAAAAAAAACATAAATAGGCCAAAGGTTTACCTGCATCATTTGCGCTCTTCGTCGTTTTACGACTGTAGTCGCCGTACTTTAATAGTGGACACAGATGTGCCAGTCTTATTGCTTATGCACGTGTGGAACACTGGCGGCTTCACACCAAATTATATGAGGGTCGATCATATGAAGTATCCTACATAAATACTGTACTTCAGTATAGTACTAAAAGCACTTTTTGAATGCGCTCGGTATGTATGCATTTTCGTTAACAATCGCAGTGACTGTAAAGACAATATAGAAATATTCGAGACATAGAAATTCGAGTGCAGAAGTTGGACTGTATTTAATTGTCATACCTTGTGTATTACCGTCAATTAAATTTATTGTCTGTGTATTTATCTAATCTAAAAGATCTGCAAATCAATTAGTTTAAGCATAGTCTTCACTTCCTTTTTTTACTAGTGAAGTACTACCTGGATAATAAGTTTTACTTGAAAGCAATAAAATATGTTTAATGGAGGGTTAAAGAAACTTTTTGTGAATTAAACACAAATATTTTACAGGCTTAAAGAAAGATTATAAAAAGAACAAAATTGCAAGGTTAAAAATTTCTACAAATTGCAATTCTGAGCAAAGTCATTCCGGGTACTTTCATTAAAACACTTATTACTGTGGAAGAAATAGCGGTATTTAAGTAATAAGTCTAAAGTTAGTCTGGATGGTTCATTAGCTGTCGTAAAATATGTAGTATTGTTTTACATCAGCCTATCTCACAATGCTGCATATAAACTAAAATGACTTTTTTTATTTTTATTAATGTATATTTATATTCTTATTTATATAGCTTTTTTAATCTTGTAATAATTTTAAATAATGTTTTCTGATTTGATTTTGCTCCTCGCAGATAGCGTGTTAAAAGAATTTAAATGAACAGCTTCCCAAAAAATTTGTATGTAGAAATTTATAGTTGTATTTGTACTTATGGTGCCCTATGTAATGAGTAATGTATTTAGTGGTAATTAGTGATAAAAATTGTCTTGAGCTAACCTCAATATGAACCTAGTCACTCTTTTTATCTTCAGTTCGAAGTAAAATTTATTTATTTGTTCACATTATTATTTAGAAGTATTATGATTTTTAAGTAACTGTAGACTTTTGTGTTCTTCCTAATGCCTTTGGTAATCGTTAGGCACTTGCTTGTGTAGATATTCAAGTTGCAACACCCCAAAAAGTTATTTTTGTAGTTACAATAATATTTATAGTGTATTACACTGATAACAATGTTATCGCTATTATTAATATTGTAGAGGAATATTGAAAAGTGAATATTGATATACGGGGTGTTGTGAATACATTCAAAAATTGATAGTGTTCTGTAATTTTCATATATTAGTTTCTTCTTGAAGTGCCCTATTCAATCTGGGCGTTGGCGACCTCTCCACGTATATTTGTGGTGTGCACTCTCAGTGCTCACAAATATTGGGGAGCTATAGGTCAACGTCAAATCTGAATAGTATAATTGAAGAACTTTTACTAGCTGATGTACCCCCTCGCTGGTTGGCCATTGCCTGGCGAGGGGGAGCGACTGTATTAAATTGGTGTTTTAAGCAACCGAGCATAGGACTCGGGATTGTTTGCACAGCAGATCTACATGTTATGCTACTTACATACAGTCGCTCCCACAATGTAGTTCAGATGGCATAAACATAAACCACTCATGTAATTCATACTATCATTTTGAAATAACGATTATTTGGTGATAGACTTTTCTTTATCTAATTTTGTTAGAGTTTTTTTTTCAATAGTAATTGTTAGCCACTGTGGTGTGAAAGACACGAATTCAGAAAACAGAAAAAACATTCCAAGATGTAAAGAACGCAAATTCAGATATCAGATCAAACAATTCCAGCATTTAATACAAAGCGAACCTACATGTCTGTTGATTTTGGATCATTGTGTTTACCATTACTCTATCAATGCCAGATAACGCAACTATTGAAACACCTTTGGTATGGTACTCTTTCCAAAGTCAATTTAAGGAACCATAAAAAATTTTACTACTACATAAATCTTCACAACATATAGACCGCATCTGATCAGTATTCATTCCAGCAGACATAGTGATCATAAAGACGACTAAACTGGTGAATTGTGTTGAGGTAAGCGTAAATTTTTTTTCGGTGTATTAACTGACTTTGGAAAGAATATAAATAATTACCCCCATTGAAACCCCCGTATGAATGTTACAAAGTATGGCATTTAACGTAGGTCCTGTGCGAATGATGCCGTGTGCCTTGTCTCCTAATCATCAGATAACTCCGGGCATTTGTTGCTATAATGGAATTTATTGGGTTTGAAGCGTATATGTCTGCCGTTTTCGTGTATTTATCTAAAAACGTTTTGATGCGTTTTAAACTCACAATAAATTCCAGTCATAATAATTGGCGTTTTGCTCGTGTAACTGCCTGAATTAATAAAACATGCTTTGTAGATTTGAGTAATCAAAAACATCCCGCCAACTTTCTTTTTTGATTTTGTGACATTAAAATCATTTTTTGATTAAAACCTGTCGGATTTTTTTTTATTTCTGTTATTACACATTAATTTTCTTCTCATGCATACCTTAACGTTTTTGTTTTAATTGCTGCTAGTTCATTCTATTTTTTAACGCTGTCAGTGGAAATGTTCAGCTGCATGGTCCCTCACCTTGCATCTGATCCTAGGAATTTTCTCTAATTCCAACGATAATATTACCTTCCATTACCTACACTTCACTGGTCCGGTTCCAGAAAACATCACTAGCTGAACAGGTTCAGTAGTCGTAATCAAACATGTCTTGGTCGGCCATTGTGCAGAATCTGATATATTATCTCCTAGTCTACTCCTTGGTTGTACGTCCCTATAAAAAAAATGAGGATAACGTTAAAATCTAGATGGCAGCATGTAGGCGCTTGTTATACATACTGATCACAGATTTGTTCATCAATGAGCTCTTTGGGATTGGGGGTTATCGAAGGGGAGGATATGGCAGTGAATTGTTGCCCAGACTGGCTATAATGATTCAAACCTGCCCTGGACTCATGGCTACTGGTCACAAGGGTTAAGTGACTGTTGGGACTTCCTTAACTTAGAGAGCTTGCTGATGAACATATATGACAAGTCCCTCTTTCATAGGGATCCAGTGATGCGTAGGCTATAAAAATGCCAACTACGCAACAACAGTTGACCTAGACATGCTCAGTTGGTTAAAGGAACTATGCACAAAGTGCTGCTTTCTTAATTACTAAAATCTGTGACGCTTAAACCTGTGCGCTACAGGCGATGGAGGGTAATATGATGAGCGCTGTATGTATGGTGACATGCATTATGCAAGTGAAACGAATGGTAATGGAACCGATGTTTAAAATAGCGATTTATCAGATTAATAACTTTCATTTTGGATAAATTTCTTATAAAATGGAATAAATGTAGTAGTATCTAAGATTTTTTTTCTGTGATTAAGTTACTAACAGGTTCATAGAGGGGATGAAAGTACAAATTTCCTCTTTCGGGCCAGTTCCTCTTTTTGAAATCCTATAAAGCAAAACTCAATTCGTTTATAATAAATTAAGGGCTGTGTCAATTACATAAATTTACAACCAGCAAACCGTTTCCTAACTTAGAAAAGTGAAGCAATAATTTAGCAACTAAAGAAAATTAGAAAATACTAATGCTTGAATTAAACGCCTGTAAATTAGTTTTTGTATCCCGCGTGTAACAAGCGATTTTACACCAATTATTTTGTTAACATACTACTAAGTACAATTTTGTCTTGAGCCTTGACTTTGATACTTTTAAGTCTGACTGAAATTAGTTGCAGGCACTTCAGTACAGGACGAAGTTGCTCTCACGAAATATGCAACACATCAGTTTGTTACAATTTAGATGTCTGTATTGTCTTGAAGTTGAACTATAATGTTCATTATCGTTAACATATGTTGTCTCATACATCTGTATATTACATTTTTGCATTCAAGGGCCAATTTTATAAACAAATCACTAGTTTGGTAGGTGGGCGGTTGTCTTCAAAGCTATCAACATAGTTTACAGCATTTTATGTGCCGTCATAAATAGTATGTAATTAGCAACATATAATATGTAGAGGCATGTTAATTTTGCCAGTGAATAAAAGAGGTTTTTTTTATTTTTCATTGTCTATACCATAAAATATTGATTGAATGCACTGAAAAGTAAAACACTGATTTAATTTAAAGTGAAGAATATGTTGATCACAGTAATGAAATTGTTTGCATGGAATTAAAAAGAAGCTTTTACACAAGCTTTTTTATGTTGACCTATTCCTTTTCAATCATTTTTATTCTACTGTAAATTTATCCTGTCAAGTCGGTTAGAACACCCTCTAAAAATAAAATAGGTGATTGTTGTATAAAAGAAGCAAAAAATGTGTTGTAAAACAAGTTTTTTGAGTAATTGTAATCTGTAATTAATTATTCTACAAGAATAATAAAAACAGCAGGTTATTGGACCGTTAGTATATATAAATATATACATATATATTAGATATTACGTACATAAATAGTAATCATTAAGAAAGTTTCACCATAAAGAAAAAGACCATAGCCACACGTCACACACAAATACACTTGAGCTGTTATTTTGTACAATTTTTAATAACAGACCGGCGATTATGAGCGATCGGAATCATTTGGTTATGAAAATTTTTTTTTTTTTTTTTCAAAATGTTACTAACATTTCCTTTTAATGACATGGTCGGATTTTGGCGAACTTTTAATTTTACCATAATGGTACCATGTGGAGCTACTAACAGCTGCTATATTTTCACTTGAAACAGCCATGTATGTACTCGAAAAGAACTCATGATTTAATCGATTTTTGTTGAAATACTAATATCGTATTTTGATCGTTATGGGGCCAACTTTGTATTTTTGAATGAAAACATATGTTTCCTTACAAAGTCTTAATATACAAAAAAGAGAATAACTGTTATTAGGTATTTTTTACTGTAGTGCAATATTACAAGATTGTAGTTACTGCTGATTTTTACCATTAATTTTTAGAATATTATTAACATACAAAAAATAGGTGTCATAACATCAGTTTTTTGTGTAGTTGTGTACATTGTAAATTAAGATTCTGTAAATAAGTATATTTCCATTTAAAAAAAAAGATTGGATATCTAGTGATTCAAAAATAATTAAGTATTATTATTATAATTCTTTTGATGGGTTGTGATTTCGAGACGTCTAGCGATATTTTTATTATTATTATTATTGTTATTAAAACTATTAAGTGTTATTGGTACATGTGAACCAGCTCCCAGTTTGTTAAAACGAAATGTTACGTTCATTATAGAGGCATATTTCACATCACTGGCTTTCTGTTCAATTTCAATTCCCCAAACGCCACTAAACCAAAAACTGACGGTACCAGGAAGCATTTGAAGCCTGTATCTTTATTTGTTATTCCACGCTGTGTATATATATATATGGCTGTTTCAAATGCTGCCGTCTCTCACTCAACTATTATAAGAATATTATTACAGTAGTATTAATTTATTAAAATTATTTATAACTAATAAATTATTTGATTCAGTGTATAAGTCATCACCTTATTCTTCTTAAACACATATATAAATTATTATTTCTAATCAGTAATTATTGGTTCATAACTAGATATATTTATAATTAGTAATCAAAGGATATCTCAGTTAAATCATTCGCGATCGCATATATGTTTTAAATTTAAAATCAGAATTTTATTTTGAATAGGGAAAATGATTTCATATAGGTTCTTATTCGTTTTATTCCACTTTAATTTTTCATAGTTTTTTGTCCATGCAGGCATAAAACAGCATTTTGGCCTTCATTAGCAGCATAAAATATAGTGTTTAAAAATGTAATTGACAATGTTGACAATAGAGCAGTTTATCTTTTAAGTAATTTTAGCTGCATGCATAGTTTATCATAATTGTCAATTTATTCTTATTTCACAAAATTATTAAAATTTATTTATATACATACTTAGGTAATCTCTACACGAACTTAGCTGTATAATTTTCTTGTTGATGTAATTATTTTTATTTTTTTTTTTATTGTCAATTAGGATTTTTTAAAAGACAGGCATCCAAACCAGTGGTATTTTTGGGTAGATCTTGTATGTACCGTTTCCTAAATTCAAGAAAACGATTAAATACAATTAATGGATAAAATTAAAGACATGCTTTGTTAATAAAACTTTTGCTCGGACAAGAAATTTTAAAAATATTTTGGGAGCAAAAACATTTATTGCTCTATATTTTTAACACTTTTATTTTTACCTTACATGCCTCTTATTCCCCCAAAATTATAAACGATGGTTTTAAGATTTACGTCTCGAAAATTTTAATGTAAGAATATTCAATTTAATTCATAAACAATCATTTAATTGATAGATAATTTATTCTGAAAGATATAACGTTATATTAGAGAACACCACAACTTTTTTTTATTTGAAATATCTCATTACGCTTCAAACTAAAGTGTATTGTTCTCAATGACACTGAACATGAACATCAATACTTTGTACTCTTGTGATAACATTTGTGAATATACTAAAATCAAACGTTTTATTTTTCTAGGTATAATTTTTTTTATATTTTAAATCTTGAAGTAAAACAAACACATACACTGTGAAAAATGGCATTAGTCATAAATTTTCTTTTCTTAGGAGTTTATTTCATCAAATACACAGAAAGAAAATGGAGTAGATATTTTTACCGGCACAGTGTATTTTATAGTTTAGTGTAGTTATTTTAAAAAGTACTAGCAAAAATCATATTTAGTCAAGTAGTAAGTGATAATAATTGTGAGTGTAAACAGTGTATTAAATTATAAATATTACTACCTACTTTTTAGCAGATTTTTTTCTTATACCCACAGCTCGCATTGTTGCATTGCGAATATTTTTTTCTGTTTTTGTATAAAAATTTCCGACAGGTTCAGAAATAATCTATTTTAATCTGGCATTGTAACAAGACGCTAATGTATCTCTGAACCCATTTCATATTCAATAAAAGTCTTCTCGACAAAGTCTCAATTTATTTCCTTAAATAGAGTTGTGATAGAAAATTAAAAAAAAATGATATAGAAAAGATGCAAATTATTTATTTATAGAAAATCTGTACAATTATATTTATAACAACTTGGACCCATCACATTGGAAAATGAAGATTGAATCGAGTTTGTTTTCAGGGAATTGATCGATTTTATTCTAATATTGCTTTTCATTTGATTTCTGACACATGTGTGTATTTTAAACTATCCTATCCAAAACTTTCATTTAACAAGTGTATGTTACAGTAGTCATTTTATAGACCCACTCCAACATTTGTTGCTAATATGCTCTTACCACATATGTTCTCATTTTGCCTAATTTTACAGAATCTAAGATCTCTAAAGTTAAATAAAAGATCTCTATAAGGGTATTTAAATTAGACTGATGTGATAATCACGATTTGCTACGCGCGGTCTAAGGATAAAACCAGGTTGTGAAGCATACCTTGACTTTCATGGTCTCAATGTAACAAAAAAACAATCAAGCAGGAAAAATAAATTTACGTTAAAAAATACAATAACTGAAAGTAAACCGCCAAAGTATTTGACGGTTTGTGTCTGCCTAATACATTTTGAGTTCGTCAAGGAAATGTTCACCTACTTTATTATAAACGTGGGGTGTGATCAAGCTAATCTTTAATAGACAAATTGGTAACAAAATTTGCAGTTTGAATCATATTGATGTGTTTTGTGATACTTAAGTGATTCTTGTCAATTAAGTTATACTACAATAACCATTGTTTAACAACGCTTAGAGCAACCAAATAATTTTTAATTTCGCGAATTAGCAACAAGTTATGGGATTGGTCATGTCAAATGACTACAGTAATGTAGTATTTCATTTAAGTACTCCAGCACCTTTACATTCTTTTTTATCATCAGTATTTGTGACAATCTCAACATCATTTTCATCTTCATCTTCTTTGACTTTTTCTGTTTCACTGTCCTCGATTACTATAGTTTCATTGTCATTACTTTTACAATTAGTCTCGGTACACTCTTGACTACTGTCGCTTACTCTACAAGCCGTATAGTCATATCCAACCCCAGCCCCAAAGAACTTCTGCACCGTTTCCATTGTTGACCAAATGTATCCCGGCTGGGGAGGCGCATACAGTGACGGATAAGGTGTAGTCTTCGACTTGTAATAGTCTGAAGGAGCATGCATGACAAATGTCATGCATTCTAGTCTCCGTGGGAGCTGCTCTTCAAGACCTGCAATTTTATAGATATAAGCAAGTTTATATTATAGATTGGTATTTTGTTGGTTACAATTTAAATTCGTATTTCATATGTTCACTACGAAAAGGCCAGCATCAAATCCAACATTTTTTTCAATCAAAAAATAGTTTGAGAGTTTAAAAAAGAAATCGGTAAAAAGCTTCTATGTGTGTATGTGTGTGGTAAATTCACGCAATATCGTAACCAATCAATGCGAGTCATATCTCCTCTCTCTGATGCTTCTATGCTTTGTTCCAATTTCTTGCCAATGGCTACATGAGAAACATTATCGCTCAGTTTTCTTGGCTGATTTTTAAGGTTAGGTACTAAAGAAAGCTATACAAAACCGAAGAGGTAAAGGACACAGGAGTGAGCTTCTTTTTAATGCCGAATAGGCCTGGTAGAGGAGGCGTTATTAGAAATTTAAAACAATTGCCAAAAATGCTACAAATCTCCATTTTATGGTCTGGACAAAAATACATTTTGAATATTTACACGAAATGCGACAGACTTTAGAAAAAAATTTAAATACATTCACTATTTAGAATTTCGACTGTAATTATAAAATCATAACTAATTTTGGCCAAAATTGTATCATTCTGAAATAATGTACTCCAAAATATATACATACTAAACATAAATATATGAAATAAATAAAAAGAGCTAGTCAGGGAAATCAAATTGTGTCTGTTATACATTATATAAAATCTATTGGATCTATATAAAATCTATATTCACCTCTATTGAATTGACTTTCCAATTTCTGTTTACCTGCTGATAAAACAAGGAAATGATACTTTGAAAAAACTAAATATCTCAAATTAATCTTACCAATAATGTAGGTAGCTGGATCGAATGATTTATTAGGTGGCGGGCTCTCTTGTGTAGGAAGTAACCAACTGACGACTGCACTCTTATCACAATATTGATCTGTTAGAAGTCCAGTAATTTGAGCGTAATAAATATCACCATCCACATCTTTCATTGAAACTATGTCTCCAACTTGAAAATATGTGCCCTAGATAAAAAAAAACGTACAGCATATACCATTAATCAAGTGATGTAATGACTATTAGTACCGATTAACAGAATAATATACTTATGGCATAAAGAAGCCCTCAAATTTTATAATTTATCAATCATGCCCCATCCATAAACTGTTTTTCGGATTAAAATACACTTTTGATACTTGTTTTGTGTCATCCAAAATACAGGTTAATATTTTCGCCAATACTTAATAATACATATAACATAAATAAAATCAAAATAATAGTGGCTAGTAGTAATAATAAGGTAAACAATACCTATAGTGGTGGTAACCTACAGCGAACTATAAGTCACTATTTGGAAAACTTTTTGAACTAACATTTTGCAAACTGATGATTTTTGATAATGGAAAGTCATTCCTGTTCGTAGTACAAAAAATTTTTATTGCAACTTCATATTAACTTCAAAATGTGAGAGGTAATATATTTTCGTTTGATTCACAAACTTCAATGTGAATCTCTTGTGTATCTAACTTTCCTCAAAGTGTTGTACCGACAAATTCAAAGTCATTCAAATTTGAATATTGGTATCTGTCTAATAAGACAAACATTTATCATATTAAAAATGCACCTTACTAATCATATATTTCATAAAAGTAGGTTGGTATAGGTTCTTTTAAGGTCCCACTATAAAATCTAAGTTGATAACTAACATTGATGTTAATTACACACAGTTTGTTAATACCTGCTATAAATATTCACATTAAATGAAGAATTAAATGTTTTACGTTTTCCTACATGTTACATCTATACAGCAGAGAATATACATTATTTTTTCTCATAACGTCATTTGCTGACCAAACAAGTACCTGATGTCCATATTGTTAAATGAAATTATAGTTGTATCTTTCATTTTTACAACCTTCAATCTCATAAATTTTCAATAATGGAATAAACATCCATATAAGTATTAATACTTTAAATAAAGAAGTACTACTTCATGTTTATTTTCTATTGTGAGGGCATTGTGGTTTATTTTGAACAGTATGATGAAATTGGTGTAATAAATCTATGGAGCGTCAAGATTTTCCATTTAAAGCCCCAATTACATTAGGTAGAAACTACAATTGAAAAACGAATGATGCCTATTTCAATTACTGGATGTTATGGACTGTTAAAGTAGTGGTCTACAGTATAATACAGTAACAATATGCATAAAACTAGTCTCAGTACCTTATAAAAGACATAATTGCTGGTGACGGTCGTCGCAGTCGCACTGGGCGACTTGAACGGAGTGCGCTTGGTTAACCCCCGTCTTCCCTTGCTTTTTAAGCTGGATCCTTTAGCATTAGCAGTGGGATTCAATCTTGTTTTGTAAGACCTCGTCATCCTCGGTTTCCGTTTACTCTGTTTGCTGTTTTCGTCTTCGTCGTCCTCCACTTCCATTTTTAAATTCTGCTTTGTTTCATTAACGCAGTTTAAACAGATCGCTCCCAGATTTTCCGCATTTGTCCACATCGAGGATTCCTTGGTTTTGCATTTTAAACACACCGGGGTGCCCCTGAGTGGCATGTTGGATTTTTTCGAACTTAAAATATAGAATCAACTCGAGAGTACTATTTGTTTCTAATTTCTTAGGTTAGATCGGATTTGTTCTTCTTCTTCACATTTGTATGGCCAGGTTTATTCGATATAATCATGAAACATATCTTCTACCACAGAACGTATAAGATGCGAAACTTAAACTTACAAATTTTATTCGGGAATTCGATATTTTTCGTTTGATTCTATTAATCAAGCTATACCCATCAAAATCAACTACTGGAAATGAAGTAATTCTGACTTTTCATCTAATGAACAGGAATTAAAATTTACGTGTGAAGTTGGGTGCAGTTTGTAGTGCTTCGTGACTCGTATTCCATGCTTTGTAAATATATATGTTCTGTGGCTTCGTTGGCACCGTGAAGCATTGAACACAAGTAAATTTGAAAATTTTCAGGTATAAAAATTATTATTGAACAAAAGCGTTTTTAAAATAGCTAACGTTACTTTCATAATTACAGTCTTTAACTAAGCTTTGCATGTTTTGGCCGGACCAAAAATGGAAAACGACGGAAGAAAGGTAAATGCCCGTTTTTGTTTTACAAAACATGCTTTTATTATCATTTGTTTTTTCAAAAGGTTTAAGTTTTAATATAAATGTATTCTTCTTATCATAATATATTGTAAAGCCGAACATTACACTTACTCAAATTTAAAGTAGGGTTGCTGATTAAATATAAAGGCTTCTTTTAACTGCCATCCAAATATCTACTTCACTTATATACATTGCAGAACACTGAGATGGGGCTAGAGCAGCAGGAGAATGCAAATTTGAGGGCGAAGTTGAAAGAGTTTGATGAATTTTTGGAATATGTGGGAAAGAAAAAAGGAGAATGCCAAAAGATATTGATTGACTTGAATTCTAAATTAAACGCAGTGAATGCCATATTTAAATATGACGAGTTCAAAGATGGTATGACTGCATACCTAAATACCGTGAAGAACATAGCGACTCAACATCTGGAGAACTATGTTGCAGCTTGGGGCAGACTTAATATTCTTAAAAGGAGGATGGTTGAGGTAGAGGGGACTATAGATTCTGCTGAGCATAAACTTGCATACCATTCAATTACAACTTTAAAAGACAAGATCAAAGCAGACCTGGACGCAATTTTAGGAATATCAAAGGTGATATTGAAATTTAATTAACTCAGTAGAAATACACTGTTTGATAGTTTGTGCCTAATGCAATGCAACATCTTATAAATTGTAATCTGTGTTCATATTAATTGGCCATGTCGGCAATGATATTTGTGTTAGCTTTATTCACAGAACAGATTTTGAAGAGTCCAAAAAACTGCTATAGACGAAGCTAAGTCAAAAGCCATTGCTACTGCCATCAAAAATCATGTTCCATCTTTGAATAAAGACAAAATTATATCTTATTAAATAAGTATATAGTCGTTTGTAAACTTTATCTAGTCATACATATAATTTCAAACTTCAAACTTATGCATCAGTAGTACCGACAAATTTGATTAGTTAGATAGTTTTTGTTATATAAGCTTTATGTTAGCTATATTGACTTTCTCTATCAGGGTATCTTTATAAACCCAAGAACTTCTACTTGTATAGCCTATGTTAACTCCATCTAATCATATTACTCTAGCTTTCAAAACCAATCGAACTGTTAAAAACTAATTGCATTCATTATCACTGAAAGAAAATACGTTTGGTGCGAGTTTTTGTATATTCTGTTTTGATTAACCTCAATGTTTGTTTTACTTAGAAATACAAAATTGACACCATTCTTGAAACATACTCTGCTGATTTTTCGAAGATGTTGAAGTTTTTAACTCTCGACGGGTTTGAGTCTGAAATGGAGGAGGAAATCGAAACTTTACAGGAGGAAGTTAAGAGACTGACCAAAATTTTGGAATACGAGAAGAAAAGGCGTCGCTTAGACGAAAATGAATAAAATATGGATATTACAATCAAGAGTTCAATTTGAAACCTCGTTTGTATGTATTTTTTTATGAAATTGCCACGGATTTCGATTGGGATCCTACATACATTCTGCCTTCAAATGAAAATTTTGCAACTTTTATCGCATTTGCAGTAGTATTGCGGTGACGTTACTGGCACCAGTTGGATCTGCTCTGACTCCTTTAGTACAGAATCTACCTTAGCATCGTTGAAGATGATCATCTCCATGTGGTATCTTGTTTTTTATGTTGAGGATCCAGACAGCTGTGCCTTTTCTACTGTTTACTTATTTCAAGAATTCTGTGTTGGTTTGTTCATTTTTGATAATAAAATGTTATGTATGTTAAATTATAACTCAAATAAAATGATATTATTGTAGTAATGGTAGCAGATATGTGTTAATCATTATCTAAACTCCGAACTTAAGTATTTTTATATTGAAAGTTGCTTGACAAATCTGCTTGAAAGAGTAAATATGAATTTATTATTAACAGACAAAAGCAAAGTTTAATACAGTAGCGACACATTCCCAAACAATAAATTTAAGAATATAATTTGTTTTCTTCCAATTCATTACTTTCAATTAGTACTTAACAATTTGTTACAACTTTCATTATATTTTGACGTGATATACGTCTTATAAATCGATGTGCGGGCTACACATCCCAGAAAACATTGTAACGTTACACCAGACCCATACGTGGGAGCGAGAGACCGGCACCACACAACCAATGTGAGCCATGCGGGAGTGAGAGAGAACAAGCGATAGAGAGGTACTACGGTCGGCCTCAGCGGTCGCTTCTCACGTATCTATCTCCCTTCCACCCCGTCGGCGGCGACGACGGCAGCACACAGCTGTTAGTGGTTATCTGAATATTTGCATTACTATTACAATAACAATTGCGGCAATAAGGTATTTAATTCTTGCATTCTAAGAGTTTGATTAGCTATATAATCTCATAGATTTGTTCTTGCATCGGTCAACGAGTGCAGTAATAATAGGTTATGTTACGATTTCGACTAAAAAATTATGATGAACGATATAAATGATCGTGTAAAAAGTTGACTGCTTTCATTTAGTATTCAATGAAAACAATATCCTGTGCAGCAATTCATGTAAGGTTCAAGATTAATGTTCAACTTCACACATGTCATAACAATGTGTCTAAAATGACTAGTTGGACTGGCCAACCGCAGTGCAAAAAACCTTCTATAATATAAAACATCAATGATAATTTAGTGAGAATAATTCAATGCAATTTTTCATCAATGTTTTCTTATGACCTTATCACATACAGACAACCATTTTTTTTCCATTTATATTTCTTACCAGTTTTTTTACTGACAAAGTTTTGCCCCTCTTTCTTTCACCATCTAACAACTTCCATACTCTAATCTTTAGTCCTGACACTACAATTACATACTTCTAAACTGACTTCTATCTACTTTATATGAATCAATTTCTGAAAGAAGTCATGTAGGGAACAGATTGTTCACAAATACAACCGAATATACTTAAAGACAGTGTAATGGTGAGTTACAAAAAATACAAAACTCTTAGGATAATTACCATTAATCATATTAAAATTAACTCAAGTATCAATTTTTAAGTAGTTGTGGCTAAAGGATTCCTGACGACCAGTATGACGGCGTCTCCTCTGAGAAACATCTTCGATATGAACCGATCTTTGTTGACTGGCTTCGCCTTCTTCTTACCCTTACACGGCCTCGGTAGTTCCGTCCACATCTCCTTCACATTTTCAAGCACCATGTTGCAGTGACGATCAAACGCCTTGACGCGTCCTAGCAGCTTCTTGTTATTCCTACAGTTTATCAGCACCTGGGTGTTGTTCTTCACTGATTGCGTGAGGACGGAGAGCGGCCCAGTGTTAAACTCCTCTTCCTCGCGAGCTTGCAGTTCGTCGGAGGTCATCTCAGACTTCGGCTTCGCTAACGCCATGCTGACGATTTTTACACTGGAAATTTATTGAAAGATGAAAACAGAAACGAAACGGGCACCCACTCACAAAACTAAGGTTAGGTAAACTCGGTAAACTCACAGCACAGAACACAGATGTTTCCAAGCACCATACCATAGGCAACTATGGTTCTAAAGGAACCGAGCGGCGAGCACGATACACATGCTATTTTAATAACATATAGATGTTCTGTGTTATAGAGTAATGATGTGTGGAAAAAGTGTTTTTTTTTATTGGTACTCTATTTTGGCTATTTCAAACACGCTTTGGCGTGCGTCAATCGGGCTTTTTCGCATGCGCGTGTTTTAAAGTTGCCATGGAAACGCATCAACAACGACGAAATCAACCAATAACAGAGCGTGTTTGGCAGTAACGGGGCAAGCCGATTGGTGGCATGACGGGCGACGGGCCGGCACGAAGCGTCCCGAGTGTCGTTCAAACTAATTATATTGGGTATTTGGGTATTTTTACACTATTTATGATTTCAAACGTAGGTACCAATAAAAAAAATCGCGTAAAGTATTCGTGAATAACTGCTCTTTCAAACACTTGCTCTAATTCGAGCACTCCGGCTACGCCGTCGTGCTCGAAAACTTGCTCGTGTTTGAAAGAGCTCCAATATCCATTCATACTTTAATATACTATTCTCTTGTAATGTGATTGTTCTTTCATAGTGATAAATTCAATTTTAAGTATCGTTGTGTGTCGGTAATGAAGATTCCTGTAATTGTCGGTAACATCAGAGTCTGCAAGCCCTATAGTCCCGACAAGTGGAAGCGAGAAAAAGAATCCAAGTGAGTATCTGTCTCTGTCTATTGCATGCATCATGAAACTAGTTAGACGAAGACAGATACTTACTTGGATTCTCTTTCTCATTCTGCTGTTGGCACATTGTTTTAGCCACCTTTACCAAACCCTGGAGCCTGGAGGCCACACAACGTGCCGCAACGCTCGAATTTACTACTCAACGCGCCATTACGTGTTTTCATATCAACAAGGAAGGGAATAACTAGTTTAGTTGAAGAGTAGAGTTTAGAGTTATATCTAATCTGCCGCCCATGGAATGTCGCCGAGAAATGTGGAAGGCACGATTTTCTGTGCTCAACCTGCAGCAAATACGTTATTTGATAAACAGACATTTAGGTAAAAGGTGTTAAAGAGCCATCGATTAACCATTTTCGACGACCAAATCAGTTAACTTATTTAAGATTTATTAAAGAAAAAGGAGTTTTAAAGATTTATAGCTTTCTTTTTTAAGACCTTGATTTAGCTTTATTGAGAGCGGGTGGTATGAATCGACTACTACTAATAGGCTACCGATACCACTTTATACGAAGCGTGTTGGTTTTTATAGGTACCTACACTACCTATATCGACAATTCTTTTCCGTCTATCATATGGCAGTTTCTCTGTACGCACCCTAACATACCGCGATTAAACGCACTATATTCTATAATTCTATATCAATATATTCTTAATGAACATATCTAGTTTTTTGTAAGATACTGATTGATCGGTCGCGAAGCGATCTCCTACAGAAGGTGCTGATCATTTGTAACACGATCACGGTAACAACTAACAACCCTCGAATGATCAGCTACCCTCAGTGACAGCAACTGAATATATAGGTACAAAAGTGTTATATCTGATTGAAGAATTGATGCTCATATTGTACTGTTCACGAAATTGGTTAGTTTCTGAATTGAGTTCGTTCTTATTGTTTTATTACGAATATAAACTTAAAACAGCATTTTCTTCTCCACCCTATCATGTGCTTATAGTATAATTGGAATTTAATTCTTCCGTTTCTAAAATTTTCTCTTTAAAAGGGCAATTGAGTATTTTCCAGATAGTATTTAAGGCTAGTTGTTAGCTCATCTTCGATGGATATGTAGATATTACTACTTAATTTATTTTGACCACTTACACGCTAATTTATTTGTACGCTTACACTACACTTATCTACTAATACTTAATCTAATTTATATTATCGCACTTACATCTAATTTATATAAACCACATTTATTTATCTTACGGCCGGCCTGGCCAACATCCGTCGTCCGTCGTACCGGCGACTGTTTACGACTACCGGCGACTGTCCGCGTCTCGCTCTCCGTCTGCTATTTATTTAGCCATATGGGAAATCTAGAAATCGATGGCGTTTCCGATCCTTTCGGGAACCTCTTGAATGCTCTACGGGTTCCAAGAATTCCACCAGTTCCCCGAATCTATCTCGTTAAGAATTTCTTTGAAGAGACTCATTCCGACGGGCGCTTATCTTTATGGCGGGCTATTTCGTTACAATATGTAAAAAATATTTTCTTAATTAAATTTTCACGTTTTCAAACCAAAAACATTGTGCATTTTTACTGATCACAGAATCATAACTTGTTTTGATCAATCAATTCATCTTAATAGTTCGCAAACAAGTGACTTTAAAACCAGGAGATACGAATTACTACTTTTAATAAAAACTTGTAGTTAACTTGCTAACTCGTTGGACCTTTAATGGGGGTGTCCGGTTTTTTGTGACCTATTGTTTTTTTCCCATAATTCGATAGGGGAGAACGTGGTGTATCTATCAAGACTATTTTGACGCTATGAAATTGAAAGGGCGCTTCAAATTTCGAATTTGAAAACGTGATGACTCACCCGGTCATTTTTTGAATATTTTCGTGTATCGGCAACAGTGCACACTGGGGTAATAAAAGGTGGTATCGATCCAATTATTCCAGTTAGTCAAATTAAACTTGTCAATTATCATAGGAATATAAAGACGACAGGAGAGAGGGCCGACTTGCCTAAAAGACCGTTAGAATTCTTAAGTTTTATGTTTTAAGAACGTGCGAGACGCGAGAAGGCCGGATAAGGTGGTAAACAAACAAGCATAACCTCATTGTTTTGTCGTCAAATGTGTGATGTAGAGTAAATTTATGTGAATTAGCTACATAAAAGTCGTGGACCATTCCAAACTCCATCATAGGCAGGTTGCTACAATCAGAATGAAACTTCATTGATCTACACAACATCAGAGTAATCATTACTACTGTGATTTAGGTCCATAATTATTACCTTCTCGTTGAAAACCGAAGTAGATATGCACCTAAAAGTGCAGATATTATTGTCGTCAGGAAATATACGATGAATGCAAAAAAAAGGGAATGAATTTCTCCAAAACGCTAGCGGACACAAAGGTAACACAAGAAAGAGTGAGCAAATAGCAAAGTTAGGTTATGTTTGTGTTGTTTACATTTTACTCATCTTTCATCTTTCAAGTTGTAAGCGCTTTGAATTGTTCCTTCATAATGTGCAGCATTGCCAGCTCATATATAGAAACAAATTTTCTAGGGAAATAACCGGATGAGTCATCACGTTTTCAAAATCAAAATTTGAAGCGCCCTTTCAACTTCATGCCGTCAAAATGGTCTCGTTGGATACACCACGTTCCCCTCTATCGATTCATGGGAAAAAACACATAGGTCAGAAAAAACCGGACACCTCCATTGTGGAATCTTTCTCAAGTGAAAATTTATTAACATTTCACATTGTGACAAACAGAAAAGTACGCCATACGAGTAAGCCTCTCTTTCAACTTATGAAATTAAACATGGTCCTGGCAGTTCATGAAACAAAATTTCTTATCGCCATGCAATACTTTTCCCAAAAGAAGGCAGCTCTCTTAGCTACTTTCGTTTCACCACCTTTGAGATAGCTCCGAATAGTGTCGATATAGGCCGAGTTATTAATGAGCATTCTTTTTAGGTGGGGTGGAATTTTCCTGGATCATTTTGACCCAACACTAAAAATATCATGAAGTTTGAGGTTAGGGTTCGTGTCTATGTTTCTTGTTAAGTAATGTTTTACCTCAAATTGTTTTAAATGAACGGTTTACTAGAAATTTTTGATGCAAAAATAAATGTTTCGTATGAATTGTCGATGTTTGAATAAGAAGATGCAGCTAAAGCAGAGACAGGTTATCATCGATGTGGAGGGGGAATTAATTTGACAATTTCTATTAGGCACGTTGTTCGCTTTAGCTGTTGAACTGATCTGAATTGAAGTACACCGTTCAGTTCTAAATTTAGATTTGTAAAACAAAAGCAGTTCAGTATGTGAGAAGCAGTAGAGATGCGAGATTTACATGGAAATGGTTCATGCGCATGAGGCCGGCTTGGACTGGTGGAATCGTGGTGTAAATCCGAAAAGTTTAGGTTCGCGCCATAATTTTAGCATAAATTTTCGCTACCGCGCATGTACCATTTCCGTTTAAATTTCGCATCTCACTGAGAGAGAAGTGTTAGCCTCACAGTTAGCCTCTATTTCTAATGGGTGGGACTTAGCTACCGTGGGTGTAGTAAAACAAATGGGAGGGGTGACGTCGTAGCTAAGTCCCGCCCATTATGGAAATGTAAATAATCTTGGTTTGTTCTTGTTCAATATGTATTTGTGAAGGTGCAGCTACCTTACAAATGAATGTGTTAATATTATTTCGTATAAAGCTGTGAAACCTATTGAAATCCATTGGCGAATGAAAGTCTAGTGTGGCGAGGTAACATGTTTCTGAATAGCGGGAATGCTTCCACTCGATCCAGGTTAGGCATACCCGAGTCTATTGCCGCAGCTGGAATCATTTTGATGGAGACTCGCAGCGTGAAGGGGGATGAAATAGCCGCTAACCTCAACGTTGATTATGGCTCAGAATCGTGTAATTCATGACTATCACCTTCAGTGGATACCACACGGCGACTCACTACAGAAATGAAACAGCGACGTGTGGACGTCTGTAAAGAACTTCTGCAGCTCTTTAAAGCAGATGATAGTTTCCTTTGTGAGAATCGTTACAAGAGATGAAACCTGAGTATAATATACCACCAATCTGAAACTAAGAGAGCAAGCAAGGAATGGTGCCATTTCTCATTAGTTAAACCCAAGGATCAAGAACTGCAGGAAACGTTATGCTGACCATTTTTGGGACGTAGGAGGCGTTATCTTGAAACACTACACTCCATTACCAGTGGGTCATATTCAGATTTATTGAAGAGTCATCTTGGTCTTACAATCAAATTGAAACATTGCAACATTAACAACGCTCGACTACATATACAGCTCTAAACATTATTAATCTTCACTTTGATTCACTTTTGCACATTCGCCAAGTTCCTTAGACCTTGTGCCAAGTGATTACCAGATGTTTGGATCACTCAAAGAAGCCGTGGGCTTCCTGTGCGCTGGAGTAAGTGTGTTGAACGTCAGGGTAACTGTGCCCAAAGATGATGCGCTCGTGTTCCACTCTTCTTCATTAAATCATATGTAAAAAATATTAGCTGGAGCACTAGCGTTGATTCTTTCCTTCTAAAATAATTGGAACTCATGCCTGATTAGCTGGAGATAGAGTGCGAAAGTAGAGTGGAAAAGAGGACGTGCACAAATGCCCTAGTCTTCTGTATGTTCCTTTGAGATACGCGCGCGTCTTCCATAATACCAAACGAATAAACAAGTAATAAACACTATAATAGTAAAACGTATTTTGTGTGTTTTATTAATAAATCTGAAAGCTCAAATCCCAATAGTTTTGATAAACCCATCTGCATAATTTTTGTGTCTTGTCTTACTGCTAGTCGAAGAATAATAATACTAAAATTTTGGTATACAATAACATATTGTCCTATGTGTAAATTTTATTAGGTGTTACTGGCCTTTCTATCTCACATAGATGGCGACCCTTTCATTTCCTTTTCCACAAACAATTAAAATACTTTTATTTAAAAAGCACTTCAACCTAGAACTATGTAACATCTTTCATATTGCGAGGGGCAATAATTAATTCATCCTTATCATATAATCAACAATATATATTCACTTACAGGGATAGACATCAGAAATGGTTCACTGATATTTACCTAACTTTATCCAACAAAGACCTTTGAAATACTTCTTTCTTCCTTTCTTCAGAAGTGTCCGTCAAAATTGAAAGTAGGTACATATTCTATCGGTATATATCAATGAGGAATATCTCGTTTTACACGGACAGGTTTAATTTAGGTTCTGATGTCTTTTCTCACGATAGGTTAGGTGTTTACCGTATTACTGTTACATATCTTACTGGCAACTATAAACTTGGCACATTGGAAATATGTTTTAAAGAACATCAATAACATCTTAACCAGGGTTCCCAGTTCGTTCGCTGGCTAAAGTATGAGTCGCCACCATGGCCCTAGTCCACCTAGCTCCTCCCCACTTTGAAATATCAAGTTTCACTATCAGGAGCTAAATTGACCCCGTTTGAATGTACTGAGATTTTTAAGGTTCTCTAAAGATCTCAATCTTATGCTTCTTGGTGTACAAATTCAAGTTAGTGGTACAGAGTTCTTTGGCTATTTGACATTTACCGATCCTTGGGTTAAGTTGGTCAATCTCGTACCTACATCTAATCTTATAGTTAATGATGCCCACTTTATAGCAAAGACAATTACGGTTAGGTATATACCAATACCGTATTTGTCTTTGCTGATAGGTGATTTACTGTTGGTTTTTCATGGTGTTCTAAGTAGGTACCATTCTACATTTCTACATATTTACTACATCCTTTGCGTATACAGGACCTATTTTTGGTTCAAGTTGGCCCTAGGCCCATATACTGTGCCCTAGGCCCATATACCATCTGGGGGCCCCTCGTGGGGATACTTAGGTCAATCTTAGGGCTCCCTGAGCCAAGGGGCCCCAGGCACGGGCCTATTGGAAAATAGGCATTGTGCGTATAGCTTGCATTAAATAAGGAATAGGTGCCCCAGTATGTACCTTTACATATACCAACAGGAACTTTGCTACTGCAAGTTACCTAACGTCTGAGTGACAATTTCACCTGCCACCAATTACTGTAGTCGATCGTTGCTTATTTCTGTTTGTACTTATCTGTTCCCGCCATCCTCTGGTGTAGTGAGAGAGTGAGAGGTCGAAGGCCTTGATGTCGACTCGTACATTAAAATCTGATTAAAATCGGTACATTCGCATTCGATACCGACTTCAAAGTTTCCTTGTAGTGTATCGTTGATGGATCCGATTTGTTTAAGACTACAAAACACAGAGGGCGCAGTTTGCCACTACGAAACTCGGATCTAAAGTAAGGCGACTTCAATGTATCGCGGTGGTAAAGGAAAGATTCGTGTTGAAAAAACCTGTAATATGAAATTGAAAGGCGTTCGAAGTATTATCGACCTTCGATTGATTATAGTTCATCGGTCAATGTTTATTTCGTCGAAGTTCTCCGTATTGGCGAATTCTGAATTGGCGATTTGACGTGAGCGCAGCAAAATACAGAGCTCTATAATGACGAAAGCTGAGGTCGGCACAGATACCAGAGGACGCATAGAGTCGGGAAGGAGAAAATTAGATGTATTTAACGCGCAAGTCCCTAAATATGGTCTTGAAGTGGTACCCCCACCCTTTGTACCGAGTTGGCCCCTCGTGGCTTTACATTTATGAAAACATTAGGAGAGTCGAGTGGGTCGAATAAGATGGCGTAAACGTCGGCGACTGGTTTCACTGAGATGGATTGCAAGAATTTTAAAATAAGAGCAAATGTGATAAGTAGAAGTGTTCGCGGACCAAAAGTGATAGTGCTACCGAAACAGTGAATAAAAGTAGTCGTATTAGTCTTAAAAGGGCACAGAACAATGCGTGAATTCAAAGTAGTGGTCCTAGGATCGGGTGGGGTTGGGAAAAGTGCGTTGACTGTTCAGTTCGTATCCGGTTGTTTTATGGAAAAATATGACCCGACCATCGAGGACTTTTACCGAAAGGAGATCGAAGTCGACAACTCACCCTGTGTTTTGGAGATCCTAGACACAGCAGGTACAGAGCAATTCGCCAGCATGCGCGACCTCTACATCAAAAACGGGCAAGGGTTCGTGGTAGTGTACAGTTTAACAAATCACCAAACCTTCCAAGATATTTGTCCGATGAAGGAGCTAATAACGAGAGTCAAAGGAACGGAGAGGGTCCCCATACTCTTAGTCGCCAACAAAGTGGACCTCGAGCATCAGCGGGAGGTTGACTATGCAGAAGGACATAGCCTTTCTCAACAATGGGGATGTCCTTTTATCGAAGCGAGCGCCAAGAACAGGACCAACGTTAATGAGGTATTTGCAGAAATTGTACGTGAGATGAACTTTAGTCCCGAAAAAGAAAAGAAAAGTTATTGCTGTTGTACTGTACTCTAATACTTACACTCGGTCAAATTTACAATACACATAAATACATACATACATACACACTCACACACACTATACACATACACACTCATATACAAAAATACATTTTATCTTCATTATTGAGAACTGATGAAAATAGTAACAGGAGGAATACTTTCTTTGTGTTAACTGTGAAACCCCTACTAATTGTCAACTTGTTACATATTTTTCACAGTTTTACACCTTTCGACCTATTGTGGATTTTATTGTAAAATGCTCATTTCTTTTATACTACTACTTCAATGGCTTAGAACTGCACAATATCTATATTTTTATACATTGAACAAAAAATCTTCGTAAATAATGCATAAAATATGTATTTTATTTACTAGTTTTTTAAAACGGAATCATATCTAATTTAAGATCTTATTGAATAGTGCCTGAAACATTAAGACTCAAAGGGCACTGATAGTCCTAGTGTCATGGTACTACTCCGGCCTAAAAGATCTTAACTGGTTCAATCTCCAAGTCGACTTATCAATATATTATGGGCCTCCCAGGTATTCGCTATGCGAATATTTATCCTATTGTGGTTTCATAAATGTGAGCTCATACCTGCTGTATATAATATATATAAAACATAATTTTATCAAAGATCTGTGTTGTAACATAATTAAATAAACTTTTTTCAATCAAAAAGTGATGTGTGCTTGAAGATGCGTGTTTGTAAACTAATACATGCTCGAATACATGTTTTTGTAATAAAATGATGTTGCTGACAGGATGTGTGTTCTGAGAGCCAAAAAGGATTTGTGATATATACGTATTATAATAAAATTTAAGTGGAAAAGTTTATATTGTTTCATTACAAGTCTTTAATACTCGTCTTTCTATCTGGACTCTGATTTTATCCCCTGACCCTGACATATCTCACAAATAACTATCTTGTTTTATTTCTAATTGGGATAATAAAATTACACACTGAGGCCCATTGACCTATACCAATTTGAACATTTTTCATTTACTACGATTCACTATTTTAAATAGCATTTTACATGTAAACCATCGTCGAAATTTTTTTTATCCTGTGGTAATGTGCTAGATATGAAAGTCTACTGGAGGCAACAATTAAAGGATATTGCGATACGTAGTTCACAAAAACTATTAAGACACAATTGATTTGGTCGATTTGCTTATTGGCGAGGAAAACGCGAATTTTGACGACTCGCGCACCCGAAATAAAACAAAATTTAATTTTAACAATGATTGAATTCCATGTACATGACGTATAGCTTAACGGTTTCTTTTGAAATTTACACAAATCCGTTGCTGTAACTCGCCTCCAAACGCTGGAGGAAATAAACAAATATCCTCGATTTTTGTCGCTATAGTGTAATTCATTTTGATATTGTGCACTTAAACCATTACATTTCTCAATTGGTTCTAAACGCGAATTAAGAATACAGATAATATAATTATTTCAGTGCTGCTTAAGTGAAGTCACATAAAGTTAATTACTAAATGAGATAAATTGTTTTAAAGGCTGCACAAAAGACCGTCGCGACAGCTCCCACAAGAAAGACATTTCGATTTTAATAATTTTTGTTTTATGTCGAGCCAGTAATAACATTTATTTCTGCCTTCTTCATCTAATCACGTAATTTTCCAACCGCACAATGTAGTTATCACTTAACGTACTTCTGGGTAGTCTCCACAACCTGTCCTAATAGCAATTTCTGTGTGTCCGAAAAATTTAAAGCAAACGACTTTGTCTCTGATGCAAAATCGATGTAAGACATCGTTGCTATGTGTTACGATCAAACCGAATCAATTAGAGTAAGCTAAATATTTCGTCCTCGGGAATAAACTTACCTTGCATTAATCTCGTTTGTTTCGATCGCTTGGCTACCTATAGGAAATGAAACTTTCCCGTTAAAAGCGGTTTCACCGAAATACATACATGGGCTTTAAAACGTAAAGCTTCGATAGCTTGTTTTCTAGATAGCTTTGTAGGTTTTCAACGGCAGAAGTACCAAATTCGTCTTGTTAGTCTAATTTACTCCATGGTGATACTTCACGTGCTATAATCATAAATCAGTTTCAAGGTTCTACCGGGACAGACCTGATTAACAAGAGTTCCAAATTAGTGGTGTAAATAAATCCGTGAAGGTTCAGGAAAGATTCTGAATCTTGCTGGGATATATCCCGTATAGGTTTCAGAAAATGTTTCTCATCCCGAATAAGAGTTGTTGTTTGGGTCTATAGTCTTAGAATCAGTTTGTAATTTTTGCAGAAGCAGACGTTCAAAACATTTGTTATTTTGAAGAAATCTGACAGGTTTCTTTTGGTATTAATCTGGGCTTTTTTACGTCGTCGAACTTGGTATCCCGTTTGCGAACATCTTAATTTCCCAAAGAACTAAATGTGTAACGTAACAATTGCAAAAATTTTAATTACGACATGGAATCGCACACCTACGTAAATCGAAACATTTTCATGTAACGTCGTGTCAAGTTTCTGGACGCAAGATCGCTTGATACAATATATTTTACTAAATTTTTATCGAAACAAACTGAGTAATTCGAATTAAAACCATTTAAATTGCCGACTACGATTAAAAAGTATAAATTTTGTATATTTTTTTGTATTCCATTTTTGCACTTGTTGCTATCAATCAAAACTACCTACCGTCTTCATTTTACTGAAACGTTAATTACTTAAAACATGCAATATACCAGTTTGTACTTGAGAAATTCAGTATTCACCTGTATAAGTACGCGTATGATACATTTTATTTTTTAGACATAATAGCACTGATACCTTATTAAAGGTAAAGTTAAATACACATCATGAGAACACGAGAGGATGAGAAATTTTATCAGTTTACTTTTCGATAAGGAGGAAAGTATGAGGTACCCATCTCGAGAAGTATACTGAACCTGAACTTAATATAAGATAAAATTTTAACTATGAAATTCACATCTTTGATGCGATTCAGTCAGTAAATTTTTTGAATAAAATATTTCAGCTACACCGGAGTTGTATTTCACTAATGCAAGTGAAAGCCACTCATATGTAACATGACACGATTAAATTTCAATTTGGGCTCGTGTCACATATTAGGAAACACAACAAATATCCACGTCTATCTCCCTGACAGGCTCCCTTATGATCTCCATGCGGGAGCCAACTGGTTACAGGTACTAACACGTCCATGGGTATATTCCTTCGAAATTATCGTTTTTAAATAACCACATACAAGTTAAAATATGATGGTTGGTATTCGAGAACTGTTATGGAGAAAGCAGCTTGCATTAATGTGATATTTTAAAGTAGGTTCAATACAGAAGACTGCACGAATGTATTCAACAGTGGAGAAGCTATTTTTAGAATAACAAGGAAAAAAGCTACAAGGGAACTATTCCTTCCACTGTCTCCAATGGTTGCAAGGCCGTCAAAATAGGTAAGTAAACCGATTTCGATTTTCGTACATCCAATATATGAAATTTCACTTTCACTCAAGACTATTACGACTCGTTTAATTGCCATTTCGAAAAATCGAAGTGTTTCTAACAGTAGTAACGATCAATAATCGTATTTTACGATAATGGCCAGCAATATCAGGATATTTTCCTAATTTCACCAGTGTAATGGTTATTGAACAGTTCCTACTAACTTTTTTTAAGTGTCCATTTAAAAACAAAATGGCTGGTAAGGAATGTTAAGTATAAATGTTATGCGCTTATCCCTTTTGACGCCGATTCTAGGTGCATAAGGGTTATATGACTCTGCGTCTTAGTTTGACTTTATTTTACAATCTGTTCACTTTTGATCTTAAATGTTTCTAAATTAGTTTAACAATTTAAAACCAAGTATATACCGGCCTGAAGGTGTAGTATTCCATGGACATTTGCAGTTTTTAAAGTTACTAACAATGTTGCGTATTATTTGTGGGAAATTTTCAAAATTCCAAAAAATTTAACATTCAGCGACGTTACGAAACTTCTCATGGGGAATTTCATAGGAAATTTTCATTGAATAGCTCGTCGCGAGCAAAGGAATTAAAATTTGGAACAAAGGTATACGAATCTGTAATCGTGTGAAAAAATTATTAAATGCGGGTACTACATCGACATGTGTTTGCTTTTTAAAAGCTTATGAAATTTCACATAATCAACAATCACGTGATAAATTATAAGAACGATTAGACAAAGACAAAATACTATAACTCATTTAAGGTTCTGAGTGAAAAACATGGCGATGATATGTTATTATAAATATTCCATAGTGGAATATGTATATTCAATGTTTTAAGAGGGTGATTCCATGTCAACTGTCGTGAGGTTGGCGGGTCATAATTTTTTTTCACAACCAAAACAATTTCATCCTATTGTAGGTTCGATTACAAGTATTAACCCAAATTTTCAGCCAAAAATGTTACTCTAGCGTTTTTAGGGCTAATTTTCTGTCTTCTCGCGTTTTCCATTTTTGACGCCAAATTTTCTTCAAAACGTTATCGGAAACACATCGCACGCTGAAAATATTTGAGAGTATATGTAGTCGATGTAAAATTCTCCAAGGAATCCATTCCCGTTCCCTGAAATTTTCTAAGATTTTTCCATTATTGAGAAATCTCAAAAAAAATTATTTTCTTTAACTCGTTCTAACTGGCGTGAATCAATTTTTGGATTTTTTTGCAGGAGCGCAGAATTTTCGTTTTTTAGTGTACTTTTGGGAACTTTTAACTTTCCCGTGTGTATTTTGGTTTTAAGTGCCAAAAGAGGCGAAAAATGGCAAAAAATGGACAAATCAGCCTAAAACGGTGAATTAAGCATGAGAAAGGAGTGGCAAAAGTTGGAAATATTCGTGTGGACCTCAAGCTCAAGTCCCACCGATGAACTCGGATCATCCTCGTTGAATACCAGACCATCTGGAGGTCCAATATTGTCAAATTCGTGCAAAAATTGAATGTTAACGAAATATTTTCGTTAAGGTTCCAAACATTCCTTATAAAGATTCCAAGATGTCTTGGAATTTCATAAATCTGGCGTCATATTTGTGATCAGCGATCTCGAAGACCTTCGAGTACCAAATTCCACTTCAATGAGTCGAAACTATACGGGTTTCCCCAAAAGCGCATATGGGGCGCCATCTTGGAATTTTGTTAATCTGATGTCATATTTGTGATCAGAGACCCCAAAAACTCCTATATACTGAATTTGGTGCGAGTCGGTTGATTTTTCTAAAACCCAGTTTTACTTGGTTTAGGCCGCCATATTAAATTTCGTCTCACTATCGAGCCTTTCTTTCAGAGGAACCGAATATGCTACGAGATTCAGAGATTCAGCACCCTACATCATCGCCTTCATGTTCAAATTCATGATTGTTTGGAAAAATGGGTTTCTTTTTGCACTTTTTGGCCTTTTTGCACGAATTTCACAATATTGGACTTCCAGATGGTCTGGTATTCAATGAGGATAATCCAAATTCATCGGTGAGACTTGAGCTTGAGGTCCACACGAATATTTCCAACTTTTGCCACTCCTTTCTCATGCTTAATTTACCGTTTTAGGCCGATTTGTCCATATTTTGCCATTTTTCGTGTCTTTTGGCACTTAAAACCAAAATACACACGGGATGGTTAAAGGTCCCCAAAAGTACACTAAAAAAAAAAAAATTTCGCTCCTGCAAAAAAAAAAACAAAAATTGATTCACGCGAGTTAGAACGAGTTAAAAAAATAATTTTTTTTGGGATCTCTCTAGTGATGCCCACGATATTCTCGTTTGCGAAAGTCTCGTCTCGTCTCGTTTTCGAGACGAGACTCGAGACGATACTTTAAATTTTCCTTGCGAGACAAGACGAGACTTTCAAAAAGTTTCGCCTCAAATCTCGCACGAGAGTCTCGCAAAAGTCTCGAAGTATCGCAGATAATAATGGCAAATAATAATTAATTATTCTAATTTTCGCGACTGTTGTTGAAACATATTTTTTAAAGCCGCATAATAGCGAGCAGCCTGTGTTTACAATAACTGGATAATTCATGAATTATTAGATTCAGAAGACTCATTAATAACTAGTGGAAGCAGTGATGATAATTTTGAACCCCAAGAACAGGAGCAAGAAGCGGATGCTGCTTGTGAAACTTCAACAGTTAACGAATCTGTTACTAGTCCAAGCTGTTGTTTCAGCAGGTAAATAATTGTAAATTGAGTTAGTTTTTAATTGAATTGTGGTAACTTGGCGTATACACGCGACTTTCTAGAGTTGAAGACTTACCTAGGGACTATACAAATATTCACAACATTTTTATGTTAAATAAAATGTTTTTTTTTTCTGCAACAGCAAAAAAATTTTTATCCCTGTTGACAGAAACTTTACGATTATTAGTTTTTAATATCTCTACAATTTATTTTATATACGCCGACCTATGGAGATCATCTACCTATTTCTCACCCGACATCCCATGTTATAATCGACCTATAATAAATGGTTTAATTCAGTTCTTGTCGAAAAAGCAAATTTGATAAGCATTTCGATACAATTGAGGAGCAAGGAGGAACCGGACTTGATAAAACGGCAAATGCAAGATACGCGCGAAATCACGAGATTTTGCGAGACTCTCGCGCGAGACATGAGACGAGACGAGACTTTTATTGCGAGACGAGACTTTCCACTTTTTTTGCGAGACCAGACGAGATTTTTCAAAGTCTCGTCTCGTCTCGTCTCGTGGGCAACACTAGATCTCGCGAAAAAGGAAAAATCTTAGAAAATTTCAGGGAGCGGGAATGGATTCCTTGGAAAATTTTTCATCAATCACATATACTCTCAAATATTTCCAGCGTGCGAAGTGTTTCCGGTAACGTTTTTGAGAAAATTTGGCGTTAAAAATGGAAAACGCGAGAAGACAGAAAATTGGCCGTAAAAAACGCTAGGAGTAACATTTTTGGCTGAAAATTTGGGTTAGTACTTGTAATCGAACCTACAATAGGATGAAATAGTTTTGGTTGTGAAAAAAAATTATGACCCGCCAATCTCACGACAGTTGACATGGAACATGGACATGGAAATGCTCTTCAGAAAAGATTTAGTCAAAATTATTGTCATTAAAATTTATTTAGTTTACACATTCGATAGTAGATAAATATTCAAAGTTTAAAAAAAGTACTGGAATGGATGTTGAAAAAAATTTCAACAACCGAAAAATGACGAATAAAGTGCCCTTTAGGAGAGATTGAGCTAAAAATGTTATTAAACTTATTACTAGATATGGAGTGTGAATCATTATAAAAATTACCTTTTTTCCACTTAATGTAAAAAAAAGTAGTTATACCAACTGCATATTCGACATGTTTTGCATATTTTTTCAAAAAAACTGCATAAAATACAGAAAAATTTACTTCTTCAATGACTTACTTTGATTTACTAAGTACACATTTTATTTGATCATAAGTCTATCCGTATCAACTATCTAAGTAAATTACATGAAAAACCGCAATTGATGATCGACAGATAGTTCGTAATCTGTTTTGCAAAGGGAAAATAATTTTCTTAACAGCAGTGTTCATTTTTTAATCGCAATCATAGATTTATTCATAAATCAGTCAGAATCCGTCAATTTCAGAAATAAAGTAAGAAATGGACGTGAATCAGCTTTTAAAAGTGCTGATGGTAAAATTGGGGGAGAAAAATTCAAAAAATTCAATGCTGCGTTTGAAAAAGGGGTTATCATTTAAGGTATTTAAAACCTTCAAAAATGTTTAAAAATGTTTTAGAAAGATATAGCTGATGTAGATATTTCTATCCAGAGAATGTGATGAAAATGATCATTTTAATTGGACATTGTATCGATTCTAATGATATATCCTGCAATTTTGACCAGTTATTAAAATGCTACGATTAGATTTGTCGAAGTATTAAGGAGTTTTATTCAAATTGGAGTAAATCTGAGTACGTGTCTTAAGTGGAAACCTATAAAAATTAACGGAAAGTTTAGAAAAGTATTTGATCATTATTTTTATAATTAGTTTTAGTAATTTCCTCGGTTGCCTCAGTTTGATAATAATAACATTGTTTATACTTCGGTTTTCTGTTAAATATGCTTTTGTAAGTTCATATTTCAAATTGTTACTGCATATCATTGTTAAATTAGTTGCATAAGTGTCCGCATAGTGTTGATATATTTTTTAATATGCCAAAATGTAATAAATAAAGATAAACAATAAATAAAATATATAAATAAATTATATCTTAAGTATTAGTGGGAGGAGCTAACTTTCCGCCAAACAACAGGTCTATTGCAACATTTTATAATAATTTCCTTTGTAATTAACCTACTTAAAATATTGAACATTTTGTTTCAATCTATCTTTGGTATTTAGGTTTGAATTCTTGTTTATTGCAATTATTACAAACAGGCTATTATTCCATACTTTAGTTCATTCCGTACAATAAAAGTATCGCATGATGTATGAGGATCGGTGTATTTCTATGCAATAATGTAAGTAGCCAGATAATATTTGTGTTATATCCTGTATGTAGGCTTATCACAAAAATTAACGAGATAGCAAGAAATTGTTCCTATAATTTATTCAACAAAAAATTACATTACTTGTTTTTGTTAGTTTTTCAATATTCAAGTAAATATTACAATACAAAATGGGCAATCTTCTTTCGTACAAGCGATTAAAAATTAGTGATGGGAATCCGTCAGTCCAGTCTTGCTACAATAATATTCATTCTTATTATGAAGATACCTACAGATAAACTGGAAATTATAAACGGAAGATTTCCAAACTGTATTTGGTTACTGATCTTATACCGTTACTGGCTTCTGATTGCTGCATATCGTCAGTTAGGGTTAAAATACCTGTAACAACCCTTCTTCGCATCAGGGAGCTTTCCTAAGAATTTCAAGGGACTACTATACTGATTAATCAAGATTTTGTTTTCACGGGTCATGGACCTACTTCAGTGCACTGATCGGACTGTAAGCATCCTCACCAGATCTAATAACGAACTTTAATGGGGGGCTTACTTACGAGATATGAAATTTCTACACGTTTGTTGGGGATAGTTTTGAGCTCAAACGTGACCATATCTACCTGGATTAGCCATGTTAAACTGATAGTTTTAGACCGGCCACCGAATGTAAACCTTTAACAGAATCTTTGGGATCTTGCAAATGTTCAATACAAATATACCCCAAATAATCTCCCAGAACGAGAAACTGTCGCATTAGAGATGGAAATAATTTTCTGTACATTTTAGCCTTTTGAATTCAGATCTGGAGGGAGCGTCATTATATTAAGTTTACGAGAAAGTCGAGGTAAGCTTAATGCGAGATTCATATAAACATGTTGAAATATTGATGGTAACGAAACTAAAAACTTGTCTCTTTACCTTTTGCAACGTGACTCATGAATGCAATATATGTGCAATATAGCGACGGATAGATTCATATCCTGGTCTATGACGCGCTTCGATCTTGTTGGACCGCATCAGGTGAAGTTTGAATATAACAAGACAGCAAAAACAAAAATTATATTGTTACCTTTCCCAATGGTACGTAATTTCAAGTTAGATATGATCTAAACTGATCTAAATCCGCAGGACGTTATATGTTAATATTACATGAAAATGTGAAAAATAGTTTTGTTATATCTTTTTAAGTTAACCTGTTATTGGTAGGTTTTTCGTAAGTTAAACTATCAAGTTAATTAACTAAAAAAAACCTGACTTAACAAACAACAAATACGTCATTTAACCAAACCACGATGGTAACACATTTTTGTTTTGTTTTTGTATTCATGCACTACCAAAACAAACAAAATTTAGTGTTAACCTAAGATGTATGTATTCAAATGATTTTCGCTTTTAGAATGCTCCACCAGGCTTCATATACAATTTGTATAAGCCCAGTATGGGGAGTGATGCATAATAATGCGTTAGGTTAGATTGTTTGGTTCTTTGGGTTCTTTAAAGCTATAAAGTTGGGTATTTGGCGCCGATGACATTTATTACCGTATCTTCTTAATCCGTAACCCCCCCAATAGTAATTTAGGTGAGCGAGGCGTGTCAGAGGTAATTTGCGTCCGAAATTATACTTGGGCCCAAAGAATTCGACCCACTTCACATTTTTGACTTCAGACGCATTTCTAATGACTCAGACTCATGACTCAGATAAGGGTTTTTCCGTGGCATAACTGCATGTATTTTATGGAAATCAGGAATCAATTTAATGATTTTCTATTTGTTATTTGTCAAGTAGATATGTATTATTTTCCAAGTGACTGTGAGCGAGGAACAATTTTATTTCGTCGGTGTTTATTCTCTGAATTCGACGTGAATCATGTAAACATTGAGTTGAGTGTACAAGGAGTAATTAAGAATAATACTAAGCTCTTTGTTTACAATACTGGTTTTACCGTACAGGGTTGGACTCGACAATTTCACTTTCAGACATTCGCTTGTAAAACGGTTTCATTTATTTGGTTAGTTCGCTACATGTGATAATGAATGCACGTCAGTTGCTCCAGTCTCCCCATTTGCATTCATTACCATTTTTATGACGTTATTTCACCCATAAACTGTATAAAGCAGGTAACATGGAAATGGTTTCATTGATGTTGAAAATACGAAACCGAACCGGCTACTTACTCATTATCATGCAGCCTCCTTGGCACAACAGATCGATGCCTTTGACTCCCTGCTAGGTTTCTGGAGCAACTGCCTACTTTTCGTGTTAATATCGTGTTGTGTTTCTGAGAAATTTTATGAATAATTAAATAACGTAATAATTACAATACACTTTTCACGTGTTGAATAAAAACACATCCAATCTTCTATCGCTTATAACTTTAGTTCCTTTATTTACTTTTTTCAAATTTTTATGTGATATGTCTATATCTTTTGAGCCGTAAAACGCACTATTAATTTATACAGTTGTGTATTATTTCCAATCGTTAACTCCCACATGTACACCTTTCTCCACAAATCAGGAATGAATGCAAAAAAGGCTCTAATACACACCTGTAGGTATACCTACGCAAAAATTTAAAAAAATTTAGTCGATAATGCTTCATTTAACTTATCAAGGACAGTTATGAAAATTAGAATACTTACGGTTGTCCGTAAATTGTAGTAGTTATTATTTTACGTTAATTAACGCAAATGTAGACGCACTATGTCGTGCGATTCGAAATTAATATGGTTTTACCATTTTGTACATATATCGATGTAACAACATTGAACTTTTAAATTTGCCGTTCCTTGAATATTCGTCAACCGGTTACTTAGATTTTGTGGTCATATCCGACGTTACAAATTCGATGAAGATGAGTTGATAAATGCAAGAATGTGAGTCATGAAAGGTTGATTATCACCATTCCGATGAAAAGCTGTTTTGTATGCAAAACTGTAACGGGATTAATCGAATCGATTATGAATCGATCAAAATGTCTAAATAAAAGTGTTTGTTAGGTAAGGTAATTTCGGTTACGCTCTAATTGTATTAAAATTATTTCCGGAAAATCAAAGGAACACTTTTAATCATGAGAAATTTACAATTCAAAACATTTCGAACTGACATGGGAATAACGTCAAATCCGTTTGGGTCTCGCCGGAAGTCGAAAATCTAATCACAATCAATCGTAGAGTAAGAAGGTTATAGGAGATAAGAAGGAGAAGGAGTTAAGGTTACTTAACATTCAAATGGTGACTATTCCGCTGCATTTTAAGCAGTCTTTAAATTTCATATTAGTGGGATGGTATAAATATTTACACAGTGGCATGTTTAACTGGAATGAATTCTATAATGTGGATGTACAATATTACTACAAAAATTTTTTACTCATGTTCCCATTTTTGTTATGTGAGGTGACTGTATATTTCATCTTTTATTGTTGCTGTAAATTACTTGCATAATTCAAAAATACATTTTAAGTAAATAGATAGTACAGTGAAACCTCTATAATACGGACACCCGGGGGAGCAAAAATTTTGTTCAGATTAGGGAGGTGTCCACATTAGGGAGTTAAACATGAATATTTTTAAAAAATCCGTAATTTTTAATTGTTTTTTGGACACAATGTGCTCTTCTAAATTAAGTTGAAAACTTAACAACTCTGAATACCGAAGAGCATCAGAGTAATTCACTTTCTCATGACAGTCATGACACTAAGTTTTCTGATCTGGCTGTTGAAAGTGGTTCATTATTGCTTCAATATTGGAATCATTATCTTAAATAGTGTCTATTTGAACATAATCGTCAGAAGCAACTTGGGAATGAGATGAAGTTAGGAGTTCTTTTAACGAAGTTAAGTCCTTATTTTCCGACTTCATTTTGAAATATGTGCTGCACATTGAACCCGGCTTTTCTAGAGCAATAATGCTTAGTGGTGTTTGTTGTTACGTTTTCTCAAGATTTCGAGATCCATGTAGTCGCTTGCAAAACATTTATGCTTTTTGATAAATCTTTAGTTGATCCATTAATTTCCATTGAAGCTAACAAGTGTTTTAAAACATACTTTCGGTATAAAATAAGCTAAACCAAAATAAAGTGTCCACATTTGCTGCAAATCCATGTCCAGATTAGAGAGGGTCCCTATTGTAGAGAAAATTTTACGTTAATATCGTATGGCAAATTGACGGTTATATAGAAAAAGTGTCCATAAACCTATGTGTCCATATTGCAGAGGTGTCCACAACAGGAGGTTTCACTGTATTTGCCGCGAATATCGGTCGAACTAGGCACCATTTCTTGGCAAAGAACTAGTCAAGGATACAACTAATTTCCTGCACTGCTGGTGAGATTTCTTTATTTCATGCCTGCTTGATATATGCAGGACATCAATATTAGCTGTTTCATCATGTAAACCTTCCTGCTCCAATATTCAAATGGAAGATACCTTGATAACAAAAATTATCTTGGTTAAGAGTTGCCATGGAATGTAAAACGGTTTTCTTAGCTTAAATCATGTTTTCAAAATAATTCTCTTATTGTCTATCTACTATATTTGGAAAATTATTAAAGAACTAAAAAACGGCATTTAAGCACACTGCATACTTTTGAAGTGTTTAAATTTACTTGCATATTTTTTCCAAAAAACTGCATATAATGTTTAAATGACAGAAAAACGTATTTCCTAATGTACACACTTTGATTTAATTTGATCGTGATGCTTTCCTGGCGATCACGGAAATTACCTGGAAGGCAGTAATTTGTAATTCGACAGAGTTCCTAATCTCTTTTGCAAGTTTAAGGAAGTGGTGGAAAAATAATTTCGTTGACAGCAGTGTCCATTTATTAAGCGCATCTGTAATGTTATTCATAATTCAGTCAGAATCATCTTATCTCAGTTTCAGGAAACATAAAAGTAAAATAATATGAAACAGCTTTTAGGCAAATCTAGGGAAAAGTTTAAAAACAGTGCTACTTGAAAAAAAAGACTAAAGAAATCTTGAGAAACCTCATAAGATAAAGTTTTTTTCTGAAGCGAATGACATTTTTTTAATAGTAAATTTCATTTATTCCAGTGAGATCTTTAAAATCTTTTGATTCAAAAAGTGAAAAAAAAATAATCAGTTTTATAATTTAGTAGTGAAAACATTTTGCAATAACAATTTCTTGAGTATACTTTTTAATTGCATATTTCGAACTTTATTGCATGTAATTATTAAATTTCATTCATAAACATGTATCTGAATATGTTCATCAATATTTACCTTTCTACGCACATAAAATCTTGAAGAGAAGTAATGTTGCGCCATTGGGGTTATTAGTGGTTTTATTTATTGATCTCCGATTACCCCGGCCCATACATTTTACTTTTTAGATAGTGAGTATGGGTCTCTCGAATCCAATGAGGGTTATCAATGCAATAACGGCAGTTCTACCGATAAACTCCAACATTTCGCCTGAAAAAGTATCTATTCTAGATATAATTAATTATGGGTATGGAAGTCCGTTTGTTCATCAAATTCAACTGTACGTCCCGGATCGTTCTTTGTTAATTCCCGAACCAAAAAAACCATTTGTTTGCATTTTAAAGTAATTGCATTACAACGGGATGACTAATAACGTTGTCATGGACCGGCGAGCTGGAGTCACTGGATTATCAACAAGAGGTTATTTAACCTGTCACCTTTTGCAATTTTGTTAATGTTCTCTAGTTGATTTCAGGGTATTTTCCTTTACGCGATCGAACACCTTCGCCATACCTGATCATTATTGTAATCAGACAGTTTTACATCATTTAAGCCAACAATTAATAAACGAAAACCAATAGTTTGCAGTTTCTCTTGTAATGTCAAATATTGAAAAAGTTGTATCGAAAATCCCATAATGAAATCAACATCCAATTTGGAAATCTTTTACAGTAAACGACGCTTACTAACTTAATTTGCGTCGTTATGTTTTCATAATAGATATCTATTAATAATAATTAAGTAATTACACAAAGGCTTTCAAACGATGTCACATGACATTTCGTCATAAAAAAGTTGGGGGTGGTTGCACCCTTACGAGAGGGGGTGAACATCACCCCATAACTTCTGAGGGACATTGTGTGACGTAAGAGTGAGAGAGAAGGCCAAATGCTAACATTATAAATAAAAATGTATCCCGATTCGTAGCTTCCAACGGTACTTTTCAGGTAGTCGACGTCGACAGATAGCCGCCAAAGAGACTCAACCTGGTTTTAACTTGCATCCTTATGGATTTCCTTATATTATGGTTTACCGACGATACATTTCAAAACGGCATCGGTGAAGTAATGATTAATGACAGTTAAATGTTTTTGAACGAAAATCAGTTATAAATTCTTGAAGCTTTGAAAATTCGCGCTCGCGGCCTACTATACAAAAATATGTGTCACATTCGTCCCATGAACAGCTGTGAAGCATCGAGTCGACATGGTGAATTGTTAATTAGAAACAGCTGTGTAAATAAAGTCACCTCAGTCCTATTGTCGAAAATGGAGCAAATTAAAATCGATTTCTTGAGCATTTTCCACGGTTCAAGCGTGCCAGTTTTCTAGAACAGAGAAAACATCACTAAAATGCACTTTGGATGATCGCCGCTTGAAGATGCCTCAGACTGCTAAGACTGCGAGCATTTCAGATGAAAGGGCGTATCACATTCTTCATCAAACGCATATGAACTAACCATAACATACCGTTTCCGTTGACATTGTCAGCCACGTTCTATAGATTTATTTATTTAGGCAATAGGGCAGCTCGGGCAGTTTTCTTTTGGTTTGATGAAAACCTTATCAAGAGCAATTCGTCACTATGTAAACGGTTTAAGGGAAATATTTAAAAGAACCATTAACGGTATTAGAGAGATATTGCAAAACTGCACTAAACTGACAAACAGTATTTAAGTCGACTTAATAAAATAGTGCTTACCATGTCTTTACTTTAAAACAGAGATATTGCAGAGCACAAATCTACATTGCAATGGTATTGGTACATTAGGAACAGTCTAATCACAACAATAATCAATTGTTAATTGGTTATGGAGGAAGTTCTGGAAGCAGTTATTTTTGGAGGTGGAAATGATGAAGAAGTAGAATATTGTGGCTCGTTCTTTCTTCAACCACATTTCCAATATAATTTACTTCTTTTCATGTTTTATTAGTTTATTTAATACATTTTCTACATAAATAACGTTAAGCACTAACGTTATTAAAGTATACCTTATCACAAAATGCAACTGCGCACACTCAGATGTCAAAATAAGGTATTTTATTATATAATATATAATTATAGACACTTACAAGATCTCTCTATTGCTCAACGAAAGATCCTCCTCAGCCTTAGTCACTCTTACACGTTTTACATCCAAAAAATTCCTGAAATTTCCCAATTTGCATGTTCTAGAATTTTGGTCCAGCTGGATCAAAAACATTCTGCGTGAACATGATTTCTGTTTGAACCCGGTAAAACATTGCACTACAAATAACATTGAATATAAGTACGTGAATGTTAAGGGATATTTACGATTTTCAAAAGTTTAAATAAAAGTCCTTTGCCATTTATCAAATGTGTAGTAGACGAGTATTTCATATTCTCCAACGCCAAACAACTCAAAGTGATTATATTTGCTACCTGTTTCAAATAAACGTGAAGCAGTTAGATTTCCTGAACTAAATACGTTACAATGTAAATCAAACACCATGAACAATAATTTTAAAGTTAATTATCTTTCAAGCACAGTGGCGTAACTCAAAATATTCGATATTTATGTGTACCTAATCAACATTACCACGACGGTTATACTTAAATTACTTGAAATAAAATAATTGTTTTACTCGTTTCTCGAGATTTGTTCTTTGTTTTATTCACCCATGAATCTTTGTTTTGATACGCCATAGATACTGAATCAAAAACGTGCGAAATTTTATAGACCACATTAAATTTCATCGTTCCTGATCGTTTTCTATTTAATTTCTACAAGTATATTGGTCTTGGTCCAGTGAGTTTACTTATAATCTCCTATTGAAACAAAACGTATTTCTGTAATGATTTCTTGTGTTAACAGACTAAAAATATACGTTACACGTTTAACTCATAGACCGAGACTTAGGAATAATCGAACATACCTATAATAGGTTACGTACTTAAATTACAGTTAATCTGTTAGGGAGATAGTGATGAATCTATGGTTTGTATCTTTGTTAATAGGTTTTGTATAATGCGCTTTGAATTTGTGTTAATTTGGACAGAGCAGCCGATTTCGGCCACGAACCTTTTTCAGCGTAAGCGGAGGATTATGATACGTTGATAAGTACGCCGACTTCGGCCACCGTTCTACCTGAATTGCTTAGGGCTTAGCCTAGGTTTCAATGGGTCGGTGGGATCAAAATGCGCCATGCTGTCAAATTGCAAGCGAATCAATAAACCAAACAAATTGCAATGATTTTGAGAAAAATGGTTCATTGGAAAATTTTTAGTATTAACCAATTATCCGCTAGATAATAACTTGGCTTTGTGTAGAGAGCAAATGTTTCTATTTACAATATCTACATTTGCAACATACATTCAAGAAAAATTATTCGTCCTATTCGTTTTGCTAAACCTCAATTGTTTATCCTTGCCCTTTAACAAGCGATAGCGAATTCATATAATAATTATGGTCGTAGGGAAGGAACTCTTTGGTCCTCTGAGAGGTTTTACCTACTTTCGAATTGACCGCGGAAGGAACTCGCCGCCGCTATTTAATAATTTCTCTATTTTCCAATTTTACTTTTACTAACTTAACACTAAACTGAAAGAAATTAGTGACCGAAATCCACCCAATTTTATTTTATTGCACCTACCTGGCCTAACGAGCCATAATCATTACTAATCCTACTGATAAAATCGCGTGGCCGAAGTCGGCTGTGATTTTCTTCTCTGTGGAGAATGGTGGCCGAAGTCGAACATACCGAAGATGTCGCGGTCGATGTCGCGGTCGATGTCGAAACAAACCTTTATTTTCTTATGAAAGCGTACATACCAAAGATGTTTCACCCATTCACCCTCGCCGCCTATCATGGCGGTTTACAGCGAGGTCGATGCCAGATCAAAATAGTTTGTTTTACATCGCGATCGAGCTGTTGATCGCGATGTAACTCGCACGTTCATTGGTGCTCTTCAAACCACGTGACATTTAGCTGGAGAGAGATACGGAAGGCAATTTTATTTACTGAAGACGGGCGAATTTCCGTATTCCTTCTCATTGCGACGTATTGAGACTTTTGGATTGGTGTTACTAGATAATCTAGATAATGAAAGACGAACTAATAGATTTGGTATACAGTACTCCTGCTGTTTGGGATAAGCGGCACAAACAGCATCATAATAGACATGTTCTGGCGAGGGAGTGGAAAAGGATTGCGGCAAAATGTTACTACTAGTTTTTCTTCGCCAAGAATAGGGTTTGTATGGTAGTTGTTATATGTGCAAAGTTCAATTCTTGTTTTTACATTGTCATAGATATACTGGAACGTATCAAGAGTCATTCTCATGTACGCAAAAAATTTATCTGGATGGTGTTTTAACTCATTGAAGAGATGGTGATATTCACCTAAATATTGTCTTTTCTGGTTTATGGGATGAACATTAAATTGGCGATTTGATGAATTACAGAGAATCCACCACTTTGCACTTAAAGACATGTCATAATCACTGTCACTACTATCGCTGTTGTACATTATTTCACTACTTTTTAATAAATAGACAAATCAATAAACAACGTTCCCGTCGTTCCCCGAGTAGACTGCAAGGAACACTGAAAGGAAAAGCATCTTCGGTATGTTCACCCTCACATCGACATCGACCGCGACATCGACCGCGACATCGAGGTATCTTCGGTATGTTCGTACCCTAAGGACAGCTCGTTTAATTAATTATTCTCACTTGTATGTAATTCAACAGTTGTAATACTTAATCTTGTTTTAGATAAAAAGGATATAGAGATTAAAGGTAAAAAATAACAACTCAAAAGATATGTAAAATTAGAAACAAATAACGAAACCGACGTTTTCCATGAAATTAATGCAGATCGCGATAATCTCAATTAAACTGTGTTAGAGTTTGTCGTCTACCGTACCGTTTTACATTTTAAAAAAAAATCAAAGCTAAATCAAAACAGTCAATAACACAAATTGATGTAGTAACAAGCAAATTTCTATAACGCAGCTTTCCTTTAGTGCGGGTCTTTAGATCGGCATCGATGACAAAAACAAATACAGAAGGATCAGTAGCAGAAGTTATAAAAGTAAAAATGTTATGAGTTTGGTGTTCAGTATAGTAGGTGCTTAGTTTTGATTATATTTTTAGTGATAATCTCATTAGATTCTGTAGCTTGTAATTTGTTTTTGTTGGAATCTTCGGAACGATCAGAAACCAGCCTGCTGATCTCCCGTCCAGTTTATAATATATAAACCCTTAAACATTAAAAAAATTATAATCATACAGATGAGCTGTGGAAAATACTTCGCGAGACGACGATAGTTTCATAAAACCAATGACTATAAAATATTAAATTTCTAGTAATAAAAGAAACAATTATACAACAAAACCATTAGTACATAAATAAAGGAAATAAATAGTAAACTAGTAAACGTTGTGGAAATGCATAAAACCAAACTTACGATGGAAAAATCTTACGAGTAAAATAAAGAATACTTTCTAGTGTCCCACATTTTCTCTCAGTGGGTGTAGTGGATAATTAAATCCTATTTTAATTTTTACTTTAATTGTTCTTCGAAAAAGTGAAAATATCTGCACAATTATTACAAATGATCATAACTTAAAAGGCACATGAGGTAAATTTAAATTAACTAGATGAATAGTCCTTACGCCTGCATTCCAAACCTGTTTAATTAATCTTGTGTTTATTGTTAATCGAGTTTGTTAAATGGTAATGTTACATTTACTCCTATTACAGCCCTAATGTTCCGTTCCCTAATATCAGTTACCTTCCATTTCCAACAATTCTGATAAAATTGGCAAAGATTATTCTGCTTTCTCGCTTCTACCATTGTTTGTATTTAACGGTAAAGTTCTCAAGCACGTGAAATTACGATTATTATTTGAACTGTGAAAAAACGGAGCTTAATTCAGTATGTCACTTTCCCAGTAAGACTATTTTCGTTCGAAATAGGTAAAATTTTCATCCTTTCATACAGTCGCTCACATTAATCGACTGTAAGGTTATTTACGTGCAAAGCAGTGATTATGTGAATAATGAAGGATGCAATTTCAAAAATACCACGTTACGCTTGTTTCTAGAGCAACAAATCACAGCGAAAGTACACATTTTTGACATTTTCCTATCTTGTTTTATGAACTGTAGTCGTTTTAACGTAGTTCTCGTGTAATAAGTTTTAAGTAGCCTCGAGGGCAGAGAAATTGTCTCTATGGTGATTCACTCTATTTTAATGAATAAAGTTCGCCTTAAATGATGAAATACCGTGTGTAAGCAACTTTTAAAATTGAAGGAATTGGACGGCTCAGATGAATAAACTAACAAATAAATCAAAATGCTTTTTATGCATTTTTCAAAACATAATGATGATATGTATCTAAAAAAATCTTACTAAAACGCTCAAAACAGTCCAATGCCGACGGTATAAACATCAAATCCGCAAAATTGAATTATTCCAATATTACATAAATTGATTTATCTACAACTGTCGAATAACGGCTTTAGTGAATATGTAACTTTTGATAGGTAGTGATATTCACGTAATTTACAATTTGATAATTGATCATTTACAATTTACTCAGATGATTACGGCCCTCGCTTTCGGCTCTTGTCGCAACTTCAGCTTCGTGGGTAATAATCGTCATCATACGCTAATTGAATAATATACTATTTTCCACGGAAATATGCTGGAATATGAATAAAACATAATAACAACTCGTCAAGTGTAGTGCTTTACACACGCAATGTTCGAGTTCGTTGGCCGCACATAATGTAATAGCTAAGTTCAAATTATAAAGTAAATCAAAATGTGTGACTGACAATCGATGACAATTAACTGGTACCGATTTAATATGGCGGAAAATGACGCAGGCGCCGAAGAAAAATGCAATACATATGATATTAATTCTAAAAGTACACAAACTTTGAATTCATGTTTCAAAAGTCAACTCTACTTTTTCGTTAATAAAATTACTTCTAGCTGACATTATTTCAAAAAATTTTTGGGAGAGCAGCTATTAAATTTTTATTTTGTGTATAGTCTAAGGAGGAACTGCCATCAATTATTGTCGAGCGTTACGGTCAGTTAATATGGTTATATATAACGGCGTTAATATGATTTTATTATATCCATTGAAATAGGTATGGATGGGTTAGGTACCATGGTCGGTTGTTAATACAATATCGCTCTAGTTCTCTATATTGATAGTTTTTACTGTGCCTAATTCTAAATAATAAGTGGGACCTATTCCACGACTTTCAAATCTCTACGATATCGAGCCGTTACAGAACGGCTGTAGAATTTTTCATATCAAAATTGCTTGAATGTGTCAAGCATTTTTCCAATTGATATGATGTAAGCAATTTTTATTCGTGTTACGCTTGTATAAAGTGATGTCAAAAAGCATAGTAGAAATATGTAACAATGATTTCATTCGAGAACTTCCATCTATTCTACGTAGTAGAAATAGTATACCCATATCTGCACAATAGTGCCAGTATGGATTGAAATAAAATAACAAATATACTCTATAGGCCAATTTACACTCTTGTTATACAACGTGTTTCAAAATGATTGTCATCTAGTCGGCTGTGGAATTCCCATGTAAAATAAAAAAAAAACGCCTTGCGAAAATAGGAGTTTCTACTAGCTATACATAACCTCAAAATAACCTACTTAATCTCTTTTAACTTCTGGTTCTTCTCTGTCAAAAGAAAACGAATTCTGAGTATTTGACTATTTTAGTCTTTGTTTTGGCCCTGAAAAGGGCAGTTAATTACTAGCAGTACTGATTGCCAGTTTCACAATAAATGTTCGAAATGTCACTTGTTGTCAGAATTAGATAGGTTCAAATCAATAGAGCGCGGCACATCAAAAATTACATGCACAGAAATTCCAACGCCAACTAAAGTAAATCCACTGAGAAGAAAACATCCACGAAACAAGAAAAGGTAGTAAAGTTAGACAACACCTAATACACGTCGTTTCCTATTGGTGGAAAAGTCATAAAACTTTTGGCGGGAATCGTTGATGTACAGAGTCGGTTCAGTGAAATTAACAAGTTTAGTTGTCTGATCTATGGTTGTCTGTTTACAAGCGTTCAGGAAAGTCGTTGACGGTGATAGTGGACTTTTAGTTGATGGTTTATTTTAACGTATCGCTATTGTTATTCAGGTTTTTGATATAAATTTGTATAAACATATTTCTGTGATCTATTGCAATTATGAAAAGACACCTTCCCTGCTCGCCTTCTAAAAAGAGACCTTGAACATACTTAAGCTGCGGGGAGGAAACCATTATTTTAGATGTATACAGAAAAGAAAGAAATGAACATCCATAGTACAACCTTAGTTAAAGATAAATTATAGTCAAGGCGATCATTCTTAATGCGACCCTGTACTTATTCGCGCGCGTTGAATTTCGACGTTTGTGTTTCATAGAAGTTTTCTTCTCGGTGGATTTACTATAGATGACAATCATTTTGAAACACCTTTTTACCTACATAACCACAATAAGAACAAACTACAACTGATTTCAATTGAATTCAAATTAGCTAATTCGAATAACGTCCACAACTACTATCCCCTAATTCAAGAGGTATGTCTTCTGTCCGCTTAGATAAGCATAGACAAATACTGCTGGAAGTATGGATTTTAGATTTGCACGGAAATAGCTACCTATCGAGTTACGGTTGGATCTGAAGTTTAGATTCGCGCCACAGTTTTCTTCAATCATAAACCGACCGCTTCTTTACTGCTACTACGCATGAATCCTTTTCCGTGTAAATCTCACTTCTCTGATTGGAGAGAGCATTCACAAGTCCGCATGCGTAACAACGCAGAGACAGAACTATTCTGCCTCTTTCTGCTGAGAACGTCCGCAAACGGTTAACATAACCTCATTTCATTTTCGTCACTACGTTTGAAAAGCTTTGGTGATTTTACGAAACATATTTACATATAATATAATACAACGTGATCAAGAATGACTGTTTGAGTTGGCAATGCTGAATTTCATTTTTAAATGGTACAACTGGTAATTTGAATTTGCTATTTAAAATTCAAATTTCTGGTATTCTTTTCAAATTTATTTTATTTAAAATGGTTTTCACGTTACAACACGAAATTTTCATTGGAATGGCGTACTACTTTCGAAGCGGGATTTATAACCCAATTACTGGTTGGCAGTACTCTCTCGAAGCGACATACCAGCAGATTCAGGAGTTGTTTCCGGAGACTTTGGTCACTTTTGCTATCTTTCAGCAACATTGCATGCGAGTAGTTGAACGTTATTTAAACACAGGGAGCGTAAGCAAATAAAAATCAACTGGTAGACCTTCTACTCTAAACGAGGAAGTTGTCGAGGATATCAGAACTCGAACGCAAAGAAGTCCTACCAAATCCTTAAGAAAGCTCTCCCTTCAAACAGGTTTTGTCCTTATGCCTCCTATTCAACCAATTTTCATTCTTACCCATAAGACTTCCACTTTTCCATGTTGTTCTAATTCACGGTTTTACAGGTTTATCACATGGGAGTTGCTCCACTGTGCTTAAAAAGAAATTAAAGTCCCACCCTTACAAAATTTCCATCGTCCAGTCATTAACCCCTCCTGATCACCCGCAGAGAGTTTTATTTTGCAATTAGTTCAATGACATATTAAATAATAATTATATCCTTGACAATACTTTCTTTTCTGACGAAGCCTGGTTTCATCTCAACGGTTATGTGAATGAACAAAATTACAGAATTTGGTCACGTGAAAATCCTTATGCTATCAGAGAGACACATTTGCACCCGGTTAAAGTTGGTGTTTGGTTGGCAGTCTCAAGGACGCGGGTGTATGGGCCGATATTTTTTAATTTCACCGTCAATTCGGAGAGATATATCCAACACCTTTTGAGGCCTTTTATAAACCAATTAACAGACGAAGAGCGTCAAATTGGATATTTCTAACAAGACTCTGCAAGGGCACATACGGCTCGTGCTACTATGGGATATTTAAGAGAGAATTTTGGCTACAGAGTAATTAGTCAGGCCATGTGGCAGGTCAGCAGATCTCATTCCATTAGATTTTTCGTTATTTGGGCTCTTGAAGGACAATGTCTTTAGGAACATATTGCATACTGAAGAAGAGCTGCAAGACGCAATATTTCAGGAAGTGGCAAACATTACCCAAAATATGCTGGTGAATATCTTTGAGAACCTAAAAAGAAGAGATAATTTATGTCTGGACCAAAATGGGGGCATTTTGAGCATTACCTTTAGCTGTTTAATTAAATCATTGTTCTGTATTTCGAGTTTCATTCTTTAAGCGTTAATTTTTATTCACATAACCTACAATCTTATCGCTGATTGTTATGTCAAATTTTTGTCAAATAAACATATCTGGTTGTAGCGTTGCCAACCCTTAGGCAAAAATATCCTCCAGGTAGGATTGCCAACTCAAACAGTCATTCTTGATCACCCAGTATATGATTTGGATGATATACATCGACATATAATAATCCTTTATCACTTTATTAAACCCATATTTGTTTTGATACGACAATACACTACCCTAGGATCACGTTTATTTATAATTGCCAATTACAGGTAATTCTTTCCATAAATCATAGGGACAGACCAAAATTGTATTAAACTTTTTTGGTGAATAATGTAATTTTGCACAAATTCTATCAACACCTTTTTTCGATCCACTCCATATTTTCTGATTTATAGCGATTTAAACAATTCAATTATTTATAACTTTTGTTTACAGCAATTTACCGAAAATCGTGTTCAGCGACTAAATAACCTTCAGAAATCATTGCTTTTTCTCGATCCGGTTTTACTTCCTACAAAACAACCCCTAGCGTAAGGACTACTAGACATGACAGGTAACAAGGAATAATGTAAAATTTATAAAATCGTTTCCCTGCTGAATATAAAATGGAAGCACGAGTCCCTTAAAAATTTAAAAGTAGGGCTTTGGAAGTATTTATTTCCAGATAATGTAAAGAAACATCTAATTACTTATTACGATACAGTAATACAATACGACAATCGGTATGCAAAACTATTAATACATTTTGTAACATGAGACATGAGTGATAACTCGATTGTTATGGTTGTTATGTATCAATAAAGATAAACAGTAATTTGCTTACGGAGTAGACTTGAATGTTTAGGTGTTATCCTTACAGGTAATTCGTGCCGAAATATCTAAAGGTATTACTTTTATTTTACTGTCGATAAATTAATGCAGTGGTGGAACACGTGTATTTTTGTATTAAATATGGCAACATCGCTCAGACAATAGTGCAATATGCATCAGGTAGAATATTTTATTTAACAGAGAAAGGACAACATGCAAAGGGCAGAAGGGCTGTTCGAAGAAATATTTCCGTAAACTTTTCCAGTAAACGCTTTATTGTACCCCGGGGGACTCACTCCTAAGGAACTATTTCAAAACTAACTTTTCAAACTATTTATATATATAATTTTTTTATCTAATGGTAATAATGAACAAATTAACGTAATTCCAATATTACGATATGCTTATTTCCTAAATTTTATGTCTTTCTTGCAGATAATACATTGATACTGTTTAATTATTTAGAAGAGAATACCGGCTGATCACCTAAGTACTTTTGAGGAAAAAGGGGTCAAATGTAAATTAATCTGGTTCCATTGCATGATGCCATTCTTTTTTGTTTCAGTTCTTAATTAATTGAAGCTCCTATTTTTTCTGAAAATGATGTACTGATAACAAAACCACTTATTTCAATCTTAAACGAAAAGGAGGAGAACAAGATATAAAGAACGAAGCAACAGCAAAAAGTAAAATAATAACATTGCAAATTAAAGCAAGTATTTAAATAAGCCACCATTTTCCACTAAACAATAACCCAATGTATTGCAAAACTCCCATGTAACCTTCGCCAGTTGATGAGCTGAAATTTCGTTGTATTTAGCTTTAATTTTATTGTTATTGCTTATGAATTTCGCAAGGGTTTCTCACAATAAATCGTTGATTTTAAATGTCCCCAAAGAAAAAAAATCATTAAGCGAAAGGTCGAGGTATCTGGCAGGCCATTTAATCGAATGATCTAAGCCAATAACATTATTATTTCAAAAACGCACGCACTTTCATGTCTTCGTCTTCTCGAAGTAACTCCAAACGTTCTCAAGTTTCCGTTGAAGAAAAGCTGTCTTATAACGTGGAGACCCAGTATTCCGACCCACATATTTACTCGATGAGAATATCGAGTGTTAGTCCGCAAAATGTTGTGTGGACCCTTCCGTAGCCCACACTCTCCCATCGCGACCCAATAAGAGAGCGGGAGCGGAGGCGGAGCTCCGTATCGGCGGAAACTCCTGCTGTTGACTTTGCATCGGGAAATCGAGAGATCCCACCAGAGGACACACAATCCTGAATCGAAAGGAGGCGAGGGAGAGCCACAACGTTGCCTTCTCATCAAAACCGTACCACAACATCTATACGCACGCAACGACGGCAACCAGACTGTCCAACTCAGCTGTTCCAGTCCCCTTCTCCTGTGTTCTGGTCGCCCAATCAGAACACCCAGATCCTCACCCACCACTAGCTAGACCGGGATACGAGGATCCCAGCGCTGTTTACTGCCGCCCAGCTTCAGAGCGAACATCCTCGTCATGAGTCTTGGACGAGATTGGACTGACCATTCACAAATCCGGGGCACGTTTACAGTTGGTAGGCGACCGACTGGAGCTAGAGGTTAATACACAGGGGTCTTCTAGCTCTGGGTATTAATCTACTGGAGGTACATATACTCACTACGGGACTTTAACGTTGAGGACTAGGGTTTATGCGCTTTAAACCAGAATAAAGTCTCTTGAAGGTTTTCTTCCCTTCTTCCTAAACAAAAAAGTCCAAACCCTCCAGTTTTATATGCTATGTACACTGTGTAGTGTGAACGTGTATTCTTTCACGAATCTGTCCTGCTCTTTCAATGAACGAGCGGAACTTATGTTTCTGTAAGACGGTTAATACTCGAGTATGAGGCAAGCCAATGCCTTGAGCTATTCGATGCAAACATGCACTACGATTTTCCAGCTAAAACAATGAAACATTATCATTTTCCTCGTTTTGGACTGCGAATAGGTTTATCGCAATGTCAATTATATAATGATGTTCCAATAGTTTCCAGCTTCCGAACTACCCTATGAACTTGTTTACTTGTTACCTATCAACTATCTGCCGTGCTCCCTTAACTCTTGATGAAACTTGTACTTGAACTTATGTTTCTGTAAGATGTTTAATACTTGAATATGATACAAGCCAATGCCTTGAGCTATTCGGTTCAAACTTGCACTAAGTTTTTCCAGGTAAACATTGAAATATCATTGTTCTTCTCGTTTGGAATTACGAGTTGGTTTGTTGCAGCGGCAATTCTATAATAATGTTTCAGCAGTTTCCAGCATCGGGATTATCCTGTCAACTGTTGGACTGCTTGGAACGGCGCTTACTTGTGAACCACTACACCATTATTAATTTTCCCTGCGTAGAACACATTCTGTGGGTAACTGGGCAGGATAAAACTTCAAAAATTTTAAATCATTTCTATATGTCAAAATGACGTTAAAACACATTACTGAGTAAATACGATAAATATGAGGTGTGACGGCAATTCGGTAACTAATTTTAACAATATAACAACAAAAAATAATTTAAGAATATTATTTCATGAGCGCCTTTTTCCAAAAATAATTAGAAAAGCACTTATTTGCAAATCAAAATTTCTTCATTGAGATCCCGTTATGCTGCGTCAATCGAGTGAGCACCCGGTACATCAAATTAGTGCTTCAATTCTAGAACAATTTGTAACTTTGTAGTTAAAGATGTGTCAGAATTTAAATAAGTAGTATAATTTCAATTTAATTAGTAGGTCTACTAGGTAGAACTATACTGACCTAAAAATGACCAAAATTAAAGCCTATAAAAGCTTTTCCTTTAAATTAAATTCATTTGGAATTACTAATATCATATAGATTATATAATTTAAATCATAAAGGTTTGACCTGTCCCCCTCTTCCCATTTAATTTTTGAAGTGTTGGTATGTTTTTTGCCCATTATATTAATCCAATTCGTACAACAATAAATGTTCATAATGAGTAATGACCCTGCCAAGGCTTTATACGGATCTGTTAATAAATAGAACTTATGTAAAGTGCTAGAAACAATGTACTGTTCATTTTTAGCGGAATAGTTCATGCATAAAAAGGTTACGGTTCAGCTGAAGAAGCCTGAAGAGCAATTTACTGGATCGAAATTTAAAATGTACTGTGTGCCTCGGAATAACGTTAAAAAGCACATAAAGTGTTTCGTTTTTGAAATACGTAATGTTTATAATACGAAGAGTTTAATTATTAATTTAATGGTGGTTGGATTCAAGGTAAAGTTCAATTTTTGACGCAAGTTTCGGTATTTCCACGAGGCATAAAAAAAGATATTGTCATGAATTAAACTTGATGACTCATCTAGCAGCTTTCATGCTTTTTAAATCAAAATAATTATTTCATACCTGAACTAATTCAATCACTTAAATAATTAAATTTTATTTGAATGCGTCCTTGTGCAAATTTTCTTCACTTTATAACTCAAGAAATATTTAAATTATGTTTTAAAATTTTAACAACACATGCTCAGAAAGGGTTACCTCTAATATCGATCAAAATAATTTCTCACTGAGAATTTAGAATTTCCAACCTTCAAACGAGTTTTCTTCCATTATGTAATGGGAAATTAGGGAAAGGAACGTGTACGTACATACATACTTTAATAATCGTCTACAATTATATCAAGTTGTACTTCTAGTGGGTCAACGAACCGAGTTTGAGTGTCGTATTTCCCTCAAATTGACAAGTGTTTCAACTTGTGCTAGACATTCCTATCCAACTACTTTACCAGGTAACACAACACGCAAACTACATTTTAAAAGTCTAATGTTCTTGCTGCTTTTTATATTGATTTCCAATTGAGTCACTTACACAATAAAAAATAAAACAATAAAACACCCCAAAATCAAGCGGATTAATGTAATCTTACACCAACTGGATAAGTAGTCAAACCTATTTGATACTGATTCCGGTTTGGCAGTTATTTCAGTAACATACGTGAAATTATTTTGATAGACGTGTTCGCAAGCTATGCCTTACAACATTTCACCACATTGAAAATCTAGCTTCTACTTCTGATCTTGAAGTTTGTATGAATAAGTTGAATCTAAATAAAGCCACAGATACAGAAGGACCAACAGACACACTACAATATCAACCAAACCAAAGATTGGAACCAGCAGGGTTGTTCAATGTTGGCAGTGTTGTTACCTCTCGCAGTGGTCTCCCCATTTACAAGTACTACAACGTCCACCTCATAAGATCCAATTAGCTTTACACATCAACTTAACGAAAAATTGGAACCAACCACAGTGTAGTTCACAATGACGATAGGTGCAACAGCCCTCGGAGGAGTGGTTTCTGTTGGTGTCTTCTGAATTGTTTAAAGTCATTTTAAAGCTGCATATGGCTAAATCGAGTTCTGTTATTAATCAATAAGACAGGTGATTGTACGTCATTTCAATGGCATATAAACAGTAAAACGATGCTGCACTATCTAAAACAGCCAACGCAATATGTAAAGCAAAGTGTTTGCGAGATGCGGAGAAGTAATTTAGCGTATCCAAGTTGTATATCCAAATGGTAAACCTCAACGAAAAGTTGGACATTCATTTGTTTCCTCTGAGAAAGAAAAAAATATAATTGCTGATGGTCTTAGATTAGCAGCTAACTGAAGACTTTATCTTGCTAAGTTCGATCTGAACCACATCAATCAAAGATTTTTGGACACCAAGATCTTAGGAGTACGTACCTACCTTGATTCACTCAACATAGATCGGGATGCTTAAAATTTTAAGAGGCGACACAAACATTCCCTAAACAGCTATTTGAGTCACAACATCAAACTTGGAGTGTAACATTGGCGCTTATCAATGCCTATTTTCCGAGATTCTCAAAGATGTCTCCCCCGAAAACGATGACACAAGCATGCTAGACAATCCTGGTAAAGATATTATGATAATCTGAAGGAAATGCAAATGACCTTCAGGATTGTTCGACTCGACCATATTCCAGGACTGGTTTGAGTCAATTATATTGCCCTACTTTACAAAGTTGGGGGCTGTCAGAATGTTGTGATTGGAGCCAACCACATGTCCGTCAAAATACTGCAGTTTTGCTTGGAAAACAAGGTAAAGTTCGTATTGCTTTCCCCCAATAGAACGCACCTATGTCAGCCTTTGTTCAGTGCGCTAAAGGATTCCTAGAGGAAATTCCCTTGTGACTGGGAAATGAAAAGGAATGGCTCAATTCTCAAAGATTACTTCACAGTCCTGAAACAGACGTTGGACAATATAAATAACAAAGATTCAGACATCATGAAAACTGGGTTTGCTGTCAGTGGACTATATCATCTTTGGGTAAACCGTGTTTTGGGTCGTCTGCCTAGGGAACCAGCACCTGAAGAACATGACGAAAATGGTGCTGAATGTATGAATTCTTCACCAACTTTTTAAAAAAGGACTGGGAAGTAAGAGACAGTTACTAATCCTAGATGAAAGAAAACCGACGTCCTTTCTACAAAAGTGTGGTTTTCGAAGAAATTCTCACTCAGCTGGAAAAGAAGACCAATAAGACAAATGCGAAAAGGGGAAGAAAAAGCAAGAAGAACACAGAACTTAAGCCACTTGAACAAGTGGATGAGTATGACAGCTAATCTGATAACAATTTTGAAGCTCCATTGGTTAACATCACTTCTTTCTTGGTACAAGCTGACAAAGAGATTGATGACGTCTTGCCAGATGATTTTCCTCCATTGGTTTAATGTGAGTTGTGAAATCGTCAAAAACTAAAACGAGATATTTGGGCTATTTTTTAATACAAAATTATTTTCAAAATTTAGCAATGTAGAGCCTAAGTGCCCTTCGGAATGTGGGTATTATATGATTGAAATGTAGAATTGTCTCAAGTTACTGCACTTGACTTTATACTTTCAGATTCGTGGGCTACTTCTATGGTCGACGTTGTCTATGTTGAGTGCGACCAATATCTTAAAAGTAAGCCATTACTCTGTGTGCTTCTGAATGAAAACTAACGTCAGAAATTTTCAAAAACGTACAAAATCAAAATTCTATAACACATTTAAAGCAGAAGCAGTTCATTCTCCTACTTTCATACTTAGCTCCAATCTTGGACAGTACGAAATATAGAGTGAGTCAAATAAGACGTTCTTTTTGTCTTCTTGATGACATTTATTAAAGACTTATCGAGCTTCACGTGAAAGTTCCAGAATATTAATTGAAGATAGCTAGCATACGTTTCCTTTATTTATAAAAGTACTGAGATCAAAGGAATAGGCGTTTTATGTTAATCCATGAATTAATGGTAAAAATTATTGATAAAATGGTGATGGATCAATTTTCTTATGAATGAGGACTTTGCACAAACATTTTCAGATTGCATTTGTCTCCCAGAAAATTAATATTCTGCCTTTATTCAGTCTGGGATGATAAAGAGACTGCCACCTTTGAAAATTGCGGTAGTTCGCCATATTTGTATGGACGAGTTAAGGAAAAAGAATACTCTCGTCAAAGGAGTGTCTTGCAAAGGCAGGATTAAAATAAGATTTATCTCCGTAAAGTGCTCCTAGACCCACAAATAATGTGCGTATTTGTTGCCCCACTTTCTGTCGATGCTGTAAATCTAATACATATCATAAGTGCTAGTGATGATATTTCGTGTGTCATATATATATTTTTCAAGGAAATTACTAACTGCTAATTATATTATCTTATCAAACATGGATCCTAATCGCCGTTCGTAGATAAGGCGTCTTTGTTAATTTATGATTTATGTAAGCTATTCTGGATATCAAAAAGACAATTTTAAATAACACATGTATTTCAAAATTTTACAAACAACTAATAAAAAACAAAAGATATCCGAACGTCTCGATATTCACGCAGAAAAACGAGACAAAATATGAATAATACACCAATATCTTAATAAAAATAATGTGTCACAATATACATACATGTGTATGTAATAAAATTATATTATTTTGATAACCTAAAATCGTAGGTTCTTCTATAGGGCCGATGAAGGTATATTATGAAGCGCTCGTCTTACGGGACAGGAAAAGCTTATATTACAAACTAAAGCCCAGATGTCTTTTTCAGTCCAGGGCTAACGGAATGGGTACCAGTAAGTCGTTCCATTCGCCTGTACAGCTATTCAAACTCACTGTTCATGGTGGAGTGGTGTAAGGTGTGGTTTCAATCCTCGTAGCCACGTGCTGGAGACATCGGTCATAGCCTGTAGGGACAATGTTTATAGCTGACTAAGTACTTTCATTTAACTCAATATTCGATACTAGTAGTGTAGACTGTAGAGGGCGATATGTTTGGAACCGTTGTTGAAGGTTAGAATCGACCTTATGTTGGGCCAATTCTTCTTCTGTTCTGAATCTGCCACTTTTAAACTATTTAAGTATGCCAGCGGGCATATTGTTGCATGGTTGAAAACAACCCTGGAGTACACTCTTATGATGTCATTCAGTGGCGTGATTACAAGGGCTGTTGAGCCAAATAAGCGCCACTGAAAACACACTATGCTAAGTAATATTACTTGAACGTCCACCAAGACCATCCTGGAAAATTCCATTGCTCAGTATGCCATTATAAAACGACGACAATAGCGCATAGATATTCATAGGTCGTGCTCTTCTTCCAGACACTGCCATAGACAGCCTTGAGGTCACCGTCACCGTTTCGAGCTTGAGGTGATAGCTTCGATGTGTGGGGGGAAAAGCACATACACTTAAGTCTAAAACCAACTTCTTCCATTGGGGTATGGGGTATGGCGTACATCTTCGGTTAAAAATAAGTCTCTTTCTCTCTCGAAAGTATGTGCAGCTAAGAAGAGCTATTAACCTAAAACTCTCATATTCATTGTTTTATTGTAGTAGATACAGATATACGAAATTACATACTCTTGTTACAATACATCTTTGATAGAAAATTATCCATAAAGGAATTAAATACATGATATTAATTTCAGTGAAGTATACGTGTAACAGTAAAAATGAAAATATTTCTCTTATTCCTAAATCGACTAACAAAACTTCCACTGTGATTTGTACAATTCAATGTCTACATCCCTTTACATACGTTTATAAATAGGCCTGTTTTTATAGTCCCGGGAACTCACATATAACTGGTGAAAGATCTGCTCAGCGATGATTCAGTGTAATAATGCACAAGCTGGAACCAGGGAAACTTAGTAGTTGGACACATTATTAATCGAAATATCTTAAAGGAGATGGCTTTCTGTTGCCCAACTTAGTAAAACTTTTAAGAAACATTTTAACTTCACTACTTTTTGACAATACTTGACGGATATTATTTTCGATGGCACATAAATATTATTCAATATTTAACAGTAAACACAAAATTTTCATTTCAATCTAATTAAAGATAGCAACGTTGTCAAGTTGACCGTTTACGTTTGACGTCTAGAATACAATTTTACAGATTTAAAATGTCTTTTCAGTACTGCTGGTATCCATTTAAAATCTCTTTTCAACATTATACAAATTTTTGGTCATCCTCCAGTGTTATTTCAGCATTTAATTTAGATTTCAACAAAAATTTTATTTACTCTTTCGATTTTCAGTTGTAATGCGAGAAGTTATTGATATTACTGAGAAGGGAGATAACATTCAATTAAATGAAGATGCATAAACATAACTGATAGTCAGTTAATTGATGATAATATTGTTCCAATTAAAAAAATTATATTTTTCTCTACTTTCTATCGCATTTCAGTGACATATTAAGTGCGTTATTCAAATATATTGATTTCCCCTATGTTACCCTAGCAGTATTATAAAAGCCTTTTTGTTTAATTTCATTATTGATTTCAGGTTCAAATTTCATTAAACACTGCATGTAGAACAAAGCATCTGTATATATCACTGGGAAATGGGGAAGATCACCAGCGCCATCCTATGCATACTTTGATTTAATGCTACTGTTAAATGATAAAGGAATGTTTTAGTGGATTGTAAAGTGATTATTTCTTCAACTGAAAATTAACTTTTTAAATCTGCAGGAATATAAGAACCGATTCCTTTACACCTACGTTTCGTCATATCGTTCTCAGTGATTTTACTTCTCCTGGAAAACCAGCTCGTCAAAAGAAATTGCTGATTTTCTTTTAAGACACTTTTCATCTTGAACTTGAATCAGTCCATCTTGAACTGACCCGAATGAGAATGTTGCTTGATTTTTGGAATTTTTGATTTGTTATACAGTTCTCGGCATTCATCACGATGTGTTGGAATAATTTTTCTGTAAACACATTTACAGGATGAACGGTTACTTGATTCAGCGTTGAACCTCCGAAATTAGATTTGGTGAAAGAAATAAAATTTGGGCATTGCTTAAGTGTAATTCGAGTAAAAATGACTCGTTCAAAGACTGAAGCCACACTTACAATAACGTTCCAGTCATCCATGATTTTGGAGAGATCCATGATCATCATCCAATGATCCACGGATGGTCTACACGTGTGGCCGAAGGTTATTACGAATCACTAAATTTTCATTTTTCTCCACTTGTATTACAACAAAGTAGCACAATCATTCGCTCCTTTGCTGGTTTACAATTTCTGCGATTGACTCATTTTTGGATTTCTCCTTCGAATAGTACAAAGCTATTCAATAAAATTATGTTTTTATGGTTTTTGATGTCCTTCCATGAATAAAAATTAATCAAAGTCGCAAGAAATTGTTTTCCTATTGATTTCGCGTTATATGGAGAGCCAGACCATGGAAAAATTTTGTTGTAGCGTTTTTCTCCATCAAGATACCCTGAATTTTCCAAAATTCTTTAAGTGAACAACAAGGATTTCCCCTCAATCAGCCTGGCGTATTTTCTATTGAAAACTGCTTAGCGCCTCGTGGGCAGGTGTATCCGGGACACACACACCCTCAGCCCTGCCCTTCCATAGGGATCAATATGCCATCAAAACGGGACACTCCACAGAGACTTGGAGCATTACTTGGAGCGGTTAGTGTGATTCAACCACATCTGGCGGTTAAAGGCTACGCCATCGAAACTTTCCTGGATGTTGAATGGGTCATTAATCACACTTCAGTGGCGGCTATTAAGGTAGCATTGGAAAGGCCCCTTAACGCTTACTAGATGGATCTGTCAAATATTCCGCAGGAGGTCATGGTCGGCATACGTAGGTTGTACCACCATTAGAGTATGGATAAATTCTGCCCACAGGTTGGGTGCTCGTTCCCCTTCTCTGGTGCTTATTAGTACAGAAGTACTAAACCACTTCAGAGCAAATGGACTCCATGTGAATGTTGAACACATTAAGTACTTCTTGTTTAGATGCCGTCTTCTATCGAAGGTTAGCGATGCTTCTGCAAGTTTTACTATGTCTTTAGTCTTTAGTGACTGAAAGTCTAAGCCAGTCCTCCATTCTTTGATGTTTCTCAGACACGTCATTTGTCTTCTACCAGGGCCCCATTTGACCTCGATCCTTTCTTCCATTACTAGTTGTAGCAAACTATATCTTTCGTGCCTGAGTATGTGCCCAAGATAAGATGTTTTTCGTTTTTCAACTATTTCTAAGGGTTTCTAAGAGACACTATAAACTAGTCCTTCACCATACGGTAGCGAAGAGAAAGGCTTAAGTCCTTTGAAGTAAAAAATGGTGTTATTTTCGAAAATATGTTACCGGCCTGTTCTCTTTGCTATGTATTTCTTGATCTGGGTGCAGTGTACTGTTTATCAGACAACCAAGGTACTATTTGAATTTCTCAACTTGTTCAATGTGATGCCCGTCAATTGATATTTTTACTGTGGGTGTTTTGTTTTTCGAAATACATACTTAGCTATAGCTTTGGTTTTCTTTTTATTTACTTTGATACCGTATGTTTCTTCTTCACGTACAATTTCGTCTAGTAGAGTCTGTAGATCTTGTCCGTTGTGAGCAATCAATACAGTATCATTGGCATATCGGATGTTATTTACCATTGTATCATTGACTTTTTATGCCTTCCTTTGTGCCCTAAAGGGCTCTTACAAATATTTTCTGAGAATATAGGTTAAACAATAGTGGAGATAGAACGCAACCTCGTCTAACGCCTCTCTGGATATTTATGGCTTCAGTATCGCCGATTTCTGTTTTTATAAAAGCACCTTGATTCAAGCACAAGTTTGTATTATTCTAATGTCATTATGATCCAGATTTTTTCTTTGTAGACATTCCATTCTTCTTTGGTCTTTGACTCTGTCAAAAGCCTCTTCGTAATCGACGAAACACAAATATATACACATGTTTTTACTGATCTCGACACTTCTGCAATAGCACGCTGAGACTGAATAATGCCTCACGGATCCTCAGTCCAACATCAAGTACCTCAGTGTTATTCTGGATAAAAATCTCTCGTGAAACACATCTTGAGGGGAAATGCAACAAGCTGACAGCGATTTTCTGGCTATTCACGATGGGCCGTCGGGCCAAGCTGGTACTTGAAACTGGATACCATTGAGTGGGTATACGAGATAGTGCTCCCAGGCTGGTCTATGAGTCTATCGTCTGGTGTTAAAGTGCGTCAATGTCGACAGCTTCAAAAAGGTTGGAGAAATTGCCGCCATACTAGCCTGTCTGATGTCTCGGCTTGGTTTGTATGGCTTTATGGCGGGAACTACTAGAAGGACTAGAATGCCAAGGGATTATCTAAACTTTAAATGCCTTCTCTAGGGCCCTGTCCCCAATATAATAAATAGAAACAGACAACAGTAACACATCAACGTCATCATTGTTTTCAATATACTTCAGCAGTTTTACTCATAAAAACCTAACTGGAAAAATATTTTCGCATTAAAGCATCTTGAATTTTTTAGATTATATTCAAACAGTATAATCGTCTGACGCACTAAAAAGCATCTTTCGTTTTTCTGTGAATGTTTTTTGCTCATAAAGAGACTTGACGCCGAGAATTTTCTCGGTCTGTTCCAAGAAAATTAGAACCTGTTTTAGTCGCTAACTTTTGTATGAATTTCAGTAAAGGCATCTGATCAAATTAAACTTTTCCCGTATTTTAAAATGAAAATAGTACGAGGCGTATTCCAAATATAAAGTATGTAGTTGTAATATCAGCATAATATCTGGAATAAGTGCCTTAATCCCTTAAAAACACCCAAACAGGGCCGGCTCAAGAGGCGGGCAAGCTGGGGGGAGGGGGGCAAGGGGCGGCGAAATTTGAAAAACTGCCGTAATGATTAACGATGAAAAGAACCGAAAATATAGCCAAAAACTGATAATTGCTTTTGAATTTTGTTTTGATATGAGGATTTAAAAAATGTGGCTAAAGATATATTTTTCGAAGTACTACATAAAGATATATTTTGTTCTTTATAACGACAAGGGACAATGTTTTACTACCTTAATCGGCCAGAATGTTTATTAAAAACAACGATATAAGTAGGTACCTACTTAAAGAAATTATCTCATCTTACATCTTCATCTTAGAGTGATGATTGAGTTACGTATGAATAAATGTACTTTTGCCGGTCCTTTCGAAAACCTGTCAAATTAGGACAAACATAGCAAGGGAGACTTAGGATTTTGGGAAAGCTTACTGGATGATTAAAAAACGGCCTAGGTTCAAATGTTTAAATATGTAAGTATTGTACATACATACCTATGTATTTGTTAAATAAATGTTCAGTGTGTGTTGTAAACTTCAATTGAGTACCGTCATTTGAACTTGTGTCTATCGAGGTTATTAACATTACAGTTAAGTACTAAAATTTATTACTTTAATTTTACGTGCAGTATTATATTCGTATCGTATCACGACGTTAATAAATCATCACATTAGTGTTGAAGTAACGTTTTCATTGCTTTTTTTTTAAATAGATTGTATAGAAAATAAATATTTAATGACGTTTATCGTCACGCAGGTTGGAGTCACGTAATTTTAGAGATTTTTTTTTTTGGTAATTGTGACTTTGTAGGGTAAGGTCAGAACATTTCCGTTGTTCACCTGTTTATACCATTCAGAAATGTCACCCAAACCGTTTGCCAGAAATATTTTATCACTTGCTGTGATAAGGCCTGATAGTAATTTTTGTTTAGTCAATATTGTTAAAAAGATTTTTTCCACTCTTTGGAAATAATGAAATAAGATACACAGTTAACGTAATTGAAATCCAATTAACCTACGTCTATTTGAAATCTATTGGATTGTTTCATTTCTATGATTATTTTTTCGATTCAACCAGTGGGTTTGCTTTTGATACAGATAATAAAAATATAACGTTGTATAATATTAATAATTAATAATAATAATGTATGTACGTAAGTAGATGTTTTTGTGCAACATGAAAAATTTAAGGGATGATCGTTTAATCTTAGAACTGACTTCAGATCTCAGATTAAAGAATTTTGAAAACCCACCATTTTCAAAAAAATCGTCAGTTATGTGGGCAAATTAATGTTGAATTGCACACGTGACTTATTGCATGAAGATGCGATCACATTTATGCTATTTCTTAGTATTTTGAATTTTGTATTTTACATTAATTATTCAGAGGTCGTTACATCCTGTTGTTTTTCTTTCCTGGTGCGTTGAATACTAGTTTCACATTAACCGTTCTTTACTCTTGAAAATGAGTAAAAAATTCGTTATTCGTATTATGAAGAAAAGAGAATTTAATAAATTTTTTTTCTGAAAACAATCTGACGAATATCGTTAACTTAACGGAACTAAAACTCTCCCCAGAATTTACACACCAAATTTTCTTTTATTTCACGTATAAAGATAAAAGATATGTTCGTTATGTATGCACACATATTCATGTACTATTTATGCATGTATTTAAAGCAATGCTTCAACAACGACAAAGCGTTATCAACGAATATTTTATTTAGTTCGTTGACCTTCCTTCGGTTTTCTTCAATAACCGACAATTATAAAACAAGAAAAAATAATGTGTCTAAGTCTTTTGAAATGTGAGATAAGTTACATTAATGAATCTGTTGATAAACAATATAAAGTTATTGAAAGTTACTACAATCTGGAAAACAAAAAAGATACTACTTGTCAATAAACCTTTTTTTAGGATTCAAAAAAAATGAATATGCATGCATACCCAGAATTAGACGAAAGTGGGATTTATTCGCGACAGGTAGGTTTAATGGGTAGATATATTCGTAAGCAACATACCCTCGAATTTGATCCCAAATTGGTTTATTACTTGTTTAAAACCGACAAAACACTGTCAAATTATACATTATTTTTGAATTCACGAAAAAGCTTTTATATCCTTGCAACTTTCAAAAAGTATGTCTCATATAACCTTAAAGTCACCATGGAAATTTCATCAAAAATACTTAGTGGTTAACGAGAAATAGTATATTATTAAACGTGTGTAATATACATACTACTTATTTTATCTACTTTGCTTTATTAATTCATTAAATTTTGGCTGTTTAAGTTTTCGATTACACTAGGGAATTTTGCGTGGGTTGGTTACACTGACATGGACGTTTCGTATTTGAATTTGAAAATCTAGTAGCCCTAGGACAAATTCAATAACTACTTACTTACGTGAGCGAAATGGAAGACAAAAATGTAGAATTGACCTGTGCACCCCCAAAAATACGCAAAGCTGCTCAAGAAATTTATTGAAATACTAATAATTTAACCTTGACGTCTACGTGACAAGCTGACGTGCCAATCTAACAAAACTAAAAGTTGCCAAAAGTAGTGTAATAATGAGATCATTAGTATTAACGCAAAGTAGATAAATCTATTTATTACACCTTAAATGATTAATACAATTTGACCCTCTTACCATTAACCAAAATGGTCATTTCAGGGTTATTTTTTTAGAAAGTCATATTTTACGAAACCGTTGTTTTGATAATTAATGTATGTTTTTAATGCGAAGCTTTTAAAATGGCGTCAGAAAAAGCATCATTTTTGTGGGGTAAGTTTTATGCAAATATATTAACAACAAATGAAATCATCAGCATAAAATTAAGTTTTTAAATTTAATAACAGGGTAATTGAGTGAATGGTAATGTATACTTTAACCACTAGCAATTGGAACACTCAATAAAATCTGAATTTACCGAGGGCATTCGAAAAGAGCCCGTTGTCTCTATATAAAACCATGGGACTTATCTTTTCGCTTATTCAGAAACGCCCTGGTATTTTTAAAATCCAGGTGTTCAGTTGCCCAAGTGAAATCATATATGTGAATGTATGGATATGTACAGATAAAGAACTAGAGGGTCCATTGGACCGCAAATTCTTTTTTACTGCGGCGGCATTTCGTTTGTTTCTTCATCTTCTTCTGAAGTGCAGGTGTACAGTCGATCAGTGAAATCGTGTACGAGGAAGTACGCGAGACTCTACGGATACCGGATGGTCCACTGGACAGCGGCCACGTGTGCTTTCCTTGTGATCTCTTTTTCGGTACTTATACTCCAAAAGCAGTGGTGTGTGAATGTGTGTGCCATTTGTATGTGCGATTTGGAAGTAAATTCATTGTTAGTTATTATCCGTAATGATACGCTCATGGAGAACAAGGCGGCGTCGCTCTTCACTACTTAAAAAGCCATTAAGTGTTTTTTTTTTGGTGTTCCAATTGCTACTGGTTAAAGTATAACACATTTAAAATAATTACTTAACAATATTTAAAAGCCAAGATATTGTTGTGTTGTTAAATTAGCAAAATGTTCGTTTATAAACATTAAGGGTTGAAACTGACACTATATATAACTGAGGATTTTAACTTAGTAATTATGTTAACTTTAATACAAAAAATATAAAATTTTTGAAATCACAAATTGATTTTTATTTCGTGAAAAAAGCTCTTAGTATTGCCCATTCCGATAAATATATCCATGTAACTCTCGAGTTACACTCGAAAAATATTTATTCGTTATGGAGAAAATCTATTTGTTCATCAAAAACACCTTTGATGTTTATTGCAATTTACCCCTATTCCTGTCAACCAAAATGGCTCATCTGGGGCTCATTTGTTTTAGCGAGATTTATGTTTTGTGAAAGCGTTATGAACATATCATATTTTATATTATAAACCTCCAAAATTGCACCAGAATAAGAAATTAAATATTGTATGATGTATTAACTCATTTTCACGTTAACTAGTATAATTATTTACTAGTTACTTCTGCTTTGTGTTAATCTCAGCTTTCTCAAATTTCCCTTATGTTTCGAGGAATTTGCTGAAAGTATTAATAAAACATATTGAAACAAAACAAACACGACTGTTGTTACAATTTTCATACGCTACCTCAATTTAAAAAAAAATGTATTCAATATCAGTTTAATATCAGTATCCACCTTTAATATCTGTAAATAAACATTTGGCAAATTTAACAATAATAAAACAATATCTTGGCTTCTGAATGTGCTAGAGCATTTTTTTAAATGTGTGTTAAGTTATTACTCATTTAATTTTCGGATATCTAAGTTTTTTGCAGATGATTTCATTGGTTGTAAAGATATTCGCAAAAAAACTTAACCTTTATGGCTCCACTTTGGAGGTCTAGACTAAGTATAAAAAGAATGATATTCCTAGTCCTACAACGATTTCATAAAATATAAGTTTTGATAAATGAAATGAGCTCAGGATGAGCCATTGTAGTTGACGGCAATAGGATCAAATATTAGCATTAAATATTTTAGATGTTTTTAATAAACAAATACATTTTCTCGTCAACCAATAAATATTTTAATAGTAATTTTATGTGTACGAGACAATTTTTGAAAGTGGCAACGCTGTTAGAGCTTTTTCCAAGAACCAAAAAGTATTTTAAAATTTTCACAGTATTTTGTCATTATTTAAACATATATTTAACCAATTTATAAGCCGTTTTGGTATTACCTACACATAAAAAAACAAACCTCTATTGAGCCACTTTTTCTTAAAGATGCTTTGATGAAAACCCATTTTTTAACACTTTTGCACATGTTCTCAGTTTCCAAAATGGGATCAAATTGTTCCTTACTGGTATGTCCATCCATTAAATCAAACTTGCCGTGAATTAAGTTCGTCTAATTTCATTGGCCTGGCATAGTTCAGTGGGAGCATAACAAAATGTTAAAGAATGACAAAATTAACAATCAAATTATACAGCCTATAGTCTATATTTACATATAGAAAATGCTTTATCTAGTCATATCGCAGACTAACCTTTGTCTTTTTTTTTTAAACTTGAAGAAGACCAATGAAAAGATAGAATCAGTTTCGTAGCAAAAATTCAAGTCGACATTTACTAATTTGATACTAATTTATATAGTTGCAGAGACTTTAGCGTTAAACTCTTACAAAATTGTTATTTCCACTCGTTGAACAATAAACAATTAGTAATAAAAGGAAAACCATCTTGTAGTTAAGTTGAAATATACTTACATACTTTGTAAGCTGTTTTATCCAGATTGAAATCGAATATAATAATTTTAAGCGTTTACATTTCAATACAAGATTTCTCAATTTCCAGTGTAGATGTTAACGAAAAGTGAAATTTTTCAAAACCCACACAAATTCTTTGCTAATCGCCCATTAAAGGCATCATGTGAATTTCCAAATTGGGAAGCAGCAAGTAATCCCGTGTTGTGCAAGCGAAATTCAAGTTGTAATCTCCAAGTATACGATAGAAATCTGTTAATTATTAAATATTTATATTATGTGAAGAAAAAATAATCGTTTGATTCGCATAAGTTATATATTTTATATATTTATTTGTGTGTATTTGTGTACCTCTCGGAATATTTATTTTGTTTTGTTACATTTTTTAAATTACTGTTTACGACGTTTCTTCTGAAATGGGTTGTTTCAAATACCTTTATTTGTTAACAAATACAACATATCGATAATTTTTCGTACGATAATTAAATTTGGATGGGAGTGTCAAATGCGTTGCGTCAGGTTAGATATTTTAAAACATTTTGAAAACAAATTGTGTTTATCCTGAGAGTTTAAAGAATACATTTGCCTAAATCAGAATTAAAGTTTTTTTTTAATTCGGTCAAGTTAAAAGTAATTTGAAGCTCAGATGAGAAATCTAACAAAACGATATGTTCGTGCAGGAAAACGCGGAAGCTGATTATTCAATCGTATCTAAAAATGTATTTAATAGGTTTTTAGGTGTTTTAAAATGTATATAAACCGCAGGTACATATGTATATAGATTCTATGTTAAAGTTTTGATATTTAAGTACACGAGCGCGGGCATATTCACACGCACATATCGACGCGGCACATTAGAAATTATTACACAAATTTTATCAAGTGTAATAACACTAATATGTCCCATAAATCTAAAAATATTGCATTGAGAAAGAGACAGCATTGATGACAAAAATTAATTACGCGTTCCTACTGCAATTATAAAGCAGTATTAATATTAATAAGCTCAATTAATTGTAGTTTGAAATGTACACATGTAATCTGTCTTCGTTCTGCTCTATGCTCTATTATTCTCCTCAATGCTGAGGGGAGGTATTTTTATTCCCTATACCTGTTTGGTGTTCCGAGATCAAATTGTCCCAAATTACATGAAATATAGTCGTGCCGAGCTACAGGTAGAATTTTGAAAGTGGACTTTTGATTCGGCACAAGCAGGTAATATTTATTGCATTTTTACAAATACAGAGTAAAAGTGCGCAACAGAACCGGTATTCTCACTTCTTAGGGATCTGGTATCTTTGTATTCATTGTGCGCAGGATGATGCGCCTTGAGATATTGTCGCGTTTGTCCAACGAAAGGACGACGTGTCATGCGCGTGGTACAACAATCTCTAAATTGCTCTGGTCAAGGAGTCAGAATAGTGGTTATACAGTAATTATACTTACTTGCATTATTCTGCAAGGTGGTCAAAAATAAACTCCATAGCGGCAAGCTGTAAATTATTTTCTATATTCCTGAAACATTTGCCGTTTTTGGTTTTGTTTCATGCAAATCAGCTGCGGTCAAATTCATTTTTGGAAGGTATAGCAGCAAAGCAAACTTTTTTAAAATTAAATATTCTGCCTGTTTTATTCACTTAATCACAAAACCCTTCCATGTTCATTGAATAGATTGTTTTTTCTTACAAGAATGTTACCATAAATATACTGCTAATTCTGATGAATTTAAATGTAGAATTAAATGGATATTTTAGTATCTGTCGAAAAATGAGCGCTAATATTCATCTACATAATGTGAATGTATAATGGAGTTTTTCAAAGTAATGTTAGCACTTTGGTCGTACACATGTTTTAGTTCTGAACATTGGACACTGATAGTATAGGTAAATGTGTAGGGTTTCCAATTATCCAATCCAATCCATCAATACCAAATTATCCAGATATGTCTTTGGTAATATTAATATTTGATATAGTTCATTGTGGTCTCTGGTCTCTCTTAATTTGATGGTTGGTATTTATATATCTATACAGGGTGGTCGTGATTTAACCTTACAAAAAAATTCTGGGTCATTAGGAGGATCCAACAATTCAGAAAAACCTATATTTGGTGGGTCCAAAATGATGAAGAAAAATTAACCCCTATCCACACTCATTTGACGCCACTGACCACAAAAATAAATACATACATATTTAACCAAGATTTAATTGTTAGTTACCTAGTTACAATAAATTGACCATTTGCTTTCAAATTTGATAGACGTTTTCTTTTGCCAGTGATTTACTTGTCAGTTTGCATATGTCAGTTGTCATTTATATGTCGTCGCCTTTCTTGTTTTCAATGTATTTTTTCTCTTATAATCTTTTTTGTACAAGAAGTCTATAAAACCAGTCTTTTTCAAGACTTCACTTGCGTTTGTGTTTGCAGTTTGTAAGTAAATAGCTTTCACGGGTCAAGACACTAACGGATAATCATGATTGTGGTTTTAGGTTAGAATCTGCCAATACACACAATATTCAACAAAGAACAACGATCTCACTTTAAACGGCAAAGGCAACGTCAAGTTTATAAATCGGCTTTAATAAATAACAAAAGAAAACCAGTGTTTTTTTTCACATATTCTTTTATACTTATTATTATCGTTACTAGACAACCAAAATAACATTTTTTTATCCTGATTAACTCATTGGCGTACAGCAAATTTTGTACAAATTTTCAATTATTTTTATCTCGAAAACGAAAAGACTTTTACTAGATTTTTTTTGTATATGAGTTCTACTTATCGTCACCTATTACCGTTTTTTTTTGTAAGGTTATATCACGACCACCCTGTATACCAAATTTCGGGTAATAACACAATAAAAACTTTTTTATGCCATTAATTTTGTATAGGTAACTAGGTATATTTGACAATTTGAGGAATGTTACCATATGCCACCTAATTTTAAACATTGTAAACAATTTTTGAATAATACAACCTTAAAATTTTCATGGAGCATGTTTAGAATTACTACCAACAGAAATGTCACCCTAACATGATTTTGAATAGAAAATAATCACTAACATTTCTGGACCTCTTGTCTAAATTTATACCATTTTTCAAAATTTTACGAACAATTATTGTCCTACGCCCAGTTCCAACACATTTTAAATTAAATGGTAATATAAGACATTACAAGATATGTAATTTGTGGATATATTAAAATCATTCTAATATATTCTTCTGCCGTTGCATCCATATTTATTTAGACGTATGGTAAAACAATCCAACTTGACCATATTTGAGACGAAAAAAAGGCATACAATATCAATAATCTAGTCAAGCGAATAAATGATTTATAAAAAAAAGATGTAATTAGAAAAAAATACTAAATGAGCACGACTAAGACACTGTAAACTTCAAAAACCAATAGTAAAACAATATTCTATTAAGCGGGAAAAGATTAAAGTCACAAAGGTCAACAAACAAACAAAGATAAGAATAACCATTATACCACATTAAAAATAGGACTAATGAACTAGAAATAAACAGCGAAGGAAACAAGTGGATAATAGTGAAAAAGCGTGTTGCGTATATAACGCAAAAATCATAAAAAGCAACGACAATAGCACTAGCGCATGTCAGTGTAAATTTGTAGAAACAGTTAGTTCTTTGTAAAGAAAACGAATAAAAATTGAACGGCAATACAACCAGAAACGTTAGGCTGAGAAACACAAGTAAATGCTTTGAATGATACTCGTATAGAAATATAGTTTGAAAGGCAACAGAAATAGACCGTTATCACAATAAACCACAGTTATCATCCGAAGTCTATTACGTTGGAATCTCCATACTATAGTTGCTCTATCGGACCCACCCCATAATTTGCTGCTAATTAGAGATGTCGAAATTAATTTTGTTGCTCTTGCCGGTTCTAAGAAACAGTGGATATTCTAGCGTTAGTATATCCACCCCTAGTATCTCCCGAACGCAATAGGATATCGAATATGATTCAGGTGACATATTTTGATGCTGTCCTGTGATGCTAAAATTGCCATTTCCGAGGAACAGTGGATATACCAGCATAATATTACATTAGAATAGCATCCCCTGTATTTTCTGAATGCAATAGGATATTGATATGATTCATGTGACATATTTTGTTTCTAATATGTGTTAAAATTAATGTTGTTTTCCTGCCGATTCCGGAAAACAGTAGATATTCCGAAGTAATATAAGCTGGAATAACCACCCCTGAACGCAATAGGATATCGATTTGATCCAGGCGGCATATTTTGTTGCTAATTTGTTGCTTTCCGCTTTCCACCAGTTCCTCCAAAAATTATTGACCTTTTTCCGAAAGTGTGCGGGTACGTATCTGTCGGAAGGGGTAGTTTTTGGGGGATGCGCCTACGATAGCCGGAAAGCAACAAATTAGCATCAAAATATATCACCTGAATCATATGGATATCCTATTGCGTTCGGGGGAAGCCAGGGGTGGCTATTCTAAAGGTAGGATATATCCACTGTTTCTCAGCAACGGCAAGAGCAACAAAATTAATTTCCACGTCACAAATTAGCAACAAATTGAGTAGTGGGTCTGGTAAGGAACTTTAAAATGAATATTCTTAAGTAATAAACGTTATTACGTACGAAAGATGTAAGCACAAAATCCAAAGTACCCCACGTAAGGTAAATACGAAGTTACTGTCTACGAAATTTATGGCATCATTTGTTTTCTTTACATTGTATGGACATTAAGATATCGAAATTCCACCACAAAAAGATTACCCTAATTTTTTTATTCCAATAAAAATTAACAGAAAAAACATTTCAATTCAGATATACTACAAGGGATAAGTGATCCGCCAGTGAATCAAAAAACATTTTTCTTTAATTGAAATTTATATCACACATACGTTTGCAGCGCCCTATTGCACATACCTATGCGTAAGTCCGTAGTATTTATTCGTTTGCCAATCTTTAAAGGCGCCCATGCATTAAAATTGAGTTGATCTGTTCGTTGTGGTCAAGTTTGAAACTGATCCTGAAGTTCCCTTTTCCGTGTTAATTCATATATCTGTGTGCACTGTGTGCAGAATGGTGACATGAAGTACACATGGATGCATCGTTAACTTTGGACAATCGGTATCAATCAGATATGAATTTGCTTTTTTGTAGGTTTTGTTTCTTCAACACGTGAGTGTCTTATAATGGCAATTATATTCATAGGTATGTACACTTGTCTCAATTGTAATTTTGTCGATTTGCACTCTACGTGTTTGAGCAGGGAAATTCCATCAAAGTAGTGAAATTTTGATCAGGCAAAGGTAGCATAGCAAATAATTACTATCATCAGGCTGTTAGTAGAATGTTATCGGCTGATTAAGAAAGACGAGGAAGTTCGAAATAAAGAATATAAAACACGTCTTGGAGTATTAAATTCAATCACCATCTTCAACTCAAATCCGAATTTAAACTATTAACTGAACCTTAGTTGTAAGCAAATGAACAAAGGGAAAGTTATCTGCTCGAACGGATCCGAAAGTACCCAGTTTTTAACATTAATTTGTCTTAATTTACTGTCTTTACTGTCTTCGAAATTTGCCCACTTTTATCGGGTAAGTGCTGCTTGAATCTTATGATCTCAAAATTCCTGCTGAGGTAATGTTCCAGTCGAATAAATCAAAAGTTAGTGCGGCTAAAACGAATCGGACCGCAAATATAGTTCCTTCAGCAATTTTCCCTCCCCCTGTATGCAGATTTTTCAGTTTCTGCAAAACCAGCATTTTCCTCGTTTACCGAGAGAGCGTTTCACGGTGCATGTAATGAAATTGTCTACTTCCTCTTTGCCCGTGCACTTTAGAAAAGTACATGCGATGCATCCGAAAGGGGAATTTCATGTAACAATTCATTTTTCAGTTAATTGCTCGAACACGTCGAACTTTGGTTTTTAAACTATGGCGTCATCTGTTTTATATACATGGGAACAAAGTACTTCTCTTTGAGATATGTTAAGAGGTACCTATATCAAAATGGTGATGGTTGACGTTAAAAAATATCATTGTAGTTAAAAGTAAAGAACTGTTAATCATTCAATAACAAGCAATGGAATATCTAAAGAAATTAAATTAAAAAGATCCAAATTATCATGACGATTATCGAGTATCCTGCAAAAATTCGACGGCAGTTGCATTTCATAATTTTATTTCTCTACCAATTCACAATATATTAATATCGTAATAAGAGTAGTTACGCCTAACATGAGGCGTTCTTTGCAAGGTGATGTGCAAAACAAAGGAACGTTCTGGAGCCTTGTTTGTACGTGCTGATTTCGCAATTTCGTGGAAGGCAGCCTTCGTAACTTCTCCATCCTCCGGATGAAGGGACGAAGTATTTTTGGAACAGGGGTCGACGTCTGAATTTTTAAGCGCAATTTCTTCGATCTTCTTTTCTTCTTGGTTTGCGATGTTGTGTTTTCTTGATGATGAAAGCAACCAGTAGGAGAATACAGATGGTTGATAATGCGGGAAATGTCACTATGAGAAGCTGTCGGTTAGGGTATCATCATTAAACATATTTGACGACTTAGTACAATTGCTTTGTCTTGAAGGTTTCGGTTAGATTAGGTGGTAAAATCGTTGATTGATACTTCGCAATTTTTTGGAGTTATCAGTATTGCAGTATTCCTTCTAAAATTTGATATCAAAAAGGGTAAATATTTTGTGGTTCTAAATGATTGGGTAAATGTGATTAAAATCTGATTTTGGTTTCAAGATAGTATTGTGAACAGCGAAGATTAATATTGATTCTGGAATATAAACTTGAGACCTTAAAAATAGGTAAAGTCAATCTGGCTTATAATCGACCATAAAGGCCTATTCAAACTAGTCAATTATAGCCGAATTGATGTTGAAAAATTTGAAATTACAAACGTTTGTCTAATCGTTACATAAATAATATAAAAAAGTAATATGGAGTAATTAAAAAAATATTAGTAATGATTTTTGTCAATTAATCTGCGTGAAGTACTCTTATTAAAGTTAATTCTTAAGGTGAATTCATTTTATGTACGTCTGATTATATGTTATTCATGCATTTTTTGCCGCAGAATCTGATAGTGTAATAGTTCTATTAATTTCATCGTAGATCTCTATGACAAGGTACCAGAAAGGTAAAAAAAGTGGTAAAAATATTTCCCAAGTTATTCCAGCCAAAAAATCAACTTTTTTAATATAATAACTTGTTTTAATAAAATATTATTAATACTTAACTGATGAAGTATTAAAAAAAATTTCTTCCATGTATTTAAATGTACAAACTACTCTTCTGCGCTGGATTAGTTTTTCAATAACGACGATGGATTTTTATTAGGTTTATTGTATTTAATATTACAAATTAACTAGGATACTAAAGTAAGTAAGCTATTTATGTAAACGTTATTTTTTGATTATAAAAGACATTTACAGTTAAATATTTTTTGAAATTTTTCGATCCTTAAACATATTTTTAAAATTCTAATATGACAAGATATGGAACGACCTTAACAATTTTAACATTTTTAAAATCTAAATTTTAATTCCCTCTGATCCACACTGAGTCTACAGCTTTTCAAAGCTTCTAGTTAGAGGTATAACCTATCTGTAACAGGAAAATTTTTGTTTACTTACAGGTAAATGTAAAAAGAGATAAGCCAGTGAATGATCACAACATTGCCAAAAAATGTATTTCAGCTTTAACTATTTAAAATGTTAAAAAAAGGATTTCAAATACTAATGAAGCTTGTATTTAGATACATTAAAGGACGTAGAGGAGTTGGGCCAGTTCACCTGCTTATCATTCGAGGGTCCCGAAGGTATTCCTAATCATACCGCGGAGTTGGGCCATTAAGTCACAGTGGGAGGTCGATGTTAATTATTTCATTGATACCTGATCTTAGCCTTAGCCGCATGTAAAATCTTAGTTATTCAGTGCTTCTACAGTAAAACAAGAACAGAAATAATAAAAATACGACAAATTATGATACATAATTTTATAACAGATTTGTACGTTTCACTGGGGCATACTTAAAAGCTACACAATTTATAAAAGTTAATCTATCTATATTTTCATTATAATGATTTATCTTATTTATATAATTTTGTTGTAGGGCAACATCTTGTTAAGAATAAAGTTGTTGAATTAAGAATTAAGAATGTTAAGAATTAATAATTCTTAACGGATTAATCTTATCATAAATTTCACTCTGAAAATTGAATAAAGCTTCCACAATTAGAAAAATATAGGGATGGGGTGCGTAAAAATTGTTATTAAATTTTGCATGGAATGATTCACATGTATTGGTTGATCTACATAGAGAGGATGTCTGGCACGCCCAAATGTGAGGAGGAAACAACGCATCTTTACTAATATAATTCTCGACTAAGTAATCACAAAATTGTTTAAATTTAACATTCGAAGGTATATCACGCATTAAATCGAACACAAATGCATCACCTACTTCGTCAGAATTTGGAAATATCAAACCAAAAAATTGTTTTTTTACCGATATCAGTTGCATTATTATAGTCTGAGCTAAAACCTAAAGTTTAAATTTTGCGGTACCATGCTTGAGATAGGTGAAATCTACAGCCAACAATATTAATAGCAGTCCAAACGATTTCTCTATTACTATAATCTCTTAATCCCGTATCCCAACTCGGCACATTTTATTACGGTTAATTTTACGACACCTTGCGGTTCATTTCTAATATACCCATCTCGGCACAACAGATGATATCCGGTCCGGCGGGTCGAGCAGGTACGCACTACATTAATAACCCAACTCGGCATAAATCTAGGGAGATACTTTGTTGATAATAGGGTATTGTCGAAAATAAACGTATTACTTCACTGTTGCGCAAAATTCATAATATTTGAGAAACCCAGTATACGCAGCACACCGTATAGGAGTAAAAACAGTTCATATCTCATAATCGTATTGTATTATTTCTCTAAAATTTTTAGAGAACAGACTACAAATAAAGTAAATTAAAAAGACACGGCAAATGCATCTACAGACTTTAACAAGACAACGAATGCATGTGAATCATTTCGTTCCCATTTTAATAATTCTATGTATCACACATCCACATTTATTCATTTTTGTTAATCAGCTTCTGGGTGTTCAAGCAGAAACTTATATTAAGTGTAATAGCATTAATACCCCCCATAGGTGTAATACAGCTGTAAAGAAGAAACATAATTTTTTTGTTAACAAAATATCTGACTATAAAAATAATAAACTGACCAAACTTGAATATGTGAAAATAGTTTCGAATTACTACGCATGTAATAATGAATAATAATATTATGCATATTATGTATCTACTAGGGTATCACCCTATGCCGAGATGGGCACTGTAGAATGGAGTACCTGCCTAGACGTTTCTATAATTTTATCTTTTACCTGCTTCTTGTGCCGAGATGAGAATCGCCGCCTTCGACACGTACCGGTGGCCCAATTCAACGGTAGGATTAAGGGACGACTGATCGCGTGGCCCAACCCTCGTGTACCGACATTAAAGGTATTTAAAATGCAATTCTTAACACATGTCTTAAAATACTTAACATTGTATTCAGTGATTTTAAAAGGGAACGGATCCAGTTATTGGAGTCAAAACTGTGTTTTTTATTAAGTGACTATAAAAAAAATAGCTATTTATTATTTCTCGCAAGCAACTGAAATGTTCAGTTCTATTAACAGTTGAATAAAATATAAAACACTTCGACTAGGCAGTGTAATTCAATTTTATGGTGACTCTTACATGCCTTAAATCATGTACCTGAATCTGTTAAAGTAAACCGGGAAGCGTCTTATAATGTAATAAACCTACCATTTATATCCCAACGATACTGAGGATAAGATAAGCTCCGTATCAAGAAAATGGATGAGTTATAGCGGAAGAAGGTTTATTTATAACCCATCAGTTCCATCGTATTTGAACGAATTTCACGATTATCGCAGATCTCATATCTTGCATCATTTTAGGAAAGTAATATTTATAACTTAGAGATGCTTGTACTTCATTACGTTCTTAATGACATTCTTACACTTTCAGTAAGTTCATCATGTTTTCGTTTTTGAAAAGTCGTTCTAGTCAGTTCTTGCAGAAGACATTCTGCTCAGGTGCCAGAAAAACATTGCGTTAAGACTTTTTAAAGGTCAATTTTGTTCAATTACTTACCATAGTTTCTAATTTATCAATTAGCTTTTCTTGTAATCATTTGAAAATGTGTTACGGTGGTAATTAATTTTAATTTGAAAACACCTGAATATACTTTCACATCTGGAGTGAATCTAGATTCTCGATTGAATATGGATTCATATCTTTAATTTCGTTTTCTAAATTTAACTCACCGAGCTGTCTCAAATTATAACTATTGAAATCTTAAGTAAGGAGCAGGAGAGGTAAAGGGAACTTAGCACTTACACTTTCAGGGTACCAGAGCATCTATCCTGACTTCTCATCTTTGGTGGTACAGCTGAAGGGGTTGTCCACCACTGTGGTCTTCCGAGGGGGGTGATTCGCTGAATTCATAATTCACCGTTGAAACACTTTGATAACGTAAGTGTTTTTTCGCAAAGAACAAATCCTCATTCGACTGCGCCAGTTATAACGTCGATTATTCAAAGACTGTTTGGGAAGATTTTATTTTTGAAGTTATCTACAATCTATGTTTACCGTGAGAAAGCTAAATATAAAATGTCGTTATAAGATGTAATTACAAAACAGAAAAGTATTCTGCAGTCGCAACATTTTGTCAGAAGTGTTGATATCGCAGTTTCATGGAAAGGCAGCCTTCGTGGCTCGATTAAAATAAACGTTTTTATCATTTTCTTATCACTTTTTTGCATTTAGTTCAATATACTGCGTTGTGATAATAAGTTGATTGCTTGTGTTTTTCATTGGTGAAGTTAACTGAACGATTGTTCTTCGTGTAGGGAACACAATCAATTAAACGTATTATTCAGTAGAGGACAATATTAAAAATTTTTACCGGGATAGGGATCGGACATTGTAATGTAGAAGTCTACTGCTCATACAAAACTCCGTGATAATAAATTTCATCCAAATCCCATAAATTTTAAGTTAAAACTCAATGTGAACACATTGAACATTAAATTTAATTTCTTTCAACCTTTATGTATCGTTATGGAATGGTTACCATTTTTTGTTTAATTCAAATTTCAAATCTATTTCACTTGGTCCCCATTTCAGGGGATGACAGCCCTCGAAAACGAAAACAGAAATATAGAGGATATGTCTGATAAAAATGGAATAAAATTCTGATAATTTATACATTACTTTTCGGGCACATTGTACTTATTTTGCAAATGCAATGCCGTTTCAAACTCCTGGCTAAAACTCTGATAATGCAATTTTACACTACTTTGATGACTCTAAAAGCTCGTAGTATTCAAGAATGAAAAGATGCGTGCCTTGCAAAAAAAACTAATTGAACGTGAGTTATTTGCACCTTGAATGAATTAATTTTGAAACTGTTCCATTTTTACCGTAACATCGTTTTTATTAAATAATTTTATTAAAATCATGTAACAGATATTAGTAATTTCCTACCCTGCCTTTGTGAAAGTTTTACCTAGGTGATCATATAAATATTAAAATATAAATAGCGAATGCACTTCACCCCGAAATGAACATGTCCGTACAGGCGGAGAAGCTATATTTAAAGTTCTAATGCACAAGTATACACACATATGGCATGTATGTGCGCTCATTTAAAAAGTATTACATTGCTCGAGAGGAATTTAATGAATCGTTATTATAAAGTTCAGGTGATGAAATAGCTTTACAGTACGTATGTAGCTACATTACAGTAATTGATTTTTGAAACAATACACTGGAGCGTTAGGGTGTGAAATCGTCTAAAATGAAATTAAACCAAGTATAATACCTACACATTAAAGTTTCCTTGAAACTTTCAATCCTCTTTGCCTGAATTTCTTAAGTAGTTATCTGATTTCAAGGTGCATTGAATTAACACAAATCCCATCTACCCGTAAACATATTAAACTGGGAAAGATTCCCTACCAAACCGCAGGCAGGTTGGTTTTGTGTTTTTAAGAATGCACATAACCAAACTTAGATGTAGGTAATCACTTATTATGTCTGTCATCATTATGTCCTGTTTTAATAAAAAGCTATTGGAAAACGACAAGGTTTTTCAATAATATTAACCTACGCTATTGTCTTAAAAATTGAACTAAGTCAAATGGCAACTTTTTTAATGTAGTACCTAATTGGTGTAGCATAAAGATGATACTTTTATTACAAGCAATTTTTCCATTCTTCTAAAACTGCTTAAATCGCTCATTTTGTGTTGTCAGGATTATTCAGATAGGATTTATCCTCTTTTGTTCGTATGCCACAAGTGCTCCACAGATTTACGATTAGAGCACACAATAAACTATTTTATTTAAAATTCCGTATAAGTTTTGTTGTGTATGCTGAACTTTATGGAAAATCCAAACTTATCTTGAGATTTCTAGATTTTTTTTTAGATAGCGTACTTAGAAATGACAACAATGTGGATTGCTGAAATGTGTTTAAATTTAAAAACCTCCACTACATAGAGGGGTAGATGATTCTGCATTATAGGCTATAATACAAATTACATTTTGAATAAAAAAAATTCCATAGAAAAAAAACTTAAATTTCTGAAATCTAGATGCTCGGTCTAGAACTCTTGAATCTGTGATTATTACAGGAAACTATAATTTGGCTATCTGGACCAAACAATATATTTTGGGCAAGATATTTTCAGCCACAACCCTTCATTGTGACTCAAAAACAATTTCCTATTTGGATCTGGATTTACTGTATATCCTAGATTAATTGGATAGATTTCCACAACTCCCTAATGAATTCGTGCAATTATTACAATCTTCAATTTTATTTATTATGCACTTACGTACTAAATAGCAACAAATGATGCTCGCCTAATTGCAAGCAATAGTAAGGTATGTGAGTAAAAATTTACAGTTGTTGCTCTGATGGTTTAAATATATAGTTTAATTTTAGTGGTTGTAGCTTAAACATAGTTTATTATTTAACCAGGTGCTTTATAAAGCATAACTTACAGATCAAAAAAATTTAACGCGGTTGTAGGAATACATATAGTCATATCTTTAATATCTAAAACCAATACAGCTTGTCTGGATAAAAATTTAATTAACTTACTCCTACTTATTAGCGCCAATATTACTCTTGATCTTTATTCCAATTCATATCACTTAGACCTCTTCGAAACATTTTAACATTTTCAAAAAATCTACAGCTCATAATTTTGGTAGGTACATATTCTATTAAAAATAGAATGCCGTCATATATTTTCGTAATGACTAATATCAAATCTATAACAATAAAGTAAGGAGGCGTCTATTAATTACATGAGGTATTTTTAGTTTTTAAATAATTAAATTTATTTGATGTGTTCATACCACTAAATACTTAAGCAGCGTTAATCTCGTTAAGCGTTTGTCTTCTATGTAGGTACATTATTTTGTACAGTATATCTTCTATGTACATTTATTCTGGGAAACAAGTTTTTAATACTTGTTGGTTTATTACTTAACATTTTGTATTCATTTACAGAAAATGAATATGTATATAATTTAGATTAAATTAAATAAAAATTTTATTAGCATTTAACAGGTTTTTATTTGAAGACGAGCTAAATGAGCGTTTTATTAAATAACAAAAAATATATTACAGTAAATAAAGTTGCACCTTAGTGTAGACAATCTTTAATATTGTCTTTCTATAATCTTAATATTGTCGGATTGATTTTGTAACACATGTTATCCGTCATAATATATTCTCAGTATTAAAAAGTGGACGTGAGATTTTCATTGATCCTCCTCTATGTAAATGAGATTTGGTGAGATTTTACCACACTTTGCCCAAGATTCCTTTGATGACGAACTTTTGGACCTCAAAGCATATTTTTTTCTCGAAATCTGGCTAAGTTTTTTGATTATTAAAATAAAACAAACTCCACCTCAAATTTATTTACTGGCAGAAATTCACAGGACATAAATTCGTTGACGGAACATGACTTGGCGCAGATTACTAAACGTGCTTTAGTTTTATCGGTTGGAGCTGAACTGTCTGGAGGTGATCAGGTACATCTTTGACAGTATTCTTTTCAAAAAGGGTGTAGAGCCCCGGAACGTGTGAAATTTGACTCTATGGGAAGCAGAAACAAATAAAGCTTCCAATTTAAATGAAGGCGATTTTAAATAAAATAAAAATGGTAAATTCCCCATTAAAACTGTTTATGAATTTATGGTTATTTCTTAATTTTCGAGACATATATATACCTACACCTTTTCATATTTTTCTCGTGTTTGGTTCAATTCGTATCTATGACATAGACTGTACTTTGATTACCCTTGAATGCAATTTCAAGATATTTTATTTTTTCGCAATTAAATTTTTGTAGTAATTGTATCATATAAATAAGCTGCCCTTGACGTTATTCTTTTAGTTTTTCATTTTTCTACTTTAAGCTTTCTTGGTTTATTTACTGATTAGATGTTAATAGTTTTTAGACGGTTTACTTAATGACCGAACATAAATCACAGTGTACAAAAATGTAATGAAACACATTTGATCGTTACACTGAATACAGTACATACCAGTAACCCAAAAACATGGACACGGAAGTTCTTGTCGATGTAGTTATCGAATTATTTACACAGCTAATGCATTTAAGTAATACTATTTTCTATCGTCCATTTTTCGCATTAAAAAGTATTTAATACATACTATTTAAAATGCTTACAATATTACAGTAGGTAATATTATAAATTAAATAAATCTTAGAAGTAGTAATAGAAATACAGAAAAGCAATACCTAACTTCTCGCAGATCGCAGAAACGACAGTCTATTGATATTTTAACCTTATGACAAGAAAAATCTTCTTTTTCCCGATTTTTCAGCACAATCTGAAGGTCTACCGGACTTTCTTAAACGGACAAGTATTTTGCTGCAATTTCCTATTCTGTTTGTTGACTTTTTGAGGGAATTGTCATTTCTACATTGTTTGCAGAACTCATGAGTTATCAATAGGGAAATTAAATCATATACATAAAAAATCTGAACCCGAATATATGACTGTATCAAAGATATGTTTCAATCTATTTGAATAAGTATGCTATAAAAAATGATCCGATCTAGACTCTACTCACATTTTGCGGCAGTCTGCTGACAAGGAAAAACAAAAATGCAACGTGTTTCAAGTTCAACATTTAATGCTAATATGTACATATAAACTGTGAACACAAATAACATACCTAGCAGGTGTAAAGTTTTAAAGTATAATTTTTCACATTTTTAATGCGATACCTTTGTAAAAATTAAACATATACCTACCTACAACCACACTTAAAATTAGGCTTTTCTATAAACAAAAAGAGATGTATATTTCACGTAACATTGAATACAACTATAGCGTAAGACGAATTTTAAAAACAGATTAGGTCAAAAAATGAGTATTATTGATAGAAATTATTGGGGAAATATGTACAAGCAAATGTACAATGTATGAAAACTATACTACGTGATTCAGCGAAGTATTCGCGGCCTCAATTTTATAATTTGAAATTTTAATAAACATGCTTTTATCGAAATTAACAAGCCACTTTCGCACTGGTGTCGCATAGAGAAACAAACATTTGTTTTTGCAAACGTCATCATTGTAAACATCAAAAGTCACAATTAGAGGCTAGTATTAGAAACTAAATTTTGTACGAAGATTTCGGGAAATGAAAGATTATTACAAGTTAGACTTGAAAATTGAGTGTACTGATTCATTAAGAATGCAGGACTATAATAAGTATCCAGAGAATCTGACAATCTATGGATGTGGAAATTAATGGACAAATTACTGGCTCACATCTTTTTTTAAAGTACACTCCATGGTCGGAAATTACAAATAGCACGTTCTATTAGATCATTCGAAACTCGAAAATTAGAAATATTATACTACAATAGGATGAAATCCCCGCACATAATAATCTCATAGAATCTGACTTAGTTAAACAATACTTTTTTGATATGTGGATCCATAACGTTACCGTATGGGTTAAATTGCCTCTTAGATTACCAGATTACATGCTTCTAGACTTGACTTTTGTCTTTGTCATTGCTTTAAGAATGCGTATAATCCTACATGCGACCCCTACAAAATATCTAAGCTCTTAAAAAGGGGATAAGGATCGAGTACCATAGATTGAATAAGGGAGTTCTTCAAAACAACATTGTAACGTTAAACAGAAAAAGCTGTGTGCTGAGAACTATACGCATCACTTTTGAGTATTGGAATAAAATAAAAGTTTGTTTTTTGTAACACCCGTGCAACAGAAATTCGTTAATTTAAAACGATTGTTATTTAAATTATATGCTACTTTCCGGTGGTCTTTATTGGATATCACATTGTTGGAACAAAACATCTATCACAGTGTGTTAAAAAAAAAGTTGATATCTGGCACTTGTCAGATGAAATTATAGATAAATTTAAGTCAGCATTTGACTGCTATTAATATAACCCATTTTGACAATATACCATATTACTTTTTTCTTTCTTAATATAAAAGATTGCGAATACTTTATCAAATCACCTGACGCATATATATAATTCTTGGAATCATTTCAATTTTACTATTTATTATTTGTTTAAATGACACTCCCTTGTTTTAACAATGAATTGAATCTTTAGTTAATCGTGTTTCAAAATAAAAATGATAGTGAATACAAGATTCTATTTATAGAAACAATATTTTAAACTTACACTTCGTTACTTAACTGAAAAAATTAAATTAAGATTATCCGAACTATCTTTCACATTTACTCCTAACAAATATATAGACCCGTTTTTAATTTAAGTCAAATGTATGTATAACGTCTATAATAATATATAACATACACATAGAAGTAAATCTCACCTACGCATATCTCGAAGAGGCAACAATATCAACCCTTCAAAACGCACTTGATTCAAGCTGTTCAGCTGAATGATTGTACAAAAATCTTTCATTTCTCATATTGGTAATAATACAAGATAATCATGATTGCCAGATTACTGATATTTCTAATGAAACGAGAAATTAATGCTAGATATTTCTTTAAATGAAAAAGAAATTTTGTGGTAGCAACAAGACAGCACTGCCCCATCAAATAAGTCAAGTAATTATTGATTATTTAATTGGACACATTCAAAAAATTATTCTGAAAAACCTGAAAACGAGGACGCTTTAGAGGAATTAAAATCGGTAGGCTTGCAACACTGATTAGAATGCCCTGCAAGCAAGAGCCTGCTAAAGTGCCAAGGATCGAGTATATTGAACAATTTTTATGATCAGCTTTAATTTTAATTCTTAAATAGCTAAAATAGAAAGGAATACATGGTACTCAAAATAAGTTGTTAAAAAAGGAGGTATCATTTAAACAACTAAAGTTGGTGATTAATTTTAAATAAATAAATTAACCAAAGTAGGATGCGCCCAAAGAGGTACTTAAACGTAACTTAAAACTACTTTTTTTCAGAATTCTTGGCTACCCCATTTTGGAGATTGAGACTAATTACTATACTAACATGTATTACTTCCGAAGATAGAAAGACACAATTATTCGCCCTCTCATATTTCTAAACAAGAAGGCATAACTTTTAGGCTCAAAAATAGTCTTTAAAATATATTACGACTTATACGGATTTCATTTTTTGTTTACAAATAGGAACCCTATAAATCCTTACCCGCTCTTATTTTTAATTAGACTTTTAGGTTAAAAGTACCTTTGAATGTATAAAGCAATATGAACATAATAAAGCAAACAGAAACATATACATATTCTATTTTTCATGACAAAACTACTTTCATAATTTCTAAATGATGTTAAAAATATAATATACTTTTAATAACAATGTTAATTTTTCAATCCACCTTTATAGTTTTTTGTTGTTGATCAGCGTAAGTTTCGAATTGAAAATCTTCATTTAGCTTTTTGGCCAAAAAATAAAGTTCTGCTAAAGCAATGGTCAATGCACAAATGATTCCGAGGAGTAGCCGAAATCCAAAATCCAATTTTTCGTTTATAAGTTCTAAACCTATAAATCCAAACGCAAAACCTGCTGCCACGGAGAGTATAAATTGGAAGATAGCAATAATTTGTTTGTTTAGTTGTTTTACTAAAATAAATAAAAATAGGTATTAGATACACAGTATGGAAGGTTTATAAGGGATGCTTACGTTGGTACCCAATGGTGTCTTCTGGGAGTTTCCGTCTAGTCGTATCGACGTTTTTGGTCATTTTCATATAATTTCTATTATCCTGTTCTGCTTTTAGCTTACGACACCGTAATTCTAATTCCGTATTCCTTGGAATTTCCTGATTCTTGGGTAGAATAACTTCAGATCCTTGGATAAGATCGTGTAGATAAACTTTAATTCCCTCATGTTTGTTATTTTCTCTGATATAATCATAAAGCCAATGTAAATCTTGTAAATCTAAGATTTGATCTTCGGATTTAGGATTGGATGTTTTAAAAGACAACTTTGTAATGAAAGCTTCCTTAGAATCTATGGAAATTGACTCAAAAAACTTCTCATCAGCAGGTGTTGTCAGATAACTTAGCTCTTTTGGTTTAAATTCACTTTTTGAAATTGGATTTTTCAATATTACATTGCTTATGCCCAAAGGCATATTACTCGAAATTTTGATTGATTTTATATACTTCTTCAATTTCTTAGATGGCCTGATTGAGATTGAAGGATTGTTAATCGCCGCTTTGTTAGTCGACATCTTATATTAATATTTTTTTCTCGATATCTTCATAAAATTGTGACGATTCTAGTTCTTTTGTTTCGTAACTGCTGTTGATTTCTGCATATTTTGTCATAACATTATCCATAAAATTGTTCCACTCGACTTTCCTCTGATCCCTTGCATGTTCCAAACTATTATCCTAAGAGACCATTAAAAAAACATTTTGAACCAACACACATTTTAAAATATTAATAAAACTAATGTTTACGTCCAGTGAATACAAATTTGGAAATTATGATAGAAACAGCAAAATTGTCCAAACTTATATCTTCCCAAAGGCAAAATGAATGAATGCACAAATACTCCAAGTTTAAAATTGTATGGGTTAATAACGTTTTCTCTCATAATGACAACTAATATCTGCATGAGTGTTGGAAAATTACATTTTCCAAACCAACCTGACTGAAAATTAGTTCAATTGAAATTCTTTGTAATATATAACTTCTAAACGCATTGGATACTGTACATTCTGATCAAAACATAATAATAATAGAAAATGAAACAAATGTTCAGACTTAAGATTTCATACAGACTTATAATGTTTCAATAATGATTATTGATTTTGAAACACTACCTTATGTATGTTAATACTTCATAGTAGAACTGAATTGCATCTACTTCAAATTTTTTGGATGATTGAACCATAAAAGTCAGAAGCCCTGATGTTCACAAGTACTATTTAAATTAACACCAACATTGTTCACTTACATTAAATTAATGTGGTGGCGACTGCAATTCGAAAAGAATATTGAACAATGACTATAACAAATAATATGCAGACCAAAGGGTGAATAGTATGAACAATTTTGGGGCTGGTTTCAAAAAATATTGATTGACGGTAGAAAAGTTTAGTAAATTTCACATTATATCTCAACCGCAGTATTTACATTTTATAAGTAGTACCTATACAAAATATAATACTTTTAGCAAATCTCAAGAATACCAGATTATTCCACTTACTATTTCAATAATACTTGATTACATAGAAAACGTAGACTTGATTTGCACACACTAAATATTGATTTTCTTTGCAATGGCAATCGAGGCTTGTAACTGATCAGATAAGTGGTGTTTACAATTAAATTTAGACGTTTATGCAACATTTACACAAAAAGTAAAAAGAAGTCCAACTTTATATGGTTTATGGATAAACTTCTTCCTTGAACATAACAAACACACCTGACCCTGATATTGTGAACTGTGTCATTATAATACAAAAAAGTCAACTTTATGCAATTCTAACGCTCTTTGCATCCATTGTGAATTTAATATTTAATAGTAGTGGACCGGTCTATTTAAATAATATCAGTAAAAAGGTAAGTAGTACACAAAACCTAATGTACCTAAAAATTTGATTTGCAATTGTGAATAAATACTTCTAGTTACTCAAATACAACCAATTTGATATTAATAGTTTAGTTATTATTCAACGTGATTATTGCTCCGAAGGAGAGAAATGGGGACTGTAATCTGAATTACAAATATGATACCCATGTCCTCTTACTACAACTTTTGAATGGTAAACATGATCCTATTTTCTCTGAATTACACTAGTCAGTTGGCAAGATGCCTTGAAGTAAAGGAAACATGACAGCGTGGCAGAGGCAACAGCAGATGAGCGAATAGCAGGCAGCACACAAATGTTTATGTAGCACAACATGCGAGATGAGACCCAACAGTTAACACGTGATAGCTCGGACGAAAAGAGAACAGGAATCATAATGATGTGGCAGATGTACATACGAGTATTGCAGTAGTAAGGTGGTCAGAAGGAAAAAAAATAAAAGAATCAAAAACGGAATAGACGTGACAAGTTGCATTATCAGTAATAAGTGGAACATCAGTAGAATTTGCATTGTCACATTTATAATCTATATTTTAGAAGCCTCTTTACAACATATTACCTATATATTGACGTCACCAAGCTTCAGACAATTTCAAACATTAAATAAGGAACTTCACTGTGCGAAATGGGCTGAACTATTTAAAGTATTACCTCTTTATATTTGGTTTCCAGTTTTGTAAACTTATAGGCAACCTCACGGATTTGATTTAAATTTTCAATTATGGCATCCAGTTGTGTATGAACAGCTTGTTTGCTACGATTAATTTCCGTATCTTTAATATCCGTTATGTTCTCAATGGCCCGAAATAAAAGATCAACTTCCTTGTCCTTTCGCTTTTGCTGAAAATATGTAGGTTATGAGTTACGTTGACAGTATAACCTCAAATTAACTTACTTCAAACTCTTGTAAAACGAATGTTATTTCTCCCGCTAAAAATCCTTTGTGATCAAAGAGTCGATCCCATATTCTTCCGGCATCTAAAACAGATGTGTTAGACTTGAAATCGTTAAAGGATAATCTATTTTAGCCACACCCCTCACAATATCTGACATGTTACATTCTTAGCTGACAGAAATCACCTGATGACTGATGACCTGATGGTCCTGATGTTTATTTGATTGGATCTTCAATGCCATTATGGATGTGCTATCTCACAGAACGACTATCTCTTGCCTTCATAGACTTAATAAGCCTAGAGGAGGCAAGTCGCAAGTGGAAGCGTGCAAGACTGTAAAACAAGGAGGGAATGCAAGCGGTTATCTATCTCTGTCTAATGACACTTGGGTAAAGTCCTCCCTCACGTTCTACCCCAATACACATTTTGCCTTCTCTCTCTTTGGCGTTTAGCTGCCGCTGAGTGAAAATGAGAGAGATAATCCAAGTGATTATCTATCTCTGCCTACGCATGCTTCTAAATCCATTAGACGGAGATAGATAATCAGTTTGATTCTCTCCTCTCGCTCTACTGATGACACACTGCGACCTCGCTTGTCCGCCCTGTCTCCGTTTATTTTGTTAGATCGATACTTCCAAGTATCGATACTTTAACACCTGAATTAGCAGAATAGTCGCGTTTTAAAATAGAACTCGAGCAAATAGTGAAGCGTTTTAAAATTAACAAATTTGTTCGAAAACATGCTGAAACTCAATTTTCATTTACCAGTTCGTGAGACTGTATAAATGGACAGAACAGGAAATTGATAGAAAATAGGATTAGATGTTTTGTAATTTAAGTCAACATACTTCAAAAGAACCAAAGAACTTCGACCGATAGTTAAGGAAATAGAGAGAAGAGGGAAATATTCATATATGGAAATATCGCTACCAAATAATAAGTGGCTTTTAGTAAAAAATCATAATAATACAATTTAAATCCAGTATAAATATATGAGTAATTCAAAGAGCAATCAAAATAATTGAGATTGTTTTTGAGATTTATGTGCATGCAGACAAATCGTCAGAAGTCAAAACATTACAGCTTGTACTTTAGATTTACACAGGTACCGTTTCAGCCGGTATACTTTAAAAATCCGGCCTATATTTAATTTTAGATTGTTACAGTCAATTTTCTATGTGTTAGTTTGAAATGAGTTGGGTTACAATCATTGGTTCTGAAAGCATCACGTGATCGTTTTTCTTATTAGCCAGCCAATGAAATGCCTGAAAACGTGATTTTCTGTAAAAACAAAGGTAATAAGCCTGCAGCCGTTCTCTCATGGTGCGAAATGCGAATACGAATAGTAGTAATTCTCTTTTTCCGAATTGCTTAAATTATCTTTCAGGCATAAAACATGTCTATTCAAAAAACAGTAATACTAGCCTATCGATATATGTTAAAAAAATATCGATAGGTTTATCGCATTCCTTACCTCATTCGAAATGTCTGAAAAGTCAAAGTAAGGGAACGCCGTTTGTGAATTTGTGTTATTATCGCAGTTAGTGTTGGTAGTGATTTTTTAGCAGTTTATTTTTTAAATATAAAACTTAAATTATTACTAAGAAGTACATGCAACTTTAAGATAGTGAGAAATGAAAATGGAGTGGACGCCACAAGAGGACGGTCTACGAGAAATCTTAACTTTACTTCGGGAGTCACAATCACCAGATACAGCTACCCAAAGAGCAGTTCAGCAAGTATCCTTTTTGTAAAATAAAAAAGTGAGGTTATATTACGGATGAATAAGAATAGTACCAGGATAGAGATAGACCAATCTGCCATTTCTATAAGCCTATGGGGATGGGGAACCTGAATTTTTTAAAACAAGGAAGATCTATGGGCGCCCTCTGAACATATCTGATAAGATTGCCCCTTGCCCTAAAAACCCAAGAGTATATATTTTTTAATATACGAGTATAACAGCTATGCACTAACCTATCATTTTTATATATATATATATATATGTATTACATTTTGTCATGGCAGTAGGCCATGTTGAGGTAAAGTTTTTGTGGGTGTTTCTAAATTTATTGCACTAATTTGTATACAGGGTGAATAAGGAATAATGCACCTAACTCCAAAAACTTCAAATATGGTTACAAAATGTTTTGATTTCGTAACGTTTTTGTAATATTTTCGATAATACTCCAGTTAACATCTTCTGTAGCATCTATGAAGGGTGATTTTTATTTAAATTTTAATTTGCGTTTTGCACGTGCACTTCTGGGGTTTATTGGAACCATTCTAGCTTTCAATCAATAATTGATGAGGAAGAATAGCACTAGCTCTTATCAGAAATGGTATTGTTAATTTAAAAAATAGCTCTAGTAGGTAGATATGTCACATTTATGTTTAATAACTATGTTGTGTATGCTATATATACATATAACTAATTAGATCCCAAAAAAATAGAAAAATATGCTAATATTTTGGGAAAATTAAACGGTTTTGTTAAAGAAACGGCCTGTGATTTATAAGTAGCCAATTTGGATGTTTAGATTTAGATAGTTCCGAACTACTTTTAATGATTTGCCTATTAAATTGCATTTGGTTTCAGTAAATAAATATAAAATTCATTATTTTTTGTAGGGTATTATTTTAAGTTACATTTATCGGAACAGATAGAATTTACTCAAAAATTACCCCATTTAAAATACACTGATTAATCATAGGATCTAATCATGTACAACAGATTTGAGACTATATGATTCTAGACCAACGGTCCGCAACAGGCGGACCGCGGTCCACATCCGGACCGCGAAAGGTTAAACCGCGGACCGCCAAATATACTTTAAGTCCTTTAAGACTATAATAATACATAAATATAAGACAAGTATAGGTACTTTATTAGTATCATTTGTTTTTTTTTTCTGGACCTTGTTAAAATTTTGCCATAGTATTCGGACCCTACCTAAAACTACTTGCCGACCCCTGTTCTAGACCATTAAATTACTAGGCGCGCCATTACACGTTTTCAGGTCAAAACTCATATGGGACAGGTTATCCAAAGAGAGATGAAAGAGGCAGAGTAAGAAATTTCCAGCCACTCAATATAATTTTTATTTAAAGAACAGTTGGTAAACTTACCAAGTGTTTTGATTGTATTTAACACAGACTATTGAGTTAAAATCAAGGAACAATTAATATAAACAAGATCAGATATTGGGTAAATGTGACTGAAAGTTATTTTACTTTTCCTATAGCACAAGTTGTGTGTTAGTTGTAGCTATAGAGAAATTAGCGAAACTTGCGGTGCACGTCATCAAAATTTATGACGTCACCACGTCGCCATGTTGCCACAGCAATTTTTTTTACTTGACATGACTGTTGGTTTGGATAGTAAATTTATAACTGAAAAGTATACATTTTCTTCGTCTTTCATGAATTTAGCTCTGAGGTTATTGTGAAATTCTTAAATAATCAAAAATATATAGATATTAGTATATACCAATAATTAGAAATGAAATAAAATCATAATGTGTTAGGATGAGTTAGTAGGTACATGGAATTTACTCATTTAGTCAGTGTGATTTTATTAGTATTATCATACATTTACATTACCTATACATATTACATTACACACTATAATGCTATTATACAATTATTATTTACAAACAAAATAGATATTAATATATTAATTATATTAGAAATTATGAAATTCTTAATTACAAACACATTTATATACACTAATTACAATTCATGTAGGATCATGTGTTCTAGGATGAGTAAGGTATATGGAATTTACTCACTTAGTCAGTGTCATTTTATAAGTTTTTCTAATTTGCCATTATGCATTCTTGTTAATTGAATTACATATCTGCAAGTGCTTTGACTTAATGCATTACTGTGTTATAAAAACTCACTGTCCAGCAAAGACCACAGGGAGGTGTGAGTATCCTTTGCCAGGAAAGGAGTGGAACAGGAAGTGTACACTTTCATATAAAGTGAAACCGAGTAGAGAATGGACTTGGCACAGCACAGAAAATACAAGATTGAAATTGAATTGTTGACCAAAATGACCTACAATGTAATATTAGGTAATACAAATACAGATGAGAAAGAATAGAGGGCAACACAGAACAAATTAATATGTGAGAAACAAACAACAATAAATAAGTAAAGTATCTGCTGCCAGAATATATGTGGCCATCAATTGAAACAAAGAAACCCAAATTAAGCCTACAATTAAAAAAGAATAAATAGAGAAATTTCAAATATAACTGAACTTTTGAGCAATTAGAGGAAACAACTACTTCGAGGGCAAATACCCCTACCGACATTGAATTACACCCCTAACTTCTCTCACCTGAACTCAGTTTAACATCTCAGTGATTTTTTATAAAGAATATATATTTCGGGATTAAAGGTGCATTTTTCTTTATAATAAATAGAGAAGTATGGAGGTCGGTACTGACATTGTTGTGAAAACTATAAGTATAGAGCCAAAAATATTAAGGAATACAGTAGAAAATAGAAGAAAACAAATAACATTAATAGATGACAAATCCAAAACAGAAAAGAAATATTTACACCTATGAAAATGAAATGGAAACACTGCTCTGAAGATAAGCTACAAACTACAAGTGTGATATAATAACTGATCTGCAACATTTGGATCAAGAAAGTGTACACTAAATTGGCAGGTGTAATTGGATCGAGGAGCGTAGAGACATTGTAGGGAGGTGCATGTCCAACGGCCTAGAATCTGGAATTCAAGCAGAATATTGTAGTTATGAAAGTCGCGGAAAGAAACACACCCCGGTCAACCCGTCGAAAGTGCTGTCTCTTATCAACTCTCTATTGGCAGCTTTACATGTGTCCATCGAGCCTTCATTTTATGTTTACCTAAAAAAAGTTTTACTATATAAATATTCATGCACTACAGTTACAATATAATAATATTCTAATAATACATTATGTGCACATACCTAGAGTAAGATGTATTTACTTTAGTCTGAATCTGATATAGGTAAAAGTGCGATACCAGACATATCAGGCTCGATTTTAGATTCACAGTCACTACAGATGACATGTTCGTGTAGATGTTAAATATTTCCTAAAAATCACTATCACTCTCTGAGTCACTGTTCAAGTCAATCACTAAGTTGTTAACTTCCATTCTATCAAACATTCGTTCACGATTCCACCATTTCTCAATTACTTGTTCTGTATGCTTGATGGAGTTCATCCAGACCACAGGTGTAATGGTAGACAATGCTTCTTTCCACATGTCCAAACAGTTATCGTTTGCATTTCCATCTCGACCTACGTGTTGGTTATAATAATTTTTCGCCACGCCCCATATCAACTCGATTGGATTGAATATACAATGATAGGGAGGAAGACGTAACACTCTATGGCCATATTGTTCAGCCATCTGATCCGTTAGGTATATCTTTTCTGGTTTATTTCTAGAAAAAAAAAATAAACAAACACAAATGTTTATATTTCATTTCTACTTACTGATTAACAATTTGAAGTAGTTCACTCTTTAACATTGTATGTTCAAATTGAAAGTTATGTTTTGTAAGCCAATCCTTTATAACAGGCTTTGTCGATCCACTTGTCGGAGCCTTATTTGCCAATGTACTGTGGTACGGTGCGTTGTCCATAATAATAACTGACGGTTCCTCCAAGTTTTTCAAAAGTTGATTCTCAAACCACAGCAAAAAGTTGTTTTGGTTCATTTCCCCATGATAGTCACCTTTGGATTTAGAGGAAAACACTAATTCAGCCCCAGGAATAAAACCATTCTTGTTACCAGCATGAAGAATGATATGTCTGCAATAATAAATCACTATTAATTAATACTTAAATCTTTCATAGCAATTCTGCGATGAGTTACTAACAAATAATATGACTTTAACAAAACCTAATCAAATGGCATTCTAACGTTTACCTTTTCCCATCAACTTTTGTGGTCTTTACACTCTTTCTGTTATCATCTTGCCACGAGTGAGCCAATGTTCCATTTTGGAATATCCAAGTTTCATCCAAATAAACAAAATTGAATGTGGATTCCTCTTTAATTTGTTGATACATTCTCAAAAATTGTATTCTTTTAAATGTAATATCTGGAAGTTCCATTAGCCCCCTCCGTGGATTATCCTTACTCCATTTGAAACCAATATCTCTTAAAAGGATACGAAGTGATGATTTACATCCCTCAAAGAGCTTCATATTCTCAAGTTTTTGATGAATACTTTCAAGAGTAACAGTTTTCTCTGAAATAATTACATTAAATTATCACTCATTTTAGTATATTGTATATGGTGAATACAATCAAGGATACAATGTAAAAAAACTTTCTTACTTCTTTTATACAGTTCGTAAATTTGATTGCGAATAGAACCAATATCAAGGTGATCTTGATTCGTGACTCCCTTCACATGTGGACGGTTTTTCTTCGGCGACTTTAAGACCACATCACTCTTCACTTTTTGCGAGATTCTACTCACAGTACACACACTGATCTTCAGTGCAGCTGAAACACGCTAAAAATATTTCCAATAAGGGCCATAGAAGCTTAATAACCAATAGTATCAATACTTTACCTCTCTAACGCAGTTTAACGGGAGTAAGGGGCCCCCATTATTTCGTTCCAGTTCAAAGTAACTGATTAGAGACGAGACCAGCTGCTGACATCGACTGTTCAATGGTTTAGGCATCTTATTGCAATTCCTTACACTCGAAAACACCCAAACACGTATTTAATTTACAATTTACCGAAGCGAGCAAATATTTCGAAGTATAACCTCAAAATCATAACAAAAGTTTCGTGCCAATACGTGAATCGTTCGGCAACAGTGTACACGGCTACCAACTTATATTTTATCGGCTAACATCCGACAGTGTGCTATCTCTTTTTAACTGGGATAACAGTGCGCTCTGTTTAAAGCAAATTTTTATCTTACACCAACGGCAATTGGCAATAAATGTGACGTCATTGATGACGGCACCGCAAGTTTTACTAATTTCTCTATATACCGGGTTTAATTAAGCCTGTGATTCTGCATTTCATCGTAAAACTATTTTCGTATTCTACGAGACAATCGTAAGATTTACAGATTTACGATATCTGTGATTCTGTGAAGTCAAATAACGATTCTCATTGGTAAGGGAGATATAAAAGCTATATGTTTTTATGTTCTGTCGTTATCCCACAATGCTCGAATTTGCTACTAAGTTCGCCAATTAATGTTTCCACAGCAAAACAGGAAAGTCAGAACTATTACAAGAACGGTAATTTATTGCAAATTTTTGTAATGACTACAAATTGAAAACAAATGAAACTCAAATACCAATATGTGAATCTTTTAAAATTAGTTGTACGTAATGCATTTCTAGAGTTTGGTGCATTCCTTCTGGCTCACCATGTAGAGGAAAATATAGAGGGTAATATATAACTGTGCTACCAGTTTTAGGGTCGGTTAGATTAATTCACCCCAGTATTAATTGCTAAGTCCGGGATAAAATGTTTTATGTATTTTGGGGTAAAGGCTAACCTTAGGTTAATGCTCAGGATGAGTTAAGTGTGGATTAGGTTCTACTCATAAGTTTATAATATGGAATATGAGATAGTTCAGTGCAGGGGTACTACCATGTTCTTGTTATAGTTCCATTTCATTTCTGCTGTTTTCACTTTGTTGATCACATGGTCATACAAAGTCTGAAGGCCCCAGTAAGGTTTTTCATCGGAGAAATTTATCTTCCAATACCATCTCTATTACTTTTTCCTAGAGTTTGGACTGTAATAAATTGTATCTACTTCCATACTTCATTACATGTCCAAGGTATTGTAATTTTTGTATTTTTACAGTGTTGATCATTCATTTTTCTAAAGACTTTGGAATTTGTTACGTGGTTTGTCATTATATTTTACTGTACATTTCAAGTGCATCTAAGTTCTTGTTGGCGAAGGATGAAGCTATTGATATTCTGGTGTTACATTTTGTCTGTATTTTGTCTTTTTTTTTGACAAATGTAAATGAATATGACTCACTTATTTCTTTTAGCTCGATAGTTTCATAGATCTCCATAGTTCAACCCCTATTAAGCTAAGAAGGTGTTTGTGTTGCTGGGTATGTCTGGAATTGACCAACGTCTAGAGGAACTATATATCAAAACAACTACATGCTTGGATAGAGGATCAAATTTAAATCATACATCTTACAAGGGCATCATGGCTCTGACTGAAAATTAATACTAGATTTTTGCCTTCTATACAACTTTACCATTTTCACAATAATTTTACAACACTCGGTATAGATTTCATGTTGATCTTCTAAGTAAAAAAATCTTATGTTCTTTGTTAATGTTTTTGAATACATATGTTGTCTCGAGGGGACTCCATTACTGGATGTGTCTGATTATCAAGGGAACAAATAGAAATTGAACAATAATTTTAATGTTAATGTTGTGGGGACTCCATTACTGGATGTGTCTGATTATCAAGGGAACAAATAGAAATTGAACAATAATTTTAATGTTAATGTTGTTTAAACGTACTTCGAATTTTTTAAAGGTCGAATGGAGAATTGCTTTGTTGCAATGAATATTGAGTGAACTGATTGTCCAATAATTGGCTAGACACCATGTTTTACCGTGTGTCCAGTGTGTTACTGGGCGATCGATTAGAATTTGTTAAAAATGTAGGCATTGCATCCACAGCTGTAAATCGTTTATTGTGTTAGGTGGGAGTATATTTATGGAGCTAAAATTTATAGCAGGGCGCCTTTTATAAGATTAAGTATTTAATATTATATTCCAGGCACACCTATGCAAGCATTATGTTGGAACCCCATGTTAGTTTATACCACCGACGATACAAGTACTAGACAGAGCATGACAGAGTAACGGTGTGTAGCCTTATGTGTTTATCGGCGGCGTTGTCGACGAAACCATACGTATTAAAAATTCCCGTTTTATCGGCCACATGTTGCAACTCCAAAACAGCGCAATTAGGGTAGGTTATGGCCTCAACACTCGATAATGTAAACAACTCTGTCTATACACTTGTATCGTCGGTGGTTTATACCTACTCATTTTTCCTTATGTGACAGAATACCTGTTAACAAACTTTAGATAGAAGACTGATCCCCTGGAAAGTTTTCTTATTTTGTTTCTATTATCTGTTTATTGACCTTAATGTTTATCCCAGAAATTGGAAGAATTGAATAAGTACCCCGACTTCAACAATTATTTAATGTTCGTTTTAACAAAATTAACAAGCGAAGATGAACCAACAAGATCGCTAAGCGGATTAATTTTAAAAAATAATGTAAAAACTCACTACAGCAACCTTCTACCTAATGTCACCAATTTCATTAAGACTGAATGTTTACAAGCGGTTGGAGATCCTTCACCATTAATTCGTGCCACAGTTGGGATACTTATAACAACAGTAGCAAGTAAAGGTGACCTATCGACGTGGCCTGAACTGTTACCTGCTTTATGTAACATGTTAGAATCTCCTGATTACAATGTTTGTGAAGGAGCTTTTGGGGCATTACAAAAAATCTGTGAAGATTCTGCAGAAGCACTTGATGCAGATACCACCAATAGACCTCTGGACATTCTTATACCTCAATTTCTGCAATTTTTTAAACATTCGAGTTCAAAAATCAGATCCTATGCCATCGGTTGTGTTAATCAGTTTATTATACAAAGATCTCAGGCCCTAATGTACCATATAGACTCATTTTTACAGGTAATTAAATTTTTTTATTAAAGGGTATTTGCTTGTTATTGTGTTAAAATTCAAAAATATATCACTTGATTGAATTTAGTCTTGATTTAGTTAAAAATAATTTATAGCTTTTAATTTGTCAAGGAACGTAACCCAAGTTGCCGAAAATTGCTTTGAATGACTGCTACTCTGACATCCCATTTAGAGAAGATTAACCTTTGTCAGAAGCACTATTATCATAATAGTACATATCATATAAGTAAAATAAAATCGGTGGGATGTCATCAATGGAGAAGCAAACATGATTGCCAAGGATTTCAAATAGTGTTGAAACTGAATATAAATAACCTTAACCTTAGGTACATCTTTTAGCATAGTAAATATACACGTATTCCGTAATTAATTCACAGATTTGTTCTTAATAGTACAATTGGTAAACTTAACGATTGTATTTAATGCAAACTATAAAGTTAAAATTGACTAACTATAGTGGATATAAACATCAGGTCAGATGTCCCGTAGTAATAGTAAAACTCAGGGTGGTAACGACAACATCGCTTATTGTCGCCAACGTAAAATATCCGCGCGAATATGAATCTACATATAACAGCCATATAAAGTAAAATTCAAACAAATAACAATGCACGTGACCTGTTGAACAGTGAATCCTTATTGTAACTGTACCTCTTTTATTTTTCTTTTGTGACAGTTTATGTCTCATTATGATGAATGTGTATTGGTGTAAAGTTTTAATTTAAAAAAAACTTTGGCTTCAGTATTATAGTATATAGCCTTCGAACAGAGATTTTAATAAAAGTAAATTTAGTAAATAGATGAACTGAAAACGCCCATTTATATGCCAACTGTAGTAGATATACAACATATGAAGTGTAAAATTCGGCTGCAAATTTCATGTTGTTAACAATGGGCAATATTGTCATTACCATCCTAGGATCGGAACTTTACAGTTTGCATTAAATTCGATCAATAAAACTATAGTTTATCAACTGTTCTTTAAAGAGCACATTCGTAAATCGCCTTTGAATTGATTACAGAATAATTGTGTATTTATATATAAAGGGTATAGGCTGCTTGTTCGCAGCCATGTTCCATTCTCCACGTGTGAGAGGGACAGAAACGACTTAGGCAATATTTGCCTCTATTTCTAATGGGCGGAAGTTGTTACTTTCCTCCTGTTACTGGGAGGATGACATGGTATCTAACGCCCGGTTTCATAATGCCGTTCAAGTCCACTTTAACTTAAAGTTGACTGACTGTGATGTTAGAAGTAGTAAAAGTCATGGAAGCATCACAGTCAAAGTCAACTTTAAGTTAAAGTGGACTTTAACTGCATTATGAAACCGGGCTTAAGTCCCGTCCATTAGAAAGAGAGGCAGACACTACCGGCATTGTTTCTCTCTCTCTCTCTCTCCTTTTCTCTCTCTCGCACGTGAGAATGGAGCATAGTGGACAAGCAGTCTATATTCTCATTATTTTTTAAGAACCTAGGCAACGGTGTCTGCCTCTCAATTGAGGAGTTGCATCGTTTTTTGTTGTATTACTCCTGTATACATACTCCTCACTGCACTTGGTATATACTTTATATATATATATATATATATATATATATATATATATGACGTCACCGGGTGACGTGCAACCAATTTTGTTTTAGTCGACCTATTGTTATACTAAAAATAATAATAGTTATTGTAATAAGTTACTTTTTTATTAATCCTAATAGTTCATTGAAAACCATAATGAGTGGAAATATGAAATTCAATCATGTTCTGTAGTTATTAGTTTTTAGTTGAATGTACTTATGAAGGTTTTTCAGTTACTCCTGAAACTTGAAACCAAATTTAGCTAATGGATAAATTTAAAATCCTGTTTTATAAGTTTCCAAGCTGAGCAGTGTTTAAGAGTTTTTTATTTTTTCCATGAAATCCATATCACTTAAAATGGGTTGAAAGCAATTAACTGTTTCCGGCAACTCGAGTTATCTACTTTGCTATTTAATGTTAATATATTTACTTATGTAAATGTCAGGCTGATTTAACAGGATTTACTCTAATTATGTGAAATTGTAATGCTTTCAGAATTTATTTCAAGTAGCAACTGATGATGATGCAGAAGTTAGGAAGAATGTTTGTAGAGCTTTAGTAATGTTACTTGAAGTTCGTATGGACAGATTAATTCCTCACATAGACAACATCATCGAATATATGTTAGTTCGCACACAAGATGCAGATGAATCGGTTGCTTTGGAAGCCTGTGAATTTTGGTTGTCATTAGCTGAACAACCAATTTGTAGGAACGTCTTAGGAAATCATTTAAGCAGACTTATTCCCGTTTTAGTACGGGGAATGAAGTATTCTGAAATTGATATTATATTGCTTAAGGGCGATGTAGAAGAAGATAATAATGTTCCTGATAAAGAAGAAGATATTAGACCTAGATTTCATAAATCTAAAACACATACTATTAAAACTGGTTTAAGTAATATACACGAAAATGGTACCGAAAAAGACGATGATGACGATTATGATGATGGTGATGATGACAGTTCATTGTCTGATTGGAATTTAAGAAAATGCAGTGCAGCTGCTTTAGATGTTCTTGCTAATGCCTTTAGAGAAGACCTGTTACCAATTCTCATACCTATTCTTAAAGAAACTCTTTTTCATCAAGATTGGGATATTAAGGAATCTGGGATTTTGGCGTTAGGTGCTATAGCTGAAGGTTGTATGTCGGGAATGATAAACCATTTGCCAGAACTAATACCATACTTAATAAATTGCTTAAATGACAAAAAAGCTTTGGTTAGAGCAATAACATGCTGGACGTTAAGTAGGTATTCACATTGGGTGGTAACTCAACCTCATGATTCATATTTAAAACCATTGATGACCGAATTATTGAAACGAATTCTTGACGGCAATAAACGTGTTCAAGAAGCTGCTTGTTCAGCATTTGCAACCTTGGAGGAAGAAGCTTGCACCGAATTAGTCCCATATTTAGGTTTCATATTGGAAACTTTAGTTTTTGCATTTTCAAAGTACCAACATAAAAATTTACTTATTTTATATGATGCAATAGGAACGTTAGCTGATTCAGTTGGAAGCCATTTAAATAAACCAGATTTTATTAATCTGCTGATGCCACCTCTTATTCACAAGTGGAATATTTTAAAAGATGAAGATAAAGATCTATTTCCACTTTTAGAAGTACGTGTACTACATTTTTGTTATATTTTATATTTAAATATTTTTATATTCTAGTGCTTATCTAGTGTAGCTACAGCATTGCAATCTGGGTTTTTACCTTATTGTGAACCTGTCTATTGCCGTTGTGTTTCATTAATTCAACATACGCTGTATTTAGATATGGTAAGTTTTTTTACCATTTAGTTATTACAAATTAAAAGCAACACTTCCAGGCTAATCTGCAGAATCCTGACCAATTCGAAGCGGCTGACAAAGATTTTATGATAGTGGCTTTAGATCTGTTATCCGGTTTAGCAGAAGGTTTAAATGGTCACATTGAAAAACTTGTGGAGAATAGTAACATAATGCAGTTGCTGCATCTCTGTATGCAAGATTCTATGCCTGAAGTGAGACAATCGTCATTTGCTCTATTAGGAGACTTAACAAAAGCATGTTTTCAACATGTCGAACCGCATATATCAAATTTTTTACCAATTCTTGGGCAGAACTTGAATCCTGAATACATTTCTGTATGTAACAATGCCACCTGGGCTATCGGGGAAATTAGCATAAAACTTGGTAAGTATTTTTTGCACCAAGTTGCAAATTTCACTATTTTGTGACTCACACTATTTTATTGTTGTTCAATCTCATGTTGGAACAACCTATTGATGATTTAATTATCCGAAGATGTCTATTGTTATATGTACTATAGTTTTCCCGTTTGTTTTACATACATTTGTTTCTGTATGAATCCGTACTATACAATCTTCAGCTCACAACTTGACTTCAAGTCTGATAGGAATATCGAAATGCAACAATGCGACAACTACAAAATAAAATAATCTGCTAACGTTGCTGTCATTTCATTTATCAACTAATTCAGCCAAATGCAGCTTTCATAATCCATTACAAAACGTATGGTAGAACCACTCCTTAAAGTTATTTAAAATTACAGAAAAATGTATTATACAATGTACAATTAAATTCATCACCTAGTTAACGTCGAAAAACGCATTTTGCAAATATTCCAAAACTCGGATTATTTCGTTATTTCACTTATTTAAATTTCAATAAAACTGTGTTTCTGTAGCTCATTTTAAAGCTTGTGTGGATTAAATTAATTTTCAAATTTTCAGGGGCCGGCACCAGACCATTTATATCCCTATTCTTAAATCACCTGATAGAGATCATAAATAGACCGAATACGCCGAAAACTCTCTTAGAAAATACAGGTCAGTTGCAAAGGTTTTAACGTTTTGCATGTTTACCTGGTTTAATAAAGTGTGAGTGATCATTAATGTCACTAACTAAAACGGCACAGACATTATTTCTAATCAGTTTTGTAGCAATGTTTTTATTTGTATGTGTGTGCTTGTGTATATGGAATGATATGTGGATCAATCACTTTATCCTTGGTTACTGACATAAAATGACTATCGATAAATGAATGATCTGCGTATATCCTTATACATACTAATATGTGTATACCTATTATCTATGTACATTCCAGTAATTTTACATTTTTGTTTTTTCGTTGAAATTAATTTGCTAAAAATTACTATAATTTATTTATATTTATACAAAATGATGCTATATAAAGTCAGGCTATACAGGGATCTCCCATTGAGAGTACGAAATGCCATACCAACAAGAATCCACGACCTAAATTTCGATTGGGACTTCAATTTTTGAGATATACTATTTTTAAACAATTAGTTTCTGTGTGTAACAAAAATTTGCATTCAGTTCACATATCAGGGAACAACTGGAAACGCATTTACTGTTGCTGTACAATGCTGACAACATCCATGTTCTATTGCCTGTTTTGCGAATTTCACACTTTCCATTACTAATGCCGATAATGCCAGATTGATTATCTGATGGTATGGTTATAGCTTTGTATTGAAGAGTAATGTTTACGAGTTGTCGCTTAAGGAATAAAATGGATGGTTTCCATGAAGTATATATTTTTATTTTGTAGAATCATTGATCAAACCTTCCATTTCGATCTATATGAAAGAGTAATATTATCTTTCACGTGTCTCTTTCAAGGACGTAACTATACATTGTCCTTACAGTAAGAATATTTCCAATTAACTTGACTTGCCTAGACTAACAACATTAATGCCATACAGACCCTTTGTGCGCCATACAGTACATTGATAATTATTTCCAAAGGAAAATAATACCAAGTAGGACTAACAGTCGCTTTGCTGATTGAAAAGTGAAATTTGACATTAAGAAGGTTGTAAATAAACAAAATGCTACTACAAGCCACTGTCTTTAATTTCTTCCATTTTCTCTTATGTAAATAATTTTATATTTGCATTGTACTTTTGTATTTTATATGGATTGCTGAGATATATGCAGAATGCATATCAGACCATTTATATTTCTACAAAATTCGCACATTTAATAAAACCTCTTATTCTACACATAGGACTTGTAAGCATATAGGACGACAAGCAGATAAATATTCAAGTGGTGGTGCATTTTCAAAAGGTCAAGAGACACTCTAAAAGCTTTGTTTATTGTGTACATATTTTTTGATATCTCGCTTTAAAAAATTTCTCACATAAATGCACAACAAATATTTTTTAAGTGTTTAAAGTATTATTTGATTATGCATTTTACATTTACATGCCAGTTGTGATGTAAAGTGTTTCAGTTACGGTTCAAAAAAATAAAAGATGTTTTGAATAGAAAATTGTAATATTAGTGGAATGTTTAATACACATACATTTTTTAAATTATTTTAATCAAAATATAATGGAAAATTTGTACATTCAACTAGAGCATAGTTTGAAAAATTTTCCAATATATTTTTGGCAGGTCATATTTTTAGAAGTACATAGTGCTTTGTACTTTTAAAAAACTGCAACAGTGTTGATAAAATCTGAACTATATGTTGAACAGTGAATCCTTAATTGTAACTGTACCTCTTTTATTTTTCTTTTGTGGCAGTTTATGTTTCATTACTGTGAATGTGAATTGGTGTAAAGTTTTAATTTGAAAAAACTTTGGCTTCAGTATTATAGTATATAGCCTTTGAACAGAGATTTTAATTTGAATCAACAGATATTCTTGTATTTATTCTTTAAAATGCTTGTGTTCTCTTCTCGTTTTAGTTCACGAAAAACTTTAGTGTGCTGTATGTCTTAATTACGGTTAAATATGTTAATTATATAATAAAATCACTTGTTCTTATGTATAGCGGTGTACTGTTTCCTTAAATTTGGGAGAATCTGGTTCCAGACGGGATCCACTGTAAATCGACCATATTATATAATTTGTTTATATATTATGATTTCAATTTATAATAATTTTATTTGTTTACTAGAAGTTCTTTTTTTATCAAGCACTGATTTATTTGATAATCTTTATTATTAATATCTTAATTATGATATAATTTCAATAATTTTTATCTATAATTGAAAATTGATTTATTATGTAATTTGTAATGATTTATTTGTAAATTGAGTTGTTTTTTTTGTTCTGTTTTTGTTCTCGGTATAGCCATAACAATTGGTCGCCTAGGTTATGTCTGCCCCCATGATGTCGCGCCCATGTTGCAACAGTTTGTACGACAGTGGTCTGTAACCTTTTTTTTATTATTTATTTTTTTGAATTTCAGTTCTTGTTGATCGTATCTGGTATAACAAGAAAGCAAAGTCATATTAGCAAGTACCCTACTAATGCTTCCCCTTTCCAAAGTTATTTTAGTACACTTCAGTTTTATGTTTAGCCATTTTTACACACGTTCCCTTAAGGTACGATTACGCACTTTTAAGTAAACAAATTAACTACCTGTAGCCCTTGCATGTCATTAAACATATTTCTTAAATTGCGGTAAATGCGTCAAACTGTAGAAAATCACGTTGTTACATAGCAGCTATTAATAACACTATACATGTTATCAGCAAACCGCAAAAGGTGGAATAACATCAAAATTATATAGATATGTTATTCGGTAGTTAATGGCTAATTCAGGCATTGGTTTAAAATATTCATTATATTGTTCGTAAAATTGAGGAGTACTAAGGTTTTTTTCAGCAGTTATTATTTAGGCAATGCAAGTAATATTTATCTCTATAAATTAGAATTATGTTGTGAAAATTATCAATGTCGTTTTTTTTGCCATGTACACTTCAAGACCATAATTTTAAATACAAAATTCATTACATATTACGTAATTGAGGTAAGTAACAAAACAAAATAAAGTGAAAGAGGTGCCTATCAACTAAGTCCAAACTGTTGTTGTTAATTTTGAAATCGCGTCAAAACATTGATCAAAATAACAAATGGTGTTATGTGAACATCCAGTTTTACAATTAACAATGCAAAAAACACCTCATAAGTTGATTGATACAACATAATACTTATATCCTATATAATAATAGCTATGTTAAAGTTAAAATATGTTTTTGGGTATAAGCATATTCTTGCATTGCTATCAATTGATATTTCGCTTCATAAGATATCCTCAATTTATTATTTGATTTCAGGTGCATATCATTACGAAACATTAGGGACAATGAAGAAAAAGACTCTGCTTTCCGTGGTATGTGCCAAATGATTCAGGTGAATCCCGCTGGTGTTGTTTCAGATTTCATATTTTTCTGTGATGCGGTCGCTTCGTGGATAACCCCTAAGGATGATATCAAAGAAGTATTCACTAAAGTGAGTATAAGACAGGTATAAAAAATTGTAAAAATTTGTATTGTGTAGAGGAGCGTGGGTAACAATTATCTGTTAATAATTAATTCAAGTCCAAAAAGTGTCTTGTCATTAAATGGCTACGGTCGCGTGGAAGGTTGCCCCAACATTGTTCATGGAACAGTCTGGGCTTGCCTCATTTTGTGTATACTCAACTACATAGCAAAGAAAGTTTGGACATAATTACAGCTATAGCGAATTAGTGCCACTCTTCTTTTTGAATATGGTTGTTTTGTTTAGAGTGTAGTTAATTTGTTTATAGTTTATATTAGTAAAATGATAATTCATTTTGTTTATTCCCCAAATAGGCAACTAATATATCTGCAGACGCAACAAATCAGAATAATAGATATACTCTATGAGAGTCATCGCATTGCATTTCCATTTTTGTTTTAACAATTTCATTGACATTATGCAACATTGTAACTATTGTAACAATTTGTCGAAATGCTCTATAGTATATGTTCAATTGAAGAACATGCAGTGATACCGAGGTAGCCTTAAATCTTATGTTCATATTATCCTACCATATAGTTTACTTTTGGTATTAAATTTCTATTTTAATCATAGCATTTGATTAGAATAGTAATCTAATTCATATATTCGCACTTGATCTGTGTCGTTTCATATATGTAATTCCACATAGTAGTCATCACCATGGGCGCCCGCAGGATTTTGTTCCAGGGGGGGCCAAATTTTTATTCATAAAAAAATCAGAAATCTGTATCTAATATAGCAAAAATGGAACAAATACCTAAAAAAGAAAAAGTGCATATCTAGATCTTCCTTGATCTCCTCAGCGGTCATATAAAAAATATACGAACAATGCCGAACACCTTTTTTTAAAGATTTGGAAAAACCGTCAGTCCACGATTAAACCTAATATAACTTTAACACACATTACCTTTAAATACCTATATAGCCAGCAAATATATACATATATGTATAATATGTACAGTAGCAATACTTTAACAAACATTATTTTGTTAATATTTTCCTATTCAATTTTTTTAAGAGATCGCTCGTTCCATGCCGAATATGTGATTTTTTTTTTAGATGTAGCCCAAACTGAAGGAAAATATTCCTTTTGGGCCCCGAAACTCCTTCTAAATTTTTTGGACCCCAAGTGGAATAAAACTCAAGTAATTGACAATGGAAAATTGAAATTTTCAGGTTCGGCTCCAAAACCAAAAAATTTCAACCATCCATAACTTGTAAAAATACCCATTTTTATGAAAAATGTTTCAAACACAAGTTGTTTGTAATGCTTTAAACTTTTGGAAACTGCCAAAAAAAGTTCGTCCGACATGGTTCACTGTTGACGAGTCTGGGCGCCAGCAGTCGTCAGGCCGCCAAAAAAAAAAACATCATCAGCTTTCCTGACCAAAAAAATCAGGAACGTAGCTGGATCCGACACAAAACTTTTGAGCCTAAACAGAAGTTCGCCAGACCTAAGGTCTGGCCCCAAATTTCAAAATTTGTGTTGAAAATTCAAATTTCCAGCACAATTGTTGTGGAAAGTTGCTTCAGCGTTGCCTTCAACCGTTGTGTACCTTCAAAAACATAACATCAACAAAAGCTACAATTTGGGTGAGAGTCGCTTCTTGGATGTGCGTCAACCGAAGTCGTCTGGGCTCCAAATTCAAGTATTTTGGGGAATTTTGAGTCTTTAGCCGCTGGAAACTTGGGAAATGCTCTACTTATGAAAATACCATGCCAACCTTAGTGACATTGATACCCAGTTAACTTCTAGAAAAAATGTTGCTCGTGGTTTGATATTGACTTAGCAAACAGTAGATTTCTGGGGGCTCAATGGAATTTTATTGATATCAAGCGATTTTTGCAGGATTTTACCATTTTTTCCCTCGGATCCCTTAGGTCTAGCTAACTTCTGTTAGGGCTCAAATGTTTTGTATCGAATCGAGCTACGCTTCTGATTTTTTTTGGTCAGAAACGCTGATGTTTTTTTTTGCGGCCTCACCACTAATGAGGCCTAGATCCGTCAACAGTGAACCTTGCCGGATGAACTTTTTTTAGCAGTTACCAAAAGTTTAAAGCATTACAAACAACCTTTATTTGAATCTTTTTTCAAAAAAATGGGTATTTTTACAAGTTATGGATGGTTGAAAATTTTTGGATTTGGAGTCGAATCTGAAAATTTCAATTTTCAATTGTCCATAACTTGAATTCTATTCCACGGCCCTAAAAATTTAGGGAGAGTTTCGGGGGCCAAAAGGACCATTTTCCTTCATTTTTGGCCACATCTAAAAAAAAATCCCAAATTCGGCATGGAAGGAACGATATATATATTTTCTTAATTATTTATTTTTTGGTATAAAGCATAGGTGGGGACCTACTAATATGTAAATGAAAACAATATATCGTAGATAAAGTTTACTAGACGGTTGTAGAACCATCTTTAAATAAAGATTGCAGCTTCCTTTTATCATTTGCGAATTTTTTTAAAACTTTTTTAGCAAAATCATGATAGCTAGCAATTCTTTCTCTATCACTTCTAATCTCATCGCTAGTCCATATAAGCGATCCTGAGTCATCGCTTGGGACATGTAGAACTCAACCCTTTTAATATGACGAAGCGTGGAAGAGATCTCTCAATTGAGCAAGTTGTAGAGAGTAAAGTTAGCAAAATAAAAAACGCCCTTCTAATAGATGGGTAAAAGTTTGTATGCTTAATTACATTTTCTAAAGATATGTTACTGTTTAAGTTTAATTCTGCCAGGTACTCTTTCCAGCTCTTAGATTCCTCTTTAAACTTGTCTATATTATACAGTTCCTCGATTCTTCTAATATATGCATCTTACGAATTACAGGAAAGTCCGGAAATATTTTTATGGTAAACAGAATAACATGTACGCATTTATATTTTCTTCAGATAATCTGGTTTCTAAAGATTGAATCAACGAATCCAAATAAGGAATAAAAATACTTATACGATAGTAAGTTTCTGGCGAAGAATTGTCATAATTTCTCGTTTGAGCAGGACCTGCACCTAGAAAAAAAATAACCTGCACCCGAAATTTTACGTATAAAGATTCTGTTTCTTGGCAAATGCCGCAAATTTAGTCCGGGTGGACAAACGGGAATATGTAATGATAAATTAGTCTGTCTACGTGGACTACCTGCTACTTATACCTGTAGGGAATATGTATTTTGAGATTATATTTACCTTTCTCTCGCATTAAAAGATATTTTATTAATTATTAGATTAGATTTAAAATTAAAATATTGATTTTCCCAGGGGGGGCCATGGCCCCCCTGGCACCCCCCTGCGGGCGCCCATGGTCATCACCTACTAACAACGTCCCGAACTTAATTTTAAATATAGAAATTTGGAAGTCAACGTTTTGATTTGGTAATAAGTCTTGGATGTCTCATGGAACTTTTATTAACAACTTTCTATAAGGAGCATTGTCCATAGCAATGACACATGTTTTTTGAAAATCGATTTTCAAACCAATTTCAAAAGTGCCTTGATTCCCTTTTCTCATGGCAATCACCAATACTAGTAGAGATGACTTTGTTCCTAATATGAAACCATTTTCGTTGCAATCTATTTTCAATGAATATAGTAGAATATGAAGCAGATTCGTTTAAATTTAACAATAGCTTAATGTAAACACTAATATTGCTCGTGTTCATGTAAACTTTATTTAGTTATTAAACCAATTTTGTACTGATTTTCAATTTTCGTTTTTTGTTTGTTATAGATTTTGCACAGTTTTAAAGCACAAGTAGGAGAAGAAAATTGGAGAAGATTTAGTGATCAATTTCCACCACAGCTTAAAGAAAGATTGTCACAGTTATACGGCATATGAATCCCAGTAAAGGTAATTTGAATATCAAAATAGTTATGTAGCGGTTGAATAAGGTAAAAGCATAGCTGGCAGTGAAATTAAGTTTTAAATTCAATAATGACATACTCGTTGCATGCATCAGGTTGTTTTAATGTTTCAGATTAAGTGAAAATTTTGTCTTTAACGAGTAATAATAAAAGGTCTGCATTGCCGGCTTGATTTTATCTTAATGTATGTCAAGTTATTGTAGAAACAAATCGGGGGGAGGGGGGGGGGTATTGACAAAAGCTGGCAAGGCGGCTCCGAGGTAAAGTTATTGTATTATTTGGTATATTGCAGATTTTGATAAACTTTAGGTTCATATTTCTATTCTTAGATATCAAATGTATATCAAAAATTTTCGTTCTATATTCAATTAATTGTCTTTCCTGATTAAATGGGAAATTAGTTGTTTTCTTGAGATGAAAAATGGCTAGTGTAATAAATGGAGCTAAGAAAGTTTTGTTCCCTATGACATAGCCAAGCTGGTAACTATATCTAAAATAAAGTTATTCAAAATTTTGGAGCGTTTTAGGAAGTTAGGTTTATAAACGAAACATATAAAATTTTAATTTACGATTTAAAATTTATGGGCCCATCGAGTAAGTTGTACTAGGCGAGATACCCGCGTTGATTTGCCCATGCCTTACTATATGGAAGAAAAATTTATTGGATTTTTGATAGTAGGCAACTTAACGTAAAATTTTAATCTAACACTAATCAACGCCCCAGCACACTTTTCAATGGTCACATTGGCATTCTACCAACTATGCCTCACAATTCACAACTGTTGACCAACTTTTTCTTGTGACCATAATTGGTAAAAACAGATTGAAAATACATCTATCTTCCAATGATTCCTAAATACAAATTAGTGTTTTAGCGATAAACGTATAATTACCTGCCATCATATGCCATGTTGGAATTCATATCTAATTAAATCAAAATTGTGCGTTCATATATGTGTTCATAAGTATAATGGTATTCTACCGATAAAAATGTATAATAATATATAAATACTTGAATTTTGATGTGATATTTGAACGTTTGGGGTACTTTGATTTACTTGAAACATTGCTGTTTTATTAAATTTATTCTGAAGCCAAACAGTTCAACTCAAATTACCCGGCGGTTTTCCTTTATTTTATGATATTTTCTTTATTATTGAAAAAGCTTGCTTTTGAAAAATTGTATTTCGAAGGCACCTTGTGATAATTTGATTAGGACAGCTGAGTTTAAAATGTTTTAATAAAGGCTTTATTTAAAAGAGATGAAAAAACTCATCTTTACGCTTTTAATACAACTGTTAAGGGATTTAAACTAAATACTTCTCTTTAATTTTCTAGGGACACGGGGTAATATAGAAATAAATAGATCCGGGGTGGGAAAACCTGGCTACTGCATTATTTGAAGAGAAGCGAATATCGGCATCAAGAAAACAGGAAGGGTGGGATCTCGAAAAAAACAAACAGTTGACTAGTATAACTGTAAACCTATACTCAAAAGTTTGTTGTTATTTTAAATTTTATTGTCATTAATGGTCTAATACTATGAAGTTTTATATAATTTTAATAGAATAAATTGTAAATGGGTATAGGTTTAACTTAAAACAAATTTTAACCTCGATTATTCAACTGATTTATTATTTGTTGTATAATATTTAAAAAAAAAACTAATTCCAATATGACGTAAAATGTAGGTAAGACTTTGTTTAGTCATTTATTGATGAGATTTCAATAATGAGAGAACCACAACTTTTCAATCGTGATATAACCCATTGTAAATTTAGCATCTTCGAGCCTTATCGTTCAAAAATCAGAATTAAATAAATCAAAATAGGGGCTTTTCAACTAATGGTAGTTCGGCCATATACGGAGAGTTTTTACAGTGATTTTCAAAGTAGCATTTTATTTGAGAGTGTTCACTGTACTGCATGAGGATATTCATTTAATTCTAGAGACAGGCAATTTTAATTTCTTAAAAACTAACGTCCTTTGATCTATCACTATTGTGTTATACTCGGATTAGCGAACGAGCGATTAAGCATTCACCATACAGCTATTGTGATGAGACACTAGCACCACTAGAAGGGATTAATAAACAGATAATACTAAATAAGCAACATATAATTTGATTAAAAAGGGAAAGCTAGAATTGACTCGTTTCCTTCCGAATTTATAATAATAAATTTCCATTCATTTTTCTTTTTTTTTTAATTATGTTAGAAATATTTTTCTATTCCATTTAAAAATATTTGTTTTTGTTTTGCAATTTAGTCAAGGAATTGCAGAACGTCGAATAAATAAATATGTGTACCCTTACCAGACAGTCTTAAGATATACAAATGCATTACGTTTATATGAGGGTAGTCCCAGAAGTACCCACAAAAATTTAAAAAAAAACACCTTTCAATACCATTTTGTGGATTTTCATTTCCATTTCTGGCGTTGTCATCAACGTTTTACTGTTATAAACAAGGGAGTGCACTGTCCCAAAGTAGAATCTCGCTCCGCTTTGATACCGGTTGGATTGAGGCCTTTTAAATGAAAGTATTGTTTCCATGTTTAGACATTCACTTGGACTATTCATTATTGATAGCTGTGAAACAAATACTAAACAACGTAGCATCATCAAACTTCAGGTTTAAGCTTTATAAGATTGGTACTTTTACCATAGTTATTCATTTCAAACGTCTCTGATCACTCTCATGGCACAGTTAATAAATTTAGTCAAGAATTTGCTATCTCACAGGCATCATAATAGAGTCACTGAAATGCCCAACGGCTCACATTGGAGTGAACACACTTTTGTCGCTGTTTGTAAAAAGATTATTGGGTCCATAAAATATTTTAGACTTCTCAAATTTAGTTTGAATGTACTTTCCCTGTCTATAAAAAATATGACGCATTTAAAGTTTACTGTCATGTTCGAAATAAAGAAATGTCCGCCATTGCAACAAAGCTATGAATATCCCTGAAATTTAATTTTAAAACATTTGGTGGTGTTGCTGTGATGCGGCTGTTTTATTGCTACGCCTGTTTGCTAATCCCGGTATAGATATATAAATAATTTTCCGAAACATTATTTTAGTTACTCAATAAATGACCAAACTTTCGTCTCTCTAGAACTGTACACAATAGTTAAATTTGTGCACAATAATGTATCAATATGAGGTACAAATAGTACATGCATATGTATATAAAATTGGTTAGCTAAGCAGACGGACAAAGTTAGAATTTTCTTTTTCTTTCACATTATAGGAATGAAAGAAAATTCACCAAGAAAAAAATACATGAGTCTAATTTCACTCAATATAAAGCATTGAGAAGTACTTATAAATTAATTACCAATAAACTATTGTGTACATTTTAAGAGACTTTGTATTGTGTTACGTTTAGTTTTTTTTACTTGTGTTGTAATTACTTCTTGTCCTTTTTAGTATATTTCTTAGTTACATCGATGATGTTGAAAAAAGAATTTAAATTTCAACATATTCAGTGCTCATTTGTGAAATACCGATGCTTTTTACATTTGTTTTTTTTTTAGTTTATTCCGTATAATAACATTATTTTTTAAATCATAATTTTTAATGTAGCTTTGTACGTCGAGTTTCATGGTTTATTTATATGAATATCTTTTTCTGCCAAATATAGGTTTTACAATTTCGTTGAAAATAATGTTGAAATTCAAATTAATAAATTTACAAAACTATTAAATATTATATAGCTAAATAAACGGCAAGTAGGATAAATAATAATGCATGTGGTTTGGTATATTAGATAGCGTGATCTTTTTTTTGTACGATTGTTGTTAGATGGGAAACTACAACTTTTTATAATTGCTTAAATGAAAGTAGGGTGTGATTTCGTACATTTGTCCTAAAAGTTTAAAAGAAAAGAAGTTATTGGGATAATTACAAACTGAACATATCTTCAAAAGGAAAATTTTACATTTAATATGTAAGAGGTGTTAAACTAAAATCATATTTAAATATGACATTGATCAGATTAAATTCAATCAAGAACTTGTCTTGCCTTCACTACCAAGGTTCAGGTAAATAAATTTATTTCGTTTTGGAAACGCGGCTCACCACACGGTATAGGTTCTATATTCTGGTTCACCACCTAGTCGGTGACGTATTGTTGTTGAACTTTTAACAATATTCATAGTGGCTTCATTTGACAACTGCATACATGCACATTTGCACTAGGAATATGAAAATTACCTAGAAGTTATCGAGCATACAAAAACGTTTTTAGGATATACACCAATTTCGGTTTTCAAGAAAATATATATATGTGCAATATCGTTTATTAGAAGTGCCATTAAATTTTCCTTTTGAAAATATTTAGTTTGTAATATATTAAATTTGTCTTTAATCCTTAATCCTAGTGAGGACTTCTGATTCCTAGTCCTAATTCCCGTCTCCCTTATCCGTATGTTTATCCAAGGATTGTCCTGATTGAATGATTGTTAATATTTAACTTTATCATGTGATAATAATTTAGTGAAAATATTTTTTGTGATACTTTCTACTGTTAACTATTTAAGACTTGCAAGTTATAAAATCGTCTATAATTTGACACATGCTTTGTAATTTCCTTTCTTTACTGGTATCTTTGAAAATCAAAATTGATGTGAAAGTGTGATCAGTACTCAAAAACTAAAGACTGACATAAATCTAAGCAGAGAATTGTTAGATCTCGTTACTTCCACCTAAATATACCTAATCAAAAGGAGGTGATTGTAAAGTATAAATATATTGGTTAAATCCAACAAATCCTACAGAATAATCGTTAAAAAACTTATGGTTGTCAAAGATACTGTACCTTATGATTCTGGTAGTAGTTATGTATTATTTTTTTTGCATGAATGAGTTTTCCTTGTGTTACAGAAGTCTTCTTTCCTTAACACTCCACAACTCCATTCCTCATTGCGTTTCAGTACGTGTTCCTTTCATCATTCGTTTTGTTCTTTGTAACACTAGGTGTAGTTTTTGAGTCAGACATAACTCATATTATTCAATTTGTAATTGTTATTTTGAACGGGCTGTATTATAATTATTTCAAAATTTCTTCATTGAAACTAATAAAATAGGTATGCAAGTACTCCAACTTTTATTGTTACCTTCAAAATAATAATATCCCAGTTATCTTAAATCATGTTAGTAACCGTTAATGACGTTGAATGTATTTAAAAGGAAATAATGTATTTCTTCCTAATCATATACTGATATTGGTGGTTAAGGATAGAAATGAACTATCGCCTGTCTAATCTCTTTTTGAAGTTCAACTCATACTCGATTTTAATGTAGATGTCGTCAAGATCAAGTAGTGGCCCACTTTATTACATGTGTGGTAATGAAGGGTATGTGTTATACTTCACACTATTACCTACAATATTCGTACGGATGGATTTCACTTGATCTCCCCCATTCTAAAAGAGGAACGTTATTCTGGCTTCAAATGAACCACCTCCATCATTGTCCCCAAACAATGGTTACCGTTTTATGTAACGCACATTTTTTTTTTTTAATTTAAAATATATACACACGAACGATCATTTAAAATTTATAAATCAAGGTGAAATTCACAAAATAACATATTAAACGATGACATATTACCAATTACCAAAGGTATGAATAAATGTCGTCAGAAATACCATTTAAAATATTCGCACTATATAAACAAAATCCTGTCCAAGCCTGAGCGGTGATGTAAAACTCATAAGATAAATACAACGTGAAGCATACTTGCACGCGAGTCGATGTAAAATGAGAAATATGGGCACAGCAAAACCGTGCAGGAATCCTTGCAGTTTCCTAGAACTATATTGTACATCGAGTGATAATTGTCGCCGATTTTGCGCATATTTCCGCAGTAAAAACTTGTGGTACGAAATACTTTCTAAATAGTTTTGTAAATGTTTAAAATTTTTTATTACAGATCCAACATGTAACCACTATTAAGAGATCCTAGAAAGCAGCAAAATTCTCTTATAATAGTAATGGACGTTTCGTGGAACGAAATATATGTATTTTTAAAATTATCTTCTATAAAAACAAACCGACAAACAATGTAGACAGTTAATAGATACAAAGGCACAAATAGCTCCTTGTCTACTGTGCACCGACTGGCTCTGCTCCGTCAGGTTCCGCCCCATTAGGTTCGGCCCCATTAGGTTCGGCCCGGTCAGGTTCCGCTCCGTCGTTTCCCTTCGCATTGGCAGTCTTCTTTCTTTTTTGCATTTGGGCTATTTCTTGCTCAGTACGGTTCCGCTTGAATTTGAGCAAATTTGGGTAGATGATCTTGAACGCAGCATGCACATTTCCTGTGGTCGGAGCAACAACTGTAAGTCTACCGTTTGGGAATATCGAGAACACGGCACTTTCCTCCTCCACTCTATACTTAAGTCCGGGAAATAATTCAGGCTCGTAACTGATGTGGGGCAGGTACGCTCTGCGAAATTCATGGAAACGAATCGCGAATGGCAACTCATATGACGCCAATACGTCAATGATCTTGTTACCTTTAATCTTCAAATCACGATGGAATTTCTTTACAATTCCTGCAAATTTACGTGTAGCCTTTTTCGAGTCTTCTTCGGACTGAGTCGACACTGTTATTTGCCCGCGAGGCTTGATGAATGCATAGGCAGTAGGGTCACGTACAGCCATTGTGACAAAACTATTACGTTGTACTATCGTAGATTCACGGCTAGTGCGAGCGATTCTGCGCAAGTCTGGTTTAATTCCAGATTGAAACTTGCTCAACACGTTCCAGAATTTTGCATCTGGCATCGGCTCCTGTGCTGGTTCTGGTTCCGGTTCTGGTTCAGGCTCATTCCTTGTTTCTTTCTCAGGCTCGTTCCTTGTTTCTTTCTCAGGCTCGTTCCTTGTTTCTATCTCAGGCTCGTTCCTTGTTTCTTTCTCATTATTGTCTTCGGCTATATTATCGTCGGGAATGTTAGAATTGGCCTCCTGAGGCTGAGGTTCGATCGTTAGCTCTTCCACCTTGCTGCTGCATTCGATAGGATTATCGTTGGGGTCGCGGGGATTAGCCACAACATTCGGGGGAGGCTCGATCCTTGGCTCTCGAGTGTAACTGCTTTCATTGGCACTAGTAGTGAAAGCGTCGAATGAGGTTCCATCTAAAAAGTCCGGTCTCGGGCAACTGCTGAAATCGTCCCAGTTCAGCATACTTTGTTGTCGTCTTTGATTAACAGTTTCCATGGAGTCGTACATAGGGACATCGAGATTGAGCAAGTCTTCCAATTCTTGATGAGGATCCACATTGTTTCTATTCTGTTGAGGTTGGGTATTTTGCCTTCTTTCCTCATTATTGTTTTCATTGGGATCATCATTATTGAACATGTTGAATTTGATCCTATTCGAGGTGTCCGATCTAGTTCTGTGAAAACATAAAACGTGTTTTATTCAGGCGAAAGGGAAGGTAGTATTCTGGAAAGATAGTACCTAACTGAAGTTATAGTTCCTTTTAAAGTACTTATTGCGTTTAATGAATCAGTATATTACACAAAATAATGGTAATTAATTGGATCACTGAACACCCTTCGTCAGACGTGTCCAAATTGAATTAGCCATATTATAGTATATTTAATTTATAATAATTGTTTGATTAGTTTTATCTAGGAAGACTATTGAAGAAATTTAAAATGTAATGATGCAGCCATATATGAAGAGTTAATATTCAAAGAATGAACCAGGGGTTGAAAATTTGTCTTGAGTTTAAACAGACCGTTTTTTAGTAATCAAATTCGGAAAAAAATTGCCTAGACGTATAAAAGTAATTTTCTTACCGTTTTTTGCTCGTTTACAAGTATTTTCTGCGCACTCAAACTCACTAGCAACTCTTAAACTTGTACTGACTTACTTCGGATGGGAACATTGACGTAATGATGACGTTGACAGGACGACATTGTTTTATTTTTATACAAGGGCTACCCAAAAAGTCAATATTTCAATCTGATGCGATCCTAACGATGACACTCGCCTATGAAATTGTGGCCATATGATTAACCCGCCGCTACTGGGGGTAACTTTACGTCGATAATCGTGAAGTTCGTTATTACAGCAACGTGAAGTTGATGCAGGTACTCGTCTTCGTCTGGTAAATCGTAGGGAAGCGACACGAGGTGCAGTTTGTGACGTGTTGTGTTGTGATTTAGTGCGGAAAAAAGAAAGATGCAACGGAGGAAATAATGATTTCCTCAGAGGAAAGTATGTGGGGTTATGTTTGATGCGCGCCATTGCGATTTTCTAACCATTTTCACGACTTCACTCTTCGTTCGGGGTGTTTAGTGAAACTTATACCGTACTGTCATCGAACAATCCATAGAACTTGTTACAGTGAATTTCGTAGGCCTGTATTACTGACGGAAGATATTTTGCCTACTATACATGGTGTTTATCCAACCGATTTAATCATACAATTCACAAATATCAAATTTATTTGTATGTTGGTGCACACCGGTGGTGCACACCTACACAAAGCAAACGGTACGACGCTGATCGTGGCATGTCGCTTTGTAAACAGCCGAGTATCCGTCCTTTTACAAACGGAAATTATTTTTATATTGTAACCTAATACAGTCTGGAATCATATAGGTAGTCTCAAATCTATGTCCTCTACAGGATTATATATATATTCCATTATTAAACCTTTGATCCAATATAGCTCCAAACAAGATTGGCTCGATTGGAGGTACAAAGCGCAAACGACAAGCTCAAAAGTGAATTGATCGCTAACGGATCATGGAGTCGGGAACTCGGGGACAGGGGTCTACGGCCAATCGAACAACCGCATTCCCCAAGGAAAATATGTCTTTATCTTCAAAGTGGGAATGTACGCCATCCTCCTGAGCAACTGAGAAATAGTAGCTTCAGTAATAACATAGAAATTCTTTCGGACAGTCACGCGGCCATCGGGGTTACACGCGATTTACACCGATATTATCTTGTATTTTCGTAGGTTTCATGATTTTTGAGTTCTTGAGAATTTATGGATTTCCAAAATTGAGGTCGCCTACGAAAGATGATGTGCCGAGTCCAGAAATGAAAGTCTTTGCTCCGTAATGAGTTAATTTTTTTAAATTAACTCATTACGTTATACAACCCAACTCGTAGAACTTTACTACGAGTTTTATTTAAAAAATAACGATTTTTACCGAGAACAAAAGTAGGTTAAACCCGGTTGCAATCTTTCCAAAAATGCGGGGCATGATTTTAATCCAGCTCTTCGCGGCGAAGTACAACCACTGTAAATCGACGCTCGCAGAAGGAATAACACAAGAAACCATAAAATAAATTATTCCGATTTATATATAAACGTTACCATAAATTTTTCCATGTAACCAGCATTTAAATATTGGCGATACTGCAAAAAAAAAACACTGAGCCACTCCTCGTCGAAAAGTTGAGAAAGTTTTCTATCCACACTGTTTTCAGAAAACGTTTTCTGAATCTAGCGATTCTAGATGTGGGTGACGCAACTACGGAAAAACTATATGGGGTAGCTGCTGAACCAAAATCAATAATCCTAATCAGAAATAGACGAACCAAAATTTTCAGTTCCTCAAAATTTAGCTCCCTTGAAATCTCGAAAAGTGCTGTATAAAAAACTTTGGAAACAACTCCTGTTATAAGTAAATTCATAAACTAAACATAACCATTTTTTGAAAATTTAGGTGTGGTGAATCATAACGTGTTAGAAAATTTTAAAATGAAATAATCAACAAACATGTTTAAGAACGAATATTTATTTTATCTAGAACTTTGATTTCAGAGTAGTCTAACTGAATAAACTGATTCTAAAAACTATAGCTCACCTTAATTAATTAAAATGAAATGGTGTAGGGTACTCTAAATACAGGAAACAACTTCTTACAATACAACTTCTCAAACTTCTTAAATAACTTAGATATGTTGTTATTAAACAAAAATGCCTACATCAGCTATATTAATAACTGGATCATTTTTGTTTTCCAAATTCATCCTGTTTCGAGACGTTTGTTGTTTCAGGGTCCAAAGCACCTGACTTGTCTGTTATAGCCAAAGTAGACATTTTAGCCAGCTCTTCCACTGCAGATACCAATGGGAGTTGAAGTAATTTCTTCATGTATTGTGATATCCTATCACGAGTCTCTTTGTTGACGTCATAGAAGTTTTTAATATCAATAGCCCACTATAAAATGTGTGATAAATCAAAAATGAAATGTATGCATATGATTTATGGAATTTTTACCTGCTTCGCGATTTGCTGAATCGGAAAAGTTGGCTTAAAGCTGGTTTCGTTAATCATATGCATTAACTGATTGTATTCAACTGAAAAAAAAAAGAATAAAATGAATAGTATATCACAAATGATTTATGCTCGTTTTACTTTGTACGTCGTCAAATTGTTTTTGACAGATGTTCTTGTGTTTTTCTAATATGTTATACAGTTGCTCTGAATACGCTTCCAAAAAATTCTTCATTTCTTGGCTTTTATCCTTTAGGTCGGCAAAAACAGACTGAAGATTTTCTAATTCAGTCATTTCACTATAAAAAAAAATAGATTTCCGTATGAATTAATACCAGACAACCTTACATATTGTATCTATATGTATAATCATCAACATCATCCTTTATTCAAGTTACGTAACGCTAACGTTAACGTAAACGGTACCTTTACATGCGTCAAAGTGACCAATAAGTGGGAGATCAATTATTAGTACTTAAACCAAAAACTGTTACAATAAATACTTCTACTCATTAATTTATGATAAAGAGATAAAACTAAAGGTTTTATGCCAGAACTAAGGTAAATAATATAAACATACTAAAACCGGGATGAGGATAAGACATAGACCGTCACAAGTTTGAAAGAATACTCATATTTATTAAGTAACACTTGACCCAATACGTTGAAGAATTTGATAGCCCAATAGCCTGGGTCATCCTGACACCTTCTAAGATGCCAATGTACAAGAACCAGATTCTGCCTTGTTTGATATATACCACTGTTCTCCTCGACGTATATTGGACACTAGAGGATATATAAACTTAGCATGGTCAGCAAAGACAGGTTCGCAAACATACAGTCCTGAACATTGCAAAATGCGCCGTTCTTATGGTGCCGGCCGAGACACACTTCCTTAGGTTGCAGAAGAACATATTCTATTGAGTTTCGTTACCACTTTAGGTAGCGAAAGGAGGACAGATGGGAGAATTACATACGTAAAGGCAGACGAATAAGGCGAAACTAGAAGAGACCAAGCCACAATAATATGAAGTACTGAACGCACTTTAAGAAATGAAGAGGATTGTTGAAAGATTTATGTAAATCGCTATCGGGATGAATATTACTGAACCTGAACAGCGATTAATATTATACTAGAAATAATTTTGGAACGTCGACGTACTTACGAATAAGATAAATGAATTATAGCAATTTTTGGGAGAACACAAAATTGGCAAACAAAAAGCGGAAGACCCAGATCAGAATGGCTAAGAGCAATACGAAATGCTATGGTAAAGAGAGAATTAGATGAACAAGATTGAAGCAATAGGAGAAGGTGGAGGATGACGTGTGAGAAAGGGATTTAATCTGTAAAATCTCTCTCTCTCTCTCTCTCTCTCTCTCTCTCAGAAGGCTAAGAACTAGTGAGAAATAAGTGAAGAAGCTATGGAATAAATTACGACCCAGAAATAAGAAGACACATCAACAGGCTCGACAAGGAAATCAAGACGAATCTAGGAGTGCAGGAATGAAAAATGGAATCAATTCTTAGAGGGCCTAGGACAGGACCAAGGCACACAGTGGAGAATATGCAAAGGATAAAGTGAAATGTACTGAATGTTTTTGTTACAATGTGATATGTTATCGACTCATTGTCATCGATCACTGTACTGCGTTTAGACGATCACCGTCGTGGATATTGAGAAAGTTTCATACTTCCAAGTGCCTTAGGGCCTATTCGGTGATGACCATATTGTGCTTAGGCAATCTTTTCTAAATGTTTCAAATCTTTTCTTTTCTCCTTCTTCTATTTTTAAAAATCACATATATATTCGTACAAATACTGACAAATTTTATTTCGCCAGTGAGACGCTCAGAAAGACCAAGTGAATTATGAATTGGGGTTTCTTCCTCATAATTTGAAAATATTCTACCTGTTTCTGCAAATTTTGAATATACACTCATAACGCAAAAAAATATATGGTTTTCACAAATTTCTTTTGTCCTGTCCTAAAAACAATTAACTACATTTAGCCATCAATAGTTTGATTTGCATCTTGCAATTTTAGGTTTTCCTTGGAATCATTATATCTGTGAATCTTGATTTAAATTAAAAATTAAATTTAAATGTTCCATTTTTTTTTCAGTAATAAGTATTTTTATAGCTACAACAGTATAATGACATTGATTTGTTCATATATTTGCCAATTTAACGTATCCACTAGATTTGTTTGTAACATTTTCAATAAGTTAATCGACGTAAGTTAAAGTGCTTCTCTCTTATTTACTGTTAATAATTCAAAGATGAAATGATTCCGACAAACCCTAGAATTGTATGTGTGAAGGACATACCCTTCAAAGCTTGTCTTAATTAGCTCCTCATTCTCTCCAATAAACAGATGGTATTCTGTTATTCGCATTTCTAACTCCCTTGAATATGTTATTTCTTTGGCCCCACACATTTCCAATTGTTGATTACTGTGTTCCATTGCGAAGATCTAAAAACCATGAAATAGCGTCTATTTAATTTTAGTCACTAAAAAAAAAAAATAGCGTTTTATAATACTCACCACTGATTGATACATTTTATATTTATCTACCATCATATCCTTTCTATCATCATTCTCCTGAATCGATTGTTTCAATTGTATTTCAGGGATTTTTAAAGAATCGAGGGCGTCCAGTAAATCGCTTGTATATTGACAGCGTTTACGGTAGTTTAACTCCAGTCGGTTCAACACAAACTTAACTGCACACTGAAAGAAAATTCAAAATTATAATAATCATAGTTTAATGGAAAAAATAAGTTTGTTAAACTATGGGGGCACTCGAAGGAAGGTAGGAAAGTTACATTTTAGTAACAATCTTATAGGTAGTGCTTTGCCAAAGGAATAACCTAGACTACTGGAGAATCTGGATATGAAATCTTATAGGTAGTGCTTTGCCAAAGGAATAATCTAGACTACTGGAGAATCTGGATATGAAGTAAGGTGAACGGTGGGCTCTTAAAGAACCTAACCGAAGTATGATTCCCACATAATATCCACTTTATGTTCTAATAATTCATAATCGATTACCTTCAAACGTCTCAGACGACTTCGTATTTCTGTGATTTCAGTTTCCCTCCTTTTAGACTGTTCTTCCATATCCATAGTCAGTTCTCCAATTTCGTATTGCATGAAAATCTGCAACGGCGTATGTATTACGAAACTAATTGTAAATTGTTGAAAATTAAAAACCTACTAATATCAATAAACAGGGTAGCGAGTATACTTCACCTTACCTATAGGTAGGGACCAATTCTTTCTTCTTTAAATAATTTCCAGCCAATGATACTAACACCGGTTTACGTAGCCCTTGTTTTAGCTGAAACTTTACAAATGTTTGTACTTGATTCGTTATACGTTACATTTCACAAGTGTCGTCATAAGAATCAGATCATCAGATGTGCTCTCATACGGTTTTGAAAATTGTAATTCTCGCACATAACTATGCGTTCTATGAGGCTAGTGAAGTGCACTCTTAAAGCCGGCTACATACAGTTGCGAATTGCGAACTGCGAACTGCGACTAAAGTTCCCATTGGTCCAGTTTATTTGGTGGGGGAAACGTCGGAAATCTGCGAAATTCGCAAAATTTGAAATGCGGGAGGCGGGAATTTTGAGATACGTTCAATATTTTGCGGAAGACCACACAGAATGTCCATGTTCTTTAACCATAGAAGAGTAACATCATAACAAATATCTCCTAGTGATAAAGTAAAACTATTTAAAATTGTTGCGTTTTTGCGCATCTGCATGAACACAGGATGTGCGAAAGGAAGGTACATATAGATGCGAATTGTGAATTGTGAAATGCGGAAATTCGCATTCGCACATCCTGTCTTCATATAGATGAGAAAAAACGCAACAATTTTAGAGACTTTTAATTTTTCATTAGGCGATATTTGTTATACGCTTGTATGGTTCAATTAAATAGGTGTTCTGTGTGGTTAACCTAACATTATTGATCTCGTATGGGGATTATTATTTACTTGTATTGTTGTGTTATGACGTTATGTATTAAGTTCTACTACGTTATTGTGATATTATAGTGTTTGAGTTTTTTTTATTGATATATAGTTCTTTACTACTAGACTTTGTACAAATTTATATCATTATGAATTGGTACCAGTACCTCTTGACCAGTACCAACACCAAATATACCATTGGCGACGAAGACGCAGAATTGCCGCTTATCTGTTATTGAAAAGAAGGCAGAGAGAAAAGGTTTGTTCCAAGTACCAAAAGAACCGTACTGGAACCGTCCCGCGCAAGCGCAATAGGTAAAAAGCGTTCCAAGTTGTCTGTTACGGTTCGCGAACGGTTACCTTTGAATGTTCCAAATGAAATTGGAACGATTCGTGAACCGTTCTTGAACGGTAATTTCGGTACTTGTCCCAGACCAAGTATCGCTAGGATCCGTCGCTTACACATGCGTATTGGCAACTTATTCGACAAATTTGATTTCAAACATGGATGATGATAGCGACTGTTTAACGCTGTTTAAGCGATTTTCTGACGAGGATTTAGAATCAGACAGTAATGAATATATGCATAGAAATGAAAATTATTTAGGTAAGTAATTTATTCGAAACTGATCCATTCGAAATTAAATTCTATAATCATGCAAATATGGTTTGAATTTATCTAATGTAATTTTAAAGACTACAGTTCCAAATAAACATTTTGTCCATGTCGTCATTGTCTTTTACCATCTCCGCCTAAGCTACACCCCCAACCACTTTGAGCACTCCCTTTGAGCCCTAGGCCCTCAGGCGTGTGACAATAGCAATACCAATATCTCGAAATATTGCAAGCCACGCGAGCCGATGATAACCGTGTTCTGCAAAACTTCACTTTCGCTACGAAGTCGCAGGGTAAGACCTTGTGAAAAAGAAAAATGTATTATTCATTCATTCATTCATTAAAGTATAACCTGCTTTCATTTTTGGCTCCAGCATGGAATGCTTTATATTTTCCCATATGTGACTAAGCTAATAAGTATGTAAAAAAATGACTTTTTCTCAAAAATAACCTTTATCATATACCTTTAAAACTATTGAGTTTAGCGGATAACGACGACCGGAAGAATGCAATTCATTAAACTATGCCTTATTAAATGTAATTTTATCAACTACTAGAAAATAGAGGGTTCCGGTTTGTCTGATTTGTTCTGTACATTTTTATTTTAATATATGATTTTGTTTGTTTTTAAGAATCAGAATGGTATTCTTGATATCTCATCTTTTACATACTGACAAAATATTAAGCACTGTCTCGACTATTCCTGTGGAAATAATTAATACACCATTTCTTTTCAATGAAATTTTTTTAAGGCTTAACATCCAGAAAATGAAGTGACATTACCATTTCATTTTTACAATTGTTTTTCTTTATTTCTCTTTTAGTGTACTGAAAATTATGTTGATTGCCTCTTCGCAAGAAATACTAAAACTAATAGTAACCTGTAAATGTTATGGCCATTTTAAACAGTTTTCTTCCATTATCTGTATGACCCATTGGATTGCAGCTGTGTCAACTGTATAATATATATCTGCAAATATTGCCAAGTTTGGCCATAAACTTGTATAATATTTAAGTTCGGTACATATTACCCACCAATCACTGATATATTGTAATACCTACCTACTTAACATATATTAATAATGTTATTACAGTAAGAACATTGAAAACATTTGTCACTATGGACAGGTAAATGAATCATCAAATAAGAAGAATATTTGAAACTTTTATCAAAATATGAACATATAAGCGTAGCTATTGGGATGAAAAAGTAGAACAGATTCTCACATAGAACCGAATTTCAGACGAATCTCGTTTTTGTCGTTTTTGACAATGTCACTTCGATTACCAAAGAAAATGTCGACGTACCGAGTGCATTCAAAAAGTGCTTTTTGCCTTATACCAAACCATAGTGTATTGATGTACGATACTTCGTGTGTCCGACCCTCGTATATAATTTGGTACGAAGTCGCCACCGTTCCACACATGCATAAGCAATAAGTTTGGCACACCTGTGTTCACTATTAGAGTCGAACAACTACAGTCGTAAAATGATGAAGAGCTCACATGCAGGTCCATTTTCGGCTTCTTTCCCGTTTTTTTTTTGGCCGTCCAACTGAATGTGGAAGGAAGAAAGAAAAATTGTGGACCAACGATGATCGTAGAAGAGTCAAGCGCCGAAGAGAAAGGTAAGGCAGTTTTTCGAGTTTGAGGTGGAATCAGTCTAAGCTCCTCTTAGTGTTTTAGATACCATTTCAATACTAAAGTTCCGGAGTCATTTGTTTTACCAGACATTCCAGCGATAGATAAAACGCCACATTTTGACAAGTTAGCTAACGCCCACTCTATGGCAGCGTTTATTAATCTTTTTCAGTCCACCGGGCCCCTGGATCTGGATAAGCAAGCACAATTTCAAGGACGCCCTTAATAAAAACACAGGAATAAATTTCGGACAATTTATTGCAGTACTGAAAAAATTTTTTTCGTAAAAATTAAAAATACTGTATTAATGTGAAGATTGGTGCTGCACTGTTGCAACTAAATTAGTAATATTTGGGTTGATGTTATTACTTAATTGTAATCTCAAATCGGATTCCAATTATAATCTGTTTCTGTATTTGCTCTTGATATATACAAGAGCAGAGAATGCCTTTCCAGAGATATATGTGGACGAGAAAAGTTGTAAATGTATCAGTGCTTCTTCTGATATTTCTTTATAAACGTTTTTTAAATACATCCAAAAACTTGATAAGGAAGATTCTTTGAGATTACGTTTTAAAAATGAATCACATGATATTTCTATTAGTTGATTTTCCTGTACCATGCCGATGATATCTGAAACATCTGTGTTGAAAGGGTCTACCATCGTAATACTTGCTGATATTTATTTATTAATTTAAATGTCCATAGATAAGACGGTGGACCCCCATACACATACTGGCGGACCACAGGTTAAGCAACACTGCTCTATGGTTTCTTCTTGGCCAGCACGGTCGCCAGATTTGTCATCTATGGAACATTTCTTCTGTCATATGATAGGTCGAAGAGTGGCAATGCTCATTAACCCCTCAATGAATTTGTCACAGCTGCATGTCGTCCTAGAAGTTGCTTGGAATGAGCTCACTCACGAGTCCAAAATCATTTTACCAGAAGCTTCCCCAGGCAATATAGCATCCATTGATTTGAAGCGGCGATCCACCACTAAAATGTTGTCTGCTTAAGATGCGACATTTTCAATGAAAATTTAATCATTTTTGTCATTAACGACACCATAAATCATGCATGTACACCAAATTGAGTTGTAAAATATCCACTTTTAGTAGGTGATGTATTTTTGTTGTGCCATATCACTGCATTTTATACAGTGATACGTCATATTACTTTCGAATGGCTAAACCCACTCTTAGACAAATAACTACAACGTGAACGTCACGAGCACGTTGCTGTAAAGAACACATAGGTACTCTAACCAGTAGCAATCGGAACACTCAATAAAATCTGAATTTACCGAGGACATTCGAAAAGAGCTCGTTGTCTCTATACAAAGCCATGGGACTTATCTTTTTACATATTCAGAAACGCCCTGATATTTTTAAAATGCAGGTGTTCAGTCGCCCAAGTGAAATCATATATGTGAATGTATGGATATGTACAGATAAAAAACTAGAGGGTCCATTGGACAGCAAAATTTTTTTTACGGCGGCGGCACATCGTTTGTATCTTCATCTTCTTCTAAGGTGCAGGTGTACAGTCGATCAGTGAAATCGTGTACGAGGAAGTACGCGAAACTCTACGGATACTGGATAGTCCACTGGACCATAACACAGCGGCCACGTGTGCTTTCCTTGTGATCTCTTCTTCGGCACTTATACTCGAGAAAGCAGTGGTGTGTGAATGTGTGTGCCATTTGTTTGTGCGATTTGGAAGTGAATTCATTGTTAGAGTCATTATCCGTAATGATACGCCCATGGAGGACCCGGGCGGCAAGGCTTTTTACCACTTAAAAAGCCATAAGCCATTAAGTGTTTTTTTTTGCCGTTCCAGTTGGGACTGGACAAAGCATACCTAGGTTAGGTTAGGTTAGGTAAAGAATGAGCTGCGACGCTTACAACTTCCACTTTCGGTTGAATGTAAGAAGTGGTTTGTCCCACTGACAATCCCTGGTCGTTACCTACTTCATAAACATTCCACACATATGTATGAATTGTTAACTGAAGATTGTGGTACTTGGAGGCTACAGATGATGCACTCTTTACACCCCGATATTATTTTTAGATCCGTCGTAGTATTTGATCGAAAAACATGTTTGTTTACGTGTTATTTTTCGAGACTTGGAGTTTTTCGAGGCGTTTGTATTTTAATTACGTTACTTTTCCAAACTCATGCTAACTGTAGAGATTTGGCAACATCACCGACATGTGTGATATATGTTGTCTCTCGGATGTGGCTCGCATTAAGTCGGTCTAAATCGGTCCGCTCTAGTTGACTTGACTTTCGTTATGAATAGTAAAAGTAAAATCCCCGTTTCTTGTTAATAGTTGAATGGTTACGTAGGTATTGAGTTAGTATTTCAAAGAATTTGTATGTCGGTGCGGCTTTTTACTATTTAAACACTCCGCCAACATGTCTGGTGATGTCCAACCCAGAAAAAGAAAAGATAAAAAACGAAAGAAAGGTAAGGCTATTAAATTCTTTTCGGTATGTATGCCAAATGTCTATTTTTAAACTATTTTTTGCATTGAATCGGTTTATTCGCAGTTATTATTACTTACTAAATATTTAAAAGGGTATTTTTACAGTTACAAAAACAATGAAAGTAGATACTAGATACGTACACCAAACGATAGCGTGTATAATAATTAATTAATAATTGGGAATATTTTAGATGAAGGTGATCCACTTCCATATCAACAGAGTCAGGCGGCCCCTTTAACAAATCCTTCTGCAAATGATGATTTCAATATACACGTGCATGAAGAAGGAGGAACAGGAGGGGGAATATGTGCAAAATTAGTATTTTTTGTATTATTTTTTACTTTGGCTGTGCTTATTGGCCTGATTATAACTGAGCATAGAGGATTAACTGAAGGTAACTTTGTTAAAATCCTTTAAAGCTCTTCATCTTAAGTATTAATTTTACAGTGGAGGTCATTGAAAGAAATTCTAGATTTTCACAATTGTTTGAAGGATGGATAGATAAACATCCTAATCATGATGTCCAAGAATCCCATGATGAGCAGGACATACTACAGGACTCAGTTGATGAAGGAAGTGAGGAAAATGGTGATGACGATGAAGAAACCGAAGAAGACGAGTTAGCAGAAGAATCTATTGAAAATGAAGATGATGATGAAGAAATGGAGAGTCGCTCACAAGAAGAGCCGGAAAAACAATCAGAAGAACTTGATTTGGAAAGCGAAAATCAAGCTGATGACGATGATGGTAGTGAAGAAGACATTAACAAATATGAGAGTAAAGAAGATGGCAATAATGATAGTGAAAATGAAGAGGAGGACACTGAAGAGCAACAACAGTTAAGTGAGGAAGCTGATGAAGAAGAAAGGGAGGTAAGTGAGGAGCAAGAGGAAGAAGATGATGATGAAGAAAAACAAATTAGTAATGAAGTTGATGAAGAATCGAAACAATTTAGTGATGAAGATGAAAATGGTGATGAACAGAAACAAATTAGTGAAGAAGACGAAGTTGTACCCGAAGACACAGAAGACAATAAAGATGAGCAACCTGACAATGATGTAAGATATGAAATATAAATATATATTTATTAGTGAATTACCATTATAGTTTCTCTTATAGGAACTAGAGGGTGATGTAAAACTATCGCCAGTTGAAGAAAAAGAAGAAGGTAAAATTCCAGAGGCAGGTTCATCCAGTAAGTATAATAATCAATATTTCTATGTATAAAAAAGAAACTAGTCTCACTCGAATTTAAGGTGTTCAAAAATAGAAAAGTAGGCACTTTTGTACTCTATTGTAATAAATAGAATAGGAATTTTTGCCATTGAAATTGTGCATAATGTTATTACAGTAGAGTTTCCTAGTACCTAGGTATTAATCAGTTATATAACGAGTTACATTGTTTTTTTTGTTTTGTTTAATAATTGTGCATAATGGATTTTTACTCCTCATGGTGTTTAAAAATTCAGGTAATTATATATGCATTATATTGAATGGCCATAGTTCTAAAATATAACTTTTTAATTTCCGTTATGTCGTGATTTTAAGATCACAAGTTGAATAGTAGTGTTAGAAAAAAGGTATCATAGATAATAAAAATATACAACCTAGGTTGTTTTTAGTTAACGATACTCAAAATGTAATTTGTATAACAGTTCATATTGTATTTCATATGTAACATATTCAAAATTATTTGAATACTTTTATAATGAGTTGGTTCCTCCTGAATTTTGAAACACTATCCTTAGAAATCTATTGCTATGTATGGATACAGATTCGGAAAATGTGAAATTAAATTTTTCAGTGGCTGTCAAACTGGGTGTTGGTGTTGCCTTATTGGTAGTAGCACAGCATGTCTTGGTTAAAAAATGGAGATCTGGTTAGTAATTAGCATGTATGTTTATTGTACTGAGAAAATCGTTGTGCAAAAAGAACTGAAAGCCCATCGAAATATCAAAATTACTTTTAACATACATCATTTTGATATGTTCCATTGAAAAAACTACTATGAGAAATTAACAGAACCTTCTTTCGGTGGGGCTATAAAAGTGTATTAACCTTAATGTCAGCCTTTGCTTATTATTTTGCCATTAACATTATCACAAGTCTTAATACATGAAGAATTTTTTATTGCATAATAGAGTGTAAATAATATGAAAAATTAATAGGTCTCTACAATGTACAAGTATTTCAAAAATGAGAAAGTAACTTGTGTAACGTAATATGCAATTCATTTTTATAGCTTTGCAGCTTTACTATGTAAGAAAATCATAAACGTGGTTCAATTATTAACAACGAAACAATATATGATTAATTATTGAGCTACTTCTTGGTTAATTTATTTTTAATTACTGTTTATAAAAATGTTAAGCATCATCTGATAAACCAGCATCCCCTGATATAAGAGAACAGACCCCTGACTTGACTAGACGCAATACTATCGTCGTACCTCCAGATTTTAAAGAAATACAACCAGATATTGAACAGGATGATAAAGGTAACAGATTAAAAAACAGTAACTTTCTTAGTATACTTTTGTTTTTATCTGTAGAATATTCTGAAGAACTAAGTGACGAAGAACAAATCGAACATAAAACTGTTAAAGACAGATATACAGAATTACGATCTACATATACTAGATCACTTTCTCCTTCAGGTGAGGGTAGACAATCTCCAGATAGTTATGAATATAAAGATGAAGAACTAGAAGAAGAACTAGATGAAGAATTGGAAGAGGAGGAAGAGGAGGACGAGGAGGAAGAAGAAGACGAATCTGAAGATGATGATTACTATTATGAGAGAAACGAAGAACTGCTCAGACGACTGGACTCCAAATATGGGAAATTACCAGGTGGCATTAATTAAATCTAAACGAAATAACACTAGCAATAATTTGAGTGAGACTATTTTCTTGAATTTCCAAAATATAAATTATAGTGACTAACTCCTCTAGTAAAGGAAAAACAGATGACAGCCTTTAAGCGTCCTGCTGTAAAATATCAGTCTTCAACAGATTTCGTATTTAAAAGTCTTCTGTTGAATTAAATGCTTGTTTGATTTTTAGATTAAATTTGATATTCTCAACTGTTGTTAGTTGGTCATTACATTTTTTTTCACTGTCCATTTATTGTTCGTAATAAATGTTATTTTTTAATGAAGAATAATCATAATTAAGACCTATTTTTAGGCAGCAAAGAAGATTACAATTATGAGCATCAAGATATAACGAACAAACATGATTTTAAAATTAGGGATGAAATAGATGAAGCTCAAAAATTCGTAGAAAAAGTAAGTAAACATTTTCAACTAAACGTTCATTGTTAAATTGAAAAATTGTTTATTGCAGTAATCATAATTCTTCGATAAGTTCCCTTCCCACTTTCCATAAACTAAAACTAATTTAATGTTTTGTTTGTTGGAAAATTGTTGCTTAATAATTTTGTTTAGTTTATTTGTTTCTTGGGAATGTTTTGCAACTTGATAGGCTCTGTTTGATTTAATTTTATGAAATATTTTGGTACAATATGACATAGTTTAGGGTTGTTATATTTAAAAAAAATGTCAATTTCTATTAAATACCGCACAAATAATAGAAATTGTACAATTTTTATTGTTAACTAACAGTGAGTGTTGTTTTTTTTTATAACTAGAATCCTGCTTATGCTGTGAAGCTTTTTGACAAAATCCTCAATAAATTCCCTTCCTCGCCTAGAAGCATTTATGGTAGGGCTCTGGCATTGGATAACCTGGCAGAACAAAGACGAAGCAATGATATTTTATTCAATGCTCTACAACTTTACATTAAACTACTGAAAAACAACAATGTACCTGATCGACTCTTTCAAATTATAAGCCAACAATGCATCAAACGTATGAGATTCGTAGGTACTATAATATTTATATATGATTACAAATAACACACTTCATGCTTGTAGGACAATATGAAAAAGTTATTGATGTGCATAAGCTAATTATTGACAGATTTCCACAAGATCCCAAATCTTATAATGATTTATCGATTACTTACCTAACCAGCAACAGGTAACATTGTCTCATATGTTAATTTATTTTTTATAAAGTTTGGTTTCCCAGAGTAGAAGAGGCAAGATTGGTATTGGAGTCGGTTTTAAATAAGTGGCCAATGGATGGTGTTGCGCTCGTTCATTATGGATTCATATTGAAAACTACGCATAATAAATTAGAAGAGGCGGTGCAGTACCTAAGAAAGGGAATTGAAACTGGTACTGAAGGTGTTAATGATGGTCGATTTTATTTCCATTTAGGCGATGCCTTAGCACGCTTAGGAAGACATGATGAAGCAATGAAGGTTCGTGGAAAAACAATTTTTAAAGCCAGACTACTAAAGTATGATTTTGTATTTTTTGATTAATAATAAAAAAATATTTTTGTTTTATCATCTTTCTGTGATATTAATAATTTGATAAGTTCATGAATTTCTTGATATTTCAGCTATGATTTAAACAACTGATTAAGTTAATTCATTAATAAAACAGCAAAAATAATGCATAACACTACTGAAAAGGGTAGCCCCATTCGGTTAATTCGCTATTTAACGCAACTTAACCAGTCGTCTAATAAAATAAATTTTAATATACTTTAAATAAATATTTGACAGCTACCACCATGAAAGTATAACTAATACTTACCTGAATTTCTAGGTTTACGAGCAAGGTACAAAAAATGGACTTTTCCTGTCTAAATACCAAAGGTCTCTTTATAACGTCCCGAGGTTAAAGGGAAAACCATTTTGGGAACTTAAGGAATTGCCACATACAAATTTGTTCAAATACCTAAAACAATACTGGCAATTAATTAGAGATGAAGGTTTGTCAGTCCTAAATCAAAAAGGGTACTTCTTGAACGAGTCTGAAAATTTAAAGGAATATGGAGATTGGAAGCAGTTTGAATTGTACGCTAGAGGACGAAAAAATGTTAAGAATTGTGAAAAAACGCCATTTACGTGTAGCATAATTGACAAAGTTCCAGACGTTAGAAATTGCAAAAGGGGACAGACAAAATTCAGCGTAATTCATCCTGGTACTCATATTTGGCCACATTGTGGCCCAACGAACTGTAGATTGAGAATACATCTGGGCTTAAAGGTGCCTGCCAAGACATACCTCAGAGTAGCCTCCGAAACAAGGTAAGAAAACTTGTAAATAATATCCTGATTCATAATTTTATTTTAAATTTTCGATCTTTAGAACATGGGAAAATGGTGGAATCTTTGTTTTTGACGACAGCTTTGAACACGAAGTTTGGCACAATGGAACTGGCATAAGATTAGTACTGATAATTGATGTTTGGCATCATGAACTAACAGCAGATGAAAAAAAGACTCTCTCGCCAATTTAACGTTTGTTTTTCGATATTGTTAATATGTTAAGATATAATGGAATATATATACAGATTGCAATTTTACATTTCGCATGTTCTTTGTCCCTGCAGTCTTTGGATATGAGATTATATAAATAGCTAACTGGAAAGTATTCATTTTATCAATGTCTTTTAAAACACTCTCAACTTCACCTTTTAAGAAACTAAGGCACTAAGGCACATGTTTAATTCAAATAATCAATGTTGTTTTCAGGTCAGGGGTAAATATAAATGAAATGCGCTAAATTTAAAAACTTGATGGTTTAATCTATTGACCAATATTACAATGTATCTAAACTTCTTTATTAAAATTAAAAAAACATGATGTTTCAATCTAATGTTTATTAGAGCAACTAGAATTACTGAAAAGTATTTTTACAATAAAAGCCATGTTAATATACCCCTTTAATAATTTGCCTCTATAAACGACCACAATTTGTCTAAATATTGAATGTGAATTAATTAATTAATCAAATTATGAAAGATGCTAAAATTGTTGGTAAAACTATAGAGTAAAATAATTTTGGGCAAGTCAAATGGCGTGTGTAATTAAAAAATGGATTTCAATTGTAAATCGTTTGTAAAACTGGTGTTCTCTCGTTAAAAGGGCAAAGTTAAAATTAATATTAAAATGAAAAAATATTTTAGTCTAGTACATTCATGTTCTTCATATACCAAAAAGATATGGACAACCCTGTAAAATTTAATTCTACCTATTCGATTTTTTTTTTATTAAATTCTAAAACTATAATATTCACAGCTCATACATAAATGGCAGGCTACCAAAAAATATTACTCCCAAAATACTTAATTATTTAGGTAAATATACTAATATAAAAATGAGGTACTTGAGTTTCAACAGTCCATTTGAATAATAATGTGATTTCTGTAGTAGTTTTTATATTTTGGGAGTAAGTTTAACAGATAAACCTCAAACAACTGTGTTTATGGTGTAGGATTACAGTTTAATATACACAAAAATAATGTTTACATGTAAAAATTTGGTGGAGATTCCACCTTTGGCGTTTGCTATTCATCTTCATTTTTTATTTTTCCTGTAATCGAATGAAGTTCTTCTTCGAAAGGAACTTGTTCATCTACAAAATTTATGCTTCCAGCTTTGTACCATACGATGACATCAACAAAAAAAGCACCCAACAATATGGCACCTGTTGTACCTGTAAAACAAATTCTGTAAGTATCATTCTTGGGTTATCGTGTGGATTAGGATTCTTGTTACGACTTGTCCACATACCATGATAAAACATTCTAAAGACGTCAGAATCATAAAGTCCACAAGCTCCTCTCTCCCCACAAGCCATTTTCCAAACCAAGCATGCAGAATCAACGACAGCTCCATAAACAATAGGGCAAGGCACATTTCCAAACAAACCTATAGCGAACTGTATCAAGCCTAGGGCCATAGCTTTATCTCTCGGATCCACACAACGTAAAATGAGTAGCATTGAACCCACTTCTGAAGTTGAGTGTATAAAAACAAAAATTGAAAACAAAATTATATATAATATAAAATTTGGACATTCAAGATCACAATAGCCTATTGTTGCATTTCCGTATACTGGTTCATCTCCAAGTGTGAAATTGACTGGAGTTAAACACATACACTCTGAATATTGTATAATTTTTCCATCTTTTTTTGTATAATTCTGACATCCAGCGTGGCACGGTGATAAGTAAGTTTTCCCGTCTTGTCCGCAAATAGGAGCAAATTTGTCTTTGTTACATTCGCAATACGTTTCATTACAGTTTAACTGATGTGTGTCAAACCTATAAAAAAAACTATTTACTAACAATAATTAATTCATATATATTCAAATTTATACTTGTGATTAGTCAGGCCAGCTAAATCATTTGTAGGACAACCAATAAACATTAATATAGCCATACCTAAAATTTTCTGTGTTAATAAGAGTACTTTATAAATATACAATAACATTAATAAAATATCATTAATATTACCTATAGCATATATCACAGCAGTAAATGCAATCCATGCGGCCACAAATCTAGCATTCGGTTTTACTCTCAAAATAAATACTCCACTAATTATTATTCCAAGACCCATTACAAGAATACCTCCGACTCCTAAAACATAAGTTATGATTTACATAGAAATGCACAGAAATGCCACAGTCCAAACCTGATATCATATTAGCCGATGGTGTTGGTAAACGAAATTGAGTTTCCAAATATTTTGGAAGAAAAGTATATAGACCAGCTATAGGCAAAATATGTAACACACTACTTGCAGTACGAAACATCAAAATGTCATTTTTTAAAAGTCTTTTAACAGTTTTGGGAAAATCTAAAAAAGAAAATCAACAAATCAAACAGAACAAAATGTTAAATTGCTTCTTACCTTTTATACTTGGATGTTTTCTTCCAGGATGATGAATCCTACCCGGCTGTTTATTAGAACTGGACAATCTTTTTGGAAATGCAAACATTGCCAAAGATGCCAACATCAGTAGTCCAGCAATTAAAACCAAACCTAGAAACGATGTAGATTATTCTTAAGAAACACAAAATATTAATAATAATTTGTACCCAGCCACCATGCTCCAACCCATCTAGGATCCGTTGTATCGATTTTTGGATCAATAGTCAAATCAGCGTAAACACTAGTGCATAAAGAACCTACAATAAACCCGAGAGCTGGACCCAATATTCTTACTCCAATTGTAATCGCTAAAAATAAATTTATTATAAATATATTTACAATTACCAATCATAACAAGTAATTATTACTCAAACAAAGGGTTTTAAAAATATTAAGGGACAAGTGTAGGCCTGAGAAAACAACTGTTGAATACTTGAAATAATTATGAAACTGAATAACCTACCATTTTCTAAATTAATTAAATTGTGTAATTTTTTTTAAAGTACTAAATGGAAATATCGATTCTGTGACCAAAAGTAATCAACCGTGTCAATTTGATGATTTCAAAATTTGTTTAGAAATTCTTGTAAAATAGCTAATTATCAAAATTATTTTCGCTTACAAGTTTCATTTGGTTTAACTTTGGAAATTTCATTTGGGCTTGTTCAACCAAAAGTATTGGAGTTATAAAATCCGGTCTAAGAACCTGGTCTCGACTATTAGTTATGGAAACTATTTATACCTCGACTTATCAATTCCAATCGATTTCATTCAGCACATCATTTGTATATCAATGCTAGTAATAATAATTCTATTTTCTTAAAGCCCTGTCAATCTTATCAAGCAATATTTAATACACATTACAATTTATGATCTTAGAAATAGGTTTCAAGCTTAATTGTTTAGTTGTGCTCTTGCAGCATAAATTAATCCTCACTTTTAATTTCTTTTCTTATACTATTAATTAAGAATTCTGAATGCATGACCTTTGACTCCTTCACTCAGTTATTATAGTTGATAATGGCATGTGGTTGTTGTCGTCTTCAATACCACAGCAGCACATATTTAATTTTAGCTAAATTGATAACTATTATTACTATACGTTTACTTTTGTTTATTGATTTCTGTATAGCAATTGGTGAATAATTTATTGTTGCAATGACAGAATATACATGATAGTAACAAGAATTCATTTTTTTAAATAAAACCTGAACATACATTAACAAAACCAAAATGAGATATAAAATGATTATTTTTTAAAGGCAAATGGTTGTGATGAAGTGTTTTCAGGAGTATCTAAAATTAGAAGGGAATATAACTTTTAATTATTTTCGAATGAACATGGATGTTGGTTATTTAATTTTACACGACATCATTCAATAAGCAAAATAATAAATGTTTAAAATACTAGTATAGAAAAATAAATAATAAATGGCCTTACCGAAGTAGAGAGGAGATTCCTTACTGGCAACATTATCATCAATATAAGGAATGCCCAAAGTATAGACGGCTGTTTGACCCATTCCTACTCCTAGTAGACTAATGAAGAAAATGGCTAAAACTATGTTAGTCACAGAGGGTGTCAGTCTGCGACCAGTTGTGACTTCTTCCTCACAATTTAGTATTGACTGAGAAATACCCGTAGTAAAATTATCAGCTAAGGTAAAATTGGTATGAAGTAGAAAAGTAGTATTTGGTATGTGAGCTTTACAAACATTTGGTTCTTTTGTGATACCAGTCAGATCGTTTGCATTAATAAGCTGCCTTCCATAAATAAAATGTGGCAAGGAACAAGTGAAAGAGGACAAAGCGAAGAGGACCATTCCCCAAGCTATCCATTTGGGCCTATGACCTTGTCCTCCATAGTATGTTAATAACAACGAGGAACCGATTTGGCCGATTTCCGTTGCACTCATAATAATGCCTGTTATTTTTGATTGAATTTGAAAGAGCTTCTCGATTGTTGTTATTGCACTTACAAAATATGTATGATACATCCCTTGGAGAACCCAAGCTATACAGAAAACTATGAGAAACACTTGCTTCGATGCAAATCTTTGCAGCCAGTTTGGGGCGATAGGCCCCAAACCACACTCTGTGTCACTGTCGTCATCTCTTAAGTCGCCATTGCATTCGGATTTTCTATGAAAGATCCCTATATTTTGCACTGGTTTTTGTTCCTCTAAAATTCCATTTGTTCCTAACGATGATTCCTCTTCACTTGCACGTCCATTATTATTACTAGATTTTTCTAACATACTACGATTTTCCAAGTTTTCTTCACCAGGCAACACTGGTAACATTTTCTCAAAATGTGATGTATCAAAATGTGGTGTAACAGGTTATCCAGTCTTTTGGTATCGTTTACCTAAAAAAATTCCTTCATTACATAAATTGAAAAATAAAAACTAGATGATTTTTATTGTTCGCTTTATTAAGTCTATCAGTTAAAGAGATGAAAATAATCGTACGCCAATCTAAAGTAACGTTGATTAATTATTTTTTAATATAACTATAGTGGCATAAGAATGTTAATTATATCTGACAGTAACAAAGAAAATATGAAAAGTAACACTTAATCCTATGATATATTTGCAAAATTTTTATTACTCAATTAAAGAAACAGTTTATGTACATACGTAAATCAATATGTCAATGGATAAATGGATAAATGAATTCATAGACAGAAATTAAACGAAAATAAAAATAATCCCGCCAGTTAATAATAAATTGACTAATGACTAAGTGGATGCATAGACTGCATGCAGTCAAACGTAAATAAAATATAATCTGAGGAGTTAATAATAAATCGACTAGACTGTTGACTCACGATTTAATAACGAAAAATAAAATTTGTTAAAAACAGAGATAAAAATATAACCCGAGAACATTATCGACACAGAAATATATGTATATAAATAATGAGAATAAAATACCTAACACATATTATTACAACTCAAAGTTTACGTTTTGCTCGACTGAAGCTGATAAATTCTTTATCTTTCGTGGACCGTTTTACTGTTCTCATTACAGTTTGATAATAAGCTTAAAGAGTTGTGTTAGTGTTTAAATGTAAGATGTCCGAATTTCATAACATACATACCACCGTAGACATTTGAAATCAGTATTAAAAATGTCAATATAGTTTCACAATAAGAAATTGAATTCATTGAAATTTCCCTTATAAACTAATATCTGAACTTCTAGGAGTTATATTCAAGAGTTATAGTTATAACCAAAAAGGATTTTTTTTGTCATTAGCGTTGCTTGCAGAAAATTTTTAATGCGCATATTGTCAGATTAACAATCCGCAGTGATGTATATAAAGTTGGCGGACCACCCTCACAGGCCGGCAAAACAAAATAGTGGAGATTTTGTGTCTTTTTTGTAGCTTTTTTGTAGCGAGAAAACGGATTTTGTAGCTTTAGAATAGCCGGAGCTACAAAAGGTGGGCTAACTTAATATTAAGTTAGCGGCCACCGCTATAACTCATACACGGAATGTAATAGGATGCTCTGGTTTGCGCAGGAATTTGTGTCTTTAAAAGTACTTGAAAGTCACTGGGCCAAAAAAAGTTTTTGGCCACATTTGGCCGATTTTGGCCAAAAATGACAAGATATTCAATCATCACTCGCGGTTCAATTTCATGATATAGTAGCGATCTTAAAAATCATTTGGCATTGAAAACCTTCTGTTAATTGGCCGAAAAAGCGGGCAAAAATTGCCAGAAATGGCCAAAAATTCGAAAATTATTTATTTCTGCCAAAACATGGGAAATCCTGTATATACGTCGACAGGTCGAACATGTGGTACACAGAGAGCTCAGAAAAACTAGCAGGGGGTCAATAAAAAATACCCAGAAATGGCCAAAAATTCTAAAATGACTTATTTCGGCCAAAACGTGCTAAATCCTGTATATACCTGAATTGTTCGAAAATGCGGGCCATGGAAATTTATGCAACAATGTGGAGGATTTAGGAGACTCTGTTAGACACTAAAAGTCACTTTGCACAGCGGGCCTGTGGAGCTACAAATTCTAAAAGGACTTATTTCGGCCAAAACGTGATATCTCCTGTATATACTTCGACAGTTCTAAAATGTGGGCCCAGGAATTTTCAGACACACTGTCTAAGGATCCAATGGATCCTACTAGCAACTGGAATTCACCTGAAACTGCGGGCCTGTGGAGCTACAAATTCTAAAAGGATTTATTTCGGCGAAAACGTGATAACTCCTGTATATACTTGGACAGTTCTAAAATGTGGGCCCAGGAATTTTCAGACACACTGTCTAAGGGTCCAATAGATCCATCTAGCCACCGGAATTCACCTAAACCTGCGGGCCTGTGGAGCTACAAAATCTAATATTAGTAATTTCGGCCAAAACGTGATAAATCCTGTATATACTTCGACAGTTCGAAAATATGGGCCCAGGAATTTTCAGACACACTGTCTAAGGGTCCAACAGATCCTTCTAGCCACCGAAATTCACCTGAAACTGCGGGCCTGTGGAGCTACAAATTCTAATATTAGTAATTTCGGCCAAAACGTGATAAATCCTGTATATACTTTAACAGTTCGGAAATGTGGTCCCCGGAATTTTCAGACACACTGTCCAAGGATCCAAAAGATCCTTCTAGCCACCGGAATTCAGCTGAAACTGCGGGCCTGTGGAGCTACAAATTCTAAAAGAACTTATTTCGGCCAAAACGTGATAACTCCTGTATATACTTCGACAGTTCTAAAATGTGGCCCAGGAATTTTCAGACACACTGTCTAAGGATCCAATGGATTCTTCTAGCAACTGGAATTCACCTGAAACTGCGGCCCTGTGGAGCTACAAATTCTAAAATGACTTATTTCGGCCAAAACGTGATAACTCCTGTATATACTTCGACAGTTCGAAAACGTGAGCCCCGGAATTTTCAGACACACTGTCTAAGGATCCAATGGATCCTTCTGGATTTAGCACGTTTTGGCCGAAATAAGTCATTTTAGAATTTTTGGCCACTTCTGGGTATTTTTTATTGACCCCCTGCTAGTTTTTCTGAGCTCTCTGTGTACCACATGTTCGACCTGTCGACGTATATACAGGATTTCCCATGTTTTGGCAGAAATAAATAATTTTCGAATTTTTGGCCATTTCTGGCAATTTTTGCCCGCTTTTTCGGCCAATTAACAGAAGGTTTTCAATGCCAAATGATTTTTAAGATCGCTACTATATCATGAAATTGAACCGCGAGTGATGATTGAATATCTTGTCATTTTTGGCCAAAATCGGCCAAATGTGGCCAAAAACTTTTTTTGGCCCAGTGACTTTCAAGTACTTTTAAAGACAAATTCCTGCGCAAACCAGAGCATCCTATTACATTCCGTGTATGAGTTATAGCGGTGGCCGCTAACTTAATATTAAGTTAGCCCACCTTTTGTAGCTCCGGCTATTCTAAAGCTACAAAATTCGTTTTCTCGCTACAAAAAAGCTACAAAAAAGACACAAAATCTCCACTATTTTGTTTTGCCGGCCTGTGAGGGTGGTCCGCCAACTTTATATACATTCCGCAGTGTCGCCGCATTCGACATGTATGCATGTAGAATGTATTTTTAAAAATATACATTTAGTGAGAGATCGGCTAAACATCTCGTTAAGAAGATCCCTACAATATAGATACTTTCTAATCTAATTAAACTTCAACATAAAAATACTACCTCTCTAGTATTCTTTCCATTCAACCACTACAGTTGCTTTACAGTTTTCCGGATTGAATAATAAAATGTTAAGCCGTTTACAATTCTTCCAGAGTTAATTTAAGTAGTCATCAAAAATTTACGACCAGATTAATCTTCACAACACGCAAACCACTTTTGAGCCACTGTTCATTCCAGCGGGACAAACATGTCACACGACATGTTTCGTCCGCTGGAACGATGTCTGCTCAGAAGTGGATTGGGTGTTGTATTTATATGGTGATAAACATTTTCCAAACTTTCTTACATCCACTCTGAAAAGACTACATACTTATCCTAAGCTGCAGGTAGGTGAACTTGATGTGCCTTACTTCGAGCGACATTATTATGTATCACAGTTAATGTTTTTATAATTTAATTTTTGTTTTTATTGCCATCATTTATTCACATGAAGAGTTCCTAAAAAAATCCTGTTTAGCTGTAGTTTCTTTTTTTGTTTGTTTTTATGTTTGAAAAATAAAATGTCAGGAAATGTGATTTCTATTTCGAATAGAGAAAGGATTGTCGCTTTGATCATATGACGGAATTGCGAATAGATTCGGGATTCCTCGAAGTTCAGTAAAATTCACACTGCTCATATTCACCAAGAAACTGGTAGTGTAAAAGACGAGGATCTGGCCGTGCCAAATTTACTCAGGCTACATAATGAAATTGGGGCAATTTTATTTTTATGGTCGACAATGTCAGACCTCTTTGACCTGAACTATACGAGACGGGTGCAAAACGCGTTGGGGGAAGGCCAAATCGAGAGAGTGCCGTGACCAGAAAACTCTCCAGACATGAACCTAATAGAGCATGTGGGGGTTGTGTTGCAGGGACACTATTCAACAGAAATAATCGTGCTGACACTTTCCAGTGGCTCACAACTGACGCTTAAAAGGGATTGAATACCATTTCGATCGACACCATTAATGTCCTTATGGCCTTAACGCCTAGATGACACATTACTGAAAAACGCGCGCTAAATTACTTAAATTTCCTCTTGAATTGTGTTTCATAAATAACCATTTTCCCATTAGATAGGTTTAATCTCGAAAGTGATTTCGTTTGATCACAACTACTTTTCTCATAAATATATACAAAACTGTTGCAATAATATTGAAATTGATTTGAATGTAAAACCTATCTATAACGAAACACGAATAAATAGAATTGTTTTGTAATTTACAGCTCTCTATTTTCCCTACATTTTTTTTTTTCGTTCAGAAAGCTATAACTATTTTATAACTATAACTAACTATTTTTATAACTAAGCAGATAACTATTTTCCTATTAATTCCTTCCAATCAATTTTCAATCAAACAACTAATCCATATATCTCAATTTTGAAGCAATTTCAGTATTTTTCCAAAAAATCAGCTGACATGGAGCCGATTATCTAGAAACACTTATGACCTTTTTCAAGAAATTAATATTCTTGTCAATTTACAGCAAGTGGGATATTAATACTGTAAGTTATCCGTGAAGCGAGTTTTTAACAAAATTCAGTAGTTTTCTGAGAATTGACATGAAATCTAGTCAATTTTTCAAAATGCACACCAACTTTCAATTAAAAATCTAACCGAAAAATCTTGGTTTTAAACTAAATGCAGCAATTTCAAAAAGTCAGATGAACTCTAAAACCAACATTATAACTTTGAAACCTAACTCAATAGTCTGTAGAACGATTCAATATATTCTAGTCATTCTATTCAGAAATCCACGTAATATACAATTAACAGATGTTCCAATCTAAAAAATAAAGTTAAAACTAAGCGACTAATCCATACATCCACAAATCCAGTGATTTTCCCAAAATCACACCAAGTCGAGTCTATTTCTTTTATATTATTAGTATACTATCTATTGTTCAAGAAGTTGATACTCTTGTCAACTCTCTAGGAACTGGGGTTTTAACTAAGTGACTAATTCATGAATCGGACGTTTAAGCCGAATTCAGTAATTTTCGGAGGTGTTTTACCTAAAATCTCAACTGGTAATCAAAAATCTAATTTTTGTATCTACTCCAGTAAACTGAGTATTTTATCGTCACTAGTAACTGTTTTACAAATCCAAATAGTTTCTGTATAAGAAACCACTTTCTTTGATCCACTAATTTATCCAGTAATTAATAAAGCAACTGAGCCATAAATCTGTTTAGTTCAATTTCACTAGTTTTTCCAGAAACCTAATGGGTTTATTGATTGTCTAAAAAAAATTCACATCATTTCTGCCACGAAATTAATATTCCAGTCAGTTATCTGAAAACAGATTTTAAATAAGCAAGTGATCTGAAAACTTTAAATATGCAATCTGGATTTTAAATCAATTAAGCAGTTTTCCCAAAAATGTGATGACTTCGCGTCAATTCTACACGATCTTTAACTGTAAGTCTGACTCATAAATCTTTGCACCTGAATTAATAGTGAGTCCATAAGTTACTATCTTATTAAAGTTAGTGTGAAATAATGTATTTTCCCCAAATGAAATCATTCTCAGTGCCGTTATTCTGTCTTGGCTCATACCATTTCCAAAATACAATTTTCTTTTTTCAGTGAAGAAAAACGTCTTTCTGATTCTCCTGTAGTAATAGTGTGCCACTGAACTGTTTATTGGCTAAGTAATTTCACTAAAAAGGATTGCCGAGTATTCTTTACTAAATATATAATTAATAAAAGCGCTTTTTTAAGTTACGGATTCTTTTGTGGAGTAAAAAATTTGCAATTCTGTTTCTAATTTCTTGCAAAACAAACTTCTTAAATTTCTCATGTCGCTACTTCTGTATTGAAAAGTTACAAAATGTTCCGGGTAAAAGAAATTGGCGGCTATAAGATAATTTCTAAGTACCTACAAATCTGTTTTTCGACTCGACGTAAATTAAGATGAAAAGAACCTAGTTAACCAATTACCTACGTCTTTCTGAATTATTCTGTCTAGTCTTGAATTTTTATTGTACTTCTGAAGTTAACTGAGAAAATTTAATTTTCTTTCATTGTTCCAGGTTGAGATAGTTTGCATGATTAATTTTATACAATACTCAAGTTTTTCTCTAAATTGTACTCATGTATAATATAACGTTTGTTGTTCTTTAGGGATTATGTACCAGCCGCCACTGATCAGTCGGGTAGTGTTGTAAGTTAGAGGAATGTAGGTATATATTGTTAATTGAGTTTTTATTGTTTTACGTTGTTTTCTTAAGGAAAACTAACGGCTCTACCTCATATTTTTGCGTTTCCCTTTATTACCAATAAACATTACAAGCATACTGTAAAAAGTGCATTGAAGTTTTGAAACACAATGCACAGTATTTTATAAAAACATTTTACAAACATGAGTTATTCCAGTAAATAAAAGTCTTGTAAAAGCGCCCCCCACCCCCCGTTTCCTTTTGATCTGTGTAATTGTTTTCTATATTGCGCAACTATATTGTTCTTTTGTTCATTCCCGTATTCATTTTCTTCGTGCATACCGACGAATCCTATGCGAATGTAATTATTGATTATTGATTGTTGGATCATCCAAAAACGTTATTATTAATTTTGTCAAAAATATCAGTAATATTAAAATACTTTTAATTGGGATATCAGATACTGTGGAAGTATGAGTTCACATTTTTTTTTAATTCAATTGACATAGAAAAGAGTTTCTCATTAAGTACATATGTACATTTGTGGTATCTCGGCCATGTTATTGTTTACAGTGAAAGATACCACGATTATACATACGTATCTATTATGTATATATGTATGTAACTCGATGAAAGTAAATGATCATAATTAAATAGGTTGGTATCGATGATTGTCATAAATTTACGGCTACCATCATAAATAGGATATATGACTTCAAAATTACTTGCGCATCGTTGATGAAAAAAGTTGGGTATTTTTCGATCAAAGCCATTCCACAGTTCAAGGCCATGCACCACGAGAATTTTTTGTAATAATGAGAAATTTATAAATACTAAATGTAATCCTTGAACGCCGTAAAGCATACATATTAATAATTGACGTTAGATTTATTTATTCTGTACAATCAATATTCAATGCGGACAGCTTCAGAATGAGATTTATCACCTTTAAGAAACTCTAAAACTTTTAACTTACATGAGTTATTTGAGATTATTCCACGTATACGGCTAATAAATGTTTACATCGGGATTTGGATATGCGACATAGAAAAATTCACCAACACGTCACATTATACTGTTAAAAATAATTAATCTTAAATTTAAATGGGCAATTTATCGAGAAGCGGAACCTAACCTTCAAAACCTCCCGACTAAATTTTAAGCGCTTACACATTTGCAATATTGAAAGAATTTAAAAAACCAATGCCTAGTATGAGTTTAACGTTTAAAGTGTTTCCATTAACTATCTGCTATTTATCAAGTGACCTTTGTGTATACTTTGATATTCATACATGCACTTTTGTTTTTCTAACGACAGCTACTTAACAAAGATTAGGTAGTGATCGTGATCTGTTTAACTACCATTTCAAGATAAAAACAAATTTGCTGTCAAAATACGTAATCATTCAAGCGTCAAATTTATAGTTACGCAATCCTAATAGACTCATTTCAAAGAACGATGTTTCCTATTTGAGGAACCACACTAAATTCAATAGTCAATAAACTGTTTATAATGCACAAGATAACTATATAGGTAGTTGTTTTTAAACTTTCTACAACTTTTAAACACAGAAAATGCATCATAAGACATTTCCATAATTACATTACCAATTTCTATGGCAATTTTAGATCCTATACATTTATCGCTACATCGTCTTCAATATGGTATGCAAGACACTGTTATTGAATTTAATATCAAAAAGAACTCCTTTCTATTGATTTCGTTTTTATTTAAATAATTGCACGAATTGTAAGACAATATAATATGTTAGGAAAGCTCTAATAAGCATAACTACTATGGTAACCACCACAGTATAATAGTATATTATTATACTAGTTTAATAAGACGGAGTATAATAGAACGAGTGTGACACTAAGTCTTATTAAACGAGTGTAATATACTATTTTATCTACTTTGCTTTATTAATTCGTTAAATTTTGGCTGTTCAAGTTTTCGTATTACACTAGGGAATTTTGCGTGGGTTGGTTACACTGACGTCACTGACATTGACGTTTCGTATTTGAATTTGAAAATCTAGTAGTCCTAGGATAAATTCAATAATTACTTAGGTACTTACGTGCGCGAAATGGAAGACAAAAATGTAGAATTGACCTGTACCCCCAGAAATACGCAAAGCTGCTCAAGACATTTATTGAAATACTAATAATTTAACCTTGACGTCTACGTGACAGGCTGACGTACCAATTTAACAAAACTAAAAGTTACCAAAAGTAGTGTAATAATATGAATATTATTACACTACTTTCGGTGTAATAATGAGATTATTAGTAATGCAAAGTAGATAAACACGTTTATCTGATAGATTATAAAGGAACCAACAAACACAACTACTCTAAAAGCTAATAGAGATTTAGTGAGTCGTGTTTAATAAATATACATTATTTATATTCCTGTAACTTATTGTGGATTCTAATTTTAAATGACTAGTCCTAAATATCTACAGAGGTGTTACAAGAAGCTTGGTTACAAAAATCCTTTGCAAACCTTTATTATCAACCTAGTGTTAATAATGTAAGCATAGGTCCCATTTAATAACATTCTACCAAAGCAAGCGATTGGTGGTCATAAACGAAATCGATGCATGTAGGTCAGACACAAATAACTTCATAAAACCTGCAGAATTAACAATCACTAATCTCTGATTGAAAGTTTAACATAAAATGCTACTTACAAAGAAATATGGGACTACTTTTCATACTCCCAAAAAGCCACTATTAGTTATTTTATCTTTTCTTGATACTTTTATTTATGAGGCCACTTGTAAGACATAGAATATGGTAAATTGAATTTTTTAACTGTTTTAGAAAAGTAATAAGTAATAAAATAAAATAAACGCTATAACCTAATAAAATCGCTTTAGTTACGTTAAGAGCAGAAAACAAACCCACACAGGTATACATAGGGCGTACTTAAGTATAGTATTAAAATACTCTACTGGATTTCACTAGTATACATACATGTTTGGAACCATCAGGAGTGAATATGATATAGTGATGAAACCAACAAAGCTTACTCACTTTTAAGGTTCATTGTAACATATTTATTATGTATCCTATGGCAATTAGGCACATTAAGTCAGTTATTAGACATCAGACGTAACATAAAACAAACTTTAAAAACTCGCAAACAAGCATCTGTTTATATACTATTCACACTACAGTTGTGACATAAATATGAAGCAAGATCTTATACAAATAGTCCATATCTAATAATCCATACACTTCAACATTCTGCAATTAGTTCGTTACATATAAAAATGTAATTATTGTAATCACCCATTCATTTTAAACAATTATATCGAAATGAGCAGAACATGTAAATATATTAATTTATGTAAGACCTACATACCTATTGAAATGAAACCAGATGTGAACTCATTCAAATACCAAGGAAGCACTCAATAAAAAAAATTGTTTTTAAAGTGTCATGAATTGTGACCAGAATTCCCATGAATAAGAATTTTGAAAGATCATGTAATAAGGACATGCGCATACGGACAGGTAACAAAACGACGACTATGTGCACAATTCAAATTCATACATTACAGTCAATTAAAAATAAAAATTAATTACTATGGAAGCACATACAGGATCTTTCAGCGCCAATGAGAGGAAAAACAGTGCAGTTTCAATTTATAATACGTCTACATACAACTTTGAGTTGAATGAACATGACGAAACAATTGGCTTTATTATTAAATTATAAGCCTACATAAATATTGTCGTTTCTAGATAAATTTAAAAAAAAATGAAAATTATTTGAATGCTCTAGCTGCATTGTGTGCCGAAAACTAAAATTACTCCAACCGACTACAAGCAAAAAATACAGAATTAAAGCAGACTGACTTGAGATAACCTATATTAGTTAAGTCCTTAGTAAACATTTTTTCTTCTACATTGGTTTTGCTCTACAGTCACAACTATTTTTACTTTCTTTGCAATTGTAACATGTGCATTCAAATTATATTAACTCGTGCAAGTTAATTATGAAGTAATAAATACATATCTAATGATACAAACATTATTTTTTTTCTTACCAACCAAACCTATATCAACAACTACAATTTGACTTTCAACTTTCAGAGAAACATTTACCAAATCATAATTATAGCCCACCCTACCCCATCAGAATTTTTTAGAAATTATATCGGGTGTTTTTTTAAATTTCACCTCATAGTAGGCTGTGGATAGTATTTGTGAATGCGCCTTACTAAAAAATGTCAAAATTGACATAACCTCACTTTTTTAATAAAAATTAAAACTGCTCCAATCGGTTAATAGTGTCTTGAAAAAGACAGCTCACTCATCGACGCCTAATTAATAGAGCCAAGCTGTCTTTTTCAAGACACTAGTAACTGATTGGAGCAGTTTCAATTTTCATTAAAAAAGTGAGGTTGTCAATTTTGACATTTTTTAGTAAGGCGCATTCACAAGCACTATCCACAGCCTACTATGAGGTGAAATTTAAAAAAACACCCGATAGAATAGCTGAAGTTTCATTACAATCAGATCTTAAGAGACTAAAAAAAAATCATAAAATATACAGTTTTAATATATTCTACCAAAAGCAACCTAATGTTTTTATTTCATTTTTGAATTGAAGTAGTACATAGAAGCAGGTATTAATTCAAATTTGCTCTTGTAGTAAATTCACTATGTCGCCCCGTTAACACACAAAATTTACAAAGCATAAGTTTGTGAATAGTCAAATGTTAAGTACTGTGAATATTAAAGGTACTAGATGTATTGCACCTCTACTGGTTCAGGTAGAATAGTGTATGATACTGAGAACAGAGTAATGACGTAAAATACCGCCAAGTACTGATGACTGAATGTTTTATAAATTTTTAAATAACACCTACTGGGCGAAGTTATTACAACAGGAATTTTAAAAGAATAAAAACATTGAGACAAGAAACAAGAAGTCCTCACAATATAAGTGTAATACGTTATTTCAGGTTTGATTTACTACATGTACTGTGAAAATTCGACAGAAGTATTCTGGGGCTATACTCAGAAGTCTAATTCCATTTTCAGTTTCTCAAAGATAAACTTTATTGGGGAGTTGTGATACCTGCTCTGGTGTATTCCGCATACACAAAAGGTACCATTTGTCTATATACTTGACGAGGATTTAAATGTTAATATGTGCTCGCCAATAGAACTATCCTATAGTTTACAAAGCTGAAGCTTTACAAAAAATTCATTACTGAGTCCTCGTGGCACAACTAATTTACCTCTAAATTGTGCGAGCCAACTCGCTATCTCTTTTTGAGAAGTAATTTGGTGAAATCCTAAAAGTCTTCACTAAAGTGAGTCAGAACACAATCATACCACAATCTATTTTAATCTTAATTAGAGGATCAAAACAAGTCGTTATTGACATGGAATCATCGCTCTCTACCAGTTCTGTCCGGTGTCAAGGCAAGAATCGGTTTTGAGTCTCCTTTTGTTTCTATCGCATGTATCTGACCTCGATAGCATTGTTGTAATGCACAGATTTTTGCCGAGGAAGTACAACTTAATCATTTCTTTACTACCCAAAGCTGAATACATGATCTACAATCCGCATGCACTTTTGCGAAATAAAACACAGTTTGCAATTAAATGCCTCACCATCACAAGTTCTGGTTCTTGCGCCTAAATACTGCAAAATAAAAATATTTCTCGTGTTAACAGTACATGCATTCCAATTATAAAGCAATTTCTATATTGCCCATTTTTGCCAGTCTGACACATATTATCTTGTGTTAAGTACCCATGTTTATTTATCTAATCTGCACCTTATCTGTGAATCTCAGCAGAGTTCTGAGAAAAGAGATTCACTGTACAAGGAAAGTTAAGTTGTAAGTAAATAATATTCTATATTTTCGAGAAAACTGGAGTTGATTTCATATAAGTGTCATGTATAAAACCAAACTTGTGAAGAAAGACTAATGGCGCATGTTTCCACCTGTATCATTTGTGGGCGGATGTAATTTCGGCCGGTAATCCCCTTGGGTACCTGCCCAAAGTAAAGGGCACTGCTAATCACAGATGTAAATTCGGCCGAGGGTAATGTTTATGGTAGGAATGTGGTGGAATTTATTTTTATTAACATAACACATATTGATATTGTTGGAAGTGGTGAAATATTAAGGAAATAAAAAAAAGTTTAAAGACTAGCATAGCACAGATTGAGAACATGTCACACCATTGCACTTGACTACTGAACATAAAAAGTGACTCGATTCACTCAACTTACACTATCTCTTAGCCATATTCATGTCATTCCTCTGATGTAATGGTGAAAACTAACAATTGGTTTTTGATTCTTACCAATATTAACTTTGGTAATTTCAACATGATACAATGGAAAAGAGGGCGCTTCTACTTATTCCAAATAATAAGAGGGGGATAAGCAATGACTAGATGATGACCAACGAGTTGCTGTTTGATTAGCATTACCTGAAATCTGTTGCAAAATTTGACAGCAACAAGAAAGAATTGGGAGAATCCAAATTTGAACGATTCCCAAAAACTCTTCTAGAGAACAATAGTTGTTTGGAAGATGATGCTAATTAAAATAACAGAAATTCTGCTTGTACGAATAGCTGTTGTTGCTTTGACTTCACTGATTATTTTTTTATGGCAAACATATCAATCTTGGTCTCCTAAAATAGAGAATTGTATTGTAACTCTAATGATATGGCGCTTAGAGTTAACTAAAAGATAAAGTTTTTGTAGACCTTTTACTCTTTCATTGTTTAAAAACTTTGGAAAAATTGGTTAGTATAGGAACAAGTACTATAATTTAATCCATAAATTCATAATAAAGCAAAACGCAATATTTTTGAGCGCTTTATTAAATGCAAATAAAATCCTGCACGATCTGCTGAGCTACTACGGTTTTAGAGGTATTCTGAGGTTCGATGTCTGCCGTCTTTGCCAACATTTAAAAGCCCGTAAGACAACTTGGGTCTTTACTGCAGTTTTGCAAAGTCCAAAAAATTAGAAGTTGTGGAAGTTACTGTTTTGGCTGGTGCAGATCAAAATTCTAGAATTTCCAATAGGGAGACTTGTATGACAAAATTAATGCTTGGGGACTGCCCAGATGATATAGGGCTTAGTAGGACTACCATCCCCTCATTAAACAGAGAAATAAACATGTATGAGCCTTAAACCCTTGATCCATTTATTTTTTATAGAAACCACTACTTTCGTTTCTCAATAACAAGACTTTGAAGATATGTTGTATATTTTGAATTAGGAAATGCAGGGAAAACTACACTGCCGCACCCCGTAACTTTAAATTAGCTGCTTGAGATGCTTGAGAAAGATTAGTTAATTGGCTTTAAAGAGATGCTATGTTTGTATCGATGATTTAATACTGATAGAATTTCTCAAAACTAGCTCTGTGAATAATTTTAAAATGGAAAAATGAAAAAATGGTTAAGGATCCGAATTGATTTGTTGTTATTGAGGTTAATATATTTTCAAGATGATATTAATGACGAACTAATAGAAATAACTAATGACGAGGGGATTGAATTAGACAGTTAATTCCTCTTTAGATTATACATTTTTGTAATCTGGGGAATTGAACAATTCTGGGTGGGGGTTGGTTTATGTATTTCACTTGAAAGAATTATGCTACCTCCTTAGCCAGCTCTATTGGTAAGGCAATAGTGCAAATAGCCATAATTGTAAGTTGGAAATCTGCTCGGGGTTGTTATTATAATAGGTTCAGTCCCAGGGGTATGAATTTATAAATATAAGATGTTTGGAGTAGTTTATCTGCTTTGCTGAGCCATGAACCATCATTTGTGAAGCGCTAAATAAATAAATAGTTATTTTTATTTCTGCGCAAAAACCCAAATTGTGTCATCACAATAATTTTTACAAACTAACAGGTAAAACCAATATTTTCTTTATTCCGCTACTGTATGTTGCTGTATCGTATCGCCGTTTGTAGGTTGTTATCATGAATATTTCGAGTATAATAAATGCAAACTTGACCGCATGGTCTAAGAAGTAAGCCCATAAAAGTAATTAAATGGGACATTCGAAATCGCGCATCAGGTTAGGTTGCCGGCGGTACTTAATTAAACACCGTTAGAATACGGATACACGTTTTATCGTAATATAAGCCATAAAAAGTGAAAGTAGCAGATACTTAAATTGTCAAAGAAGGTGAAAAGTGCAAGGGTCATAAAAATCGATTTATTACTTATAATAGAGATATTTAACGAAAATTTGACAACACCGCCCGCCCGGTCCTATAAATATGTCTTAAAACTATCCGGTTAAAAATCGCAATGAAGAGCAAAAGTAATATTTAATGAGCCCAATCGAACTATTAGAAAGGAACCATGATGAAGGTAATGAACGTAAATCGGATAGGTTAAAAAATACACGGCACGTCATGTATGTACGTATGTATCCGTGTGTACATATGTACGTGTGTGTGTGTGTGTGTGTGTGTGTGTGTGTGTACATCATTCCATGGAAACCGAGATGATGTTATAGAAAGAGAAAGGTTACATACGACAATTTCGTCTCTCACCTGAACGTTTGTGCATGGCATTGCATTTCGAGTACGAATGGGGTAACGTGAGCGATGCGAACTTTTGGAAAGACGATCGGAATCGGATCATCAAAATATATCTCAAACAGCTGTGGAAGAGTAAACAAAAGTCACAATTCGAGTCGGTCACAGACACACGACACGACCGACCCAAGCAAGCACGAAACGAACGGTAACGAATAACGAAACAAACAACAAACAGTCTCGGTCTCGAGAAAGAGGAAAGTGTGCGTCTAGGGTAACTAACACGCGAAACGAACCGAACAGAGATCACTTTCACCGATCCGATGTGTGCGGCGAGTATGTATATACGTGCATGTATATGTATACTCGATACTCTATTAACTCGATACGATATATACGATACATTATACGTTTTAACACAACTGCCGAATACGAACCGCCCGATTACCGATCGGTTTGGGTTCTTTTTTGATTATTTATGGATACTGAGTGATTGATTGGTCGAGTATGTGCGATCTGCGAGTCTATTTCCTATACAATTCCGTATTCACATACCTACGTTAACTATGTGAACAAGTGCGTGTTTCTATATCTGTATATTAAAATCCGACGTCTTTCTCTCTGGTAATTGATCGCTTCTCTTGTGTTGTCGATTTCTTTTAGGCTGCTCTACATATCGGCCATACGACGATTCTTCTGTTTCCTTTCGGATTTCGCATTCTATTAAAATCGAGGTCTTCATTGTATATTGTGTCGACCAAATCGGGTCAAAATAGTAGGCACGCGTGAGGTCCTCGCCATACTCAAACATCAGGTTTATTATAGAGTACCTACTGTACGTAGCTCTTAGTCGCCAAACAACACGTGTATTGCCGCAGGTGGGACTGGTGGGAGTTCTCAGCACTCAGCATTCAGCATGGCATAACCACCCCGAGCGAAGTGCATAGGTATTTAGTGAAATGGAAAAGTGGAAAGCGCTTCGTACGTTTGCCTGGGAGGCCTAGTTTTAAGTGTAACCAATCCACAAATATCACGCACTGCCTGGCGATACCGTAATATTTATGTTACGTGAAGTTGGCGAAGAGTATCCAATATCCAGCGTCGAATTCTCTACGAGAGTCATTTCCGCCAACGGTTGTTACTTCACCCCAAACTATGAAAGATGTACCGTAAATATTGGATAACCCCGGAAGTACACCTTCCTACACCCTTACCCTTATAACAAACGATAGATGACAAAAAAACTACAAAGTGCTCATATAGTAGAAATTTCCAAACAACGTTAGAAACTGAGTTATTTGCAGTTTTCCGATTCAGATTCATGTGTAATCAATGTAATCAAGTTACTCTAAAGAGGGCTCATGACAGGCAAGCGGAGCGGGCTAGTGAAATTAATAACACGACGTTCTCTACAATTTTTCGACTTTTTTCGACTTGACGTGTCGTTCGAATGAAGCGGTGACGTTTAGGAATTAAGCCGCGTGCGGGCGACTCTTCGCGGATGAAAAAAATGCATTTTCTATTTTGCACTTTACATGCTTATTAACTCATTTTTGTAACAAACAATCGCATATTTATGTGTATGATTGATATGCGCACATGGTTAATTGCATTTCATTGTATAAACTGTTACGATAACTACAGTTTACTCTTGATCAAAAATTAAATTTTCAGTTAACCCCAAAAAAGAACAAATTTCCTAGTAGTTCAGTGAAAACCGCATCAAAATTAGTAGATTTCTAAAGGAATTGCGTGCAAAGACGTTTCCGACTGGGACGAGAGCCCTCTTAATGAGCGGTAACTCCGAAAGTATAATTTTCTACACTTATGTTTTTCTATCAAAAGATAGAGGACATACAGGACTATAAAATGACAGTAGTACGAATTTCCAAAAATGTTACTAACAGCTATTTACATATTTCCAATTCAGGTTCGTGCGAATAGAGTTATTTAATAAGCTACAACTTTGGAAGTTTAACTTTATACACTTATATTTGTATGTCAAAAGACAGAGGACACAAGGGCCTACAAAATTACCATAATAGGAATTTTCAAAAAAATTTAATAACAGCAATCTGGACATTTTAGATTGGAATATAATCTACTTACTTAATAAGTTGCAACTTCGGAAGTATAACTTTCTACACTTTTGTTTTGTATCAAAAGATAGAGGATATAATGACCTATGAAGTGGCCATAGCTATGATTTCCAAAAAATGTCAATAACTGAGCTATTTACAGATTTTCGAATTGGGTTTACGTGTAATGTATACCAGACGATAAAGAACATAAAGACCGACAAAACAGCCAGTAAAAATTTCAAAAAAAAACTAACATTGCGCGAAAGTCGATCCAAATTCACATTTTTTTTTGAAAGTTTTACTATGACCATTTTATAGGCCCTTGTGTCCTCTACCTTTTGATATAAAAACATAAGTGTAGAAAGTTATATACTTCCGGAGCTGTAGTTCATTAAGTAACTCGATTACAAGTGAATCTGAATTGAAAATCTCCAAATAGCTCAGGTATTAACATTTTTGGGAATCTTTACTATGATCATTTTATAGGTCATTCTGCCCTCTATGTTTTGATATGAAACATAAGTAACATGAAAACATAAGTAGAAAGTTATAGTTCCGGAGTTACAGCTTATTAAGCAACTCGATTAACAAGTAATCCTGATCCGAAGATCTCAAAGTAGCTCAGTCATCCTAATTTTTTTTTGAAGTTCTTACTACATATTACCGTTTTATAGGCCCTTCTGGACTCCACTTTTTGTTGTAAAAATGAAAGCGTAGAAACTTATATTCCTGGAGATACCCCATTACATAGAAATCTAAATTGACGCTCGCACAATAGCTCAGTTATTGACATTTTTTTAGAATTCCTACTATGGTCATTCTATAGGCCCCTGTGCTCTCTATCTTTTGATATAAAAACAAAAGTGTATTAAGTTATACTTTCGGTGGTAGTATTTACGTTCTCTCTCATCTCATTTGATACAAGAATAAAAGCGTAAAAAGATATACTTCCAGAGTTATCCAATATCAACGAAACAACTTCCATAGTTTGCAGTAAAGTAATAACCGTTTGCAGAAATGGCTCCCATACAAAATTCAACGATGGGATTCGCCGCTAACTTCACACACATTTAATACTGTCCAAGCAAAATATATCGAAAGTACTTTTCGTCGTCCTTTCAACAAAATCATATTGGTTTAAAACATTCTGAGACGTTCGTTTAATTTTTAGGTCTTTAATGAATCAATATATATGTCATTTTGAGCAATACTTTTCAAAGAAAAATTTGATTGCTTTTATTACTTAAAACATACGTTATTGGAAAATATGTTCATCTCTAAACTCAAATAGATCCTTATCAGTTTTAACAATTGGCCAATGTCTTGTTTTAACCATTCTTGCCTTGCTCAATGTGGAAATATAGTCTTCAGCCTTTCGGCATATAGCAACAACAGCAGCTGGATATATCAATTCACCGCGCCGTTGCTTTGAAATTAAAATAAGAACGTTTTACATTGTGTATAGATTCATAGTAAATCCACCGAGAAGAAAACTTCCATGAAACACAAACGTCGAAATTCAAAGCGCGACCAGCTAGCGAATAGTACAGGGTCGCATTAAGAATGATCGACTTGACTATAATTTATCTTTTACTAATATTTTACTTAGGATGTTCATTTCTTTCTTTTCTGTATACATTTAAAATAATGGTTTTCTCCTCGCAGCTTAAGTATGTTCCAGGTCTCTTTTTGGGAGGCGAGCAGGGAAGGTGTCTCCATAATTGCAATAGATCACAGAAATATGTTTATACAAATTTATATCAAAAACCTGAATAACAATAGCGATACGTTAAAATAAACCATCAACTAAAAGTCCACTATCACCGTCAACGACTTTCCTGAACGCTTGTAAACAGACAACCATAGATCAGACAACTAAACTTGTTAACTCCACTGAACCGACTCTGTACATCAACAATTCCCGCCAAAAGTTTTATGACTTTTCCACCAATAGCAAACGACGTGTATTAGGTGTTGTCTAACTTTACTACCTTTTCTCGTCTCGTGGATGTTTTCTTCTCAGTGGATTTACTATAGGTTATGTTCTGTTCACCCGGGGATGACTAATATCGGCTGGTGCTCGTTGTTTCTTTCATTACTTTTGCTATGCAACTCAACGTACGAAAGAAATGTTCTCTACTTCAAAGAACGTGCGGAAACCGCATGGGGCGTCTAAACATTGTACAAAAGAAAACTTCTACTGTATGTCAAAACTACAAAACTGGCCTTTTTGCGTGTGTGTGTGTTACTTAACTGTACTCTGCGAAGGTGTATAGCATTTTTGAACCTGTTCAAATAATTGTTTTAACATATACACAATTTTCCAGACTCAAATAATTTACAGGATAAAACAAAGTCTAGTTGATTTGCATTACTCTATACAACTTTAGTACTTTAGAGCCTTTCCAGCAATATTGTTTTAGTAAGTAGCTATTATAATGATAAAAGCTAACAAGGAAAATATTTAAATAAAGGGATGAAAATGTTTACGTTACTTTCTTTCTCGTTTTTTCTTGGAAAATTTTCGCACTGCCTTCTGTAAAATAAAATGGGATTTCTAGGAATATAAAAAAAAACTTTCAACAAATTCATTAAACGTGTCCTTAGGTTATGTATAAACTTATCCTTAGATTATGTTTTCTCCTGGAGCTTGAAATACAGCTTCCATTCTTTCTGGTAAGTTTTGTTTGAAAGCTGCAACCACGTGTTGTTTCACCTCTTTACCAGCAAGGCAGCATGGAACTTAAAACTCGCAAGTTTCCCACTTTTCACTTTTTTCCATCCTTTTTCATAACAATATTCTAAAACATGAAGGTGATGAAAAATATTTATCATGCATTTATACCCTCATAATAAAATTCATTAAACTAAGCGGTGTTCAGTAAATTTTCAACGGAAAAGAGTTCCACTTTCCTCACTGTATGGTCGTGAATCGACTACGACTGTTTTAATGCACAGAGGTCAAAGTAATCAACCTCGCGAATTTTTAAAAATCCCCAATGTAATTATTAAAACAAATTCGCCAATCGCAAGCTTTCTTGTGTAGAGAATTCACAGAATTTATAAATTAATTTCACAATTCAAATTAAAGTACAAAATAACACTCCCAAACGAGCCTCAGTTTAATTAGTGTGGATAAAACGAAACACTAAGTACAAAACTGAGTGCAAAATGTATTTCAATTGACTTGGCCTTCCCGCCATCCCTAATTAACTGTGACGAGCTTTTTGCGTTGAACTATATGTCAGTAATTTTGAAAACTGGATTACAAATGTAAATAACAGCATGGAAAAATTCTCCACAGATACTCTTCTATTATTTGCAAATAACATATTGTAACGCGAAATGTAAACGTGTTTACTCTTATGGGACGGCGGCTTACCTCAAAAGAACGCCGCTACGCTAATTGAGCAATAAAACCGTCTCGAGCCTGCCGCCAACATCTTATTAAAGAAGGAATGATTTATTACCTCCTAGACCTTTCTGGACGTTTCTAAGTAAACATTATTTGAGAAAGGAATGACCTGGAACTATCGCGAATACAATTGAGGTGTATATAAGCGGGTTTGTGGTCGGAGATGAGATTAGACGTGAAGCCGCGAGTGAATAAATAAAGTGCAAAACGGACAAGTGAAATAAATTAACATTAAGAGTGATATAAATTAATTAGTTAGGAAATAGTTAAGATAAATTAAATACTGTGTATATAGTAATTAGGACAGTGTAAATAAATTAGAAATAAACGTTACAATATATATAATCAGTAGCAGTAACAAAAGGTACACTGCACTGCATAATATATCGCAACATTATTTAATGTTGTTCTAATATTTAATAATAATCAATATTAATTAATTCATACATGAAATGCTTTTGAAATATTTGCATGAACAGCAAAAAATTTGTGATCCCTATTCTAATTCATCAGTACAAAACCTTGATAACGAAATTAGTGGATGTTTATTTACTTTGAAAAAAATAATGTTGTGCACTGCCACACCTCTTAGTAACTGAACTGTGAAATAATGTTGGAATTTTCGCCAACGCACAGGTCTGGTAAGTTTTCAGCATTCTTTTTTGAACCTGAGGTATCAATGGGTTTCATCTACTCTAGTTCTACTGAAACTTAAGGTACTTTGACAAACTCAATAAAAGGATCGTATTTATTATTCATTCTTTATTTCTTATGGTTACCTGAGCAAACATCTACTTCACACTGTAGATTTCATTGATAAAATGAAATAAATGATAAACTTATTTTAATTATTGATAGAATACAGTATGTAATTCAAATAAAATAAAATATTTAACATCAAATTAATATTAAATATTTAACAAACTGAAAGAGAAAATCATTTCATCCTTCACTATTTCTGTGTTTCATTCTAATACATTTTGGACAAAAATTCTTCCTTTCATAACAATGTTTGTGCAAAACACACCCACATTTATCACAGACAAAAGATGTGTCATCAAAAGGATAAAGTATCTCATTATTTGAACATATCTCACATATATGTCCTCTACCCTGACAAATTTCGCACTCGTTTTTAATGTGATTTGTAAAAATATTAATTATTTCATGTAATTTAGAGCATAATTCGCCTGAATTTGTATCAACCAAATCCTGAAGACTATACAAGTTAGGTTTATCAATCCAATGAGGTGTCTCAATAGCAGTTCTTAATAAGTGACCTTCAATAGCTATTCTGCACATTATGAGATACTTTTTCATGCTGCACAGTACATTACGCAATCTTCGAACTAAGTTCAGTTCATGTACAAAATTGAAAAGTCGCGGGTTTAATTGTTCGACATCGATTAATGGCCTTTGCGCTGTAATTCGGAGCTGCTGAAGGCTTGCTTGAGAAACTGGCTGAGTGTTGAAGTCCCAATTGTGAATAACACGAGCCGGAATAACAGCAGAACTACCCCAGTGGCAGGCAGTACAATAATATAGACCAGTGTAATCACACCTTCTTGCCTCTGACCAATCTCGATCTAGAAATATAGAAAAGGACATTATTTCGCAACTTGGAAAAGTGTTGTCAGATTAAACATTGTTAAGACAGTGGAAAACAACCGATTTCAGTGTTCATACTCATTTCAACATTACTCAAAAAAGAAATGTGTTTATAATATACCTTGAATATAATTAAATAAATAATATAATGATTAAATACATCATTGACTGTGATACAGGGAGATGCATAAATTGGTCTTATTTTATTATGTGCCTACTTGGGTGAAATGATTTGTATATTAGGCTTCATTACTGAAAGCAATTAGTATGAAACAAATTAAAAATTAAATCTGCAGTAAACTAAATAAAATTGTAAATCTACACAAAGTAAGCCATGTTTCACTTGAAACCATTAACAGGAAAACTAGAAAATTAATATAAAAAAACATTGATAAAACTTAGTGCCTCATTACTGTGCTGAAAGTGTGCTACACATTAATGTGAAATTATTTTTAGGATTAATAATTTAAGGAAGCTACACAATTTGTTTTACCTGGGAACAAAAATCTACCGAGGCAGGTTATTCCTTTTGGAGCAGCTAGCATACAATAGATTCAACTTTAATACATGTACCCATTTCAAATAAAATATAAAAACACAACAAGATACTTACTAACTGGGAGATGAGCTTTACATTCAGCACACTGATACTTTTGCCTTGATAGACCCTCTTCAGGGCAAATGTCAAATTCATATGTTCCTTTTTCACTAGCTACCACATGTGCACATTCCCTTATGATGGAAGCTAAGCATTTGTAGTGACAAGCATAGCCACAATCTTCACATTCATACCATGCTTGAACAACACTCCTAAAATATAATTTTTGTTTAGATATTTTTATTGCCTTTCTGCTTTCTTACACTAAACATCAACTTCCCAGTGAACAAAAATTGTTCATTATTGAATAGTGAAACTAATAATCTAATGAGTGACCAAAAAAATTAACATCTAACTTCTTGATTTAAAGAATTCACAGAGTTACATCCCCACAAAAAGATTGATTATTGACATTTTACTGATCTAGTGAAGAGAACTTGTATAATTTTAATTTATTGGTTCTTTTTAAAATCACTATTATTTATTTTTAACACTTATTCCTTGATCTCAGTTAAGTATTTCACAACTAAACTAGGTAATAGTACATATTAAAACCTACCAAATTTTACCAGTACAGTGGTCACAGTAGCGATAAGATGTATTGCTGAGTAAGGGTTGAAGATTTAAATGGTGACTTCGTATGGTTCTTCTAGAAGTACCGCTAGATTTATTTCTTGGATGACTGAAAAATGCAAAAGGTAAGGTTTGGATTTAATTACGCTCTACAATAAATTAACAATTAGCCAATATTTGTAATAAAACAAGTGGTTGCTTAATATCTGATTTCGATCCTCGCCTTATAAATCATCAGAAATTTCCAGAATTCAGATAAAGTGTTACTGCACAACCTTAGAACAAGGTATCATAAAACCCCAAGCCATTAACTTATTTATAAATGAAAACAAGTTATATATAAATTAATATATTTATTTTGATATAGGTCCCAGAAAGTATTGTTTGTGTTTTTCTAATTCTGCTTGTAACCATTTAATGCTACATATGAAACTTAGAAATCAAGTACTAACTTATATTATATAGTCATTTCATGTTGATCAACCAAATATCTTATGAGTTGTATTTCATTACTTACTTGGGATCCGCCATAGCTTCTCTACACTCTTGCAATTTGAGTCGAAGTTCGATCAAGTGTCTGACTAACCATTTCCTTTCTACAGATAATTGATTACTTTCTAAAACCAAGTCCTTGCAACGTTTTATCGCCTTTTGAAGTTCTTCTTCTGTCGCTTCCTGCAAATTTTTCTTGACTAAATCCAGTTTTACTCAATTTTACATTAGCCTAGACAAGTTGAATAAACGTTTTACCTTATTCAAAGCGAGTTGCAACTCTTCTGTATCTAGAGTCGAGGGAATCAGTTCTGCAGAAAGATTTCCAGATGTTGTGGACGTCGCAGGGGAACTTGGAGGTCTGTTATCAAGAGAGTCCTCGGGGTTACTCATGTCGGTCTCAAATGTTTACAAAATATAATGATAACAGAATTCGATCCTTGATAATATGAGACCGTGAGGTTGACTTGAAACTGGTAAACATTGGATTTACTAAACAGTGAGTGAATCGCGTGAATTGATTAATTCATAATTAACCATATATCTGTGACCATATATGTAATATGTAATACTCGGAAAACTCCTATCCTATAGTATATTGCTAACAGAGAAAGAGAGAGAGAGAGGTTCGGGCGAAAACATCCAAACATCCATCTCATGTGACTGGGTCTGTAACGCGCAGACGTGTCTGTTATGGCCAATGAAATCAGTGGATTCGCATCACGTGTATATTTACGTCACGTCGAGCCAAGGCCTATCAACTTTAAATAGGTTGCCTCAAGCGATCCTGACCTACCACAACAGAGCGCAACCGATCTACGTCACACGGCGACCGGCGATGCAAAAAATATGTACTTTGAAAAACTCAAAACTGTTGTCAATTAGACAAACGAAAACGCCAGCCAAACGCCAAACTGTCAGAATAATACAGAACATAGATTAAACCACAGAGTTAGATTAAAATGGATTAAACACAGGTAATAAAACTCAGACCTGGGTCGCCAGTCTACGTCACGAACTGCGCCTCCCCCGCACGACCCCCTCGCCCAGGAGCTGTTCAATGAGGTAACCTATTTCAAGTTGATACGCCTTGCCTGGAACGGACCCGCTTTGAGCTCTGAGCGACAAGTGAGGCAAAACGATTGCATAGGCAACCCGCATTGGTTACGGATATCTATCTCTTTCTATCTTATGTTCTATGTTCCTGAATGGAACGTTCGCGCATTTCTTAAATATATTTTAATCTTTTTATGTTTATTTACCAGTAAACGTGATTTTCTCTGAATATTTCATCAGGAAAAAGACAAAAGTAATAATGCAGACAGTATAACGTTCAAGTCAAATTTTAACTGTTGGCCTACGGGGTTGGGAAATAAAATAAAAAAAATTAAATACACAATTTTTGTCTAAATATGACAATGCTATATTATATTTTAACAATTGCTAAATAAAACCAGTTTAGTAATTTTTTGCCGTACTGTGGCTTTTTTCCCATGTAATTCAATATTTAATAGTTTACTGTGGTGATATATACATTCGGCATTTTAAATATACGGCAATTATTTTCCGAATAATTTAAATTCTATTTAAATTCCAAGAAATTATAAATTCTTAATTTACAGGGTGTTTAGGTTTAAAGACATCTATATTAGTAGCAAAATGATTTGTGACTGTATTTATTATTTTTTGTTTTAAATTTATTTTGGTTTTCCAAATGTTTTCATTTTCTAATAGGAAGCGAATTTGTTTTTCTGTGAAGTGTAAAATTGTATACACCACATCTGAAGCATAGGTAAAGAAGGCCTCCTCGAGTGACAAAATTTGTAAATGATTTATAAGCCTCAGAAGGAGCAGTATAAGAGTGTTCAGTAGACATACTACCTCTATATAATAATATATCAATACAATGATTGCAAGTAGCAGATTTAACCAGATTACGAACTATATTCCCAGAAATATAATATACTACATTTTCTTGAAATTCGTTAAGTTTTTTTCGGCTAAGCACCTAATTAAATTAGCACTTTCCTCCGTATTTGTAATTTTGTAGCCTAATGCATATATTGCTTTTGCCGAAATTCACGGAATTCAAATGCAGGAGTGCAGTAGCTTTCAAAATCAGAGCAATTTGCACTGCCACTTGACGTTACTCTCTGGATCTAATGCAAGAAAAAATATTTCCAAATGATCTAGAAACGAAACTAATGGCGTGTTAGAACACAATAAATGTATACCTTCACTAATATAGCACGTTTCGAACAAAAATAATCGTCAAACTACATAAATTTCTACTTAAAATCAATTTACGCATATAGACAGAACTCATTTGCTTGAGTGTCATTAATAGCGTGTTCGGATGGTCGCTCTAGAGCACTCTGGGAGCAATCTGAGAGCATAAATTGCGTTCGGGTGGGAATTCTCTCTCAGAAGTTGGCGTTTGATTGGGCGAGAGATCAGCTCTCAGTGTTCCGAGGTTACTTGACAGCTCCAGGGCAGATGAAATTGTCTCGTCCGAACACGCTAAAAGAGTAGTCACTGTAACTTGCATATATTAATATGGTAACTTGTCATTATTGTTGTTCTCTGGTGTTCCGCAGTTCCGCGACCTGTGGTGGTGATGGTGATACTGTGATACATAGATCTGTGATAGGTGAAGGAAAGTCACAGAAGTAAAGTTTTTGTGGTAGAAGTTGAGTAACGGACAATTTTTTTAAATCGAGAAGGTGCTGTAAACCACCTGTAAACTGTAGAGTGCCATTTTGTTATTGCTCAGATTGTTCCGCGGTAAGAACAAAACATTATTAGGTATATTAAAAATACGTTTCTACTTGAAATTGTAAGATTACCAGTTTGGTTTTTGTACATTCTTTTTGCAGGTTTTTGTAGTTGTTCCTTTTTATTTCAGTTCCAATCGAACCTTTCAAAGGTCTGGATAAAACTGACGTAATTTTATTGTACAAATGGCTCCTCCTAAGATATTCAAAACATTTGAACTCAAAGGGAAGTCTGGTAAAGTAATAAAACAGCGAAACAGAACACATACTCCGAAGGACTTGTCCCGTCGTGTCTGCAGATTGTTTGAAGATTCTCTCGAAGTTTCACTAGAAGATACATTTGATAAATTAAAAAATGGCCCTACATACAATGTGGTACAGTTCGGGAACCAATATAATAATAAATTTACCAGTAGTAGTTCAGTGAGTAACCCAAGTGTTCAGATTAAAGATCTTGTTAATAGCAAAGAAAGTACCAAGAATGAGGTGAAAGACGTAGTTCTGGCCAAATCTAAAACCGAAAATTTAATAAGCAGTGCAGATGCTGCCAGTGCACTCGTACACCAAATATTCGATGAAACCACACCCTCTAATGAGAAACTCAAAAGTTTGCTAATAGAGGTGGATAAAAAGAAAAGTTATTCTTACAGATTTCTATTGCCCAGTAAAAAAATGGGACTATCTGCAGACACTTCATTTGAAATCAGTAACACTACGATTGATAAACACTGTGTTCAGCCAGTTTACACTAGCACTCCAGTTTCTCTTCCGAAGGATAAAATGTTACCTAAGAACCAAGAAGGCAGTTTAAAATTATGTGATTCTAAAAATTTAGTACTATGTAGTCCTCAAAACAATTTTGTCACTAAAAGAAAATTTTTACTGGTCAAAGCGATTACTAATGACACAAACAACTCACAGGAAAAATCAAATAGTTCCGTACTTCAGCCTCACAACTCAGAAGATAAACTGAAAACTTCCATTGGAGTCACTCCTAAATCAGAACGTGGCCACTCTTTTCCTGAACAACGTGTTTCTGCATACACTCGATCAAAAACTTCCTCTACAATTCTTTCTGATATAGGGTATGACAATTCTGCATCTAAAGATCTGTTTTCAAAATACAGTCAATCGGGAATTAATACTAAAAATACATCTGAAGTGAAATGTGGCAATCCTATTTCTCAAGAGCACACTTCTGAATATATTCAATCAGAGAACCCCATTATAATCACTTCTAAAATGGGATGTACTGATGTTTCTCAGCAGCCTTCAGAGTGTGCTCAACCAGAGACCTCCGCGAGAGCAATAACTCGTCCTTCAGAGACCGTTCACTTGAACCCTAAACCAAGTACTTCGCATTACTTTGATAAAAATGAATCTTTGATAGTTGACCTAACGGAGGATATAAATAAAGACAATAAACCGCCCATTTTTCACCTGCCACGTATGATATCTAAGCAGCCTTCAGAGTGTGCTCAACCAGAGAGCTCCGCGAAAGCAATGACTCGTCCTTCAGAGACCGTTCACTTGAACCCTAAACCAAGTACTTTGCATTACTTTAATAAAAGTGAATCTTTGATAGTTGACCTAACGGAGGATGTAAATGAAGACAATAAACCGCCCATTTTTCACCTGTCACGTATGATATCTAAGCAGCCTTCAGAGTGTGCTCAACCAGAGACATCCGCGAGAGCAATAACTCGTCCTTCAGAGACCGTTCATTTGAACCCTAAACCAAGTACTTCGCATTACTTTGATAAAAGGGAATCTTTAATAATTGACCTAACGGAGGATGTAAGTGAAGACAATAAACCGCCCGTTTTTCATCTGCCACGTATTGTATCTAAGCCTGGGAAATCTTGGAGGCGTTGGTTGCACAAAGATCCTCCAGAAGAAGAAAGTAGGCTGTATTACTTCTATTTAATAATGGTTTTTATGAAATGTATTAATTTTTAGTGGCAGATTTTAAAAGATCCAGGCGATCTACGTCAAAGATTGTTCCCCTTGTTTCACATGAGCCAAAGGAAATGGCAGAGGACCTGGGTAAGTTAGTAAATCCATACAAATTGATGGGAACTAAAAATGATTTCAAGTTGATTATCCGGTTTATATTTTACTGGGTTCTGAGCTGCTCTTCAGATCTTACAATGCTTTGTATATTACTTTATTGTCAGATGTTTTATATAATTTTCAGAAATAATTTCGGAAAATTTCGGTAACATTTCCATAAATGTTCCAGAAGGTGAAACTCCAGAAAATCGACTTTCAGCAAGGGATAATGTTTTACAAAAATGTGGACAGACAGAGCCAGAACCTTTTGGTGCACTCTACAATGAGAAGTAAATAACTAACTTAATATGTGTAAAATGATGTACATATTTAATTTTAGGACACTTATTAACTGCCAGAAAATTGGCGAAGGCATGTATGGGGAAGTTTTCTGTTTTGAAATGTCTTCAAAGGAAACTTGCGTTATGAAAGTAATGCCTATTGAAGGCGATACATTGGTCAATGGAGAAGAACAGAAAAAATTTTACGAGGTTTTGTCAGAAATTACAATTGCAAAGTAAGATTTTTAATTTCACAAATATTATATTCTTCATAGTCTATTGTTGGGATCAGTCAACCCACAGTTTAATACTCTGTCTTAATATATTTCCAAACGATGAGTTGATGAAGGTATATAAAATGTATTATTACAAATCACAAACTTTAAAAGACAAAATTCATTTTTTCTTTTGGTAGGTGTGTGGTTTTTTTAAAATGTTATGCATATTTTGGAATGAATTTTAATTAAGATTAGCAGTTTAACTCTGTTCATGTGTATAAAAACCATTATTCTGTAGATTATGCTTTACTTTATACACCATGCTACACTTAACACTTTTACATCTGTATTTTTCATGTTCACAATTAGTAATTTTGTTTAATTGTGGGTATTTAACTACCATTCCTATATCATATCTATCTGTTTCAGAGCTTTGAGTGATCTGAGAAAAAATACAACAAACTTCACCGATGCTTTCAACGAGGTTCTTGGAGTAAGATGCGTTGAAGGCGTGTACCCAGAAATTTTAGTCAAACAATGGGAAAAATTCGATAAGAAGAAAGGTTCCGAAAATGATCACCCATGTATGTTCAGTCGTGATCAGTTGTATATTGTACTCGAGTTGAGGCATGGCGGAACAGAACTTGAATGTTATCGATTCAAGAACTCGGTACAGAGTTATTACGTATTTCAACAGGTAATGAGAACAGGTCAATTTAGCAAACTACTTTCAAAATTTAATAAACATTTTCCTGAAAACTCTCATGAGCAAATTCACCAGGAATCTCGTCAATTCTACCAGCCGAAATAGTTTCAAACTGCTTTCTGATTTTTATGAAGAGACAAAGTTTTACTGGACTGTAAGGATTTAATAATCAAGTTAATCCTGAATAACTATTAAGTTATGAATTTTTACTATGGTTACTAGTGTATTATCAAAGTAAAGACAGTAAACTTGTATAAACAGTCACTCCATTTAACAAACAATTTCAAAATTTTCCCAACCTGCAATTGGACATCTGCAGAATATCACTTTTTAATTATGGATAACCTCATCAAACAGCCATGACCATCCAAATACTCATCAAGTATCTCATAAAAAAAATACCATAATGTTTGATATTTGTATAAAAAATCTCCATTACATTAAGAATTTTGTTTTTCATGAGATCTGAATTTTGATGTAATGTTTGGTAGAAGCTTTATTGTATATAATTTGTTTCTAGATTGCTTTCGGTTTAGCTATCGCTGAGAATGTGCTCCAGTTTGAGCACCGAGATTTACACTGGAGCAATATATTGCTGACAAAGGTAAAAAAATCTGAAAACGTGAGATGTCGGTTGAATGGAGTGGATTGGTACATCCCCACCGAAGGGGTGCGGGCCACTATTATTGACTTTACTTTATCAAGGTTACAATTTGATCAAATGATCATATTCAATGATCTAACCGAGGACGAAAAATTGTTCGAAGGCGATGCTAAAGTAGATTATCAATTTGAGATTTATAGACTAATGAAGGAAAAAAACAAGTAAGAGATGAGCCACCGATTCAGAATTTTGTGAGTTATTAAATATTGATTTGTTTTTCAGCAACGACTGGCAAAAATTTGAGCCATACTCTAACTTACTATGGCTTCACTATCTACTTGATAAGGCCATCCATAGTGTTAAATATTCGGGGAAATCTAGGGATGTCCATAAATCACATATTAAAAAATTAGAAGATTTAAAAAATGAAATATTATCCTATAGTTCTGTCACAAATTTTGTAACTTCCACTTTTATGCCAACCTAGCAATTTATATACTAATTTTTCTAATACATTTCTTTTTATTCATTGGTAATAACCATTCTGGTATTACATACCCAGGGAAATCAAAGGACGTATGCAGTGCTCAATGAGATTTGGCGTGTATTTGCCTTCCTAGACGGAGAAGAGGTCGTAAGACCTCAGTTGTACAAAGGAGAACTTCATGAAGAAGGCAGTCTCCTAAAGGTAACAACCTTTTATTGATAATCACAATATATTTGATTTAAAACCAACAAAAATATTTATTAATCAGGTCAAACTGGATAAACGTAGATGCTAAAATTTTTTCCGTTTAAAGTTGAAAACCCCCTTCATATCACAAAACGTCTATAGCTTACAACTTTACTGTACTGTACCGTTCAGCATTTTATGTGCAAAACAATAAGTATGTGTTACATTTGCGATGAGATCAATCTATTTGTCTAGCAGTTCATTGATATTTCATCTTATTATCAGCTCTTTTGATTTGGTATTTGTGTTCAAACATCTGTAGCCCACCTCGGAGCTGCCTTCTTAACGTGGCCTCCGCCCCCAGGTGCTTTTCTTCAACTTGGAAACCTGTAGCTTACCTATATTTATTTTTGTACACCTATACAATGTGAAAATTATTAATGTTAAATAATTGTTTAACATGTATTCTAATGTTTGTTACCCTAATACAAAATCTCAAAAATACATACTAAGTACTTTTATGTGAAGAAATATTAGAAAGACAATGGTCTAAAACTTGAAGAGGCTTTATTGTTTATAATTATGGTTCTAGGTATACTACAGGCACTGTAAACTAGGACAAACATCCTATGCGACTGAACATCTTGGAATACTTCGAAACCTGACAGATCGGAGTAGGCGTAACTATGTAAATTAAAAATGAGTTATTTAGCGGGATATTCCAAGAGTACAAATTGATTGCAACATATAACAAGATATATGATATATTTATCTTTTATATAAAGAGCAGATAAAGCAAATATCCATTATCAATTTCAAGCAATTATAAAATGTGTTTTAGACGAGGTTTGGACATGAATCAAATACATACCAGATGAAAAATAATGTGTTTAAAATACTCACTAAACCATCAAAAGTAAATTTGCACTTAGTTTCCATAGCTCACAAACCCAATAAATCAAACTATACATACCTATTGTACATAAGATTGCCCCGATCATTTGTTTTTACTTTATTACTCCATGAGTTTGTCAATTCTTGTATAGTTTTCCGTTTAATCTGCCAAGTACCTTATACCCAGTCAGTTTTGTCATTTCTTTGTGGGGGGAGCAACTTTTATTACATTTTAAATGTTTATTGTAAATGTTCGATTTCTTTATTTATGAAAATAAAATGTTTTATTTACATTTTAGTTTAAATCCTTATTGCATCTTCAACTGTTTCTGGTAACTTGACACCGAGTGTCTCTGGAAGCTTAATAGCTAATAATCCAGCTAAAATTCCAACTCCCCCAAATAGCATCATTGGCAATGCGTCATAGTAAAGACCCTATAAAATGACAAAGTTGTTGAAATAGAATAAAAAAAAATAAAGTTATCATAGACATATCCATGTATGTATATAAACATCAGTGGAGGTAGCAGCCTACTTTACAAGTCATTGGATGCGCAGTTAATAATTGCTACTCATATTTTAACCATTGATTCATACAGTTGCAAAAAGCTTACCAGTAATGGCACAAATGGTGCAAGTAATGCTCCGATCCTGGCAACTGTAGAAGCTGTCCCTACTCCTCCGCTTCTTATAATCGTTGGTAGCATTTCAGCAGTATAAACATAAACAACACCAAAAGCGGAAGTTACAGCACATTTACCAATAAGAAATAAAGTAATTGTTATCCAGTTGTTTACCGAATTGTTTACAAAGATTGTTAAGGTACAAGTGACCCCACAGATAAGTAATGAGCCTAAAACAATATGATCATAATATCTAACGTAGTAAGAATGATAATAAATCATTTATTTTGCAGCGACAAAATATCTTCTTACCTACAAGAGATATCCTCCTCCCCAATTTTTGAATGCATAACCATGCAATAGAATATCCAGGAATCTCTACTAGGCTTACTAACGCAAAATTGATGTATTTATTGCCACCTAGACTTGTTGAATTTATTGAAAGCCCATAATAAATAAAAGCGTTTACGCCCCATATGAAGTACATAATCAGTAATCTAAAGACTAATTTTTTGGACCTCAAAACATTTTTCACAACAGGCAGAATTTTGTCTTCATCATCTTTGTCAATTTTTTCGGCCTACAAAAAACTGATTCATTATGTTAAATAGATTCCAGATTGGGAAATTGCATTGCGATAAAATGACACTTCAGGATAATGCAGTTTTTTAAATAGTATACAATAGGTAAATATTTTCCTCTCCAAAACGTGCCTAAGCAAAGATATCTTTAAATTTACAATTATTACATTCAATTTATTTTTTCTTTCACACATACACACACACACACACACACACACAGAGCGACATATGCACAAGAGGTTTCAAAGATTGAAATCAATCTATTAGGATTATTAAATGAAGCATATAGATTACGTTTATATACCGTTAGTGGTGTTTCTTCTTTGAAAGAGTCTAGAATATTGTCAGATAAAATGACTTTGTTGACTTTTGCGACTTTAAATACGATTTTCTTGGCTTGTTCTCTCTTTCTATTTACCAATAACCATCTTACTGACTCCGGAATAAACCTTCAATGTTAAAAGTTTTCATTATCAATAAATAAAATTTCCACAATAAAACTGTAAACTTACCAATAATAAGCAATAAATAAAATCGGTGGGACAGACACTAACAACTGCAACATAACCCAATCTTCGGTGTACCAAGCTATAGGAGCTACTATTGCCTCACCGATAGCATAAAAATAATTTAATACAATGCCAGTCAGTTCTCGTTTCTTTTTACCCACCATTTCAACACCTAAAACAAATTCAGAAATAAATTGGAAGTGTAAAATTAGGAAGAGTACCTAGGATAAATGCCAGAGGGTAAACTCCAGCTGTTCCTAAAGCGTTGATGAACACCAATGTTACAAACGTAATGTATTCAGGGGAGAGCACTTGCAAAGAGCCTGATATACTCATTATTATAATGCATACTATGAAAATCAATTTTCTTCCATACCTGCAATAAATTGCATTTATATGTAAGTACACATACATATCTTTAATAATCTGGCCATCAAAAAAATATTCCTTCACTAGAGCACATAGAAGTTATATCGTTCCAAATGCTACAATGATAGAAAGACTGATTCCTAAAAGCTCAGTGGATAGACTTTTCTGTATTAGTTCTGACACTTTCAGTGCAAGTCTAACAATGTCATCTTAGCAGTTTTTCCAAAATTAAGGTTTTTATATTTAAAGCGAAACCAATTATAAGGCACGTTGGAAAATAGTTCTGTCACATTGAGCTTGAATTGAACTGTTATCAGTAGTTATTCAGAAATTGACTACCAATAACTATTATGTTATTCTCAATAAACTTACCGGTCTGCCAGTATTCCAAAAAGACAGGATCCTATAATGATACCAACAAAATGCGAACTGCCTACTAATGAGATTTTCCATTGGTTATCAATACATGTTATACTCCACTACAAAAAAGAACGTATTTTTCCGAAAAAAGATGTTAATTTACTCTATACATACGTCCACGACAATTGTCCTTTCTTCATTTTCAAATACCCATTCTGAACATGTTTCTATAACGTTTGTGAAAGAATCTTGTGAACAAGTATCGTTATGCCACGTTGTAGTGTTGATTTTAAACCTGTCACAGCTGTCTTTTTTCACGCCTATAACTTGGTTCGAAGCAGAACTTTGGGGTATGGCCCATTTCACCATTGGATTGTCGTAAGTGGTTGCAGATGGATTTTCGCATTCAGGAATGAGGCACCTTCAAATAAACAAATAAATACTGTTATGAATAACTTAAAACATGCACACTGCACACGTATTTGTAAAGGCGATAGTATAAAATTCGTTTGAACTTTATAACAATTGTTAAGAACTAATGACATGTTAAAGGTGTCTTAGAAACATAACGTTTGAAATAAGGAGTTTTGACGCTTTGAAAAAAAGCTTAAAAAAGTTTCGATGTTCTTAAAGAATATTATTTATTTTTAGGACTTCCCACGTTTCTAAAAGAAAAGCATGAAATTGAATTAACACACCCAAAGAAATTTGAACGATTTGAGAGAAGTTTGGGAGTTTTGAAGTAATTTGTGACAATTAATGAAGCAACGACAATTTTAAATGCGCCATAATTGTTTTTAGGAAAATAAATTTGAAATGCAAGTCGTTATAGTGTTAAAGAATGCGTTCAATGAATTTGAAGAAGTTCCAAGGAACTAATATAGCCCAGGTAAGATAGAATCTCATGAAAAGTGTTGAATGAACCGTATTACTGTCAATGCGACATTTGTAGAGAATGAAATTTAAATTAAAATCGGTTAATTGCAGATAATAGGATTCATTTTGTAAGATATTGCCCTAATTCGTTTAATTGCAATTATGCAAAAACTATCAATGTGATAAATTTCATCTTGAGCCTGTTTAAGGTAGACATAATAAGCTATCATTTCCCGAACCGTCTTTTTTAATATTGAAAATTAACAAAGTTGTAATTTTTTTTATTTTCATTTTTCATCGATTTTTTGTTTCATCAATCAAGATCTACAAAACACCATTTTCAAGTTTTTTTTTAATTATCTACAAATGTCCTATGGGCAACAATGCGACTTATTCAAAACCTGAATTCATTCATGATATAAGCAAACAAACAAAAAACAGTTTTTGGTTATTTCTGTTTATAACAAATTACCCAAAGTGAAATTTTGGCTCCAAATTAGAGTTTAAACAATTACAGGATATGTATTTTAAAAGACGTCGCACGTGGATTGCTGTACAATTTTATAACAAATACATCCATTTTTTGTCTCTATTACCTGATTAGATATCTTTAAGAAAAACGCGGAGTTAGAAATGTTATTTTTAATATTCATTTTAGAACATTATGCATAAAACTACATTTTTTTTCAAATTTTGTCCACAAAATAATATGATTGAGAAAATTACGCTGAAAGCATGTCTCTTAATTCATATTAGGAGCTCTACCACATCGTTGTCTATTTCACCCAATAGAACATCAATTAAAATGTATTTAGGAAAAAACAATATTTCACCAATTTTAAACTTTTATCTGTACTTAAATTAGTTAATAATGAATAAGTATGCCCTCTTTCACATTTCTCGTTTCGACCACCGCTATTTAGCCTGCAGGAATCAAGGCATTATATTTGTGAATATACTTTGAATTAAGTTTGAACCATGTTCCAAATTGGGATAATATTTCTGAACCCGTGGGCGAGAATAACAATATCAAATTGGTATTGTTTTGATCAACGATCAAAAACAAATAAAAAGATCAAAATAAAGGATCGATTATTTTCTTTGTATATTACCATATCCAAATCAACTAATTCAACGGCAAGGGATATTAGTAAAGTAACTCTCGGAGAAGTTTTCGTTGGTTGGTTTAAAACTGCATACATTACAAACAAAATATGTTTAGCGTGGCGGCGTCGCCACATATATTATGTATATCTTTATTAATTATACCTAACCTACCTACATTTTTACAATTTATCTAATAAATACCTTCGTTGAAGTATCTATATAAATGATTGTGAATTGCACGTTTATTTACACGTTTATTTACAACAAACAAATCATTAAATATCCTACTACAGGCAAACTCAATTTATTTTTCAATCTAATTTTAGGATAATATGTAGTAGGAAGTTTTATGAAATCACCTTATCAGGCCATACACCTAATAGGTACTTGTTTACAATCACTATAATACACACTTATATGTATGAGTAACCAAAATATGTATAAAAGGAATAAATAGTTACACTATAAAGTATGTAGGTATTATTTGTTTACTAACCTATAATTGGGAATACCTGCTGTGAAGACATAGCTGAGGCTGTTGGAGGCTGCGAACAGAACAGGCAGGCAAACTAAAATGTATGTGAATACTTGAAATCGCCCTAGTTCGCCGAGTTCTAGGAGAATTTCATCAAAATCCAGATTGTTACGTTGCCCCATATCTTGTTGATCTAAATTTAAAAAAGATTGTGGCAACAATTACTTGGTTTTTAGATAATGAGCAGTAGTGGTAGCGAAGTTGTAAATGGGAAAGCAAATACTAATTATCGACACGCTTATTTTGTATTAAACCATTTATAAATAGCACCAAAAGTGTATAGAGTTAAAATTATTTTTTTCATTGTATAGCTTACTTTCTCATAATTCTTCAAATGTATCAATATAAAAAACCCATGGCATGCCAGGCTGAAAGGTAGATTTATGGGTAGGATATATAGTAATATAAGACACGATGTGTCAAAAAAATGCATACGAGGTGTGAAAAAATACAAACGACAAAATTTTAAAATATTTGCAAATAACTTTTTCCCTGTACATTTCTCAAAGATATGTTTTATACAAAAGTTGTTCGTCTCTATAAGGACAACAAAAAATCTAAGTAACATTTTTCTCTCAGACGCGAAATAAAAGTTTTTTTATTTTTTTATTTTTTGACAAAAATAACTTTATTTTTTTACGTTTCTCGACAGATTGTTTTATACAAAAGTTGTTCACCTCTATAAGAGCAATAAAACACCTTAGTAACATTTTTCTCTCAGACGCGAAATAAAAGTTTTTCTTATTTTTTTTATTTTTGAAAAAAATAACTTTTTCTGTACATTTTTCGAAAAAATGTTTTATACAAAAGTCGTTCGCCTCTATAAGAGCAACAAAAAACCCAAGTAACATTTTTCTCTCAGACGCGAAATAAAAGTTTTTTGATTTTTTTTTGAAAATAACAAGCCGCCATTTTGAAACCGCTAGACCGATTTGGCCCATTAACGAACTCGACCGAGATTTTCGGCCAACTGATTTTTGTACCAAATTTCGTTGTGATTCTTTAAAAAATGCGACCTGTAGCCTGCCGACAAATTTCGTTATATCCGATATATATATATATATATATATATATATATATATATATATATATATATATATATATATATATATATATATATATAAATTTTTGGGAAATGATTAGGTATGATCTCTAGATACCAAAAAACTGAAAACCGCATTTTAATTCCTATTTTTTCGACTTCGTTAACGAATGCAATACTAGATATAAATCTACCAAAATGAAAAGAATATAACAGTTCAACGATATTTGTAATTTACTTAATGGATATTTTTGAAATTCTAAATTCGTTGGACACATGTACATTTATACACTGTGTTAATCTTTCATGTAATGGAAATGGATTTATAATAGGTACTCCTTCCACAACAAAAATTATTCATGACAATCATTACCAATTCTGGTATTAAATTATTTAATACGTTTTCACTTTATTCAAATAGGACATTTGGTGAACTTGTTGTTTTTAACTATCGTTGAAAAATATTTCATATTTGCACTGTCACTGTACCGCTATCAATAATAGGTATATTTAAGATATGATATCGCCATTTAAGGAGGTCCGAAGGTATAATATATGTAAAATTATGGATGAATGAAAATATTAAAAACTGGTCTAACTGAATAGCTTGATGAATGCATCAGAGTAATTCTCTGTTAAATTTGGAAAGAATGGTTAATTATAGTTTTGGAGAAAATCCACTTCAAAATCTCGGTCTCATTTAGACAGGTTAGTATGAAATTTAAGTAATAGTAATTAGTAATAAAAATTCAAGTAAATAAATAGGTATATTATATAAAAATGATAAAAAATGTACAAAAACAAATAATACAAAGTTAAAATATATAGTATTTAGTATTTTAAATATTCGATTGCAGAATAAATATTCAAAGTTTAAAAACAATACTTCAGGCGAATTTCGTGAATATTTTGAAAAACAGTAAGAGTAGAATGTCCTTCAGGAACGTAAGAGAATAACTATTCAAAGTTTAGAAAAAAGTAGGTACCTACCTATTCAAGTGGATTTTGAGAAAATTTCCAAAAACCGAAAAATGAAAAGTATAAAGTGCTCTTTATTTTAGCCCAAAATGTTACTAAACTTTATGATATCTATGCGACAGTGGAACAAAATAAATATGAATAGTTTAAAAAAAATCTTGGAGCAAATTTCCAAAAACAGAAAAATCATAAAAGTAACTACCCCTTTATACCTCGGCCGATTTTAATAAAAAGCTTGGGAAAGACAAAGTCTAAATTCAAAGTTGGAACCGTTTGTGGTTTTTCAGACCAATTTTTAAAAACGTTTTTTTGGACTCAGGGGACGTTAAAACGGTTATAAATCCCAATAGCTCAAATTCGAAAAATCGACCAGATTACCAATACATACTTCTCATATTTGAGTGCCTCATATGAGAAAGTAAAAAGGTCAGGTTTAGTTAATAACTGAAATAATAAACCAAGTAAACTTCAAGTCTCTATATGTCCAAAACGATGATATTCAAGCATCTTTATAGAACATTATTTTCGAAATTTCCATATATGTATACTTCCAATCAGCGAGTCACAAATTGCACTATTTATTAGAAACATAATTATTTCTATTTTTCCAAAATTTCAAAAAACAACTTCCGACTATTTAGATAACTAGAATTTTGGAAGCAAACTTTTAGTGGTAGCAATTGAAGTACAATCAAAATTTTAATTTTCCATGAAACATGTTTATGTTAATCGGAAAGAATAAAATAAACAATATATTAACTTTTGATTGGGTAAGTATACAAAAAAAAGACGCTGGCTATAAGTAGAGCGTTTCCTGTATAAATATAGAAATAAACTTAGTTCAACGTCCTGAATATAAATAAAAAACATATTTAATTACTCTATTTGTCGAAAATATAATAAAACCAATGAGATAAATTAGGAACACTTACGTTTACATATCATTTGAAGACGGGAAGGCACTATAATGTGTTAGCTCCTACAACGAATGACTAAAACTTCAAACTAAACCATGCGGACCACATCCACTAATAATATCACTCGATTGATAATAAGTTCTTAATATGAATTAGTGATAACCGTTGCTTTGAATGCTTCATGACAAAATGTTGAGAGTTAGAGACGATTAACTTCCTTGCACATACATATGTATATATGTATGCAGGTATGCAGGTATATCAATTACCGTGTTCCAGTATAAGTGTACGTGTAGATAATTGCTCCCTTCGTTTGTAAGACTATGACAATCGTAATATAAATTTAATGTCTTGAAAATTATTTTTAATTGTTTTTAATTATATGTGTCTACGTATAACTGACACAATTATGTAAATAAGTGAGGCAAATGCGTTACTATTTAAAATTATCAATTCAGCGTTGTTGTCTAGGGCTCAAATCTTGTTCTTATCTTTCTTTTTATCTGCCAATTATGATGCTGTAATTGATGTGATTTGGTTTAAATTACTGCCATGTTTGATCTTGCATTCAGTAAAATAAATATAGATAATGAATGTGGCAGAATTGTGCCACTGAATCTGCAGTTTTAGCTGCGGAAACAACGAGTTGTGTCGCAAAAGGCTGTATACATATAGTTACGTAATAAGTTAGTAAGTTAGTATGTAATAATCTTCAATCTTTGAGTATGGACTTCTACACTAAGATAAAGTTATGTAAACTTAAGTAACTAAGTTAACTTCTAGTTGAGCTCCTGAGTTGTGTCCTTGGTAATGTTACCATTTATTTGTTTCAATTATGCAACGTCTATTTACCTGTCTTTTGGATTATATCTCAATATTGTTCAATAATATCTTCTAAAAAAGGACGAAAGAATCCTAACTAATAAGCAGTATGCGAGTAAACGACGGCAGTTCATATACAAACAAAGTAATTATCGCCGAGTAACTGTAAACGTTATAACCTCGAGGCAGGATTCTTATGATTCTTTTGTACTTACTAATCTTTTGTAAGCAATATTAAGAAATAGAACTATTGAATAAAAGCAGCTATCAGTTTCATTTTTCCATAAGTAGTGCTATTAAAAAAAATTATAGCAGTTAACATAAAATAAAACACGTGATCATTTCGGCTAGTAGCTAGTAGATATATGCAAATTGATCAAATGCTTGATTATATTTTTTCACTCCTAAAGTTTGACGAACAATTAGGTATTGGCGTTATGACTAGTCCTATTAGTGATCATGTAATCATATATCGTTGTAGCTTGTAGTGAAAAAGAGGGACTACTCTATGGGTAGAATTTTAAACAGCATAATATACTTTTACTAATTTATTTATTACCTACTTGGTAATTAATTTAAAGAGAGTATTAGTTGTATTAATATCGACCAGCTGTAAATATTTTCTTTGTATTTGTTCTATGGAATTATTATTAGTAGATAATATGTTTTAGGTATTTGTCGCGGGTTTTTAAACAATTAAATATTTGTTAGCGTAGTATTCTTTTTTTCTTTTCTACAAATTCACTTAAGTCAATGAACTAAACATTTAGAACACCCAAAACACATTCGATAAAACTGTGATGATGTAAAAAATCCCAGTAAAGTCCATTATCCTAGGGAACATTTCGAAACCATCTCTTAATCGATAATAAACCACTCGGCCCTTCTTCTATTTATCACAATATTTACTATATTTTAGTAGGACTTGAATACTAAAATCTGATCTCAAATAATTTGTAACATATTTTATATATATAATTATATACTATGTAATAATAATAATAATAATATAACATTTTCATGTTGATAGTAATTTTCATTTTAGAATGTTATTTAAGAAACATAAAAAAAATTCTTCTCCAGCTATCGTCATCCACTGCTGGACTACTGAAAATAGATTGTTCTCTAATAAGAAATTTGAATTTCTTCTGAAATTTCAAGTTGTATCTGGTGTTTACTAAAGTGACCAACCCTTTCTGATATGTAGTTAGTGGTAAATGAGTGTTCTTCATGTCTTTTATATACGAGGGATCCTACATTTATGTCTTTTTCTAATTTTACGATCGCCTCTTTAGACGTTATAGAAGTGACTACAAGTAATTTGTGCCGTTTTAATTGCTTGTGACGTTACAAAATTACAAAACAGAAGCAGCGTACAACCCAGTGTTCATTCCAGCGAACCAAGGCATCCTACTCTCGTGTTTTGACGCAGCAAGGTTTCATCGTGGGATGATTGAATTGATTAGCTGTGTTACAGCCGTAATGGTAATGATATTTGGTGTATCCAGTGTTGTGGAAATTACTTGAAAATATGTAATTAATTACAATTACAATTACTTTGGAAAATTGTATTTAAATACAATTAAAATTACAAAATATGCGATTGTAATTACCTAATTACAATTACATTTTTCGGTGTAATTTTATATAATCAATTACATAGCTGCTTTTTGGAATGGATCAGGTAGGAAGTTGGAAAAAAGTTTTAGAACAACAATATGTTATTCGTAGGTACCTACCTATTATGAGCTTTGCTTTCACAATAAAATGTCATAATTCATAATTTTTATTAGACAAAACTTAAAAACTTACATTTTACGTACGGATTAGAGATGGTCAAATCGGGCCAGTCCCATTATCAACTCTTTAGCACTGATGCGGGATGTTAAGCCTTAAACTTTGAAGAGTAAAAGCCTGAGAGAATAAATTTGTATACAATCATCATTAGCCTTTCCCTGGAAACAAGAACCTATTAGTCATTACGTCATTACTCATCATTAGGATAGAGGATAGAAGGTAAAGAGATTCTAAATCTCGGTAATGGTTAGATTTAAGCAGGTACTGCGAACTTCTAAAAGAAAACTTTTGATTTGCTTCTATAACATCGTCTCGTGTCAATGTACGTCAACTTGACATTTGTAATTAATAATAACCTGAAGAAGAAGAATTTTAGGAAAAGACAAACATGAACAAACATGAAAAGACAAACATGACTTATTTTTACAAGAAGAGCTGTTATGACATTTTGAATTACATTTTATATTTAATTTGATGCACCAACATGCCTTCGTTTGACATCTTTTCAGGCAATTACGTTGCCAAAAGGAGCTTGAAATACAAGCTGATAAAATGCTTACCCAATCGCATTGCAAATTCCCATCTGTTAACATAGGTGACAACGTTTTGATAAACATACCAGAGGTAGATCGTGGACGTCTAGCTCCTCTAAATGTATTGGCAATCATTATGGAAAAAACTGATCAAGGTGTGTATATTCTCGGCACTAAAAATGGAAAATTGAAACTGTTATATACCCGAAATGAGTTTCAATTATGGCCTTCGGTATTTTTATCATTATCTGAGATACCTTCAGGTCATTCTGTAAACGTGCGTGAAGAAGCCAAGTTGTCTTCTGGGTCTAATCAAGGATTTGTACAATGTAATTGCCTGAAAAGACGTCAAACGAAGGCATGTAGGTGCATCAAATTAAATATAAAATGTAATTCAAAATGTCATAACAGCTCTTCTTGTAAAAATAAGTCATGTTTGTCTTTTCAGCTCGTTCCTCTATTTCTATCTTTATTTGTGTTGTTTTTTAAATTTTCTTTGTGTTCTTTTCAAGATATAGTAACATGTAATTTATGTTATATGGGTTTAAATAAATATTTACTTTTTATTCTTATTCACAGTTTTATTTGAAACGCGTTCTTAGTAAATCACAATAGCCAAAACGCGACGTGTGGAAACGAAATGCTCCACAATGCAAAACAAAGGCGCGTGGAACGTTATTTCGTGTCATGGGTAACATAGTTTACCCACAACGCGTTGTGGGTAATTCATTCTACCCACTGTTCGGAAAAAACGTTTCCATTCGCATCGTGGGTAAACTACTATACCCACAACGCGTTGTGGGTAAAAATTTAGGGCAGTGGCCGATTTCGGCTATTGCGAATAACATATATACTAGTACTACTATGTATAAGTACAGTTAATTCATGTTTTAAAAGCATAACTATTGAAGTATATAGCTTCTTCGACTGTTTCTGTCGACTAAACAATCATATTCTTTGGTTTTAGTAAATTTTTAAGCAAACGAAAGCAAAAACCTATTCTCAAGTAGTATCACAGGTCAATCAAGCGAATAATGTATGAATCGTTATTTGCCAGTGCTACTAAACACTGTTTGATGCTTTACAGGTACCTACTACTGAGAAACAGTACATATATACAGTACAGTTAAATAACCATGACCGACATGGGTATAGTATTTTGAATTTGAATGGATTGTAGGGACTTCTAAAATACTTTTTAAACAATATTGTTTGTCATCGGTATATGTAATACCTGTAATGCATATAGTACATAAAAAATATCCCATTCTCTGATCGATCAAAGGCGTCGGTTGACAAAATATTTGCTAATAATCTCGCGTGTCAAAGACTAATTAATTAAAGCCTTAACAAAAATATGCATTACAAAGAAAATGGGTTTTTCTATAACCTGAGGAAAAATACAGTATTTTATTTGCGATTATGAACGATTAACCAAAAGAGAGAATGCTTGGTGAAAGGATGAAATTAAATACTAGTTTCAAACAAGGTTAAATTTATTAAAAAAGATAAACAATTGAGGAATCTCTTAATCGGGCACGTCGTTTCGATTTTTCAATTGGTTAAATGATACATACTAGAAATATTAAATCAAACGGGGGGTTGCAGTTATCCACAACATACATGGAAATGCACATACGTAGATATTTAGAAAATCACGAAATGCACTCAATTAGTTCGGAAAAACCGAATATTTAAAACTGTACATGGAATACATTAAAATTTTTAACATCAATAATAACAAAAAATTGAGCAGTATAAATGTCAAGGTGCTTGTTTCATCCCATACTTACTGTACAGAAGGAAACTTTTAACTGTATACTTATTTGTAATTGAACACGATTTAGTAATTTAGAACCATCAAGATTAGAAATACTACCACATTAAAATTAAATCGTGAAGAGTTTTTTTTTCTTTGAAATACAACAAACAAAATAATATGTATATTTGCATATATTGTTTTTAATAGTATCACGGTCCAGTAAATTCGACATATTCACTTTACCTTTAAAAAAGTTTGATTTATAGTTCACTACACACACACCTAACTTTCTAGGTACCAATTAATTTTTAAATAAGAACAATAATATTTTTGTGATAACATTCTAAATTATAACCCATCATATTTCTTACAAAAATGTTCGATTGAGTTACGTTTCTGTTAATATATTTTCATTCATGTTTAGAATTGGGGTTGTAACTGCTATGAAAATTATCATATATAAACGTAGACAAAATCAGTTTTAACATTTTTGTTTCCCCTTCATTTATTAATAATTTGCCACAATTAAATGGCACCATAAAATTGTGGACACATAGAGACAAATTCACTTTTATTTTTTTATCAAGTAGGTAAGGCCTAACCACAGGCCTAACTTTATAATTCATTGATTGCATTGCGCCAAGGCTCGTTCACATAAATTATTTAATTTTTTAATAAATAGGTGTATTTTTTATGAGGACAGTTGCCGTATCTTATTGTTTTACCGACTAATCACAAGCTGTAATTATTTTAATTAAAACAATGACGATACGACGTGATGAATTAGTTTTTGAGTGTTTAACGGAAATATAAAACACCATAAAGGAAATGGAATTTAAAATAATGCTGATTGTTCAGTTTTTCCTCCTAACTTCCGTAACTTAGGTATTCGCACGCAGTGTTGCGTTACTTGTTCAAAATTTTATGCATTGTTAATTATTATCAAAAAGATGGATATCATACGCGGGGTGTCCTTCTCACATAAAACTAATTCCCCGTTCGAATACGAATTCGAATTCTGTACAAAACCACCTTGAATGATTGGCAGAATTTACACCTTCCCCTCTTTACCAGTAGTTTCACGTGCGTATTTTGAAACATCGCGGAAAAGCATTACAATTTTACGTCTAGCTACCTATATATAAACAATCTTCTTGGCAGGTACTACACTCGAATGTAGACGGTACTTTAGTTTTTCTCGATTTGATGTGAATTCAATGATGATTAAGGAGAACTGGCAGATCACAGCTATCGTGGTGTGGATAGGATTTGTTTCCGGTAGTGAATTTCACAATAAATATTGTGAAATACCATGCGACTTTGGGACCAGCCAAGTGAGCCATACTGTCTGCAAAAGAGAAGAATGGGTAATATTTTTTAGGATGTAAGCAGCTGTATTCTAATTTAATACTTCACTTAAAGGTTTCTCAATACTCCTTCATTTGTAAAATTGTACTTAAAAGGGAATAGGCAACCTATTCTCATGTCGGGTAAAAGTTTTAAAATAAAAAACGAGTGCATAGCTCATAGCTTTGAATCGCTAAGATAATTAGAAATGGTTAAGTGGGATGGAAACCTTCCATTATCCTTAGATCAAATTAGTTTTTTATTATTGTTGCTTTCTAATGTAGTTTCCAATGAATGACATAATTTTGTTCCGAAAGCTTACTTGTCATTTCGAGAACTCCCATTTGTATTCTATATGGTAGGCCCTTAGGCCTAATTGCACCAAACGAAGGCAAAAACTTTTAGGTTTATTGTAGGGATTCTTTGATTTCTAACACGGCATCTAAGACAGCTTTATTATTAACTTAGGTTGCCCAGAGTGTTCCAAAGTTCCTAAAATTTCTGTCAAATTTGCTTATTTTTCTCGGAATAAAAAAACTGGGGAAGACTACCTAGAAATCTCGCAGGTTTACGAGAAATTGATGATCTTCCGACATTCATTTGGTTTAGAAAAAAGTCCTTTAATGCTGATGTGTAAAGGGCAGAAAATGGATTGTGTAAAACCCCCTAAAACCCATCACTATATACTTTCAAATTTTCAATTTCAATTCAAACTATAATCAGTTTTTGTCGGGCCCAGCTCGGCCCGACGAACCAATAGAAATTGAAAGGGTGCGTTTGTTTATGTTGCGGCGCCCTAAATCGACCGAAGCTTAGGGTATCAAGTAATTCAAGCGAATCGAAACATTTTTTGGAAAACACACACAAATACAATTCGTGTTTTCAAATGAGTAAAACTCTTATTGCAATGTGAACATTGGAAAGGTTTTTTACCTTATGTATGCGTAAGTGAACATTTAACTAATCCGACCGAGTAAAACTCTTATTACAATGTGAACATTTGAAAAGTTTTTCATCTCTATGAGTGCGCAAGTGAATCTTCAAGTCGCAAGGGTAATTGAAAGTTTTACCACAACACGTACACATAAGGTCATTAACTTTCTTCTGGAGAACCATAGTCTGGTAGCACTTGGCGTTCTAAAGTGGCATTTACATTTACAAGTAACTCGCATACGTGTATTGCATAGGAGTACGAGTTTCATTTACATTAAAATCAGAATCGTATGCGAGTAAAGACCAATAAAATTGGCGCCGAATAAAAGAAAACGTGCAGCTATGGCAGGAATTTTACTGTTACTAATGAAGGAAAAACGAAAATGTGATGTTTCCTGATTATATGTTGACCATAGATTGTTTATCTTCTTTTTCACAATCTCTACCGAAATGTTCAAAATATCGGCAATCGTAGCATATGCTTTATATCTCGCACTTAAATCTCTATATTCTTTGCATCTGACATCCCACAAACGCTTCATGTTATAATAAAGGTCAATCAATTGATCGAGATCTTCATTTGATAATCTCTTTTCCGGCATTTTGAAACAGATTTACTCGTAGCGCTACTCGGATCTCTCTCAACTTCGACACCAACTCGTATACTACCTACGAGTTTACACATACGAATTAGTATACGAGTTGCTGACTCGTGTGCGAGTTACTCGTAAATGTAAATGCCGCTTAGACCACACGTAACATTAACCGATCCTTTCCATGGCCACCTGACGCTGTAGGATAATCAGGATCGAACAATTCTTCTTTCCAAAAGTCTTTTTCATTTGTGAGATGATCCTCATGCCCATAAAAGGTTCCTTTTTAACCTTTTCAGCCGACAGTACTTTCTCTATCGTGGACGGCGGGCGAACTTTCGACTGCAAATATTGAGGGTATAGCTTTAATCGAAGGGTCAAACAACCGTACAAGAAATTTCAACGGTAGGAACGGTTGAAATTCAAGACCTTATAATATTTTCGTGATAAAGATGGGATTTCCCGTAATTTTCGTATTCCCTTGCCCTTACCCATTTTCCTTGCCCTTTGTGTATTTTCGTGATAAAGATGGGATTTCCCGTAGATTTTCCTTGCCCTCTTGTCCTGTAGTAACAAATAAATTGTTTTGGCGTATCTACCCCCTTATTGTAATTCCTAATTCAACCATCAATATGCGGGCTTGGTAAATTTCTTTACAGTCGAAAATAGCCGTACAATAAAACCACTTTTCGGTCATGCCGTCGAAAATTCGCATCAAGCCATAGTAAAACACCTGGTCCCGTCGAAACTTCTTCCGCCCATCGTGGAGTAGTTGCTCTTCATAGTAGAATTTGAGCAGCCCGCTAGCATTTGTTGTTCAGTGAAAACTCCACTAGTTACTGCAGAACAATAGGAAATCAAATCTACTTCGTTTGCAATTTGGCGTTGTAACACCACACGTAACTCTAACCCATCCTTTCCATTGCCACCTGACGTTGCAGGATAATCAGGATCGGACACTTCTTCTTTCCAAAAGTCTTCTTCATTTGTGAGATGATCATGAATGCCCATAAAAGGTTCCTTTTTAACCTTTTCAGCCGACAGTACTTCCTCTATCGTCGAGTCGTTGCTCTTCATAGTAGAATTTGAGCAGCTCGCTAGAATTTGTTGTTCAATGAAAACTCCACTCGACTGTGCAGGACGGTAGGAATTCGAATCGACCTCGTTTAAGGGTTCTGTTTTAATTAATGGAGGATACTCGATGTCCATGGAAGGTTCGTCTTTGACCTGTCCTATTGATATCTAGTAGTTCATCTATTTTGGACGTGTTGACCTTACACCTCTCGATGTAAATCGAAAATCCTCGTAGCGTGATTTACATTTGTAGCAGATATTCTTTGGGATGTTAACATCGGATCCTGAAAGAAAAGATGTCAATTACGTTTCGAGGATAAGTGAAGTGGCACGGCAATACCAAATACATTATTATAATTCCATAAGTCAATCGTGTAATGTAAACTGCACCCCATACTCACTTCAGTGCTGATTGTTTTCCAGAAACGCCACAACTTCTCGCCAATGTTGACACTCGTGCTTCTTGCAGGCTCCAGTCGCAAGTAGACACCACTTCTTTCGTATTACTCATGGCATTTGATGTATAGAAGCTGATCGAGCATTTTACAAAATTACGTAAAAACTATTAGAAAAAGGCAAAATTTTCCTTTCAAAATTTCTGACTTTTCCCGCCAAATTATAAAATTTTCCCGACTTTATTTTTGTAATCAGCGGTCTTTCAGGCATGCTTTCAGGAAGTCTTTTCTTAGGAAAGTAATGGAAGGATTACAGGAAAATAACATTGAAAACTTGTGAAAACAGGTGGACTAAATCTTCTTAATATTTATTGTGATTCATAAATAATATTTCAAATTATCAATGTTACGCCGAAGTACAAAGTATTTAGATTATTTTTACTGTATCATGCCTTGTGAATTTCTCAATTAAACTGCCTTAGCTTATTAGGTCTCATTTGGTTTGTTTTTTTTTTTCACGAAAGACATTCTCATATCGAAAAATGTCTGTCCATTGGTGTCTCGCTTTAACCACTAAGCCATCATTTATCTATATAATAAACCATTAAACCAACTTGAAACTTTGAAACTTTCGAGCAAATAGTTTCCTCAAATTCAGAGATTGAATAGCATCGGATCTCAGTTGGAGTTTAATGTTAACCACAAACTTGTCTCCCAGCCTGAAGTGCATATAACAGAAACCACTTTTATCAGTCGTCACTCAAATTTTCTTTGCGCAAATAGCACAAATACATACTTTTCACCCGTTTTAATCCCTATAGTTACAAACCTAAGAACTTTCATTGTTTTGCACGAAACGCTGCACTTTTGTTGAGATGGTAGAATAATAGTCTATATACTCTATAATAATTTCCAAGCAGTCGAGTTTTGTCCGCACTCCCTATAGTATATGCAATATTCCCATTGAAAAAGATTGTACGAATTGTTATATTTGTGATCATTTTGTTTCAAGTGGTTTTGCTAATCAAAATTTCTTTCTGTCTAATAGAAATTGTATCAAATGAAGTTGAAAACTTTTAGGTTATAACTATAGTTATGAGGCGTGGGTACTATATTCTTCCAAAAAATGAATAAGCATTTTGCAGGTTTACGAGATGTTGAAGATCTTAAGATTATCATCCCGTCTAATGAAAATGACCTTTAATTTAAAAGTATTAAATAATAAAACTGTAGTTTAAAAACAATCGTGTAAAAGTTTAGATAATAGATTCTGTAATCGTTCCACTAACTAATTATTTATCTACGTCACAAACGGCTTTGGTAGTTTTTGGTGCATTTATTTCAATATAACAATAATTTAAAAAATGTAGATAGCATTTATTAGCTGTAGTGTTATTTAGGGTACAATAATTTTGGGTAGTCTACATGCATATCAATTTTACGTTGTTTTTTCCCACATTGATTTGTTTTGTAATGTCAAATCACTAAAATCAGTGGGAAAATCAGGAATTTTTCTAGAAAATATTCTATGTTTGCCACAGTATTTTCCCATATTTCAGCTTTTATATGGTTTCATGATTGTGTTCTAAATCAAATATTTGGATAGTGCTTAGTTCAAATTCTACCTGTAAACTAATTCAGGAAGGCCAATTGCAACAATATTTATTCGCTGTAATTAGGTTTATTTGAAGTTATTTGATATTTTGGTGTAAATGTTGTTGTTAAAACTAGCAACGAAACACACCCTCCGGTATTACTAAAATGACGTAACAATGATAAGGTTATAAAAATTGTTCAAAAAATAATAGTCTATTATATAGATACGTGTGTAATGTAAATTTTAGAATATTGCCACAATTCCCCAAAAGCACTTCAATTTACTGTACTGTAAAATGTCATTTCCAGTGTTTGTAATTTTATGTGTACTTATATGTGTTTTGTTATTACAGAAATGCGGTCCAGATCCGAAATGTGGCCCAAATTTCCAAGCGATACGATTATCAAATGATGACAGGCAGTATATCTTGGATATACACAATTATTTAAGAAATAAAGTCGCTTTGGGCTACGAAAAACGAGGAAAACAGCCGTTAGCTGCAAACATGAATGCTATGGTAAGAATTATGTTTTTCCCTATAAGTTTATTTAACACTTTTGCAAAAATTTTGAAATACTTTTACTGTTTTAATGATTCATAATGAACTGTTCAAAAATAGCCCAATGAGCCATTTGTCTTCCACCCATATTTCACAAAACTGTATCCTATTGATCTAATGGTGAAGTAATAATAATTATGGTTCATGAGCGGTCTTGAACGACATGATTGTGTACTCGTTTTAGGGCCTTGTATATAACAACTACTTCTTGATACCTCAATACGGTAACATGGATATAGATCGTAATATTAAAATTATAGCAATCTTATCGAAACTCAGGACTGAAAGCACATCTCATAAATTTCATTACACACACTTTGCATAAAGAAAATTGAAATTGTTTAAAAAATATTTCAAGATTTCAACTGTTACACTCTATATCTAGTTACGGGAAATAATACAACCCGTTGAAATTTTGGTGCTTAGGTACCCCGTTCGTATCCTTTTGCATTTATTTTAGAAATGTAGCTGTCATCTAATATTTCGGTAGATCTTTTCATATTAAACTCTGATCAATAAAACTAAAAAAAAGGAGCTAATTATTTTTTAAAACGTCAAATATTCATAATATACATAATTATTAAATACATAGTACATACTACAATATCTACAGGTATAGGTACCTGTATAATAGAAAATTATAGAAATATAATAACTCACTTTTCAAAACTCCAGTTTCTAACTACTATTAACTAACTTCACTAAACTTTTTCAAAGGAAGGTGAGAGGTAACAACTATTCAAATAATGATAGTTACTTTGTCAACACCCTGTATTTATGTAGATATCCACGCACATATATACTGGCAGTTGTGGCACAACTAACCACTAGATTAACTATGTTACCGGGTTGTAAACAATTGTTTGGGATACGGGACTTGCATGAGCATAGGGTATAATTTAAATCATAATACAAACATATGTTGAGCTTACCTCCACCAAGGACAAATCGATATAAAACGATTAAAACAAAGAAAATAACATATTCACAACGTGTACCATTGACGGCAGCTTAACTAAAATTATGAAAACTGCTACAATAACGATGGAAAAGATGACAGTTACGTAATTTTTTCTTGGAAACTCACGATTTCGCGCTTTTCCGTAAATACCTAACTTGACACTGACGATCAATGTGTTCATCAACATAATCGGAATTACCTGTTTTGGACGAGTATCGTACGGAAGTTTATTATTAAACATAAGCGAAAGTATACCTAAAAACGACCTTTATTTTCAATAACAAGAAAAATGTTATAATTTAATTTTTTGAGTATAAGGGCACAATAAAAACGAGTCATACTTCAACATAACTTTTTTTAATGCTTCATTTATTGAAAGATTAAAGCTCAAATTAGATAACAAATTAAAGACAAAACCAATAAACATATTAACAGTAAAATTAGAGTTCATCTTCGTAGGTCGCTTGATTTTCTGCAGGCACTTAAAAATTCATTATAAATAATCCTTTAAAAGATCTCAGGAACACCGTGTTTGAACATATTTTTATTCATTTCTAAACATGTTAATGTTTCGTTTGAGGTAAATAGACGTTCTGCATTGCAAATAAATCAAAGCATTATTTACGGATTAACGTGCATGTTATAGGGAACGAGTATTATATCGTTTTACAGAATTACAACATGGAATTGGAATTTATCGCACAATGTTGGGCAAATACCTGCAACGGAAACCCTTTAGTCCATGATCTTTGCAGAAGAACCAGTAAGTAAATCATCCGTAGGAAGTGTCTACAAAATGTGATTCATACATATCTTACAAAATAGTTATCACTTAGCAGACATTTCCATATCACTAATTTAATGACGTGAATTTGGTTAAAAGTGTACAAATACCCAGACGACTCCTCAAAAGTAATATGGAGATCGATACTAGAGCTGAGGCTGAGACTGCTGAGAGTTCTGTTTCTTAAGTTTCGTACCCGAATAAAGATTACATAGAATGCTAGTAGATGGCTACACTAGAGGAGCATTACAATTAAAACATGTAAATTTGTTTCTTTCAAAATGTTTAACTAGCTTAGTAATTGGCAATACATTTGTTTGTTCTAATAGTCGAGTCAACTTAATTGAAAAGTTGGATTTGTAAATCAAGCAGTCTCAAAACACCTGGTCTGTTCAAGCACGTCCTGTATTAAATTTAACTGATCGTTCTAATATTCGCCAAACCAATTTGAAACGTAAGAGGAGGTAGAAAAAGCCTGTCACTTTTTTTATAACATTAATAGTCACAATTTAATATCTTCCCTTGTTAGTTTTATATACAGATCGTTTCTACAGAGTCGCAGGATGGGATAAACGTGAGAGCGAGAGAAAGGCCATATATTTCTCGTTCGCTAAACAGAGAACGAAGTTTTGCGATGTTGCTAGCTCGCGAAACATCACATTCATCCGCTCCGCACACATCCGAAAGTGATACGCGACGGCGATACGCGTTGACTTGGACTGCCTGCTCGGCCGGCAACGTTGCAAAACATCCTTCTCTGTCATACTAATGAATTACTATAAGTTTCTCGTTTGCTCTTGTTGATTTCCCACCATGCGTTTCGATAGAAAAGTTCCGTATATACATCCATTTTACTAAATAAACATACCTGATATGAATTTAAAATTGCTTTCAATATATTTCGCGTTATTAATGCTGATTAGCTTCCACTTAATTAAAAAAGTATTAATTGTAATTAATATGAAGGTAATATCAAATTTTTAGATAGACACTCCCATGTGGGTCAAAACTTGGGATTTATCAACAGTTCCTACGCTGAAATAGACACCGTCAGTTCAATAAAAGAACTGATATTGGCATGGTATGATGAAGTTGAATATTTCAACAGTTCCTGGGTCAATGACACACAACAAAGGTAGGAAGTTATACCATTATGTATCATCTAATTTCCCTAATTCTATAATTCCTTGGTGAGATGAGCAATTTATTTTGCGTTGTGACAGTAATTCATTTTCAAGTCACTGAGTTTGTAACGAAACACTGGGTTTTAACAAAAAAAAAAAACAATTCAGTTCAATTGCTATCAGCCATGTACATATTTGCCACTACAACTATACAAAACTAAGTAATAAAAGTTTCAAGCAATTAACTACCATACGTGTTATCTACTACTCTGACCTAATCTGATCTCTTTTTCCATCACCTCAGAAAGTGAAATTTGGGATTATCACATTTTTCTAAACAATCTGAGAGCCCAGCCTATAATTGTACCAATTTCTAGCTAACTATAGATAAGTTACAATGGAGGTGTCCGGTTTTTTCTGACCTATGTGTTTTTTCCCATGAATCGATAGAGGGGAACGTGGTGTATCCAACGCGACCATTTTGACGGCATGAAATTGAAAGGGCGCTTCAAATTTTGAATTTGAAAACGTGATGACTCATCCGGTTATTTCCCTAGAAAATTTGTTTCTATATATGAGCTGGCAATGCTGCACATTATGAAGGAACAATTCAAAGCGCTTACAACTTGAAAGATGAAAGATGAGTAAAATGTAAACAACACAAACATAACCTAACTTTGCTATTTGCTCACTCTTTCTTGTGTTACCTTTGTGTCCGCTAGCGTTTTGGAGAAATTCATTCCCTTTTTTTTTGCATTCATCGTATATTTCCTGACGACAATAATATCTGCACTTTTAGGTGCATATCTACTTCGGTTTTCAACGAGAAGGTAATAATTATGGACCTAAATCACAGTAGTAATGATTACTCCTCTGATATTGTGTAGATCATGGAAGTTTCATTCTGATTGTAGCAACCTGCCTATGGTGGAGTTTGGAATGGTCCACGACTTTTATGTAGCTAATTCACATAAATTTACTCTACACCACACATTTGACGACAAAACAATGAGGTTATGCTTGTTTGTTTACCACCTTATCCGGCTTTCTCGCGTCTCGCACGTTCTTAAAACATAAAACTTAAGAATTCTAACGGTCTTTTAGGCAAGTCGGCCCTCTCTCCTGTCGTCTTTATATTCCTACGATAATTGACAAGTTTAATTTGACTAACTGGAATAATTGGATCGATACGACCTTTTATTACCCCAGTGTGCACTGTTGCCGATACACGAAAATATTCAAAAAATGACCGGGTGAGTCATCACGTTTTCAAATCCGAAATTTGAAGCGCCCTTTCAATTTCATAGCGTCAAAATAGTCTTGATAGATACACCACGTTCTCCTCTATCGATTTATGAATAAAAAACAATAGGTCACAAAAAACCGGACACCCCCATTGCACAAATGTAACCCACTTTTCGATCCCCCCTGTAAATGAAGTGCTTTAAAATCTTTTTTGAGCCATTCGAGAGCTTAAGTCCTAAGGTATGAGTTAAAAGTTTCTAACTACCCGAGAAATATCTCAGAATAAAACTGGCACAAATAAACTTCACTCCTTTGGAAAGGAAATTCGGAGTTATTTTTCTTAGCCATCTTGGAGCTTGGAGCCTAAGTTATAACCGTACTCCGTACCGAATCTAAAGTTTCCAACTGTTCAGCAAGTAACTCACAATAAAAACCACAAATAAGCAAAATTCACCCATAATTTTCACCATCTCAGGCGAAATTTAAGATTATCGGTTTTTCCCGAAACATCTGGGCACACAACCTATAACTGCACAAGTTTCCAGTAATATAACAAAACTACTGCATGAATTTCATTCCCTTTTCCACCCTCTCGGTAAGTTAAATTCGTGGTTTTTAAATTTTTTCTAGCGACTTTAGGACCTAAGCTAAGACCATACAAAGTATGCAGTTTCTCACCACTCGAGAAGTATTTCGGGATAAAACCCACAAGAAAAATTTCAGTCCCTTGTATAGATTGCTTTTACTGACAAATTACTCCAGAAGTAGAAATGATGATAAGGTTAATTAAAATTTTCATTTATTGTTCTAGAAAGTTTCAAGTGGGCCACTACACTCAGTTAATCTGGGCAGAAACTAGTGAAATAGGTTGTGCCATTACATATTACACCACTACTGCAGAGGAGAAAACATGGCATCATATTGTTTTGGTTTGTAATTATGGACCAGGGGGGAATTACCTGGGGCGCTCAGTATATAAAGTAGGAAAACCTTGTTCTAAATGTATTAATGGGAAAGCGAATAAAAAATATAGAGGACTATGTGGAAAAATAAAGAGTATGGGAGAGATCAATAAAAATTTTGGTGCTATATTTGACGGTCTAGTTAGAAGTTAGTCTTGTTTTTTTTTATTGTAGTTAAAAGAGTTGTGTGTCAGATGTCCTTGATATCTTAATAAATGTTTGTTTTTTTAACTTTTTTTTTATTAAAATTGACAGTCTTATGAAAACCATTCTCTTATATGAAATGTAAAAACAAAGTTATTAAATTTTCAGCACAATCACTTTTGTTTCTTCGTCAACTCGCCCAGAGTTATGACCTGAGGTTAGAAAGACGAAATTATAGAAAAATTATTATCACTATATTAATCAAAGAAGTATATAAAAAGTAACTACAATACATAGGTACTTATGCTTAAATGCGAATTTTTAGAAATATTTTGTAGGGTGAACTGGAATAAACAATTGCTATCCAGGAAGTCGACAGAACTTGAATCCTGGACATGACGTTTAAGTTCCACTATCGTGAAGATCCCTGAAAACAGCCATTTTATGTTTTTTCTGTACTCTACCAAATACCACATGATTAAATTTTCAGAAATTAATTGTATAATTACCATTTCATTTGGGAGAACTCTTTCGTCTCGGTTTCTGACAGGTAACCTATTTACCAGGTATACGTGGTATCCTGGAAAAAACAGGTATCAATCAGCCAGCGTTATTAATAGGAATACAATAAAACTCCCATAAATAGGTGCTAATAGCTGTCATAATTATTTGATAACCATGACATGATATATGACAGAATTTACTGAAAGGAGAAGCCAAACTGTTAACTAGGAAACTTAAAACATTAAAAAGTTGTAATTATAGTTACTTCTGATTTCAATTTAGCCATTTAGTCATTCTCGTTTAGAAGGTAGGACAAATTATATGAATTTGTATTGAAAAAACTTTACAGACTACTTGGTAATTACTGCATTATTTACATGGACATTTTCTATTATAAAATAACGATTTTCAATTAATTACAAGTTTTCTGGTATGTCTGACCATCCCAATCATTTTTTTTCACGATCGCTTCCACATCCATAATTTAAAAAAGTAATGCTAACTGGGTAAACTATTGTGTTGCTATTCTAAAAAAATCATCAAACTAAGTTTTTAACTAAGGTAACATTATTTATAATTTTTACTAGGTTCTCAATAGGACGAAGGTTAATTGTAAAAGATATCTCTGAAGAAACCTGACACATTTCTAATTAAAATATTTCATTTATGTAGGAAACATAGCTATTAAAATTATTTCAATGCATATGCTGGATTGTCTGTACATTTTGTAAGTTTTGTAAGTAACATTTTGTGTACACATGCACTCAATATGTTTTCAGAGCCTTACTTTTATTTGTGAAGTTATTTAATTAGTTCCACGGTAGAATAATAATTACCTATTTCATTCCAGGACCGTAGTGAAGAATTTCAGTGACCAAATGTTGACGTTTGATCTAAAAAATGATAACCAAGGGACCAACAGGGACGTAAAACACAGCGGATGAAACCTCCACAAAAAAACCAAACAATTGACGCCCATATTTGACAATGTATTCGATAAGGGCTCAAAAACTTATTACATGTTCATGTCCAGCACCCATTACCTATTAGACCACTTAATGGACGGTTATAATTGCTTGGTTGTAATGAAAAGGTATATACCTATATCGGCTATACCTATGATTATTGAGAGGTGTATTAAAAATACTCGTTTTTAAACCATGTAGCGACATCTTCCAGAGATGATGGTAAATACTTTCAGTTTTACTGCTTGTTGCTTTACTGCAACAAGTTGTTTCTATTCTATTTAATCCCTGGATAACACCTGGCTTCCTCACAATTCTACAACAATGATATGAACTTAAACACACTTACCTTCAGTCGATTTTTGTAGCAGACATCCTTCTTGATCACATTTCTCTTCAGGATGTTCCTTCTAGATGTAATCTAATCTCGGAGACAAACAGATTGGCTGCTCTGCTGCAGTTTCCCTACTTAAACGCCCTGTAAACAAATAGAAACACAAATGTGAATACAATGACAAAAAAAAAAACAGTAGGATTGACAAAGGATCCCATTTCAACCCTCAAAAAGGTGAAGGTATTTGACAAGTTTCTTACCCGCTCTTTTTTTAACTATTTATGATCAGCTGTGAATGACCAGATGATCTGGAAAGTAGAACCAGACAAAATGTTTCAGTAGAATTTTGGAAACTTACTCTCATACGATTATCCTTAGCCAACATTTTAATCTTTCCTTTTTCTATGATATCTGTCAATTTCGGATGTTGCTCCTGGATGTGGTTCAATTTATCTATGACGTTCCCTTTAGCTTTTCTAATCATCTCCAAGTACCTGTTCAGGCCCTCTTCATCTTTTTTGAAACGGTCTATGATTAGCGGGAGTCTTTTCTTTGGGTCTTGTTTCCGTGGTGACATGTAGAGATCGCTTACCAAGTTGAAGTTTTCCTTCTTGAAGGCTCTTGAAAAGAAAAAAATGATAAACTATTAATGGTCAGTTTGTAACCAACATAGGAAGAATATGATATGTTTCTTACCGTTTCGAAGTTAAGAGGTCTTTATGGCAATGCAGGTGATATTCCTTTTCGATGAAATCAAGACCCTCCTTCACTAATTTTTCAATGTCTTTCAGAACCTCTTCATTGCTTTCCTCCTTCAACTTAACTGGTTGTGTTTTGACTAAGTCATCAAGTTTCGACTTTAAATACTCAATTTCATTTTTCATGATGAGTGTGTTTTGTTCGAATTCCGCCAATTGACTCTTCAATGAACTGTTTTCCGCTTTCAGTTCCTCTGTGATCTTCATGTACTGCCCAGAATGCATCTGTAGGCTCATGATGTTCTTCTTCATCTCAGATTTGATCTTTTTGGCCCTCGTGGCGTACTTCAACGGCGATATGTTGGCGATCATGACCATGTAACAGTTGCCTCCGAGGCTGTCTTTCAACAATCTAGTCAATTTGGAGTCCCTATAAGGTATGTGTCGGTGGCCGTCAGCGAGACCGTTTATGCAGTTCCCGAGAGCGAGGAGGGATTTGTTGATGTTAGCGCCCTCGACAAACCTAGCGCCCGAGAAGTTCGTAGCCGAGCCCCTTTCGCTGCTCGCGAGGTCAATCATGCTTAGTTTAGCTCGACGAACCTAAAATTTTTATTGCGCTGTTAATTTATGTTCAGCTCATATAAATGCAACAAAATATGTGCCCTGTATGCAAGACCTCACCTCATTGATCCCTTTTATCATCATTTGGATGTACACTTGGAACACAGCATGTGACCGAGAACTTTCAGCGTTGGCATCAGTGGGATGTTGTGTACGGTTCTTATTCCCTTGGATCAATAACTGGAATAGCTCGTCTGAGTGAATAATTTTAAACATCCTAATGCCAGCGACAGTCACACCATAGGTTGCATCTTCTCTTATGTTTAAAGGTGAACCTAGAAATTAACACAAATTACAGGTGGTACGACCATAGTTTTAACCTTTAGCTATTTAACTGAATCATGAAAAATACAGAGGAGGAAAAATAAGGCAGGTCTCAGAAGACATGACACAGAGGCTCAGAGGAGGAGTATTGACCAATGAAGCAAAGCAAAAGCAAAGAAAAAAAGAAGGCCGAGTTAGCTTTGAATTAAAAGCATGATACAATTTAAAAGTATGTTTTACAAAATGCAACAGAAGGTATAAGGCATATATGTACATTAACAAGGTAGCAAATAACAGCGTTTAGATTGCGGACTGCTGACTAATTACAAATGTCACGACTAGCACAAATATCCGTATTTATTTTACACAAAGTAAATTTAAGATTTCATAAATCTGTTAGGTGTTAAATTAATGTGATTTGTGGTATTTAAAAATTTAATTCTGTCACTAAAGCCAATTAATTAGATTATGAATGGTTAATTTAACTCTAAACTTAACATTTCTCCACTCTACTCACACAGCTTCCTCTATTATAATAATGATTACATCGATTTACTATATGCGAAAATACATTTAAAATAAAGGCTGCTGTATTATACCGTTGATTGAAGAATGAATGAAGAATGCAGAATTCTTCAATCAACGATTATACTATACAATGTGTATAAAAACATAGAAAATGTATAACTGCTGTTTGATAATCCATGGTTTCCACAATAAAGCCCATATTGATCAGCTGAATCCAGTACCTACAAAAGATGAATCATTCAAGATGGTTATGATAACAATCTACTACATCACTAGGTTTCTATAAAACAAGAAAGCAAAAAAATACTGTACACATTATCAGTGTCCTAAACTGTTGTCTTGTTTGGGAATACTTTGTTGGTGGATGTGTAGGTATGTGAGTGTCCTTTTAACTTCTATTACATTTTAACTATATACCTTAAGTTCAGGCACTCTACTTGACGCTAACCTCATAACATTAAACTGTCTTGTAATTGGGATAATACTTGCTTAGATAATAAAGTATTATAGTACATTGAGTACCATGGAATAAATTATTATCACTACATACCTGGATTCAATAAATCCTTGACAAGTTCATTGTACACTTCTAGATAGGTAATTCCCAGTTAAAACTCTCTTTCACCAGCTAGGTCTTCTTGTTTCTTAAAGAGTTTAAAGACAACTTTCACTACAGTCCTGGAATGAATTGTCAGGTAATTATAATTCTACTGCCCAGCTAACTGTATTTTACATGCAAAACAAACCAACAGAGAAAGTAGAATAGGTAAGACTAAAGTGCTGAAAATGTGAAAGTATACAAGAAGAAAACAATGATAAGCCAGGAAAAGGTAATAGTTTAGGAATATTTAGAGAAGTTCATAGAAGTGGCTAGAATATAAAAAGCAAAGAAAGTTTATCATGTAATAAATAAAACAATAAAGAAAAATAATTAGAAAGAAAACAAAGATTATAGCATAAAAATTGTAACGAAAGTTCCCTGTCGAAACAAATATAGTAGTTCAAGAGGGTTGCGGAGAATTCTTCGTATCCCATTCTTCGTATGCAATTGTTCGTAAACAGTTCTTCGTATGGAAAAGTCATCGTATATACAATTTTTCGTTAATAATATTCTTCGTATTTACTGTTCACCGTAAACATAATTGTTCGTAATTTTGTTATTCGTGAAGAGTGTTCTTCGTAAAAAATGATATTTTGACGTATATTTGTCTTCGTAATTTTGGTTGGAAAAAAGTCTGTAGTATATAAAAAAATCGTTTAATATCAAATTTAAAAAAAAAATCTACAAAGAAATATTGTGTGCAATGCCCCTGATATAATCTAATTTATTCACATTGTCATTGAACGCTAATACTAACTGACGTAATCTGGAAGCGAAATCTTTATATATTTTTTTTTTATTTAGAAGACATTTTCCCCAGCCACCATTTGTTCCCTTTTAGCTACACTAATTGCTTCATCTCGCTGAATTGCAGCTAGAAACTTCCATAGGCTAGGATGGTTTGCTTCAACTTGGTATTCAAATGATCTGTGCCAAGATTCAACAGAATTATTAGTCTTAGGTAAGTTGTTTATAACAGCGTCGTAACAATTCCACATATCAATTACGAACGGGGGATTTTTTCTTCGATTGTTCCTTTGCGGGCGGCCTATCCAGGTGTCTTCGAAATAATTAGCCACGGCTTCTGCTTCTTCTTGAAAAAAATTATCCTCTTCTGTTAAAAGCTCGTATGTTTCAGTTACATATCTCACAGGTACGAAGGCCAAGGCAGATAACTGTTTGATTTTTAAGGCGAAGTCGGGATCGGTGTCGTATTGTCGTTTCAGACCATTTTCTTGAACACATCGGTAAATACATTGGTTAAAATGGAAATAACATCCACGAATCCCTGTCTCCGGAAATGTTTGTCGAAGCGCCTTTATCGCCGCTAATTCAAAATCGATTAGAACACTGGTTGGTTTCATCTGGGGTTTCAATTCCTTAAGGATCTCAAATACTCTCTCATATACCACTGATTTTTTACTTGGTAATAGGGCATATATCAAAGGCATTGTTGCATTTTCTTCTACACGATGGAGAGTATATAACTGAACAAATAAAGTTGGAACTGTTTTAAAAGTTCCATCTAAGAATATGTGCTCAGATGACGCCAGAAGATCGAGACTCATTTGTGTCCCAAACAGAAAAATACGATCTTCGCTTTGACCGCCGTCGAATAATAGAAAATTATCATCTTTTAAAGTTTTTTTAAATTTATCTGGCAGAATTACTTCTGATAAAGTCGAAGGTACTGCTGGAACGCAGTCATTCTTGCATCGCACTTGCCTAATAGTCCTCTTAATGCTGGTAATTTTTGGCAATTTACCTATAGCGGCACGACCCAAATCTTGAATTGTGTTGGAAATTATTACATGCGGCACATCATTGGTGTTTTTGGCGACTTCTTTCACTTTATTCAAATATTTGCTAACTTGTACACTAGCAGCACAGGCACTGTGGTTGTGATCTCTTGGTGGTTTCACAATTGAGTCATTTTCGGTGACCATTCGCGCACGGCAATTGTCTTGAAATTTTTCACATTTCCAGTACTCCCTCGTCTCGCGTTTATAATCCTTAACGAACAGGAAACTTTCGTGGTTCAGCTTTCTTCTGCCCTTCTCACTCAAGACGTATTCTAAAGGCATTTTTACTGTTTAAAGTGTGACCTCAAACTAAACCAAAAGTAACAAAACGGCTAATTTATAATGCCTCTTGTGAACCAATTTCAAAGGCAATCCCTATTTCCAAGTACCCATTATATTTTCTTCGTAATCCTTATTCCTTAATGATATTTTAACATCGATTTTGGGAAACTGTTAACTGTCGTTAGTACGTAAGTAGGGTTTAGCTGGTAAACTGCATTCGTTAAAGCGCTTTGTGCATTGCATGTTGCGAAAAATTAAGAGAACGATAAAATGTGAGTACGAAGAAAAGATTTACGACGAACTGTATTAACGAAAAATAATATTTACGAAGAATGATGCTTACGAAGAATTGTAAATACGAAGAATTGTATACGACGAATTGAATACGAAGAATTGGATACGAAGAATTTTCCGGAACCGAGTTCAAGATGTATTTCATAGGCGAAGCATTCCTCAGTAGGACAGAAATTATGACATGGGAATAGCAGGAATAACAAAATCCTATAGGGTAAGGAATGAAGATGACAAGCATGATAAAACAAGAAACAACAATGATTTCGGAAATTATAAATGATACAGAAGTTGTACCTTATATGTTCTAAATGCCAGATTGTAGTCGCCCACAACAATGTGAATTTTTTGTCTGCTTTAATCGAATTCATATCTCTTACCATTTCCCAGAATTCCAAGTAATTCATTTAAAACAGGCCACATTGCATGTGCCATTTTTTAACAAGTTCTCTTTTCATAGAGTGCTCTGGTTAAAGATGGCCAAGGCTGCTTTAACATCCGACATTTGATACCTAGGAGTTTAAAATTTTAAAATATCTTACTTGAAATTCTCCCCCTGCTCCCTGGAGTTCGGAGGCCGGACCCTGACGACGACCTTAACGTTCGCGACCGAGTTCGCCGGCGTATTCGGCGCCGAGGCTGGATGGGGGCCCTTGGTTATGCGGTTCGTCCTCGAAGTCAATGAGTTCCTCTTCTTGGCCAAAGGAGCCTCTTTTTTGGTCTTCGCCATCTTCTCCACGCAAGACCTCACCGCCATAGAAACATCGTGTCAATCTTGTCTTGCCTCAAAAAACATGAATACAAAAAGTTTGGAAAGTAGCAAAAAAAAGTTGTATTAACTCACCATATAAGATTTGAAGGACTAGGATGTTGTTTCGGTTACGACCTGGAATGGTTTCTAGTACCAAAGTGATAAAAAAAAAGTGTTTTCGCCTGCTTTATTCGACTATGACTGAAAGCCTAATTTTGAAATTTAATTATTAATTTACTGTTACAAGTTACAAGCAGTAAAAACCGTTGACACCATTTTGAATTTATTGTCATCTTTCAAAATTTCAGTGATTTGCCTCGTGTTTAGCAAAAGGGATTAGGAAACTGTAATAGTAATGCCGTTTGTGCTAGGTGCCTGTAGATGTCGCAAACAGCGTAGCGAATTTAAAGTAACTTTAAGTTCCAATGGTTCTGGTTCCAACTTGCCATAGAAACGTAGCGATCATTGTTCAAAACAGAATCATTGCACTAAAAGCAATCTAATTGAGCCAGAAACCATAATGGAAACGGTTATGGTTTCAATTTCTCTTTAATTATATCATCTCTGTGATACAGACACTCAAAATTCACGGAGTTTACGTTTCATGTTCTTCTATGAATGTTTGGTGGTTGGGAAAGTGGAAGGGGTGAAGAAAGCAGGAAGACGGAAGACGGAAGTCTACGAACGGCACAAACATTGTTGGCCATTGCATTTCCGATTCTTGTTTCCTGTTGCTCGCACGTGGTGTTCTCCTTAAATTTAGTTATTACAATTTTTGTGCACATTTTCACATCAAAATGACTATAACAAAAGAGTCTTTCGTGGATTTACAAGAAAAATACACCAAAGTGATCAAGTTATTAGAAGAAGACAGTAAGCTAGATCCAGAGTCCCAACCGTTTCAGTCGAAGTACGCGGCACGCCAGATCTTAATCGCAATGAAGGCCGTTATCGAAAACTTAATAAGGAATCAGCCCCCGAACAGCCAAGACACTATTAAGCTCACTGGTAAGTGCATTCTCACTAAATCTTGTAATTTTTGTTACATGGTCGCCCTTATTTTCAGCAATGTTAGCTGCTGTATATTTATATTTGGGAATAATCGCTATGGATACTGAAGAGACGGCTGCCGGAGAAACCTATCTTCAAAAATGCAAGGAAACTACGACCACATTTGAAACTAAGCCGGAGATGATATTGGTAACCTTGAAAATGTACAACCAGTTTGGTATTCTATGGTTTCAAAAACATCCAGAGAAATCCAAAATTTATCTTTTAAGGGCTGAGAGGTTCTATAGGCAGTTCAAATCTGAATCTGCTATCCCTATTGAAATAAGTGATCTTTTTCAAGCGAACTTAGAGACATATAATACCGAACTGGCTCTTCAAAATTTTGAAAAACTACACACATTCACATATTATTATTTAGCTCAAATATTTGGCGTTTTAAAAGATGCTTTAAAAAGTGCTGTGTATTGTCATATAACTCTTCAAAGACAACTTCAATTGGAAATATATGAACCAATTGACTGGGCTTTAAATTCTGCCACATTGTCTCAGTACTTCATGGACAATAATGGTTTTAAGCAAGCGAGGCATCATTTAGCTGCCAGCACTTTTATTTTGGAACAGTATGAAAAGAAATTGAATGAAGTGACTGAGAGAAGTGAAGCACATGATGCTAAATTGGAGACATTCAAGCATCGCAGTGCAGATGTAGCGCGATGCTGGGCCAAGTATGGCTTACTTCTTCTGTCTAAGTCTATGGACAGACTTCTGAATCACACTGATGATATTGACAAAAACGCTTCATTAGAAACTGATATCTCTAAGATACCATTGCCAGCTGATTCTCCCATTTCAATTGCTGATTTGCAGAATTTGGATTTTACTGGTATTGATGTAACAGCTCATGAATTACAAGTCACAGATAAATTTATCTTAACTCTTGAAGATGCAAGAAAGGTATTTGTGAATGCTCAGAGATGGTTATTAAAAGCACAGCAGTATTATACCTTGGATACTTTAGCTTCGGATTATATAGAAATTGTTTTGGACCAGTCACATCTTTATCTAAAACTTTTATTTTTTGATGGCAATACTGAGAACCAGGCTAAACTCCATAAGAGACGTGTGATGCTTTTAGAGAATATCCTCGACAAAGTTAACCCACAATATTACCTACAGTATTGCCAGCAGATATGGTATGAGCTAGCCCGAACATATTCTGATATCTTAGATATAAAGGCAGAAAAACTAAAGGAAGTTCAAGATCGTCCCTCACCTCAAGCTTTGTCCAAAATAAACTCTCTTATTGAAAAAAGTATCTACCATTTCAATAACTATATAAACTCGTTTAAAGACAAAACAACCAATTTATTACCAGATAAATTGCCAGATGAAGCTGAAAAACCAGTTCTGTTGGCCTATTTTCATATTGCTGCACTGAGTGGCCGTTACATAACTTTGGATAAGCAAAAACAGTTGCAGAATGTCCATGTCAGTATGGCGAATTATAAGCTTGCAGCAGATTATTGTGATAAGAATCCAAAAGCAAAGGAAGTATTTGCTATGGAGTATGACATTTGTAAGGAGATGGTTATATTATTACCCATCAAGGTTCTCACACTGAATTCTCAGTAATCTCTTCTCCATTTTTCGTACCACTTGTTTATGTTTAGATGTCTTATTTCATTTTGTTGGGATAGCCAAGAAACATTGAACTTTCCCATATGAACATTTTGAAATAATTGTATTTTTGTATTTTCTTGTTGTTTGCAACTGGAAGGATTTATTGTTGAAAAATACTTCGGTACAAACTAATGTTTTGTAATACCTGCGTAGATTTAAGTACTTGTGTTTATGTGATGCGGATAGATCGCTAAACCAATTTTATAGTCTAACCAAAATAGCATTATCACAAAACGGTGATGTAACAAAACATCAGCAAAAAAGGGCTCAGTCTTGTTTCTTTTTCACTAACAGTAATGAATTTCTAAAAATATTTCGTGACAATTTTCTTTGGAAAGTTATTATGTACATGCAGTTAAATGCATTAAAATAGGTACAATAGTATATCTACTATTGCAAGAAGACCTTATAGGACTAGTGTTTAGAAATTCATTACTGTTTGTGCTCCCCTTCTGCTGATAGTGGTTTACACTCCTTTTCCAAAATCAGTGATTTTGAGGCTAATGTGGTATGACTTATAAGTTTGATCAAATATGGTAAAACATATTGATCCTGGAACTGATATTTTTATTTTGTGAAAGAAGCTTTAATTTTATGTTTGTTTTATGATTAATGTTTATGATTAAAGAGTTAAATTTAACACTTGTTTTATTTCAACCTATATTTTATAATTGCATGAAAATTTTTAAAATTGATCATGTTGAAATTAAACATTTTGTCAAAAATGTAGTGCAACTGCTAGAAAAGCAATTGTGCAGTTTTACGTGAGTGTATTAATGACTGCGTTATTTGCAATAACTTAAATAACATTATTAATTAATTTGTATTATTCCACTGACGTTTTCTGTAGCATTTATCAGCAAGCGGCTAAGGACGGCAGACAATCAAAAATTTGTAAAAAAATGATTTCCTTGTCTTTTGACTTTTTATGAATAGCTGATTGGCTCAATTTAATGATTAAAACATTTGTAGGCTTTTGCTGTCCAAATTGTTTCTAATATGCCTCTGTAATAAAACTATTTCCAAATGTACATATTTAATAGAGGTAATTTGATTCACATAATTAGACAAAAGTAATATGGGCAATAATAACAAGAGAGTGCGTATTAGACTACTGGATATTGCTGAGAAATGGTATAACTACACCTCAATACTATTATAATTTCCTAATAAAATATTAACCAGTTGATACTTCCAATTATTTTTTTTTCTTGACAAACATCTGGAAGAGCAAAGTATATAAGCAGAATTTTCTTCGCTTGTATTTAACTGAAGTGGGCCCCAGTGCCCTTTTCGCTGCCAAACATATAAAGAGGACACATGCTGTCAATATACACCTTAATATCAGTAAGTTTTACTTTTTCATTGTTTGCTATTACTAATAGTAATTTCAGATCCCCTTTTAGGTTTAATTATATAGCAAAGCAGAAATATTAGGTACCTACTGACTTTCCAAATTAACTTAGTTTTAAAGACTAAATTATTGATACAGTGGGTGACTCCTCATTCGATAATTATAGGGCATGAAGTTTACTCGGCTTATAACTCTCGAACAATCCAATAACTTGAACATTGTTCATTTAACTTTCAGAAGGATAAGTTATTAAAATGTATCTCGACTCTTACATAAAAATTTGCTTAAACATGTCAACCTACGTAGGGGTACATCCTAAAATACTTAACAGCAAAGTCCAAACATTTTTATTCTTATTGATCACCAGTGGTTGTTCAAGTATCGTTCTTCTGAGTTTCCTTTTGTTGGTGTACAAAGAAGAAGCTATAATCGTTACAGATATCACAGATATGTTTTCTGGATGTTCAATGCTGTTACATGTAAGAAAAATTGTGATTAATTCATTGTGTGGTTCATCTGGTTTAACTCTGAAGAAACTGTTTTGAGATGCATGTATTCAATATCTCCGGGTGTTTTTGTGAAAATGCACTAGTTTCCCACTTGCTCAAAATCCTACTGAACGTCAAGTAAGATGGATAAGCGGAGCTCATTTTTCAATGTTTTTTTTTCCAGTAATATTAGTAATTCTGTAACGACTAAACCTAGAGTGGACAAAACATTATTACAATTATTATTGTAGGGTTTGTTGAGGCTGGTTACCCTGTATGTAAAAAGACATGAAATATTTGATTTGCTTCAACGGATGGACAAGTATTTTTGGGACCCGGAAGTTAATCAAAAACCGGAAATCAGGCTCATATATGAAGCATCAATGAAGAAAGCTAGATTTGCTTTTCGCTTTTTCGCAAGCATATGTATGACGACAGTTTCGATGTACTGCTTGCAAACTTTTATTTTAGAGGGAAAACATTTAGCATTTGAATGCTATCAACCGGAATGGGTGTCATTTTATCAGCTTTGGTTTTACCAAACAATCTTTGGATATAGTTGTGTCAACGCCATATTCGTCATGGATACATTACTAATGCTTTTTATTTCGTCTACAAAGATTCAGTTTCAATTGCTCAACCAATCTATTAAGGAAATGTTTGATAAGAATGTTTCGATGGAAGGGGATCAAATGCAGAAAATTATAACTCATCACAATTTTCTGTTGGAGTAAGAAAATTTTATTTGGAGCCCTATTTATAATGTTTTAAATATTCTTTTGCAGTTATGTAAAACGAATTAACAACACTTTTTCTACATCTTTGTTGGCTTTCATGATTATCCTAGTTTCATCGATGTGTGTTGAAATGTACAACGTCTCCTCAAAGTATGTATCAAATAGAAATACATATATAATTTGAAAAGTCATTTTTAACAAGCAGTATTAAAATCCAAAATGTTTACAAACTCAACCATCTTTGATAAATGTTGCTATGCTATGTAATATGTAGTTTAAACATTTTTCTATTTATTTTGGGTCATATGGTATCAAAAAAAATGTTTTCAGAAATAGATTACAAGAAATTTCTACTTAAAATAGTCCGATTTTAAAGATGTATAGGTAGGTACTTTACATGTATATGTTTGAATATACATATACAAGGTGCTTTGAAATTTATCTTAATAACTTCGAGGGGTGACCAGATCATTTTAGGTTCCAACGTCTTATAAGCATACATATAACAATACTGAAAAAATCCATTTTATTGTGTAGGTATAAGTAAGTCAACCTCGGATATAATTGACCCAACGGGCTCCTTCAAAATAGTCAATTATAGCGGAGGTCAATTATATGAGGGGTGTTAAAGAATAACCTGATAGTATAGATAGATGAGTATAGAGTCAATCGGGGTTGACGTATAATGAAACTTAGCATCTTCATTCACTTTGCCCTTCAATTTAATTAAAAATGGAATTATTTTAGGGGTAGTATGGAAGTATTTTTAAAAGCAACGTTTTATATTTCTGCCGCACTTTTCCAATTCGTCGTTTGTTACTGTGTACCTGGGGAAGATTTATCGGAAGAGGTAGATACAAACAGAAAAAAATTAAAATTTTGTAAAACAAAATACTTGTTTCTTAGGCAAATCAAATAGCACAGAGTGCCTACTTTAGTAATTGGTTAGAAAGTACTAAGTCACGGACTGCTATAATACTAATAATTACCGCTGGTCAAAAAAATCTAATCATATCTGCTGGAGGGTTTATGAAAATTGATTTGGCCACCAGTTTAGCAGTAAGTAAAGTATTTTACTGTTAATAGTTCTACTGTAATATTTTTTCTCCTAGACAATCAAAACAATGCTGTCTTACTGCATGTTTCTCAGGACAATGGGTTCCAATTGAAATACCAATGATGATATAAAAGTATACTTTGAACTGCTTCTGGACAAGGAATTTTGTGCATATGCCATTTTATTATTTAAATCATAAGAATATTTTTGGTTTATATAAAATCATTAGCAAAAATGTTTAGGAGTAGATCCATTATATGCACTATAATTTTTTAGGCACTAATCAGCAATAAAATATTTTTAAAAGACAGCACATGTATGTTGATAATTTTTTTTTAAACAGGGAAGAATGTAACAGCTTTCAATATTTAAAGATGACTAAAATACAAAGATGATTATTTATAAAAATGTTAATAATCACCACACAAATTTTAATGGGATTACCTTGTTTTTTTTACTATTCATGGCAAGACGAACCCTTCTAAAATAACTAATCAAGTGTAATTAAAACATAAACTGATGTTTTAACTTTTTAATTAACAATAACAAAATTTAATTTATTGGGTGTCTCCAATATGGAATAAAAAGGTAGAGGATAGATGGAATAGCCAGCAAAATATCCAGACCTAACCCCCCTAGATTACATATTTTAAGAATCAATTTTAAAAGACGAAACCAGTTTAAAAAAGTGCAGAATTATTTTTTTCATAGGTACTAAGGTACAAAGCAAGTTTCATTTTCGTCTGCAAGTCAATGAACAATTCATTTTATATATTTTCCATCTACTGAATTTATTCCATATTTGAGATGCATCCAGTATACTCCTTCCAGAGACAATCTAAGATACACAAAAAAAGTTACGCTCCTAACACAATTGATCAATTTACTTGTTCCAATGATAGGAAAATGCTATCTCACAATGCGACGGTACGATGGTTCGCTTCCTGGGATGAACTTCTTATTGGTTGATGTGCTGTCTTTGTCCGGCTCTTTTTGCAAATATCGATGTGGTTGTAAATTTTTTTATGGCTTCTTAAATTGGCTCTGAAAAGAAGGATGATACATATTTAATTTTTCAATGGGTCTAGTTTGAATGGGATGATATTTAACTTTCATTTTGTTATCAAAAGAAAATTCAGTACAATATTTAACCTCATTTACATTCCTAAGTTGTTTTTAAAATTTTGACAACAAAGAGTAAAATAACAATACAATACCATCAAGTTTATTAATACAGTAGCCGCCCGGTTATCTGAAATAATGTGGACCCAAGCCATTTCGGATAATACGGAGGTTAATTATTATATTCCTGAATTCATCATATTAAAATAAATATGTCTTTTTTACTTATGGTTTATTACTTGTATTTATCTTCTATGGTTTATTTTTACGGCCAAATCGTTCCGTTACAATACTAAAGAATCAAGTTGACACTGGCAAAATCTCGACTGTGTTCGGAGATCAAAACAAAATCAATTTTTATTTTTTCTAAGAAAGCATAAGGTTTCTAAAAAGGATAGGAAAGAAATAGGTGCAATTTCGGACAATGCGGCGACAAGTTGCAACCATTTGGGATAAGTAGGGCGAAATCGCTTCTTAGCTCCGTTTCGGATAATCCGAATTTCGGATAACCCGATTCCGGATAGGATAACTGGGCAGCTACTGTAGTATAAAGTAGGTATTTGGTTAAATATACATACCGGAACAAAAAAATGTAATAACTTTCACAACTTAATATGAATTCTTGGAGTTACATCTGAGTCTGTGAATTCATCTCCAAATGGCTCGACCAATCCATCTTCATCTGCACGTGACAATATGTCGCATATAAGAGGTGATTCAACACCTAAAATATATTCACAAGCTTTCGGTTCTAACAAATACAGAGCAACAGCATTAGGATTAGGTGGATTACGTAAACATTTCAATTTAACTTCTGTTTGCCTGGGCTTGCTGGTTTTGTCACAAATATCACCATTTGAATAAAAATGGGAAAGTTGTTTTCGTTGTGTTAAGGGCTTTGGTCGTCTTTGTGGATTGTTTCTGATCCATTCTAAATGAGCTTCTCTATCGAATTCGCCTAAATTGATTGAAATTCTCTTACCATCTCTTTCTATGTGATATTGTTCAATATATTTCCCATAACAAAATTCGAATTTCCACCAGCCGGTACCACCATTTAGACAATTTTTTCCTAGAAGAAAACTTTCTACTGGTGATGAGTCTAATATCTTCTTTTCTAAAATTTCAGGTTCTTCTTTATCCACCTTGATTAGCCCTACTTTAAATCTATCATTTTCAGCTTTCCTTCTAGATGTGTAGCTATCATGTAACAATTTGGCTAATGAATATGGCATTTTGTGACTTTTTCCATCAATTGGAGCACAATTTACTTTATGTTCACCAGTATCTCTCGACTTGTACTTGGGATGAACACATAAAAGAGGTGTTAAAATTATTATTTCATATACACAAGTTGAAGTTTCTTTTAAAGAGTAGATTTCATGTTTCCCATGGATGTAACATACATATAATATCTTAGTAATTCTTGGTTTATTGTTGTTTAAGTCACATTGTGTTCCATTTTCCATCACAACCTCAAAATAAGGTATATTAATATTCTCAATTTTCTTTGTTGGAATTGGGGTATTTTCATCCATTTCATCATCTTTGGCTTGTAGTAACATCAGATTTAAATGTTGCTCACTCCACTTTCCCAAAATATACTCCTGTACTTTGACAGTTTTACCCTCACGGTCCTCATGGTATTGCCTGATGTATCTACCATGGCACACCTCATAAGTCCAATATAACTCCAGCTTAAAAGAACACAAAGATTGTGTGAAAATTGGAGATAAAAGTTCCATAGGAGAGGGACCACTATATTTTTCTGTCACATCATTTTTAACATTATTTACACTAGGAATACTGCAGCGATATTTCTCTTTGTGATGAGACATAACAACGATGGATTCCTCCACTTGTCCCGGATCTTCAATTAAGAAATCCTCGGTAACTTCCAACCAGTTTAAATTGAACAGAATGGAATCGTCAAAACCTTTCTCAATGCTTTGTTGAGTTAATGTAAAAAGGAAACTTATTAATAATAACCATGGGAGGGTATGCCTCCTAATGTTTCCAAATAAAACTGTTGAGAAGGTGCACCACATATTATTCATCTCAACGTTTTGAAGTGGTTATTAGGTGGCGACTGGGTTATTAATTTAACTCTCCACACCTATCTTAACTCATATAACACCCATACGTCACTGATTATTTACATTTTACATGTATACTGTCATTTGTCATACGTGTATAACCTACCCTACCGGCTACCCATAGACGTTATAATCACTGAACTCTAAATAGCGTGCAGTGTGTCAGGGGCAAGCGAAACAAAGATAGAGATAGTTACGGGAACCTCTCTTTATCGCACTCAAGCAAATGAGTTCGGTCTATATGCGTAAATTGATTTTAAGTAGAAATTTATGTACTTTGACGATTATTTTTGTTCGAAACGTGCTATATTAGTGAAGGTATACATTTATTGTATTCTAATACGCCATTAGTTTCGTTTCTAGATCACTTATTTAATTATAGGTGCTTAGCCGAAGAAAACTTTAGCGAATTTCAAGAAAATGTAGTATAACGAAAATTGTTCTGTTGATTATATTTCTGGGAATATAGTTCGTAATCTGGTTAATACTACTACTTGCAATCATTGTATTGATATATTATTATATAGAGGTAGTATGTCTACTGAACTGACTGAACGCTACTCTTATACTGGTCCTCCTTGGGCTTATAAATAATTCACAAATTTTGTCACTCGAGAAGGTCTTCTTTATGCTTCAGATGTGGTGTATAAAATTTTACATTTCACAAAAAACAAATTCGCTTCTTATTAAAAAATGAAAACTTTGAGAAAACCAAAATAGACTTAAAAAGAAAAAATGATAAATACAGTTACAAATCATTTTGCTACTATATGTCTTTAAACGTAAACACCCTGTAAATCAAGAATTTATAGCTGACGAATGTCACGAAATTCAAATTATTCGAAAAATAATTGCCATATATTTAAAGTGCCGAATGTATATATCACCACAGTAAACTATTAAATATTAAATTACATGGGAAAAATGCCACAGTACGGCAAAAAATTACTAAACTGGTTTTATTTAGCAATAGACTACCTAAGTGCTGACGTCACGCGAGGGGGCGGAGCTTCCAAACCTTTCCAAACAAATCGCGAAAGCACGCAAATTGTCCGTAAGAGAGTTTTAATTCTACATTTATTCCTAATTTTCTTGTAAATAAGAGTTGCCAGCTATATATTGTGATAAAGTTTGTTCAAACCTATGTTATCACCAAATATTTCTAGACAGGTAGGTAGTATAATGTAGTTTTGGCCCATATTATATATTATACGTTATGTTATCATTTTATTTTCATCAAAACTTATCATTTTTGTTAAGTTTAGTGGTGCTGCTGTGTTTAAAGACCGTTTTTTAGGCTCGTGGTCAATATCTATAGTCATGGTTACGTGCGTTTTGTGCCTGACTGTAAGCACTACAGTGACCAAAAAGTTTATAAATTTTTTACATTTGGAGCCAAGATCGAGAACCTTCGAAGCACTCCTTAGTTTACAGTTGACATATTATAATGCCCATAAAGAACCAGCGCAGCAATATGATGGCATTTTGTACTCCTCGGGTAGGTACAAGTAGCCGAAGCAATCTCTCCTGATTTATTTAGCGTAAACTGCAATAGGAACATTTAATAAGATAAATATCTATAAAATCTATGGGAAGCAGAATACCTACCTGCACTCTATATATTTTGTCCTTCATGCTGACATGTATTTCCCCTCTAATAATCATAAAATCAGCATCAAACTGCATGCTTTTTACATGATTGGATTCCAATGCATTTTCAACCCTTTTTATCATTTCATTTTCGTCTTCAAAAACCTCAATAATGTCGTAGATCTTCAAAACATGTTTGGATGCCATTTTCAATCAAAATTCTGACTTCAAATGGTTTTATTTAACTAAAAAGTACACAAAATAAATCACACTTGCATACAAAAACATAACCTCAAAAAAGTAAAATGGGCGAAAAATAATAATTAGACTTACCTTTTATCAAAAATACTTTGTTAGAACGTTGAACCGTCCTAAGTTTTCACCAAATATTGAGCTGGCCACTCTTATTCACGTCAAAACTAATAAAAAACTTGAAAATAAAATCGTCATATGAGAAACTTGCACGCTTTCTCGGTTTATTTGGAAAGGTTTCTTAACTCCGCCCATTTGTGACGTCACGCTTAGGTAGTCCATTGTTAAAATATAATGAAGCATTGCCATATTTAGACAAAAATTGTGTTTTTAATTTTTTTTTAATTTTATTTCCCAACCCCGTAGGTCAACAGTTAAAATTTGACTTGAACGTTATAGTGTCTGCATTATTACTTTTGTCATTTTCCTGATGAAATATTCAGAGAAAATCACGTTTACTGGTAAATAAACATAAAAAGATTAAAAAATATTTAAGAAATACGCGAACGTCCCATTCAGTAACATAAGATAGAAAGAGATAGATATCCGTAACCAATGCGGGTTGCCTATGCAATCGTTTTGCCTCACTTGTCGCTCAAGGCGGGTCCCTTCCAGGTACGTAGTATAGAGTTCACTGTATAGGAGTATTACATATATGATTAAAACCTACTGGGCCCGTATTCTCGAAACCGGGAAACGCGTTCTCATGAGAAAGTTGGGCGCAGTTCTCTCAAAACGCTTAAAACGGTGTTCGCGAATGCTTCCTTCCTACGAAAATTCACAAAATGAAGTTTCGCATGAAGTGGGACGTGAGAACAACACAGAACAAGAAACAGTTGTTTACTATTCTCTAAATATTACTATCTCATTCGCTCTTGCGGCCTCATATGACGCTATCTCCGTTTGAAATGTATGGCAACACAGCATATACCTCTCCCTTGACAGCTCACCTCACACGTTCGAGAATACAGATTTGTGGCGACAAGAGAATCGCCGGGGAAGTGAAACATTACCTCACATCCCATCGTCGCTCACTTCTCATGAACCCGAGAATCGGGCCCCTGCCAGTTTCATCTACTTCAAATATGTACCTTGTACCTATGTCCATTATGTCCCAACACTTAAACATCAAGGAGAAGAAGAGAACTTAGCAATGACTTGACTACTGACAAGTGACACAGGTTTTGACAATGTTGTCAATAGCCAGCAACCAAATAGTCCAAATCCAAATTCAGCAGCTCTAATTGTTGATGGTGGTGGTATAATTAGAAAGTATCAAAAACTAAATGTTTAGCTAATAATGCCCTTTTCAGTAGCACTCAAGTGGATGACATTATGATTAACAGGCCTAATGTCGGCAGACGAAAAATTAAATTTCGTTATGTCGCATTCCTGTTCTAATCGCCAATCATAAGTTTACCTACCAGAATAATACATCAACAATGTAAGTCGAGAATAATTTATTTATTTGCGCCTCAGTTTAATATTATGAAGTTCAAAAACCGCGGTGACAACAATGTGATTTGTGTAATTTATAATGTAAATCAAATTAATCATTCCATTATAATTGTGTAATAAGGTGTAAACTGCTTACTGTAACCTATTGGCGCAGCACACTGCCTGTATGATTTATTGCCTGGTATCATGCTTATATTAAGGTTCCTTTGATAGTTAATGACATATTAGGAAATAAAAAAGTTAATGAACAGATTTAAATAATCACAATTACTTAATTACATAGCTCACTTTTTATTGTGGTTCTTTAATAAGACACTAACAAAAACTTTGTTTATAGTAAAATCTTTATCAGCTGAAATTTATACAGTTTGTCAGATTTTGGAAATAACAAGTAAAGACATTTTCGAATAACAAAATGTAACGCAATCGCTTCTCAAAATGATTACTATACTAACTTCAACACACCACTGACAACATACATCCAAATGTAATTCAGAGCAATTTCTAGTTCCATTTGTAGCTCCTCTAATTTTTCTCAATAATTCTTCACAAGTATTGCTTCTTTGTTTGTAGACAATTGCCTTCATGTGATGCTAAAAAAATAAATACAAAGGATTGAGATCTGGGCTTCCGAGTGGTCAGCGATCCATCGCTCTCGCATCCAATTTATCCTTGTGGAAACCGATGATTTAAATTATTTTTCACATTTGACTCGAAATATGCAGGAGCACTATTCTCCATAAACTATATCTCTTATGTTTAGTGGAGTGTCATCCAATAATGTAGACAAAATATTTTCCAAAAAATTAAGGTATGATTCCCTATTTAATCGAGTTAGAGGGTCATATGAGCCTATTCAGTAGTCTCCAATAATTCCACATTATATGTTTATCGATAATTTGCATTCAAAATGTATGTTTTCCCTACATAGTGATAGTCATTGCTCCATTTGCGGTTGTATAATTTTGTCCTAACATGTAAAAGTGGCCTTAAAAGCAAAGAAAATGCGACAAAAATATATGTGATTGAAAGAAAGTTAAACTTTTCTGAAATAGAGGTGTTCATTTTCCATTTACCATTTCTGAGATGTATTCAGTTAGATTTACTTTTTCAATCGAAGCCTTGAAACTTGTTAAGGAAGCAGTTCTGTGTTTTATGTTTGGTTTGACTAATCCCATTCAATGAAGCAAAGCTGGGAGGTCCATTTAAACTTTGTCCATTTGATTCTAGGACGCCCTGCATAGATTAGACATTTTTCAGGTCATAAATTTGATTTGCTCTCTTCCTTTTTGGCTAAATTTGTTATTGTATTTATTAGTATAGTTTGTTTAAAAGTAACACGTGAAGCTAATATGTCTTCCCTTGGTTAAAATTTTTAGCTTGAGATTTTGCTAACTTTAATATTTAAAGGATTTATCAGAATTCCTAGCAGAGAGTGGCTAAAATCAGATTGTTTTTTTTTAATGTGATTTAGAAGTGTTTGTACAAGAAATAATTGCAGATAAGGATAATAATGTGCAAAATGTAAACATTCCATTGACCTTTTTACCACTTATAAATAAATACATGTTTTCATTACATTTGTCAAGGGATGCCCAAACCACAAACAAATAGAATATAGAAATAAATCATTTTAAGTTCTTGATGTGTAATTGATGATACACCTCGTCACATTTGTATTTTTGAATATTTGCAAATATATAAAAACAAAACACTTCTGAAATCGGTAAACTTTAATCAGTCAAATTATCTATCTAAATAAAGCAGGCGCTCTGTATTTCACAATAATTGGGCAGAGATTCTGACCAGGGATACCCATAATGGGTTGAGTAACCTAATAACACAGTATAATGCTTTTAAGGAATATCTAGGTTTCATATCTCATATATCTCATATTCATATTCATATCTCATAAGGTTGCGGTGTGAGTGGGATGTGTTTGTCAATTATTGTAATAAACATACTAGGTGCCTATCTCTACCCTTTCAACAGTTAACTAAGGTTTCCACAAGTAATTTGAACTGAATTTAAATGTGGCACAATGGGTCTTATTTTTTAATCTATAAGTTACAACTCACATCACCATAGGTCGTTAAAATAGCACATAATCAAACGATTGGAGCAAAAATAATACCTTAATTAAAGGACAAATTTTGGAAGTTGCATAAAAAAACTAACAATATCCCCAAAGGATTATGTTCAAAGGACAAATTTAATTAAAGGTATGTTTCTTACAAAGAGGACCTTTGCCTTACTAATAAAACCAACAGAAATAAATAATGTGGTTTACATTTCCTGATAAATGGCATCTATCATGTTTCCATACTAGTCCCTTTTATGTAAGATTTGCCCTTACCTATATGCAATGGGTTTTTTCAGAAGTAGATAATAGTAGTACTCGGATTTTGAAGAGTCACAATACATTGGACCTCGATTTAGTTCTAACATTATTCTATGCCCATACACATAGACCTGCCATCTATATTCAAAGAGACATACAAACGGATCTCCTGGAAATAATTCATCAATAATAATACATCTTGTGGTTTACAGGTACTAGTTAATTTCTTATTAATTAACATCATTTTACCTTAAGGTAGTACAGGTTTATTGAACGAATGATTCATTAGAACTTACACTGAACACTCCATTTTGAGAGTTTCCATGCCAACTGATCCACAAGTGAATGGGGTGGTTTCCAAATCGCTACCAAAAATATTGCATCTTCTTCGGGATGCCAAAATACCCTATATCCCAAATTTTCAGCTAGTAATTTTGCGCCAGTCGATTTATCCATACTACTAGTGTGTGTACATTTGATGATTTGCTTATCATGTACACAAAAATTCCCGCCAAGAGAGATTTCCACCAGTTTTATGTAAATGATAAGCAAATCATCAAATGTAAACACACTAGTAGTATGGATAAAAAGTGGGCATTGCTCATTGATTTGAGAGGTAAAGTGGTGAAACTATATAAGACAAATTTACATGTTGCTTTTCTATTCAATAACAACTGGCATTTGGGTTATATAATTCAGGCTAACGAAGAAGATCTTGTGGCAGAAATATCCGTACTTAGCTTGGATCTTAGTACCAAAGTGTACCTACTTTATTCCGGAGTTCACCATCTGGTTGACTATAGCTTTCCCACATGTTATTTGTGAGGTGAAGCGCACTGAAAAACGCAACTCGCAGAAAAGATTTACTTTGGGTAAAGCTCAAATACAAAAGATTGAAGCAAATTTCAGCAAATTTAGCGTTGACTCCCCCGTTCTATCAAAAAATATTTACCATTAAATAAATCGATAAAGTATAACTTGAAAAACATTTGTTTTATACTGCATTGACCGTTATAAATCCATGAATATGATTGGCGTCCCGCTACATAGGGGCGGAAGAAGTTTCGACGCGACCAGGTGTTTTACGATGGGTTGATGGGCATTTTCGACGACATGACCGAAAAGGTGGTTTTATTGTACAGGTATTTTCGACGATAAACGAATTTAACAAGCCCGTGTATTGGGTTGAATTAGGAATGAAAATAGGGGGATATATACGTCAAAACAATTTACTTGTTACTAGATTTGGAAACAATATGACATTTCTTGTCCAAAGTTTTTTCTAAATGCATATGTACTATAATTTTCATTATTTTAAAATAGGAATTAGTAGTTAAATAATACATAACAGGTATACAAACTATTACCATAAATGTTAAATCTTATTATATAAAAAAAAACGTTTATTTACTAACACAACACAATTTAATTGGTATAAGAATGATACGATATAGATTTTATAAAATTCAACTTACTTATTTGTTGTGACTGAAATTGGTGTACCATTCTCTTCAAAAATTCCAATTTAGCCTTTACCATCTTTATCCCGAAAACATTAAAAGGGCTTGAACTTGAACCGATCCTACCTACCTGTCTTAAGCCGTCGTCGAAATTTCTTGTAAGCTTATGTGACCCTTCGATTAAAGCAGGTACCCTCACTATTTGTCGTCGAAAGTTCGCCCGCCGCTACATAGTAAATCCAAAGATTCCACATAATCTGGAGAAATTCCTAGTTTTTTGCGACTCATTAATCAGACTGTTTCTTTTCTATGCTTTATATATTTTGTATATTTTATAGAGCATCAGCTGTATCAGTTGAATTAGGAGGTAATTTTCTTCTGGTAACAATTTAATTATTGTTCATTTAGACATTTAGCATTTTTTGCTTCCCAAATTCACGGAGAAAGAAAATAGAGCTCCAATACTTCGAAATAGTCTCGAAACGCCCCTTTATCTTAAATGGAGCGAAGTTTGGAGAGAAAAGATGTCAAGATGACCATTTGCATGACCTTTTAAAAGGTTGAAAGGGGAAAAATATTTTTTCAAAAAAAAGTTTTTTGCCGATTTTTATACTTTAAACGCAAATACACACCGGAAATTTATGTTTCTCTTAAAGTACTTGAAAAAGGGGACATTTTGACTTATCGCAAAAAATTAAAAAAAAATAAACTTTTTAGTTACGGCCATCTGAGGAAAAATCAGTTTTTCTCGATTTTCCGCTCGGGAAAGCAGATTCCTCGGAAAATTCTACGTCGACATAGCATATTTGGAAGTTTTTCTGGAACAAAATTACACTCTGGCATTCCAGAAACCAAAATTTGTCATGGACCGCGAAAGAATGGAAGAAGAAACAAAATTCCACATAGAAATCGACTGGCGCAAAACTACTAGCTGAAAATTTGGGATTCAGGATATTTTGGCATCCCGAAGAAGATGCAATATTTTTGGTAGCGATTTGGAAACCACCCCATTCACTTGTGGATCAGTTGGCATGGAATCTCTCATATACTCACGTGGTAAAGGTTCACTAAACTTGTTTAAATAGAAATTAGTTTTGGTGACGTGTAGGATTAGTTAGTAGGTGCATATAATTTTGTTTAATAGAACATCTTAATTCCCTATAACCGAGTATCTGTTTTTTAACTCAAAATTCAATAAACCCGGAACAAATCCGTTCATTATTAATTCTGAGTCAATTTAATACCATATCGGTGATTACTATCTTTCCCATGTTTGATCGACATAAACCATAAAAATTGATATCTTGGTGTAAAAAAAACTATTGACCCTTATCGATTTAGATTAGTTACCATATGTCGCTGTTTCAACCTTGGGGCCTTTTTAACAATGTTTTTCATCATATGAAATAACTTGGTAACTTGTTGATTCAAATACAATAATATACCGTTAATAGGATTTGTTTCTAGTTTAAGGTTTCTTTTTATATCTCCTGGATCTACTATCTTCCGAGTGGTATATGATGGTACTAAAGCATTTTTAACGAAGATCGAAATACGATTTCTACATTTTAAACCAGGATTGCGCCTGAACACTTTATATGAATCTCAGGTTTTTATATTGTTTTGAAAAAATTTGTATCCATTTCATAACTATTTCTTTTTTAGGTTCTATTACATCAAACACTATGGATCCAAAATAGTATTGAAAAAGTCGTATCTACTTTCTTTAACGATTTCAATACTACGAGGTGAATTTGACTGTCATTATATTTTTTAGCAGCACTGCGATTATTTAAACGATTTTTGTAACCTTGCCAATTGGTGTGAACTTGTCTTTTTTCTCTAATTTCAATTTTTTGTCGATTTATTGTCCTGAATAATTCCCATTTGTTAAACAGTATTTATTGTTTTTTTTATTTCATCTAATAGCATTCCGAAGAGATTCCCTAAAATGTATAATTGTACATATTGAAATTGTCACGGATATTCCTGAATTGATACATGTTTCCATTGAACAGATAAACTTTAATTCTCCAAATCCTTTTCTCAGTTTTCGCTCGACTCAAAACAGAACTCATTCTTGACGGAACTACCTTCATTGCTTTCAAACAAATTTAAATCAAATTCGATAAAACATTTAACTCCAGTAGTCAAAACAGCTTTCGATCTGTCGTTTAAACTGAGATCAAGCTTCGTGGAGCATCCAGTTGTAATTGCTGGGCCACTCTCAAAACTCACACTCGAGGAAACAATGGCTCAATCAAACCAAAAGCGTGGGCGTGCAATTGCTAATGGAGAAGCTTCCACGGCTTCCGGTTCCGCTAATCAGCTTTCGAATTTAAACAGTAATCCGGGCACGCTTACTGATGAGTTGGCGGCTCTTTTTGAATGCCCTGTTTGTTTTGAAGTTGTCCTACCCCCAATCATGCAGTGTCAGGTGGGGCACTTGGTTTGCGCAAGCTGCAGACCAAAATTATCTTGTTGTCCAACGTGCCGCGGAACATTAGGCAATATTAGAAATCTTGCCATGGAAAAAGTTGCCAACAACCTTATGTTTCCATGCAAACATAAATCCACCGGATGTCGCATGTCCCTCGGTCTCAATGAAAAAGCGGAACACGAAGAGATCTGCGAATTTAGACCTTACAGCTGTCCTTGTCCTGGTGCTTCCTGCTCTTGGCAGGTAAGGATCATAAGAAGAATTACAGAACAATCAGTTCATGACAGTATGCACATGAAAATAACTTCATCTCCTTACCTACAATTCCCTTGAACAAAAACAGCGTTCCAAGTAAGTGTTTGGCTTTGTTTATGTTTTTCACACCCCTAATCAACTACTGATTACTACTACTATCAACATGATAAATTATATGTACAATATACTCCATTTTAATTGTTCTAGAACTTTACATTCTTTATAGTTTTCACAATGTTTCAAATTTTGCAGCTGGTAATATACGAGTTTATTTTTTGTCGTCCATTATTCGCCTTTTTAACTTTTGAATATATTCGTCGTAAAAACTTTTTATTTTGACATACCACATCAAATATCTATTAATCAAATATCTGAAAATCCTATACAAATCTAATATTGTAACTCTATGGAGCTCCAAACCTGAAATATTCACAGAGTGAATGTTATTTAAATGACTCAATGAAAATGTGTATGTTCATCCCAAAGCTCCTATAATCGTTCCTAATATATATTCATTTATCTTTAAATATATTGTCTAGGTATATAGTCAACCCCTGGATGGAATACCCTATACTTGTACAATTTGATATTACATATTCGACAAGTTCATTGTTCACAAAAATTTTGCTACCCTTGGGTTGCCCTAAGATTTGGTTAAAGTTACAATAAAGTTTACAGGTGGAATAAAGAATTAGATGATTCAAACTTGATCCTCGGCAAAGTAGGCTTATTTTTTTATTTTCCTCGAAAATGTTATTATACAAAGTTGTATAGAAATGAATAAAAAGCTCAAATACAGAATTTAATGCTAAAATTAAAAAAAAATACACAGCATTACAATTTTAGATTTCTGATTTCGAGCATATGATTTTGTCAAAATGAATAATATTATCAAAGTTTATTTTAGGTATATTAGTATTAGTGGACAGATTTCATCTTATCATTAGGCAAGATATTAACACTAAACCAATGAATTTACCTAGTAAAATGGTACGATATTCCAAACATTTCATATATAAATTTAAAAATAAAATCCAACTACTATTTAACGAAAACTGTCGAGATGTTAATGTAAACCCCTAAAACAGCACGCAGATTAATCCAGAAATTAGATTCCTATAGTGACGTAAAAGATATCAAGAAAACGAAAAAGCAATACAGTGCTGCTATCGTTCGTTTAGATAATTTTATAAGGGAAGACACCATTGCAGGCAATCTGTATAGGAAGAATTCAGAGTAATTTAATTTCTTATCTTTACCTTTAAAAAGTGATTTCTGTTATTTAAGCGGTTCATTGATTTGTAAACCAATTGATTAAATAACATTTTCTATGTAAATAAAAAAAGTGTACCTTACTTAGATTCAAATTTTCATCTAATCAATCTAATTAACCTGTATACTTCCTTGTGAATTGAACCAGTTCTTACCACATCCCAAGAGTAGCAAAACGAATGGCTTAATCAAAAGATAGAAAATCGGAAATTTTACGTGTATAGTGGACTCCATCTGGGAACAAACTGTATAACGCAAAGGCTAAGATAGAATTGTGTTTGTTTTTCAGGGACAATTGGATAAAGTAATGGTTCACTTACAACATGCTCACAAAAATATTACCACTCTCAATGGTGAAGATATTGTATTTCTAGCGACTGAAATAAATTTGGCTGGTGCTGTAGATTGGGTGATGATGCAAAGTTGCTTTGGACATCACTTTATGCTAGTTTTAGAAAAGCAAGAGAAGAACGACGGACACACTCAATTCTTTGCTATTGTACAACTAATTGGATCTCGAAAGCAAGCTGAACATTTCGCTTATAGGTAAAATCGTAGTTCATTAACCAATTAGTGATGTTATAATTAATAGCTTTTTTTAATTGTTTGGAGTTGTTGCTGCCCATATTATGGTATGGTGTTATTTTTTGTGTGGGTAATTAAATGAGGCGACTATGTTAATCAGTTTACAAAAAGAAAACGGTGAAATTCATCTAATGACGCTGCAAGGAATTAATTTGACAAGCAGTTTAAAAGCTCCTTACATAAAATTTCACTAGCAATTTTTGTTAAATTATTCATAAAAAATGAAACTGGATACATCGAATCTAATTAGCCTACATCCAATGAGATGTTATGAAGAAGTAAGGATCACTATTTTATTCCTATTTTGCGAAATAAACGTACAATACTTTTCGTACGAACGTTTTGTACTACCTCAAAGATTAAAAACGCTTTATTTGCACCGAGTATATATTTGACTTTACCAAAGTTTATGTATACCTATCTAAAATAATTCTATGATGTAATTTTGGACCTTCATTTTTAAGTTATAAGCACTTTAAGGTAACTATATGTAAATAAAATTTTTACGCTTTTAACTTTGTATAACTCTGTATCAATGTTTGTTAGGTTGGAATTGAATGGAAACAGAAGAAGACTAATTTGGGAGGCTATGCCACGATCAAGCCATGAAGGTGTAGCTTCAGCTATAATGGGTTCAGACTGTCTCGTCTTTGACAATTCCATCGCCCAACATTTTGCTGATAATGGAAATTTAGGAATAAACGTTACCATTTCATTAGTTTGTTAATTTCATTTTAATTAAGACACCAGTAAGCATGAAATGGCTTATTAAAATACGAAGTGAAAAGTAATTTAACATTTTTAATAAGTTGAGAGTTTGTTTTCAGATTTTTATTGTTATTTTTAGACTGATTTGTAGGATAATTTAATTAGCTACTTGAGAAGTCTCGTTTTATGCCCTTTGAAATTTACTTCATCATAAAAAACGTATACATTTTTAAACTTCCAGGCTAACTATAATTTGGGCTCAAGAATTTATCTTATACATATGGGCCAGTTCAAGATACTAGGAGTATAGGGGGCTGTGATCTTGATTAATAGTCATCAATAAGAGAAAGAAAGAAGTAAATTATATATTTATATATGTATTATAAGAAAGGACAATCGTATGAAAGAGAAGAATATTATTGATAACTTATTCATTGTTTCTCCTATACTTCTAGAATAGAGACCTGACCTGTATACTATTCATATATACAGGACATATAATATATCATTCAGCTGTTATTAACTTTAAATTTTTAATAGCACTCTTAAATCTAATTTTACACCTTTCCAATTTAAAAATTTTGCAATATATCCATCATAATTATTTAAAATTAGATTACATAGATTCAATAGAGTTAATATAAGAAAGGAATATTGAAATATAAATGTTTATTGACTAAAATTATATCAGTATACTTAACATTTGATTTCTCTACATTTCTTTTGTTATCATCAGGGCGTAGTATTAGCTATTCAATACATTTTAAATTTAATGTTTGTGTATTAATTACTGTTAACCAAAATAATTATTATTTACGCCGATATTAGACTATAAAGTACTTTGTAAAAGGTCTTTTTAAATTTAATTTACTAGCACAGTTTATAAATATTTTATTAAACATAACCTATTACACTCTATTTTATAGTCTATTACCTTCTACAGTATATCTGAAAACTGAGTCTTATTGTTTCGTTATTATACTTAAAACTGACACTAATGGAATAATTCGTTCCGAGTAATTCTGCTATTCTGGAGAAATCTCCAGTATTACTTTAACCTCACCCATTTGCATAATCTTGTATATATAATAGTTTAGTCAAAGGATAAACATTATATTCGTGAAAAACGTAATTTCTTATCTTCTTTGGATCCAGTGATGATTTGGAACGTCCAATTATAGCGCTTTTTATTTGCCTTAGTTCCTATATGACATTTTTTTTAAATTGATTCTGAAAAATAAATTCATTTATTTAGCTAGGCTAATAATTTTGTAGCATACCAAATAGACATTAATAAATATGTGATATACTAAAGTTACTTCTTTAGTTATCCTATTTTTTTATCAAAAAATATGTAACTGGAATGGAACTAAGTATCCTTGCTTTAAGTAATGTTAAAAATTGGTGGATACTTCAGTAAACAGATATGGATTTCTAGTGGCATATATGTAATTATTTTGTATTATATTATACTAGATTGTAGGGAAAAGCTGGCAGACACAATTTAATCTTAATGAAGTTATCCTGTTTTATTATCATGAATTACAATTACTTTGTGATCTCTTTTATTTATAATGTCTGTCTTCAACACCCTCCACCATTTTATTGAGCTTAAAGTGTATACCGTTATTTGCAATAAAGTTTAATTTCATTATTATGATTTTCATTTTCTTATTTGTCACAGTTGTTGCAAGAAAATTTTCCAATGAAGCTTGGTTTAATTATTGGTTAAAAAATATAATTGGTATAATTTTTTATGTGGAAATTCCTCTGTTAATCCCTTTTATTAAAAGACTTACTAGTACAAGATTAACTTTATTTTCCATCGTGTACTTTCATTTATTATAAATTATTGGGTTAATCCATGAATGAAAGCTTTTGACTGAAAATTCATTATATTTGCGTAGATACTGCAATAATTTGATAAATTTAAGAAGCAGAACAAATAAGAAATAATAAACTGCAGCTAGCTGAATTTGATGAGTTTAATATAAAATAAATTAATTTTTAGAGTTGTTTCAATGATGTGTTTTGTTTTATTAATAAGGAAATCACACAATAAGTATAGAATTTAAAATTCGAGACAAACAATATTAATACAGCCTAAAAATGGAAAATCTATAAAACAATAACTGATAGGTTTTATACCAATTGATCAACAATCACACACAATTTGGCGATATGTGCACAATACTTTTCTTCGACAAAAATCTAAATCTAATGCACGGGGCGTAGATGTTGAATCAAGAAATTTTTGGTCAAGTTACGGACTGATTGAAACAGTGACGAATTATATTAAGAATTGCTTTTTTCCCTTTCAATGTTAAATAGGATAAAGAGAAAAAACAACATTTCTCTTCTTAAAGCGAGTCTATTTGACGAAATAAGTCGCATAAAACACTAGATGGTACAATTCAATTTGAATATCTTCCTCAGAACTTCATTAAATTGTTGGTAAATTCTGAAAATTCCAAATGTTCTCACTAAAAAACGTCCGACAATATTGAACGTTCTTCTTCTTTTTTGAATACGCTCCGTCCAGCGTTGCCAGGTCAAAATTATGAAATTTACTAAATCTCGCTCCCAAAAATCACTACATTTTGTTATGAATTTTAAAAGATTTAAATGTTGTTTCCTAAAGTTACGAATGTAATGGTTTAGATACTTAAATAATTTTTCCCATACGTAAGAGTGCGAAATTTCGAGGTAAGTCTCCTATGAACCCCCGAATGACTATATTGCATCCCCTGATTTTCGACTTGAAACTGTTTCAGGAGGGAAGTCTATGTATAAACGAATATTTCCAGATAAAAATTTTAGATGTAAAAATTGGTTTAGATAGTTAAAAAAAATACCATACGTAGCAGTTCGAAATTTCTAAGTCGGTGTCTTATGAACCCCCTATTGAGTATTGCATCCCCTGATTTTCGACTTGAAACTGTTACAGGGGGATAGTTTACGTATAGACGAATATTTCCAGATAAAAATTTTAGATGCAAAAATTGGTTTAAATACTTAAATTTTTTTTTCCATATGTAACCTATGAGAACCCCCGAATGACTATTACATCCCCTGATTTTGACTTGAAACTGTTTCAGGGGGTCACTTTATGTAGAAATGAATATTTTCCGATACAAATTGGTTGGGGTGGTTAAAATATTTTTTTTTTAGATTTTTAGTAAATTTACCCCATGTAACAACCCCCAAACAAAAGCTAGGGTGGTAAATCGTATCGGATACATTTGTTTAGTAATAAACAGTTTTTTGCACAAATTTTGAGACAAAAAAATACCACCTATTTTACCGTAATACAGGATTTGTGGATGTGGCTATCTTCACACCCGTAAAATTATTTACTGAAGCTGCTTCAGTTGATCAAGAAGTTCATGCATTCTCCAACAGGGCGCCTAGGAATACTTACTAACGTTCCTCTATTACTAACCTTACTGACTCAACAATACAATATAAAATTGAAAATCCAATAATTATTGTTGGGCAATTTTAAGAAAACACAGAAAATTCACTAGAATCGGCCTCTTTTTTAAAAGTTTTCACTAAATCACCAGATGGAAAAAATTCACTAGATCTAGTGAAAATTCACTAGACCTGGCACCCCTGGCTCCGTCACTTCGTTCAAGAACAGGTCCCTTCCCATACGAAGCGAGCCTATGTAAAACATATATATAGGTACATACTTTCCTGCAGAATCATGAGTCATCATCTGAGGCAAATGATGACTCATCGAACGAGGCGTTCACATGTACGTGCCTCAGAGGCGTACGGGCATTAGAAATATTCATTAAATAAATATAATCTCTTAATTTAATAGTGACAAAATTTAGTTTGGGTAATTTTTGATTACAAATAGTAATGGAAATGAAAACGATTATCTACGTTACATGTGCCATTTACTTTTTGTCGTTTCATTAGTTGTAATTAAATGTAGGCAAATATAGTTTGGTTTATTTTGTTTAAAAAAGATTGTATTAAACATAATGAAAGTCTAAGTGTTTTGTAATAAAAATCTTGCTGTTAATTTTTTTCGTAAATATCTGGTAAAGCACACCGTAAACTATAATGAAGTGTTATTATGTATAATTATTATATTATTTATAAAACATTTTTTTCACGTTGCTAACACTCCACGGAAAGTACCGAAAATTCGCATCTTTGATGTTACTTTTTGCCATGAAGAGCTCAAAAATGAACGCTTAAAGTCTAGTCGAATATTTCATATATTTGGGGGTGGAGAGCAACCCTCTTACCCTTAGGGGAAAATCGCATTCAATACGGTTCTGCGAGCGACGCAGGCGTCGTTAATGAGAAAAGCCAGAGCCTAAAAACTTTCTCAAAAGCGTCGTTCACAAGTCGATTTCAAATGACAATTGACAATAAATTGTAGCAAGTGAAACAAGTCTGAAATAACATATTTCTAAATGTTCGAGTGTTGAAAGTGAAGATGAGGAGCAGTAGTTCGGAGCTGCTCCTGGACCAACAAGAAGAGCTACGCAAGAGGAAGATCAAGGTTGGTAAATTTAGTGCAATATATTAGGTGTTTCCACGTGCTTAAATTTACCTTAGTAATGGGAATAAAAATGGCCCTTTACTGCAACATCAACAAACCGTTTTTTTGACCATATTTATAACAACGCTCAAATAGTTATAAAGGAAATTGTAACTATTTATCTGTTTTATGTTCCGAACATTATCACTACAAATAATAATATTTAAAATTAGTCATGTCGAATCTGATATAGTATAATACTATATTTAAAATCCGTTGATATTACAATTCTACAGTTGATATTACACCATGCCATCAGTACCTAGTCAATCAAAACATTTTTGTTATAAAATTGGAATTCGATTCACACCTGACATAAAATGTGGTATTGGAGCACAATATTCTGTATATAAATGCAACTAGCTTAGTTTTAATTGTATGGTATACTATAAGATATGCTACGAAGTGTGTTAATTAAATTACTTGATATTATTATGCCAGCATACCTCTGTTTGAAGGTTAAAATTGGAATTCTTCGAAATAATAAATTCAAACATTCTGTTCTTAAAATTATGCTCATGTTAGGTGAAGATTTTGGCACTTTACTTCAGAAAATAAATTGTTAGGTTGCGTGACGATAAATATAATTCCAATAATGTGAAGAATATATTATTATAACGTCCACTACACATCACGGTTTCCTAGTATACAATTTCAATTATCTAGAGGAAATACTGCTCGCGACTAACTTGAACTCAAATGACTTTTTATAAAAAAATAATCAATACACAGATAAATGTACGCACTACCGAAAAAAAACACTGAATTAATTATAAGTATTGTAACGTTTATTTTATAATTTATTTACATTAATTGAACACTAATTTATTTAACACACTAAACTACTTGTTCACTAGACTAGACACTACATAATTTATTTGTACTGCTCCGCATTCGGATCGTATGTCGCGTTCACTTCTGCTTCTCTACTTCTAACTAACTCCCTCGATCACAAACCCCCTTATATATACACCCCCAACCCTGATCGAGAACATTCTAGTACATTCTAGAAGCCTACGCAGCAAATGTTCATGCACCTGTCCTACGCGTCGTAGTTATTCTTTTGAAGGAGTAAACATGTGTCGCTTTGTTTACTTCTCGCATTACACTGCCCCCGCCTTAGAGACGTTTCGTCTCGGAACGTATCCCTGGTAGGCCCATGCAGGAACCTGCAGTTAGCCCCCCGCTTACAGCGAGACGTGGCGTCAAAATAACAGGGGACCGTCTTCCCGAGTCGACATGGTGCAGGCCCAAAACAGCAGACTAAAACTTCCACTCCGGTATTCTTCAACACTACTTCCAGCATGTTCCGGACAACTCTCCAGTCCAGCTGATCTCGTCCAGCACCTAACTTGGGGACAGCTAGCTTCCTGATGTCGAGCTCCAGCAGTCGGTCTCGTAGCCTATGCAAGGTTCGCCATACATCGTGATAACATGGTTTAAGGGACCCGATCTCCTTCGTAACCAGATAAAAGATGTGTCTTACGTTGTCACGTAGTTCCAGAACCTTGCCAATTTCCGGGAGTTGCTCTCTGAGTTGTTCCGAGCGCCCGTACTTCTTCTTGAAAACCGTGGCGATACCTCGTGACATTACCAGGTCGGCGGACACACAATGGGCCAACGAGTATTCTTCAGGTACGCTGAACAAATCCTGTTGTTTTTCACAGGTTACCCCATACCGTGCTTTTCCGGTACCCCCGTAGGCGCTCATAAATTCTTCGAAGGAAAGTTCGTTCTCCTGCGCCAATGTGTTTCTTACTCGGGGAACCTCCGCCTCATCGTGCGACCCCTCATAGGGTGCCAACCGATTGAAGTGCACCACTCTCGGCTTGCCGTTTGGTAGTTTGCTTACCCGGTAGACCACGTCATTGATTCGTTTCTTCACAACATAGGGACCTTCCCAATTGGTCTGTAACTTAGGGGACAAACCACGTTTCTTCTGTGGGTTGTACAGCCAAACTCGGTCTCCCATTTGGTAGCCACCCTCTTTAGCGTTGATGTCGTAACGCTCTTTGATGCGATCACTGGCGATATTTAGTTGGTACCGGACTTGATCGTGAATTTCGTTCATCCTTTGCCGCATCCGGGAAACGTAATCTTCCCCCGAAACGTCCTCGTCCGGTCTAGCGCCAAAGATTAGATCACAGGGTAGTTTAAGTTCTCGCCCGAACAGGACTTTGGCTGGAGTTTGTCCTGTCGACTCATGAACGGCCGAGCGGTAGGCCATCAGGAAGAACGGCACGTGTTCGTCCCAGTCTCTTTGATGTGACGAGACCATTTTCGCTAGATAGCGGTTGAGGGTGCGATTCATTCGTTCTACCATGCCGTCAGACTGAGGGTGAAGGGCCGTGGTTCTTGTTTTTCGTACCCCAAACTTCTCACAGATCCTCCGGAATAGGCCACTCTCAAAGTTTCTTCCTTGATCCGAGTGTAATTCCATGGGTACTCCAAACCGGCAGATCGTCTCCTTCACTAGCACATCGGCCACTGTCTCTGCCTCCTGATTAGGGAGAGCGTACGCTTCTACCCACTTCGTAAAGTAGTCCATCACGACCAAGATGTATTTATTCCCCTTTTCGGTCTCAGGGAAGGGTCCTGCTATATCAATAGCGATCCTTTCGAAGGGGCTTCCGACGTTATATTGTTTCATGGGAGCTTTCGGTCGTCTTTGTGGCCCATTACTTGCAAAGCATGTAGTACATTTCTTGCACCAGTTCTTCACGTCGTCTGAACAATTGATCCAGTAGAAGCGCTCCCGTACCTTCTGCAGCGTTTTCTTGATCCCTAAATGTCCACCAGACGATCCGTCGTGAAGGTGCCGCAAGACCTCCGGGATTTTACTGGAGGGAATTACCAACTGCCGTCTTTCCTCCGTCCCGTCTTGGCTCTCCAGTACGCGTTTTAGTAGCCCATCCTCAACCACTAGCGAGTCCCACTGTGCCCAATAGCTCTTAAGTTTTGGCGAGCCAGGTGATACCTTTTGCCACTCAGGACGCTCTCCTCCCTCTTTCCAAACCAGGATTTCTTTGAGAACCGGGTCTTTTCCTTGCTCTTGTCGTAACGAGGATGGTGTCCATTCCTCGGCGACCACGGTCGTTCGATAGACTTTCTCGGACTTTTCCTCAGCTTTATGACAATGAGGACACTCATCAGGGCATGGTCTTCTCGAGAGTGCGTCTGCGTTTCCATGACTCTGTCCTGGCCGATGTTCTATGACAAAGTCATACTCCTGGAGCCTCTCGATCCAGCGAGCGATCTGTCCTTCGGGATTCTTAAACTGGAGGAGCCATTTAAGAGCAGCATGATCGGTCCGGACCAAAAACCTCCTTCCACACAAATATTTATGGAAGTGCTCGATGGACTTGACGATGGCCAATAATTCACGCCGGGTGACGCAGTAATTCCTTTCTGGTTTGGAGAGTACCTTGCTGAAGTATCCAAGGACACGTTCTTGTCCCTCCTGGCGCTGCGACAGAACACTTCCAATTCCCACATTGCTCGCGTCGGTGTCCAGGATGAACTGTCCTTCTGGCAGAGGAAAACTCAGCACTGGGGCACTGGTCAACTTCCTCTTCAGCTCGTCGAAGGCAGACTGGCATTCCTCATCCCAACAGAAGTTTCGTCCTTCTTCCGTGAGCCTTGTCAACGGCTTAGCGACGTCGGAGAACATCCGGACATATCGTCGGTAGTACGTGCAGAGGCCCAGAAAACTCCTCAACTGGTGTTTATCTACCGGTATTGGCCACTCCTTCACCGTACTTGTCTTATCCGGATCAACGGCGACGCCCTCTCTGCTCACTACGTGCCCTAAGTATGAGACCTTCCTTCTGAAGAGCTGACATTTCTTAGGGTTCAGTTTCAGCCCCGCACCTCGCAGTCTCTGGAAGACGTCCTCTAAGTTTTTCAGATGTCCCTCGAAGGTCTTGCCCATCACGATGACATCGTCCAAATAGACTAGGCACGTTTTCCACGTCAGACCCATTAGCACGCTCTCCATCAGCCTCTCAAACGTCGCTGGGGCATTACAAAGTCCGAATGGCATGACTGTAAAATGCCACAGGCCGTTACCGAAGGTAAATGCCGTCTTTTCCTTATCGGCAGGGTTCATTTCGACTTGCCAATAGCCGCTTTTTAAATCCAAGGTCGAAAATATCGTGGATCCAGCAAGGGTATCGAGTGTGTCGTCGATACGTGGTAGCGGGTAGCTGTCCTTTTTGGTGACACTGTTCACCTGCCGGTAGTCTACACAGAATCGAGTAGTCCCATCCTTTTTCTTCACCAGTACTACCGGCGAGGCCCATGGACTGCTTGACGGCTCGATGACCCCGTCCCTCTCTAGGTCCTTGATGATTTTCTCGGCTTCCTCTCGTTTGGCCAAGGGTAGTCGTCTTGCTGTTTGTCGAATCGGTCGTGTCTCGCCCGTGTCAATTTTATGTGTCACGACCTTGGTCTTTCCCAGCTTTCCATTCTCGGTGGTAAATATGTCCTGGTACTTATTTATTAATTCATTGGCCTTTTGTTTCTGTGTGGGCGAGAGAAACGCACTGGTCTGGGAAAGAATTTGTTTCAAGTCCTGCGGAGTGTGTCTGGACCTTTCTTCCTCACTAACGCCCCTTACGATGGCCGAAGCGGCTATACATGTGCCCAGCTTCGTACCCTTCTTGATGGTGACCGGGTACTGATTGATGTTGAGTAGTCGCACAGGCACTTCACTTGAGAGAGTAACGAGCGCCTTTCCTACCAGTACCCCCCGAGCCAGTCGATTGTCATCGTTTTCTGGTTCGATCACGGCTGGGATTCCCTCTTCCACAACACCCCTCAGACAGGTAGAGGTGATTGTTTCGCTTCGTTCCGGGAGAATCACATCTTCTGCCATTATTACGTCTAACACAAAGTTGTCACGATTGTGTAGCAGTAATTCTTCTTGACCGATCCTCAACACTCGGTGTCCGAAATCCAACTGGAATCCATGATTCCTCATGACGTCCATCCCCAGTATGACGTCTTCCTCAATTTCGGCTATGAGAACAGGATGGTCAAACTTTACTCGTCCCAACGTCATGCTAACCGTCGCTTCACCGTGTATTACTGCCTTCTCCCCAGTGGCAGTTCTTAATTGCCACCTACTTGGCCTAATCTTCCTACGGTCCCTCACAACTTCCGAGCGTACGATCGTCTTCGTAGCTCCCGTGTCCACAAGCATGGCGTGGGATCTCCCGTCGATAGTGCCATCGACGTACGCGCTCCCCAATTGGTGGGAAAACGAGGCTATACTGGCCCGGGGGTTTCCACTGCTACGGGTCGACGTTCCCCCTTTCTTATCGACCCGCATTAGTTTTCCTGGGCCTTCGCCGGCGCCGCTGTTCTGGGCCGCTTGCAAGAACTCTTCACATGGCCCACTTCGCCACAGTTCCAACAGCGAACTACCTTCTTCTTCGCTGACAGCACCTCCATGATCTGCTGTAGGACCCTTTCCACGAGCTTTTCAGTGTCTACTTCCTCTGTAACAGCTCGAACACGGCCGTGACCGCGGGAGGCTTCCATGGCTGCATCATGCTCCAGTGCGATGGCGAGCGCGTCCATTAATGTTTTCGGTCGAGCTAGTCTCAGGGCCCTCTGCAGTTCCTGGTCCCGCAGCCCGCTCACGAACGTCTGCACTGCGAGGCACTCCATCATCTGTTCCGGTGCCGTGGGATACGCCAACCTCACTAGTCTGGCTACGTCCGCTTCGAACTTCTGCAGGGTCTCGTTCGATTTCTGACGGCGATTGGACATCTGGGATTGATGGACTTGCTCCAGATGTGTTTGGCCGAACCGCATATCCAGTCGCCTTAGCAGCTCCTTGTAATTCCCGGCTTCCTCGGTGGATAGCGTCTGAAGAACTTCCAACGCCTCTCCACGCAAGGCTACCGTTAGGGAAACAGCTTTTTCGTGAGGGGACCAAGCATTAGCCTCCGCTGCTGCCTCAAACTGCTTCTTGTAGCTGGCCCACGGAATTTTTCCATCGAACGTTGGGGGCGTCACTCGATTGGTGGATATCGAGTTCTGTTGAACGACCGCCTTTATTTCTTCCTTCGTCTCGCCGCTACTGACTCGCTCTAGTCGTTCTTCCAACTGCTTGATCTTCTGTTCCATCTCCTTACGCTGAGCCTCAATCTGGTCGGTTATCTCTTCCCTCTGGGCGGCGATTTCTTCCCTCTGGGCAGCGATTTGAGCAGTGATGTCTTCCCTCTGGGCAGCGATTTGAGCAGTGATGTCTTCCCTCTGGGCGGCGATTTGAGCAGTGATGTCTTCCCTCTGGGCGGCGCTTTCTTCCCTCTGGGCGGCGATTTCTTCCCTCTGGGCGGCGATTTGAGCAGTGATGTCTTCCCTCTGGTCGGCGATTTCTTCCCTCTGGGCGGCGATTTCTTCCCTCTGGGCAGCGATTTGAGCAGTGATGTCTTCCCTCTGGGCGGCGATTTGAGCAGCGATGTCTTCCCTCTGGGCGGCGCTTTCTTCCCTCTGGGCGGCGATTTCTTCCCTCTGGGCAGCGATTTGAGCAGTAATGTCTTCCCTCTGGGCGGCGATTTGCTTCGTGATGTCATCGTCTTCGAACTCGAAAACTTCCGGGTCCTGGCCATTTTCTTTCAAAAATGCTGAGAGCCGGTCCTGGAGTTCAGTCTTCCTCCCTCCTGTTTCCAATTCCCGTTCCTCGAGTTCTTTTTTTAACTCGGCCACTTTTAATTCGCGTAACTTCTTCATGATCCGCTCTTCTGACACCAATGTAACGTTTATTTTATAATTTATTTACATTAATTGAACACTAATTTATTTAACACACTAAACTACTTGTTCACTAGACTAGACACTACATAATTTATTTGTACTGCTCCGCATTCGGATCGTATGTCGCGTTCACTTCTGCTTCTCTACTTCTAACTAACTCCCTCGATCACAAACCCCCTTATATATACACCCCCAACCCTGATCGAGAACATTCTAGTACATTCTAGAAGCCTACGCAGCAAATGTTCATGCACCTGTCCTACGCGTCGTAGTTATTCTTTTGAAGGAGTAAACATGTGTCGCTTTGTTTACTTCTCGCATTACAGTATTTACCGATTACATACCTTATACCTGATTAGAGATAAAAGAAATTAATTTACTACCGTTAGGAGCTTTTTAAAACCTTATGAGAAATTCATAATAATTGCTTTTACAAAAGCTATAAACGTGGTAGACGTTTTTGGCTTCCAAAAGTATAACAAGTGATACTGTATATGAGTTTGTACAATGAGCTTCATTTACCCACCTGTAAAAATCATCCCACATATTATTATAAAATACAATATGTTGTTACACCCAACCCAAAAAAGTTTCGTGTAAAAGTAATAGGTGTGTGGTAATATTTTTAGATTTATTTTTACGTTACATGAATCGATCAAATCTGATCTTTTCATTTTAGCAGAACAACAATTTTACATCTATTTTTTTTACAGGAATTAGCTGCACAGAAAAAAGCCAAAGTCCCCCGAGGTCGATCATGCAGGGAACAGGCCCTCTTTTACTCAACCAGTCTCCTGGCTGTAATCGCCATGACGGCTGGTTCTTCCCTTCTATTTTTGGTTCCTTTGTACGTTGATCCGGCGATTTCCACTCTAGCTTCGAATTTCGTCACCGAGCCTGTCACTTGCGTAACTACCAGGAAGGAAGAACTTACAGGTCTGGCCAATTGTTCGTGGAGTTCTTGCAGAGAAGGTTGCACTAGCGATACTTACCACTGTATGCATATTTTCGTCAGCTACAATGATACCCAAGTAAGTTGACACATGTGGCAGTATAAAGTTCTCACAGAAGAGTAATATAGTTCTGTTCATATCGGGGTATATCAGAGGTAGAATCGAGGGGGTAGTTGTTGAAAGTGGAAAATGACTGAGTTTTTTAAATATGCCTTCCTATTTACTAGAGTGAACCAAAATAGTAGGCCTAGGAATAGGAATATAATATATAAAATTATAACGGGTGTGAAGTTTGCCACATCAACAAATTTAGAAAAATGAAAATTCATCTCACTGAAAATTTAATTTAGTCCGTAAATATTCATTACAAATTATATTTATCGTTATCAGTTAATTAAGAGGATGCCATCCTTTACTACTGTTGAAAAAAATTTTTTTACAATTTTCCAAAATTTCAATCCAGGGGACAAAATCATAAAGAAATTTTCAAGACGTTGACAATTTAGTCTGTCATCGACGTAAAATGTGGTGTAGATGTCTTATGACGACTAGATATCTAAATTACTTCATATCTTACAAAAAGTCTAGAGACACCACCACAAGACACCTTGAAGGTGTAATTGAATTTTCAAGAACCTAATTATGCTGTCCGGTTTTAACTTTATTACATCCATTATTGGTGTTCAATTTTTTACAAAAAATAAATAAATGAGATATTTTTATAACCTGGAATTTATGGAATTTCAAAAACGATTAATATTCCAGATGCAATAAACGTTATACGTGGCGTTTGACATATAGCCATAGTTTTATTCAAAGTATTTTAGCTACACTTTTTAAAAATAGTCCAGTATGTCGACCTTTACATTTTGATTAACTCTTTGATCTCCAACGACTGGACAAACTAAATTTAACATATTCTTGTTACCTTATAAGTACTATCTAAATCGTACAATCTAAATGAGAATATAATTTTGTGCAATTTCAGGACGATGAAACAGTGAATACGACTGAAGATGCGATCTTATTGGTAAACATCAAAGGTTGCGGTTACCCTCCAAAAGTAGTATGTTCGAACTTCACCGATACATATGGTGCCATTGGAACCGAGTTTCCATGTTACCATTCCAGAGAAAATCGCACTGTAGTGTTGATCCAGTATGGCAGAAACGAACAAGTTGCTATTATCATCCATTATTTTGCAGTACCGTTTGTAATAACATTGGCAACTTCAGTAGCTCTTTGTGTGATGCATTGCGATTGTCGTTGTCATCCTGCTACACATCCGAAGAAGTCTAGAAGACCTCGAATTCAAGATCTAAGTGACGGTTCCATTAGTATCGGTGTTGATATACGGCAGAATACAAGCTGCAATTCTGATTTAGTGGTTATAAGGCCTTTGTAATAGCATACTTACGATGTTTATAAAATGTACCTAACTGGCGATACTTGACAACATATAAGCGAAAGAAGATTATCTGAAGTAAATTTTTGACTTTACTTGTTTTGGGGATATAACTGAAGGAGATTATTTATATATATACATATATAAAAAAAGATGTTATAAAATTATTTACATTCATAACATACATGGGAAGTTAAGGAGGTTCATGATCCCAAGTTGTTGGCAGAAATGGTAAAAGAAGGTATAGTTGTTATGAATTAATCGTCATATAAATGGAGTAAAACTCTTTATATGGTTATTTTTTAAATCTTTAAATTTTATTGTAAAGATCTTTATATTCGTTTCAATGGCTGTTAAATATTTTAACTTCATTAGTTTTCAACCCTGTCACTCGTGAAAAATTTAAAAAAAAATTATCAACTTAATAAAATTGTAATAGCATAGAAAACTAGGGATTTAGTATGGGTGTATTGTATGTATAGGAAATGCCAAGATTAGGAATGTCAAAGTACCTATCTTAAAGCAGAAATTGTTATTTTACTTTCCCTGAGAACTGAATTACTTATATAAATCTGTAAACAATAAATTTGTATTAATTTTAAGCCTCGTTTTATTTTAGAATCGAAATCTATAAATCAATTATTCCGTGAAAGTGTTTATGAACGAGTTATGTACAGAATAAGACAATAGATTCATTATGAATCTTTCTGTCTTTCAAGCTTTCAATGAAGACCGAAGTACGAAACTAAATAGTTCATTAACAATAGGCTAGCTTTTTGAAAAATGCATATAAATTTTTTTTGCAACAGGACTTTATTCTTTCAAGTGTTTAGAATTTTATTTTCTTTTAGTTCACTCTATATTGGTTTCGATGCTGATTAAAACCCACTTTCCTTTTTTGTTTCAAACGTTCTAGTGAGCCAAAATCACGCCCGCCGTGATTTTTTTGTTTTTTTTTCAATAATCTGCAGTGGCCAAAAAACACGCCGGAAAATTCAAAAATATATATTTTTTTGTTAAATATTGTAAAAATGAATGTGCAATGTTTCATTTAGTTATATCTTTTTATTCTTAAAAAAATTGCATTTAAAAACAATTTTTTTAGGTGTACCTACTGTCTGACACTTATATATAAGTACAACGCTTTTATAAATACTTTGGTTCGTATTTTTCTTACTTTGTTTACATTCAGAATTTGCCAGGAAAATTCTAGAAGTTATTCAACTATAATTGTTAGTTAAATTCTCAATCTACATTAAGTACGAAACATTAGAGAATTGTCAATTTTTGAGATTTCGAAATTATGAAACGGTGCAAAATATTTCAGGCTTAAAGCTAACAAACCTTATAGATTAGGTCAGACCTCGAACTTTTTGTCCTAGATTACATTGAAACAATTTTCGAAAATTTGTCAAAGGGAAATATGTCAAAAGGAAAACGATATTATTATTGCACATGATATTTGAGATCAAGAAAAAACAGCTTCCACACGCAATATGCCATTTTCAGGCTATTTGCTATTTCGCCTACATTACCTACCTAGACAGTACATAACGTCTTAAAGACATCCAATTTAAGCTTTTTTATGCCTGGACGCCTTAAGACATAAAAAGTACATCTATAAGACGTCCATATCCGGAAGTCTCTAAGACGTCCAAGGCCGGACCTCCTAAAGAAGTCTAATTTACGTCGATTTTTAGCCTGACCTTTTTATGCCTGATGTGGACGTCTTTAGGACGTCCATTTCTGGATGTCTCTAAGATGTCCAGAGCGGAATGTCTCAATGACATATCTAATTTTCGTCTATTTTATACCTGCCCTTTTTTATGCCTTAAGTGGGCCTCTTTAAGACGTCCAGTTTTGGGTGTCTGTAAGATATTAAAAGGCGGACGCCTTAAGGACTTCTGATTTACGTCAATTTAATGCCTGCTCTCTTTTATGCCAGAAATGAACGTCCTTATGACGTTCAATTCTGGATGTCTCTAAGACGTTCAAAATCTGACGTCTTAATGACGTCCAATCTATATCGTTTTCATGCCTGACCTTATTTATGCCTGCCGTATTAGAGACGTCTTAAATGCGTAGTTTTGTATAAAAAGTGTCTTAAAACAGACGTCTTTTGGACGTCATTACGGATTTCCGAACATCTTTTTAATGCCTTGAAAGCATCTTTGAGACGTACCGTTTTGTGGCAAATAACATGAAATGGACATAAAATGAACATTTTAAAGACGTCACTAAGAAATTAGAGGATATCTTTACGACGTCTTACAGACGTGAAGAAGGCGTCCTTATGACGTCTTAAAGACGAAAAATGAACGTCGTAAAGTTGTCTTGTTAATGCCTTGAAGGTATATCTTTGAGACGTACCGTTTTGTGACAAATAACGTGAAATAGAAGTAAAATTAACATTTTAAAGACATCCCTAAAAAATTAGGGGGCATCTTTAAGACGTCTTACAGACTTGCGGAAGGCGTCCTTATGACGTCTTGAAGACGAAAAATGGACGTCGTAAAGTTCTCGTTTTAATGCCTTGAATGCCTCTTCAATCAACGCTTGAAGGCATCTTTGAAACGTACCGTTTTGTAACAAATAACATTAAATGGACACTTTAATGACGTTCTTCGGACGTCACAGGACATCTCTGAGATGTCGCAAATGCCAAATGGTGATGTCTATCATACGTCTTAAAGACGTCTTTGCGCTGTCTGGGTAACGATGAATATCCGCGTTGCAGCGACAAAATCTTAAATGCCTAATAAACCTCACAATTTTCGACCCATCTAAAACATCTGGTCGTTGTCCCCGTGAATGAGCGAAACAAACGGGCGAAAGCTTTGCCAAAATTATACTATTTTTACATTTCCGATGTTAGTGGCATCTAGCGGAATTTAGTTCTCCATACAAGGTATCGAACAGCATTAAATACTTCCTATACATCCCCCCTTATATTTATACTGCACACCATATAGGTTATACGATTAAGTGGAATAAGTTGCCAAATTGATTGGAAAAATAAATACCTACAAAAGGCTTTAGCTTACAACGTAGTGTAACGAAACAGCCTGCCATAAGGATAAGCAACCGTCGGAATTAGTCGCTTCTGCGAATTTCCTAACGAGGTAGATTCGGCGAACTGATGGGTTTTCTGGAGGTGGTGGAATATTCGAGAAAGGACCGGAGCCTCGTCGATCCTTATTCTGGAATGCCCATGCGGCAAAATAAATAGCAGGCCGCTGAGCGAGACGAAAACAGAGTTGCCGGGGAGTCTCGTAAAAAGTCGGTGGACGGATGTCGGCCGGCTCGGCAATAAGCAGATAAATAAATGTGGTTAATATAAATTAGATACTAAGTGAGATAATATAAATTAGATGAAGTATTAGTAGATAAGTGTTAGTGTAAGTGGTTAAAATAAATATATTAAGACAATTCGTGTATTTTAGTGATTTTAGCGTAGTCAAAACGTTACAGTAGTATAAAAACCAGGTCTCCAAATATACATGGATATCCTTTGCTCTTATACTAATAAAATACTATAGGCAAATACAAAATTAAAGAAATAAAATACAAGAAGTATGCAAAAATATTCACGAGTGATTAATATAAGTATGAAGGTATTAAAAAAGTATGAAAGGTATGGAATTAAAAATTTTTTTAGGGTTATATAATCAGGGCCGGCTCTAGCCCATGTAGCGCCCGTGTGCAAGCAATACTCCGGCGCCCTCTAGGAATAATATAGCACAACCTTATCGTTAATTCAAAAAGTATTTAGTTCAGTAACTAAATCACAGTACAAATTTAGGTATGAATGAAATATATAGGCACATTAAAACCTTTGTCAACTTAACATAAGGCGTAAGGGCAACCTCAGGTAGCTTACTTCTAAACATAATTCTAAATATACGCCACATACTCATAATTACTGTTTACATAGCTTTGCTATTTCTACAGGCTACAGGAAGTTATTAAAAAGTTTGAAAACGAACAATAAACTTAAAAAGATCCCCTGGACAAAGTAAAGTATTTTCGAAACACCTTTAAAAACAATTTTTCGTAGTCCAATGTTTATTTATTTTTATTGGTACGCTATTTTGCCTATTTCAAACATGCTTTGGCCTGCGTAAATCGGGCTTTTTCGCACGCGCGTTTTTTAAAGTCGCCATGGAAACGTATTAACAACGGCCAAATCAACCAATAACAGAGCGTTTTTGGCCGTAGCGGGACGAGCCGAATGGTGGCACGACGGGCGACGGGCCGTCACGAAGCGTCACGAGTGTCATTCAAATTAATCATATTAAGTATGCATTTGGTTTAGGTATAAAAAATGGTACCAATAAAAAAAAATCGCGTAAAGTGTTCGTGGATAACTGCTCTTTCAAGCACTTGCTCTATTTCGAGCACTCCGGCTACGCCGTCGTGCTCGAAAACTCGCGCGTGTTTGAAAGAGCTCAATATCCACTCATACTTTAATATACTATTTTAAATGAGATTCTGCGTTTGTTATTGGTTCATCCTCCACCTCATAATTATAAATCGTTCTACGAGCGTGAGGGCGGTCAGGTGAGGAAAATTCTGCTATTGCATCGACTTCTTCCGCTACAGTTTTCGCGCTATTAAGTAACTCCTCAAAAGCAGACTCATTACGTGATTGAGATAAATTCATTTTTGCATTATTGATCATTTCTACAGCTTCTGACATCATATGACGTCTGACTTTTGAAGAGCCTTGCTAACTATATTTATCTTGCTTAAAATTTCGAACCAAGTAAGTAGAGAGCAGATAAACTTAAATGACTTAATTCTTGTCAATAATGAATTTGCCAAATTTCTTGACTCCGCATCTTTGCTCCTATCGGAATATATGGTAAACAACGCATCATACACTTTTCCTAAATTAAAACGTACCTATGGTTTTTATCGCTTCAACCCTGCTCTCCCATCAAGTATTTGAGAGCGGTTTTAAAGTTAAAGTTGGCACTTCCTTGGAAAGTATTTGCCAACGTGCTGTTGACGCAGAAAAGAAAACATACATTTCTTGCACAATTGAAAAGAAATTGACAATTTTTAACGAGGTTTTAGCAACGTCATTTACTAGGTACTAAGTTTAGGCTGTGTACCGCACAAGGGACATATAATGCGCGAGGATTTAGATCTAAAATTCTTTTTTGTAGATCTATATTTTTCCCTTTCAATATCATTAGAGATTAAAAAATCTAACAAAAATTGTGTTAAGCCCTTATTTGTAATGGGAAAAGATCCTAGAAAGTGTTCTTTTATTTCAGCAATGTTATTACTTGTATTTAAATAAACGTAGCGAACGACAACCGATATTTGTTCCTCGTGTGCAATGTCCGAGGTACAATCTAAAATAATTGAAAAATATTTGGATTGTTTCAATTCCAAAACAATAGTTTTTTTATTCTGTCTCCTAATAATTGTATGATTTCATTCTGTATATTATGACCAAGATAATGAGTTAGACGTGACTCAGAGTTTTGGATACGGGCAATGTGTTCTGCAAGCACATTATCAAAATTGGAGATATATTCAACCAGCCTTTGCTCTTGCTCACAGTTGTTTTTGATAAGCACAAGCACTGAGACACCGATGAAAGTCGTAATACTTGTGATAACTAGTAACCAGTAGGTAATTTCCTTTTAAATCATTAAAATCATGCCATGCGGTAAAACACAAGATGCGGCACGTCTACCGGCCTATTTGGAAATGCCGCAATTACCGCATCCCTAGAAATACGAAATTTAAAGTTATAGTCTTTCAAGAGATATACCGTTTTTATGATTTTGACTCTTCAAGTGTTGCGGTTTTTCGTCAGTAAAAAATAAAGATTGGACTCCTCACTGGCGTGTGCCGACAAAAACCGACCGTACTTAGGATATTTAAAATGTATTAATATCTTGGATATTAATACATAGTTTCATAGTTAGAGATATTATTTTATGTCCATGTTCGTATCTACATTGTTATAACACTATAATTTGACACCATGTAAGCCATTACTTTGCATTTGATTTAAAAAAATTATTTCGCTTCAATTTGTGGTGGTTTTTCTGATGACCTCCCCAGGATTAAATGAAACACGTTGTGTTTATGAATTGTCGACGTTTCGTCTATTCGTTTTAGACATATTCATGATTCATATTCATATTCATATTTCGCTTCAATGTTTGTTTCAATTTTCCGAATACGGTCCGTTCGAAACAGGCTATCTTCACCAGCAACGGCTTTGCAATTTTTAAATTTTCTATTCTAATGCTGATTTTGAATTCACCTCAAAACAAAAATTATTTTATAGAAGGTGGAATATATGATAAAATTGTTTATATCTTTAAAGGAGCCGCTAGTGACGCGTCTTGACATCGCCGCCAGCGCGCAGCGCCAACACACCGGCGGGGCGTTTTTTGACAGCGCCGCTAGCAAGTAACAAGGCTCTCAGATTCTTTTTGAAAATGTCGCGAGCGGCGCTCGGCGCCCCCCACAGCCTTGCGCCCGTGTGCACTGCACACCCTGCACAATGGGTAAAGCCGCCATTGTATATAATAAGCAAACTGAAAGTGAATAAAAAAAGAGAATAATACATTAACCATTATGAATAATACCATTCAAGTAGCACACAAAATCTATTTTCATGAAATTGAATACAACTTCTGTTTCTTAAATTACAATTGGACCATGGAAATGATTCCTTTCAACAATTCATAATTGCTAATGTAACCAGTCAACAACTTAAAATAAAAATAAACAAAACATCATACGGGAGCAATCTGAGAGCATAAATTGCGTTCGGGTGGGAATTCTCTCTCAGAAGTTGGCGTTTGATTGGGCGAGAGATCAGCTCTCAGTGTTCCGAGGTTACTTGACAGCTCCAGGGCAGATGAAATTGTCTCGTCCGAACACGCTATAATTCGTTTTATAACCTGCTACACTTATTATAAAGCTACATAATTTCGTATTTAGCATTATTTCGACATAGACGATCATTCTAAGGAGCCATATTTTTAATTTTGTCATTTATAAGAGTACTTTTATTCAGACCAAAAAATATTTTTTTCCATAGCGCACAACTATGCATCGATCTGAGTACATCACCAAAATTTCAACCCAATCCATTAAATATTAAACGCTCCAGCGCGATACGCATAAAAGAATACCTATACAGTCCCCTTAATTAGATTAATTTTAAGTCCGAGTAACATTTTGGAATAATTATAATTTCATATTTTTCAGTTTATGACAGAGTAGAACCTATTATGGAACATTGAATGTTCACTAATTAGGTGATCAGACTTTCAGCACATAATCCATGTCAGTTAAATAATTTAATGTTGTTTAGTGCACTATGTAAAAACCCATAAGAATATTTAAAAACAAACAGACACATAATATAACAAATCCCTATATTTCGGCAATTTTTGCAACTATTACGTTATTGACAGTTTTCATTTGATGAAAAATATATACAAAAAAATAGCAATGAAGATGTTAACACTACTATTTCATTTCTTTTGTTTCTTGTGCAGTAAGTGCTAACTCTTGTTTCTGTTTAATTTCCCTTAAAGCCTTTTGGAACTCCTGTGTCTTCTCAGTTTCCGGAGGATACAGTTCTCTTCTAGTTTTCACAACATAATCTTCAAAATATTGCGCTTGATTGAAATAATAAAACAGTCCTATCGGGAATGTTATATATAAGCCCATTTTGGCCACCTCCAACATCCAGGTACCCATTAATAACTACAAGAGAAAATATGTTTACATAGTCTACATTAAACTATAAACTCTGTATGATAGCAAATAAATAATACAATTATAAAAGTTAGAATAAAATGAATATTTACACTTTATGACATTACAATGACTTACTTAATAAATTCTTTCCGTGATTTTCGATAAATTCAGATATTAAATTTCGGGTCCATTCAATTGCAGCAAATTAAACCTGTCATTGAGGTTATGTCACATTCATAATTCATAGGACGATCAACATTTTTACATCACAGAACACTAATCCAAAACAATACGGGAGGAAAGTGTGACGTCAGAATTTGGTAACCATGGCAACTGGCAACTGTTTCTACATAATTTTTTTCTTAGAGGAGATTAACATGGGAAAATGTTCAAGTAGGTGGCAATCTACATAATCGAAATTTCTTAACCATCAGCTGTGAAAAATATGAAACATTGAAGTATGTATTTTTTCTTGTATACAAAAAAATACATGATACATTATGGAGCTAAGAAGAAAAAAAGGTTACCAAATTCTGACGTCACACTTTCTTCGCGTATTTGGTGTCATCTGTCAGAGAGCATGACAATGACAGTTTGTGAACCAATCAGAAGCACAAGATACGAGGCGTAGGCATGAAAGCCAGAGAGAAGGGATAAGCAAAAGGCTAAGCTGTTATGTCGTAGTCATAACAACAACTGTTGTTATTGAACTGTTGTCATTGAACTCACTGATTGGCTAACAAATTGTCAATGTCATACTTTGACAAGTGACACCAAATTTGAAGTACAGCGAAATGTCACCTCCTCACGTTTTTCTCCCTTCCTCCATAAAATATCATGTATTCTTTTATATACAAGAAAATTACATACTTCAATGTTTCTTATTTTTCATAGCTGATAGTTAAGAAATTTCGTTTACGTAAATTATCAGCTGCTTGAAAATTTTCTCATGTTAATCTCTCATAAGAAAGACAAATAACGATTTAAAAATCCCCTCTTAAAAGAGTGAACGGGAAAAAAACGAAAAATGAGGGAAACGTGATTGGAGCACCAAATTTTTACTCACTATCACCAAATATGTTAATGTTTCCTAGATTCAACCGAAACGACAAATCAGAAATTTGAATTTAAATTTTCCGCACAAGTGAAGTGTGTTCGGTTCGATCACTAGTTCGCTTCTGCGTATTGAGGCAGTCAGAGGCAGACAAAATAGTATTAATATAACAAGTGTGGAAGAAACGAATATCTATTTTTTCGACGTTAACAGCAAAGGGAAACGGGGAACGTTAGAAAAATCGGTTAGTTTGGAAACGGTACCTGTATTGGGTTCTTGCAATCTTCTGCTAGATGGCGTCGTCGGCGCTGCATTGCTCTAATCGCTACTAACGTACCGTACAGTGGTAGGTGGAGCTATCAGCTATTCGATTGAATAAAGTCACAGGTGCTGGTTTCAATAGTTTCCAGCCAGTTTCAATCTTCTCTGTCGAGTGTGGCCGTGTGAGAACGTAGTGAAATTATAATCGAAACGAAATTGGGACTCTCCAGCCGGGGTCCTAGGGGAGAATTTAGGCACTGATTTTATACAAACCCTTTTTATATATTTACACCACACTTACCTTGTTATCGTCGCATAGTTCTCACTCGCTCATCATGGACAACTCAAATATACTTCAAGTCGGCACGAGCATAAACATCAAAAGAACTGATGGTGAGTACAATTTGTTCGTTAACTTTTCGTAATGCAGACAAATGTTCAAAGTAACGATCGTTCAGCGTGAGGCGTGTGTACCGAAGTCACACTCCTACCGCTTTTTTTTTAAACATTTCACCGACCGAAAAACTATCACATCTCTAAATAAACGGTTTAGTTTCGACACCGGGTGAACTTATTGCTCGTATCAACGATCAAATGAACCGCAATCATTCGATACAATCATGTTTCAATGGTATAACTGCCATATATTTCGGATAATGACCATATGTTTTGTATGGAGTGTGGGCATTACTGATTCATTGGGACAGTGTATAAAAAATGTAAGGAACAAATCGTTAATTTATCTGCCGCAGACTGCGATCGGTAAACGAGTATCTGGTCAGTAGTAAACCTTCTAAAAATGGTAAAGCACTTGCTTTAAGTTTCATTGAAGGTTTGTCACTAACCCAAAATCGGTTATGACTCACACGGACGTGAAAACTTGTTAAAGTAAAACCTAATCTGTGGATTATTTAATTTTCCCATAATTAAATACAAAGGTAAACGGTTAAAACAAATACTACATTCATGAATGAAACTTATCTCGTTATCATTTCCATTTTTACACATGCGTAAGTTCGATAACTATTGCCTTAAAACGTAAAGGTTTTTTCGAAAATTTCAAATCCTTAATGGTTTTTTTCCGAGGACAAAAAATGACGTAAACCTGAATACAGTGGTACCTTATATGGGTTGTACTCCATAGACAAGGTCGCCTTAGCAGATTTAAACAACTTTGTGGGCCAAACATTATAGTATACCTACAGTTTCTAATTTTGTAAACAATAATTCCTAATAATTGTACATTTATACCGATAGGAATATTTTGATTTGTCACAATTTGGGGTCTAAATGCCACTTTGAAGATGTGAACCTAAGAGTTAGGTGGGTGGCGTATTTAAATACGATTTAGATTGTTAATACTCATTCGTTAGGGAATATGGAGTGTAATTGTTGCGCTTGTTAGTAACTGCGGTGGAGAGAATTTTAATTTTTGACAGTTCTGTTAAAAACACCTGTGATTTCATGTCGTTTTTTCTTGAATTATGGCCTTGTTCCATTTCAGAACAGTTGGCCAACACACCAGTTACATGTGGCCAGGCTCTAATAGAGCCTTATGCGATTTACTGTCCTTCTGTCTCTAAAAATATTTGAACCATTTTGTATTTACGATGACTGTTAGGTTAGGTATTAATAGAACATTTATTCGCCCGCCCTAATGACACAACCCCAGGAGTTCATGCCTGAAAACAATACCTATTTTTCCAATAGGCCCTATAGCCCCGTGCCTGAGGCCCCCTGGGTCAGGCGGCCTCAAGATTGACCTCTAGGTATCCCTACGAGGAGCCCCCACATGGTATATGGGCCTAGGACCCACTTGAGCCAAAAATAGGTCCTGCCTGGAATGTTACCAGGATTAGGAAGGTTTAAGAGCGACAATTATACTACTAAGAGTTTTGTATTTGTTAAATGGTTTAATATTCATTATGATTTGGGAATTAGTACTACCAGCTTCTTGAAATTTGTTATAAAGGTTAGCTTTATTTATGAGATATTAAAAACCAATTCAATTTTTTTAACTGTCCATATTCACTGTAGGGAATCCACTCTTTGATGTTTAAATGGACTATTTTAATCATAAAGTAGAATACCCGATTAATAACGGAATTGTAGTTAAGTATTCCTGTTTTTATTTCAGTTAGAACAAAAGTTCTCAATCTATCTGATACATTTGGTAGTTAGCACCCACCCATATTCAACCTTTTTATCACCAACCAGCCTCCATATCTTAAACTTTTAGCCCACACTGCCATACTTTTCAAATTTGTCCACGTCAATGTTTTAGTACCTAGCCTATAAGCTAAATTTTAAATTCAGATTGATTTGGGAAGAGCCATTGTTGTCCATATCCATATTATTGTTAAATATTCTAATGGAAACAGGGTAGGAATGGGAAGAATACACTCATAGTATGATTCATTCCAGGCTTATCATGAACAGTTCTATGGGGTTGGAATTGTTTCCTTATATTTCGAGAAAACAAGCCATTAAATATAAAAATGCGCGGGGAGACAACATTGGAGTAGGAGACTACTGTGATCATTAAATAAACAGTAAAATGAATTAAGTGATAAGTGTTAGCTATCAATTATTAGGTTAAATAAATTAGTTTAGTACATAATTAGTATAGTGAAATTATTTGTATCCAGTACAACGTTACAATATGTTAGTTTATATTACAGTAGATCCCTATACTTACATATTAGAATATTTACTAAATAACCTCCGATATTTATAGTTTTATTATTCATATTTATAGTTTGATATATATTTTATGGTGTTTCAAGAAGTTTCTATAAATAACATTTGACCATAATGCGTGCTTTAATTTCGACGTTCAAATTTTCGGAAATTTTCTAAATTGCTTTCTATTTATTTACTTATAAAAATTAATAGCTTCCTTTAACTTTTTCTTTCTTTCTGGTGACATAATTACCGAATTTATATAATCAAAACTGTCATTTTAATAATTTTAATTTAATACATACTTGCAAACCACATATGAACTGCAGGCAAAAATGTTAGCAGAAAATATATTTTCATACCTTTCAGCACTGGTACACCTCGAAAAGTAGCAAAGAACCAATCGTTAGATCCCAATGAAATAAACAGAAATTTGGGGTGAAACCTAATATCAAATATTTCTATATCATGAGAACACATCAAAACAAATAATTTTGTAGAAAATTTATAGTGTAACCTCAGTTTTCATCTCATTTGCATTTACCAACATGTGTTATTAGCCAGAAGACAAACTCCGTCATTTTTGTAAAACCATGATAATATGCTAATTGTCAAAGGTTACATTCAGGTCTATCCTTTTTAGATTGATAGGCAACAAGCAGATTATCTGTCATGTCTCATATTATGTCTATTAAATAGATTCGTCTGACATGATGCAAGGTGACGCATTAAAATGAATCTAAAATAAAGGAATAGCAATTGAACCAAATCCATTACATTGAAATCGCTTCAGAGGCTGTTAAATGTCAATAAATGTGAGGTTGTATTAACTGTTGTTTACTTAAAACTTGCACGGAGCGTTCTAGAGCACGAAAAGAGAACTACCCATTTCTCTAGCTTCAAACGCGATTGGCAGGCGTGCGTTTAGAGCGCCTGAGTACTTTTTATAAACAGTAGGTATATCCTTTAAGAATCTAACCATACAGATGACGGATGTAGTTGTGTCTTGAATGATAAATTGTTATTGAAATTATTAATTTAATTCAAATAATGTAAAGGCAGTCATGGGATAGTTTCAGTAAATTTTAGATATCCAGTTGTTATATCCGTTTGCAGCGATATGATTGTTATGATTTTATAGCGATCCAGATCTCTTTAGTTGTGGTTATACATAACCATTCTTAAAAAGTTATGCTTACAGAGTCCAAATCAAATTGTTAGCTCATCTCAAGTCAATTGGTTTAAAAATAGTTACAGAATGCAGTGTTATACATTTTAATTATGAGTATTATGGATCAGTAATAACAAGCATAACAATTTGCTTGCAGAATAGACATTCGAAAAATTGTTCATCATTCACTGCTCGTTTTTGGCAAATTGTTAACAGACAAGATCATTTTCAGGTAGTTTTTTCAAAACCAAATGTATTTTACATGTAGATTTATGCTTCTTTAAAATCGCTTGAATACTGGTTCGAGTAAGTCTAGATATAGTATACTTTAACCACTAGCAATTGGAACACTTAATAAAATCTGAATTTACCGAGGGCATTCGAAAAGAGCCCGTTGTCTCTATACAAAACCATGGGACTTATCTTTTTGCTTATTCAGAATCGCCCTGGTATTTTTAAAATGCAGGTGTTCAGTTGCCCCAGTGAAATCATATATGTGAATGTATGGATATGTACAGATAAAGAACTAGACAGTCTATTGGACCGCAAAATTTTTTTACGGCAGCGGCACTCCGTTTGTATCTTCTTCTTCTTCCAAGGAGCAGGTGTACAGTCGATCAGTGAAATCGTGTACGAGGAAGTACGCGAGACTCTACGGATACTGGATGGTCCACTGGACCATAACACAGCGGCCACATGTGCTTTCCTTGTGATCTCTTCCTCGGCATTTATACTCGAGAAAGCAGTGGTGTGTGAATGTGTGTGCCATTTGTTTGTGCGATTTGGAAGTGAATTCATTGTTAGAGTTATTATCCGTAATGATACGTCCATGGACGACCGGGCGGCATGGCTTTTCACCACTTAAAAAGCCATTAAGTGTTTTTTTGCTGTTCCAACTCTGACTGGACAAAGTATAGCTAGTTGTAGTATCTACATTAACCAAAACTGCAACTTTATTAGTTTCATTTACTACTGCCTATTCAGTACTTCGTTTTTGATTTGCTACAAAACCAGTTGTTAGAAACTGTGAATTGGGCTCTTCCCTTAGCAGACCTATTGATGTTAAAGAAAAGTGCAATAATATCGAAACAGAAACTAAATTAATGTTCGTGATCTTACTTTGCACGACTGATAAAATGATTTATTTTAAAGTCATACGTTGTCACACATTCTTGTTAGATTTAAAAAATAAATTATGGCTCTATCGCGAAATACGAGGGCTTTAAAATGACGCTCCAGTCTAACCTCGTGCTATTAACATTTTTGGAAAAGCACCGAACTCACCAGAGCTGTGAGGAATATTCCCAAAATTATATAACCTTTTAGTTAAACACTCTCAACAATCTCATCATGAGTTTATAAGGTCGTACGTTAATTACCTACGGGTGTGTCGTTCTAATTTTCCCGATTAGTTTCAACCCATTTAATGTTGAAAATTTAGTACCTCAAAACACATTTATTTGCGCCTTACTTTGGTTTTTTAAAATATTTAACTTTAAAGCGGTGATTAAAATTGGGTGACTTATAATGTTGATTTATAGATAATAGGCGAGTAGAACTAGTACAGAAAACGTCGAACAGGTAAAAATATGCAAACAGATTAAAAACACCTGATCGTCGCCAAGAGGAGTTCAGCGAATATCTCCCTGAGACAATAAACAAAGTGGATGACAGTTTTATTTGTTATTGCTATTGTGGTCGTCAAATAGGGATTTTTATATAAAAAAATTTAACCTTCGCGGAATCCCTGGCAAATTTAAAATCATTTAAACTATACCGAATTGAATTTTGAAGTTTGAAGGAATTTAAAACTATGATTCCAGGCTGTTTTAAATTCAAACATATCTGACATACTTCTGTCTGAAGAAACCTCCATTTCCACCGCTACATCCGCCCGTGTTTCGTACAAAATCACAACAGAACACCACAAACTCGTGACCCTTTTCCATGATTGTCCGACCCATTTTCCAGATTTGTTCTGAGCCAACTTCATCTCACTGCAACTAAGGTCACGATCCTCGGCGTGAAGGTAGCCGCATTGACGGATCATTTAGGGAGTTACATTGTTACAATCACGTCAAGTTGTGCTATTTAAACGTAGCAAATGCGTTAATTACGTAATGTGATTGTTTTTCTTTTGAAATATTGTCCAAAACGTCCTGTATGTAGTGATAAATGCAATTTGAAGTCTCGTTGGTATGCCGGTTACAAAGATTCTTATAATTGTAGTTAGCATGTATACAAGACAGAGCGTTATGGAAAGAGGGCAGACGACGTACCACGGACGGCGTCATCCCGTAACACTTGAAGTTACTACTAGGCGCGCCATTAGATGCTTTCATAAAAAAATGTTTTATTAATAGACAAGATCGTAAGAAGCTACATGTTGTAGATACTTAGTGTATATAGATATGTACTAAAATACTGTGGTTAGTGGTTTTTTGGCATTTTTGCAATAAAAATTTAACACAATTAATCATGCTGCAGCTCAAATTGTAGGGTTTTAAATTCTCTACAACTTATATTTGAAACTTTTCTCGTCAAAATGCATACTTTGTCTTGTAGAATCAAAAAACTTGTTTTTGCTAACTTTGTACCCCTCCCATTTGTTAATGCACACTTTTTAAATGTTTAAAAATATATAGGCATTATCAACTAATCAGAGCCTACAACATTTGACCACTCCCATCCGGTTATGAATTAATGTCGTAAAACGTTAAAAAATGGCTACGTTGACTGGATTATTTATTTTTCGGTGCTTGTCAAGTAGCACCTCATACGCCCAAATTCGTCAAAGTATTTTCCAAAAATTAAGACAGGCGGACATTCTGAACAAAACATAAGGGTTAGATGTTTGTCCCTAAAAACGAAATTGATGTATGCATGTCTTTATCAATCTAAAATGAGTTTCTGAAAGGTAAAACAGATTACACTGAGCATTTTGAAACATTATTAGATTGCTTTCGTTAAAATAGCCTTAAAGGAAAGTAAGTGGAGGTGTCAATTTTGTGGTGTTCAACGCGATTTTTGCGTTTCGTGCAATTACTCAGCAGGATCCACCGCCTTTCTTTCAGCTGCCGGAACAGGCACTGTGAAGTTACTCTGATCACATGTCTTAAAGCGGCTATTTTTACTAACTGGCCGAAAAATGCACCTAATTAAGTGACGAGGTGAATTAGATTGAAATGAGGACAATTAAGCGACACATAATATGTACACCAAATTTCCACAGTAGTAGATTTCTTTTTAAAATGTGCGCAACTATAAAATTTGAAGACAAATTATTGAACAGATTTTATAAATCTGTCAAAGGTTTATTAAAAAAAAAATACAAATTAATTATGTATCTGTAAAAACCTTTTTTTTTTCGATAATATTCAATGTAAAAACCTTACTTTCTGAACAATACATGTAAGATTATCGGATTAATTAGTTAATAAAACGCGACGATCTACCCCAAATTCGGTTTTTATTGCTCTCTTTTACAACAACGATGTCGATTATTAGAGGTCTAAACGAATACTTGACATCTTGACAAAAACGATGCGTGAGCCAGATGTTACCCCGGGGACGCAGGTTCCTCTTAGACAGTGTCGTGGGTCTAAAGGGCATCTCCCGAGGGCCCGGCCATCAGTGGCGGAGTAGTAGACTCTAACACGGCCTTCCTGACAGTGGGGCGTCCACGCACCATAACGCCGCTGTTGTAACTTGTGCTTAATCCAAATTAGGTACACTGTGAACATAATATACAGGGTTCTTAGAGTTATGACGACAAACATTCCGCAATCACTGCTTGTCTAGACCAGAGTTTTTGTTTTATTTTATTAATAGCCTAAATATCAGTTTAGGGACCTTTTCATTTTATGTACAGCCTAAAATACCAATTTAGGGACCTTTTTATTTTACTTTTAGCCTAAATAGCAGTTTAGGGATCTTTTTTTATTTTATTAATAGCCTAAAATACCAATTTTAGGGACCTTTTTATTTCATTTATAGCCTAAATATCAGTTTAGGGACCTTTTCGTTTTATGTATAGCCTAAAATACCAATTTTAGGGACCTTTTTATTTTATTTATAGCCTAAAATACCAATTTAGGGACCTGTTTATTTCATTTTTAGCCTAAATATCATTTAGGGACCTTTTCATTTTATTTATAGCCTAAAATACCAATTTTAGGGACCTTTTTATTTCATTTATAGCCTAAATATCAGTTTAGGGACCTTTTCGTTTTATGTATAGCCTAAAATACCAATTTTAGGGACCTTTTTATTTTATTTATAGCCTAAAATACCAATTTAGGGACCTGTTTATTTCATTTTTAGCCTAAATATCATTTAGGGACCTTTTCATTTTATTTATAGCCTAAAATACCAATTTAGGGAAGTTTTCATTTTGTTTGTAGCCTAAATTTCAATTTAGGGACCTTTTTATTTTATTTCTAGCCTAAATGTCAATTTAGGGAACTTTTCATTTTGTTTGTAGCCTAAATTTCAATTTAGGGACCTTTTTGTTTTATTAATAGCCTAAATGTCAATTTAGGGACCCTTTTTTTTTATACAAATAATGTAAATTACATACCCTTCCTGAGGCCAGGTGCGCAACTACTCGTGTGCGGCAACGGTAGTTCTACGACCGCTTACCGTCTTAAAGCATACCTTTCATTTTGCAAGCAATGCGTTACTTCAAATGGACCTTGGAACCTTGACTTCAGCTTTCCTCCTACAGCTACCTGACTTTTTTGCACGGCAACCTTGTCACCAACCTTGTACGGGACTGCTGTGGTTCTTGTCCTGTTAAAATTTTTAGTCGCTTGTTCAACAACCTTCTTCAGCCGCTTATTCACATTTTCTTCTGTCTGCTCGACATCGACGACTTCGGGATTCTTTGGAATTTCTGCGAGGAGCTCGTCGGTGGCCCTTAAGCGTCTAGTCTCACCAAACATAAGGGCATGTGGGGTGTAGCCTGTGGATTTATTAACCGTAACGTTCACGTCATCCTCGATGGCAGGCAGCACTTTCGTCCATGTGTTCTCCTCCTTACCGTTTAAAACGGCGCGCATGGCGTTAAACAAAGAGCGCATCACTCTCTCTACTTGGCCCTTACCCCGGGGAACTCCCGTTGCGATAAGGTGTAATACGATGGACTGGTCTTCTAGGAATTCCTTAAATTTGCCAGACTGAAAGGCGGTACCTCTGTCTGCTATTATGCGTTTGGGTGTCCCTAATTCGTCGAAAACGGCACTTAATGCTTTTATGGTACAATCAGTGGTTTTCTGTTTGATTGGGCAAAATCGCACGTACTTTGTAAAGGCATCGATGATGACGAGAATTTGCGTACATTTATTGGAGTTTACGAGTGGTCCTGCGTGATCAATATGCCAAGTATCGAGTTTAGTTGATGGTTTGGACATTTGTTGGCATAATCCTCGTTTTTTACCAGTAAGGGATTTGCCCAAAACACATGAGCGACAATTTGCAACGTATTTACGCACAGTCTTTCCCATTCGTGGCCAAATTAGATCTTCGCGAAGTTTCGTTAACATTTTATCAGCTCCTAAGTGTGATGATTTGTCGTGATATAGCCTTAGAATGTCTAAGCGCGCCGATATAGGTACAAAACAGCGATCGCGGTTATCACTACGACAACGAAAGTATATTATATTGTTTTTCGCACTAAATCTGCTCTAAACATGAGTTGTTTAATACGCTTTTGCACAGGGGGTCCTCAGCTTGATATTCCAAAATGGATTTTTGTTTGTATTCATGCGAACTATCCTTTTTGTTGACGCGCGATACCAATACGCGATGAACTGGTACATTGCGACTAAGATAGTCGACGTGCGCCATTTTACTTCCGGGTCTGTACTCAATGTCAAAGTCAAAGTCTTGGAGTTTAATCCACCATCGAGCCACACGCGGATGTAATTCCTTTTTCACTGCTGTAGCGCGCACCGAATTACAGTCTGTAAATATTGTAAAATGTAGTCCGTACAAATAAACAGGAAAATATTGTGTTTCTTCAACAATAGCCAATGTTTCTAAATCGTAAGAATGGTAACGCGATTCACATTCGGTTGTACGACGAATCTCTGTAACAATAGCACCGTCGCGCTCGTCCAGTCCTGACAAATCTAAGTCTTTAATGTCCATGGTACGGATACTTAAAACACGATTAACAAACGAGGTGTTGTACGCGATGTCCGCACCATTCTCACTTATTTCAATTGTTATGCCGGGTCGTTTTAAAACGTCCATTCCGACTAAGGCATCAATATCACCACCGGGTATAGATCCATCAGATACTACAGCGAAGTCTATTTCTATGGTTATCATCGGTGTACACATGATTGCAGTACACCAACCGATAGGACGCGTGATCGAATTACCCATTCCGGCTAGGCACTCGGCACCTGATTGTTCAATTTCTAGATCTAACTTTTTGGCAACACTTTCGTGTATCACTGACACATCGGCAGCTGTATCAACTATGTAAGCTATGGCTTGAATATTTCCATTATTAGTTAAAGTACCGCGAGGAAGTGATCGTACGAAACGAGTTTTTTTTGTTAACTAAACACGTTTCGGAAAGCCATGCTTAAAATAACAAGTCTCTTCCTCATGTCCTATTTTTTTACAGTTTGTACATTGTTTAGAACTGATATTTACTCGTTTATTGTCGGTTACCGGCGGATTCTGTTTAGAAGTACTTGGAGCAGGCTGCAAGTTTTTGTCCGAAATAGCTTTCATGTTACAGTCGTTTTGTTTATGACCGTAACGGTTGCATTTTCGACATTGCCCTGGAAACACAGATGAGTTAGCCGACTGAGAATAAGCAGAGGGTGAGGAAATGCGACGTTTTCTTCGTGAGTGACTGTCCGACTCGTAGGCTCGGTTAGCGGGAGGTCGAAATTTATTGTCCGTTATATTTCGGGCATCGCAGGTAGCTAATAATTTTAATAAGTCGGCTTCGCGTGCGGGATTTTGAATACAAATTCTATTTTTAACTTCCGAATCTTGAATGTCGTATTCAACCAGGCTGAGAACAATTTCCCATGGAAATCCAGGATAGAATTTCTTTATAGCCGCCAATTTTGCGTTACCGTATTCCACCAGCGAATCAAAATGTACACTATGAATTTCGAGACATGCGCGGATTCGGGTTGCAGGGGTGCCTTGTTCGGGAAAAGCTATCTCAAAGTCTCGCTGAAAAGAAGCCCAGTCGCGAATAATTGGTTTCCAGTGTTTATAAAATCTAGCAGCTCGACCGCGAAGCGCGTCACCAGCCTTTAAAACAATCATCGTGTCGGATATTCTAAATTCCTGTTGAATACCTGTGACGTAATCCATCCACTCAGAGATAGTAAAAGGCGTGTCATCTGGGTCAAAACTAGAAAGTCGTATCTGCGCCGAAGTCGCTGCCGCCTCCTGCGTCTGCGTTGGGGGTGCCTGAGAACAGGCTGAAACAGGACGAGCTGATGCTTGCTGCGCCGCCATTGTTGAAAGCACTTGTATCATTTGTTGTAGAAATTCAATGTTGCTTTTGCTCTGAAGTTCCCACAGCTTCATAATTTTATTGTCCACACTGTCATTATCCCCACCAGACTCACTCTCGCGTTCGGTACGGGCGGTGGCGTACTGATTACACACACTTTGCTCTCCGTTTTCCGCCATTATTATCGCACTTTAACAAGCCGAAAAGTTTTAGTTCTTTCGCACAGGGGAAAAATCCCACTTCTGATGTAAGATTATCGGATTAATTAGTTAATAAAACGCGACGATCTACCCCAAATTCGGTTTTTATTGCTCTCTTTTACAACAACGATGTCGATTATTAGAGGTCTAAACGAATACTTGACATCTTGACAAAAACGATGCGTGAGCCAGATGTTACCCCGGGGACGCAGGTTCCTCTTAGACAGTGTCGTGGGTCTAAAGGGCATCTCCCGAGGGCCCGGCCATCAGTGGCGGAGTAGTAGACTCTAACATACATAATTATAGATGTTCTATTAGGTACACGGTTTTTATCCAAACGTTAATTAGAAAGATTTAGTAGTAGTGGTATTTCGTAGATATTCACAATTTATGAAATTGTTGTTACAAATTTGCCTGATACAAAAATCTGCCAAGCTTTTGTTCCAAAAATATTTTATCACATTCAAAATATGCGTGAAATAAAACTGCCCTGAATATAGGATATATAGAATTTAGTAAATAAAGGGGCATTGTAATATTTTCACCCCGGTGTTGTTTTCTTTAATTGTTTACTAAAGGAATCTAATTCTACTGGCCTATAAGTTGATGGCATCTTTTTCTCTCGACACTTCATTCTTGACTTGTTTTAAAATAATTTTACCAGATGTTTTCCATTTATAGTAACAAACCGAAGATTTCCTCCAGGCCAAGCCCCGGGATAGGGATTATTTAGTAGGTATTATAGTGGAGATGATTCACTTGATACCTTTGAATAAAACTGCTGTTACGTTTAAAAATATATCAGTGTTAGTTAAAAGATATATAATAATTTTCAAGTCTTTATGCTTTGGTGAACACAAATTCATTAAAATGTTTATGAATTAAACGGTTCAGTATCCTTTATAACTACCCTTAGAGAATATAGCCTCAGATGACGTATAAATAATTATTTAAAACATAAACAAATTCATTTGGTTCTCATTCCTAGTTAGAACCGTTCTCACAGGCTGAAGATGCATTGCACGTCTCTTTGTTAAACCCAGCTGCGACACAGTTTCTCTTTTTTCTGTTTTGCCATAATTAAATTTTGTTCCCGCCTCCAGTGTTTTCTAACCATAGCAATGGATGCTAATGCCTTCAGCTTGATCAATTTTAAAGGAAACAGTTTCTGTATGTAGAAACGCCCTTTTAGCTATTTTCCCATACGAATAAGTGTTAAAAACTTACAAATACGGTAAATTTTTCGGTGTCAAATCTTAACGTATACAAATATGTATTAGATAAAAATTATAGACGCTCTATACACATTTTCAAACTTTGGCAATTATGCCATTGGTGAGGACAAAGCCCATGGAAACAACCGTAAAGTGTAAAGACAATAGGTTAGGTTGGTGCTCGTACAGACGCAGTGACCCCTTTTTCAATTTCAGTTACTTTAGTTATTAATAAAAATCGTTAGTTCTACCAAAAAGACAATTGTACGTCTATTATGCTGCAGTAACCATGTCACACCCCCACCACTACACTACGTTAACCTGCGTTAAATACTGACTCCAAATCTGAAGTCGCGAACTTATAGTTTGGATTGGTTCCTTCACAAAAGTTTTTAGAGTTTTTAGAAGAATATAAAAATTTGTCAACGTTGCCCGAAGTATTTTTCAAAAAGTTAAACTTAATTATCGCAATATACCATATTTGTCTGACATTTCTCATTATTGTCGCTACAGTACACTGGCACGTATAATATTAGATGACTAAATAATTAGAACAAGTTGGCATAAGACTTTTCGGTGTTTTATGGTGCTGTTAATTTGAAAAACACAGACAGTACGTCAACTTGATACAAGAAAATCAACCATCGTCAAAAAAGATCTTCTTTCATATGAACAAGAAGTATGTTGTTTGTTACAGGTTTCCTCCAGATACAATTTTATTAGAGGTGTTCGGAGTTACCTCCGTTGGCTTCAATACGTAACTGGGCTACTCAATAAATTGCCTTTAAACTCGAATAAACATTACGGGAGTTACTCCGGCAAATGCTGCCTGAATTTAGTAGTTCTTCATTAGTAATAATACAACATGTTTCAAAATGATTGTCATCTACTTGGCGTTGGAATTTCTGTGCATGTAACTTTTGATGTGCCGCGCTCTATTGATTTGAACCTATCTAATTCTGACAAGTGTCCTCTGATCTGTGCGATCAATGCAAGTGTCAATCACGGCTGTCAGCGATCAGTAGATCCAATATTTATCAATTGTTATTATTAATCAATTGAAATATATACTGTTCAAGAATACGCCTTTATTATTGAAGCCTATTTCCGAAGTGGACGCTTAGTAAACGGAGAATGGCAATATTCCATTTCTGAATGCAAAGCACAGTTCCGATAGAAGTTTCCCACTAAAATTGTTGAAGTCTCCGCCTTGCTACACCATCTCGCCGAATTGTGGAAAGATTCCAGACAACGGGAAGCGTATTGAAAGGGAAATCTACTGGAAGGCCGCAGACTAATGAAAATGTCGAACATGTGGAAGAGATTGTTGAAGAAAATCCACATTCGTCATTAAGTCGTTTATCGGCTCAAACAGACGTGTCCTTCAGCACTGTTAGAAGGATTCTGAAAAAAAGTTTGCACATGCATCCTTATAAAGTCTCCATAGTGCAACAAATATTACCGAGAGATTACAACAGTCGGATACAATATTGCATTTTTTTCAGGAAAACCTCAACAACGATGATGTTCTTGATCTAAGTTTCCTCACAGATGAAGCCTGGTTCCATTTTAGCGGTTATGCCAATAAACAAAATTACCGGACATGGTCTGTTGTTAATCCACACAATATCATTGAGGTTCCCTTACATCCACTGAAAGTGGGGGTATGGTTGGCCATATCACGTCGTAGAATAATAATAGGGCCAATATTCTTCCACTATACCATCAACAGTCAACGTTACAACGTTGACGCCATTTGTAGACGAGTTACAGCCTGATGAATTTCAAGGTGGTTTCTTCCAACAGGATGGAGCCACAGCTCACATCACTCAAGAAAATTTGAGGTTTCTTAAACAGTTCTTCCCTAGTCTAGTTGTGAGCAGAGGAATTTGGCCTGCCAGATCACCGGATCTCACTCCGCCGGACTTTTCCATTTTTTCTTCCTTAAAAACGAGGTCTACAAAGAACGGATTAATAAATTCTGGATGAACTGATGGACCGCATTACCTTAATATGCAATGAAATAACAGAAGATACATTGCAGCACATTTTTAATAATACGAAACGTCGTGTGGTTTTATGCATGCAGCAAAACGGTGGCCACTTCGAACATTTATTGTGAAACTGGCAATCAGTACTGCTGTTAATTAACGGCCCTTTTCAGAGCCAAAACAAATACTACAAATAGACAAATACTCAGAATTCGTTTTCTTTTGACAGAGAAAAACCAGAAGTTAAAAGAGGTTAAGTAGGTTATTTTGAGGTTATGTATAGCTAGTAGAAACTCCTAATTTCTCAAGGCGGGTTTTTATATTCTGCATGGGAATTCCACAGCCGACTAGATGACAATCATTTTGAAACACGTTGCAGTAATGCATGCCTCGATTGATTAAAACTGTTTATACAGTACTAAGTACGTAATTGCATTGAGGTGAAGTTTACAAGTGATACTTCACTTAACCCGAGAACCTGTAACAATTACATAACTGATTTCCCAAATTAATTACATTATTTTACATTAGATTTGAGTAAAGAGAGTGGTTTTTGAAAAGTACAATGTGGCTCATTTGAGAGTTATAAAATAGCTACAAATCGTGTCACCTCAAAAAATTCAATACCTCCAGCGGTTTAAGAGATAACGTAATATGGCTACTGCAGGTTAAGACTTAAGCTGCAGTAGCCAAGTTTCTCGGAAACAAATACAGCTACAAAATTATTTTTGGCGGTACAAATTAGCTACAAATTATGACAGTACTGTTGTGGTGGGGATGTAAATTGGCTACTGCAACTTAATAGTCGTGACAATCGCAATTACTTGGCAACTACTACATATCTGAACAAATACAATTGACCAGTTCCATTTTACTCTCTTCATTGAAACATGTACATTTTAATTAATGTATTTAAATTGTGATGCGTACATACTCTTTTCTATGCGTAAAAATTGGCTAGTTTATTTCTCTAACATTTATGTTTGTTCTGTTTTAAACGTTGAAAAGTATTCCTTTTATAATCGCTCGAAATCCGCTTAGAATAATTCAAATCATTGTTTACTGGAAACTGAAAACTGGTAAGAAATTTTTCAACTAACCTAATATGAATGTAACCTACAATTTTTTTACAACCGAAACGTAATATGAAACCGATTGATATTGTAACGCGAAATGTAAACAGCAGAGCGAAACGTGTTTACTCTTATCGGACGGCGGCTTACCTCAAAGGAACGCCGCTACGCTTAAGTGAGCAATAAAAACCGTCCCCAACGTTCCGGCAACATCTTATTAAGGAAAGAATGATTTATTACGTTCTGGGCGTCTCTAGATAACCATTATTTGAGAAAGGAATGACCTGTAATCATCGCGAATACAATGGAGATATGTATATAAGCGGGCTTGCGGTCGGAGAGAGGAGATTAGACATGAAGCCGCGAAAGAGTAAACAGTGCGAAAAACAGACAAACGAATTGTACAAATAAATTAAAAAGTATGTTATATAAATTAATTAGTTCAGTAATAGTTTAAATAAATTAAGTAGTGTGTAGTGTATAATTAGGACAGTGTAAATAAATTAAAATAAACGTTACAATATTTTCAATTCTGATCCTTCAGTACGTTCTGGTTCAAAAAACGATAGGTATATTATCCTACAGTATCCATTTTAAAGTTGCTGTATTGAATCCACCGTACAATTTGTTGCTAATTTGTGACGTCAACATCGATTTCATTGCTCATACCTTTTCCCAGAAATAGTGGATATTGTAGCATAACATATAGGCTACATACAGTAAGCCACACATCTCCTGAACAAAATACGATATCAGTATCATCCAGGCGGCATATCTTGCTTATACATTGTTAGTTTCAGGATACGCTAAGCGCATCCCCAAGAAACCATCCCTTCCGACAAACGTATCCCTACACCATAAAGAAATTGAAGGTGGTCATCGAACAGCCGACAGAAATGAAACTTTTGTTCATTAAATTTTAGAGTCTATCATTATTATTACATTGAATTATTGCAACATGTTTGCAGAACTATAAAATGTATAAACACATAGTTATACGTATAAGCAAGCCTTACGTAGTTACACTTAAAATTGGAGTAAAAAAATTATATCTCTAAGTACGTGCTTAAAGCAAGTACCAATTAACAAATGGAGTAATAAATTAATATTCTCTTTTTTAAATACCTTAATTTTTTATGTCTTCGGCATTCTCTCCGTCCTTGCGCATTAGTTTTTTTGCACATGAGAAAGTAGATGGACCTGGATATTATTGTGGAACACTTCAGTCATCTTTACTAATTGTTTGACATCTTTACACAATATTTCTACTAAATTGAATTAATACATACCATCACCAGTCTTACACTCATTAGCAATAAAGTATCCCTTACATAGCAAGAACTTATTTCGACAAAGTACCAGGAACCAAATCTTAGCGTTGAAAATCGATCCAAAACAGGCCTTTTTTCGCTTAATCACAGTATACGGTTGATAAATGAATGGTGGGCTCCATCTCGCGGCGAAGACAGAACTTCAAAATGGTCAGGGTGGCAACATTGCTGTCACGTGTGTGAACTGTGGTTTTTACTCTTGCGAAAAATATCTCGGCCGAGATGATCAATTTTCATTTTCAAAAACCAATAATGAACAGGATTTTATAAAATAAAAGTCATGGGAGATTTTCTTGCTAATTTGTTGCTTTGTTGTTAGCTTAAGCTCATCCTTAAAAATTACAAAACCACCCACAAAAACAAATCAAAAAATTTTAAAAACAGACCGTAATAAAATTCTAAATATTTGTATGTAAAAACAAAAACAAAAAAAATATTGGGTTTACGTCCACTGAAAAGTAAATTTTCTATTTCACAAAATTAAAACTGGTTATAATTTTCCTAATCAATTTTCCAAAAAAACTCCTTGAAATAACTATGTACAATAATTATTACTAAAAATTGAGCATTTAACTAAGGTACGTTCATGTGATGGTACCCAGATAACCTTCCAGGGTAAACAAATTACATGAATTTCGTGTATTACGATGAATTGTAAGCATCAGCCGCATACAGATGATCACAGGTTAGTTAGAGCATTTCGATAGTTTTCTATTTTTAATATGTTATTCCCAGTATCAGTACATGCAAAAATTATTGATTTTTTTTTCGACAGCAAAATATTAACAACAAAATCGCCGATATTATTTCATTTATTAGTTTTTATTCAAGACGTGCAGATATACATAGCTGTCGGAAGGGGTGGTTTTTGGGGAATGCGATTACCATAACCAGAAAGCAACAAATTAACCACCAAATATGTCCCCTAAATCATAGCGATGTTCCATTGCGTTAGGGGATACCAGAGGTATGCAGCATAACAGTACACATAATTAAAAACTGTAGTACGTTGGGTGGATAAGCTAGCTAGATCTTGGCGCTTGGGACTTGTGGAGGTGTAAAGACCCATGGTGTATTGAAAATGGTTTGTGGGAGTTAGGGGTTCAACCCAAAAATAAAGCTTCCTTTGAAAATATAGTTCTACTTTTTAGTAAACTGGAATTCACAAATCGTCTCAAAATTTATTCCTTCTAGATACCAATGTACTTAATAACATAGATCATTCCTGCAAATAAAAGCATTGCTACCTTTTTATTATATAAATGTAGATCATCAGTCTGCATTATTCAGAGATATGGCTGACCACATTTCTAAATAATGGTTGAATGTATCTTTTAATACTGTGCATGCTAGTATTGAAAATGTAATGTTTTATGACAAATCTTCATTAGAAATAATAAAATGACCGTGACTTCAGCAGCAAAAAGTGATAGTATTATAGTATATGGATTTCGCGTTACCTATACATTTGTATAGAGAGCGGTGTGCCAACAACTGAGGTAATTCATGTGGCCCAACCAGGAATGTACTCCACGTAATGCACTTCGAAATCGTTTGACAAATGAAATGTAGTTGGGGGATTTTAAGTTTGAAAATATAAATACGTTATATGCGATAACAACCTGAATTCTTTGTATTCTACAAAACCTTACGGTTCTTGAAACGATGATGTATATAAAGTTGGCGGACCACCCTCCTCAGGCCGGCAAAACAAAATAGTGGAGATTTTATGTCTTTTTTGTAGCGAGAAAACGAATTTTGTAGCTTTTAAATAGCCAGAGCTACAAAAGGTGGGCTAACTTAATATTAAGTTAGCGGCCACCGCTATAACTCATACACGGAATGTAATAGAATGCTCTGGTTTGCGCAGGAATTTGTGTCTTTAGAAGTACTTGCAAGTCACTGGGGCAAAAATGTGAAGGATTTAGGGGAATCTGTCAGACACTATAAGTCACTTTGCACAGCGGGCCTGTGGAGCTACAAATTCTAAGAGGACTTATTTCGGATAAAACGTGCTGAATGCTGTATATACTTCAACAGTTCGAAAATATGGGTCCCGGAATTTTCAGACACACTGTCGAAGAATCCAATGGATCCTTCTAGCCACTGTAATTCCCCCGAGACTGCGGGCCTGTGGAGCTACAAATTCTAAAATAACTTATTTCTGCCAAAACGTGATAACTCCTGTATATACTTCCACAGTTCTAAAATGTGGGCCCCGGAATTTTCATACACACTGTCTAAGGATCCAATGGATCCTTCTAGCCACTGGATTTCACCTGAAACTGCGGGCCTGTGGAGCTACAAATTCTAAAATTACTAATTTCGCCCAAAACGTGATAAATCCTGTATATCCTTAGACAGAGTGTCTGAAAATTCCGGGGCCCACATTTTAGAACTGTCGAAGTATATACAGGAGTTATCACGTTTTGGCCAAAATAAGTTATTTTAGAATTTGTAGCTCCACAGGCCCGCAGTCTCGGGGGAATTACAGTGGCTAGAAGGACCCATTGGATCCTTCGACAGTGTGTCTGAAAATTCCGGGGCCCACGTTTTCGAACTGTCAAAGTATATACGGGATTTATTACGTTTTGGCCGAAATAAGTCATTTTAGAATTTGTAGCTCCACAGGCCTGCAGTCTCAGGTGAATTCCAGTGGCTAGAAGGATCCATTGGATCCTTAGACAGTGTGTCTGAAAATTCCGGGGCCCACATTTTAGAACTGTCGAAGTATATACAGGAGTTATCACGTTTTGGCCAAAATAAGTCATTTTAGAATTTGTATTGTTGTGATAGTGATGTATTGTGATTTCCTGGAACTACTATTAGGAATTTTATTAATTTGACGAGAATGATATGAAGCGTTATCAGCAACTATAACTGTATTATTAGGAATATTGGCAGAAGTCGATCTTTAAACCACTTTTCAAACAATTCGGCATCCATATTCTGATGATAATCGGCGAAACTCATCGATATTCTTGGCGGAAAGAAGCAAAGCATTAGGCACAAAACCGTTTTCGTTTCCTGCATGTAAAATTACCACCCGATTTCCCCTAGAACTGGGTGTATTTAATTTACAGTTGTTGCTGTCATCAACCCAATCACGTTGAATTACTTCATGGGTATCAAACCCATGTTTCGTCTAAATATACAATGTTGCTCCCCATGTGCGCCGCTACATAAGGGCAAGGGGGAGCGGTTGCCCCCCCCCCTGGGTTTTACCGTTTTCTTGGTTTTACGGATCTAAAAGCAATGGATGTTAAAAACAATGGATGTTAAAAGCTCAGAAGGGATCATTCCTTGCACAACCATCGTTGTGCAAGACCCATCAGGTTCTTTAGGCAAGACCTTTTCTACGAATAGTCATATGCTATCCCAAAGTAATGAGGTGAGTTCATAGTATTCATCCCCTAAATAATTATCTCCTATTAGTAAAAAATGGTGACTGGTGAGAAATATCTTCATTTTAATTTAATGCAAATTTTTATTAAAAAGAAATTATGCCCCCCCCCTGACTTGATATGCCCCCCCTGACTTATTTCTTAGCGGCGCCCATGTTGCTGCCTGATTCCTGAAATGACCTAATTTGTCTCAAATAATCCTGACGCAAAGCAACAATACGAGGTGACTCCATGATGACCATTCGAGAATCTAATTTTTTGTGTTTAAATCCGCAACTTAACAGAATTGACCTTAAAGTGTCTAAAGATTTATATTTATATTCCTCAAAAAACTGTAATTTTTGAAAAATTTATAGTAAAGTGGGCACCTTGTTTCTAGCATAAAAATCGTAAACGGTTCTGCTTATAACGTCTTTAGCAGCGTCATCATCTAATGCTTTGAACTTCTTTTGTTTACCTAATCTATTTTGATGATGATCTACAATTCCTCGCTGAATTATCTTATAAATTGAAGAATATGAAATTAATGTCAAGTCTGAAATTTCTAAAACTAAGCAGCGAACCGATTGTTTGGGGTGTCTTTGTTGGAGGCGCTTAAACATATTTAAAATTACTGTTTGTAATTGAGGATGTAGATCCTTATTTGCGAACTCCCAAGAAGGAGACGAGGAAGAGCAAGAGGGTTGAGTAGTCACGTTTTCCACATCAACTCGCACTGTTTCTGTCGCCCACGGTCTCCAAAACGCCATTCCGATTACAATTAATTATTACTGTAAATATAAAAACGAACGGCAAATTATAATGAAATTAACTTAAAAACAAACAAAATACCTCTATAACCTGTCACGGTGATGTAAACCGTGCCAACACTGGTAAAAGACTGAAGACACGTGTTCGAGACGTTCTAGGAAGAATCCAGTCGTCCAAAACGTTTATGAATCCACTACAGCACAAGCGAGAAAAGTAAACTATTGACAATATTTAGGCGTGTGACTTGCTCGGCGTGGAACTGGAATGGGAGGATTCTACAGGAAGAGTTCGCTAAATAACGTATCATGTATCGAGCATGCCGTATATGTTGTTATTGATCGATGCCCGTATAAACCGTATCTTTTTCAGATTGTGCATCCTGATCGACTATATTATCTGAGCAAATAGGACCTTATTCCTACAAATTCCAAAACTGATCTTTATTTTTAGGAATAAAAGTCCTTAGGAATATTGTTTTAAAAAAGTCGTGTACGTCATTGCATTCATCGCCCATCGAAATGGACATGTACCAAATTTGATTGAAAACTTTTAAGTAATATTATGTAGTCAAATATAAAATTCACAATACTACTTTGATATCATTTCCAACAATCTATTTTAAAAATCAAGTTATCCATAAAGCAATTGAAAGAAACATTGCGACATGGTTAATTGTCAGAAGTTCTTATAGTGTGTCTGGTGTTGGTATTAAGGAACACCTAATACAAGAGATAGAATAGAAATTTTACGTCTTGTTGGCGATAATATGCGCACGGAAGTGCCAAGTGGCCAATTAAAAATAGGTCACACTGTATAATACGTCCTCTCCCCCAACATAAAAATTTTGCGACGGTGGCATTCTGTTTTCCCAAATTTTTCGAAAATAATTTCAATTTTAAACTAAACTATATTGTCACAAAAATAAATCACGAGTTCTGAATCATGACGACGGTTACTGTACAAAACGAAAGTATATAACTATTGTTTTTGTTCGAAATGTTGTGCTAGATTTCTTCGACAATATTTACATATCTTATCTATACCATTTTTTAATGTCGTTAAACAGAGGAAGTTCTGTAATTTACATTGAAATATTTTATATTGGATTGTTATAAACATAATTACCTAAACTATAATTCATTTCAGTTAATTTGACAACATCCTGTTTGACCGTTTTGCAGAAAATGAATTAAATACTTTAAAGGTTCGACACTCCCTATTTAATTAGTTCTTACATAAAATATTCATCGGCTGTAATGAAATTAAAGTTTAATTATTTGTTTTAAAGTTGCGGCATAACTTTTGTTAGGTATATTCGACTTGTACGACTTCCAATTGTTGACGGCGCTTCGCTACGCATGCAATAAAACTTGCAATGATTTAGAACCTAAAATTTTTGAACTTGTGTTAAACATCCTTGATTTTTCATAGTTGAGGAGTCGCTTACATAGTATATATATAAGTGAAGGCATCTCGGTTTCAGAAATATCTGCGACATTTTGGAGCGCTTTGAAATGTTTCATATAAATATAAAGTACAGAATAAAAAGGAATGAGAGGGCTGAACGTTTGTCGGCAAAGTCATCCAAGTCGGTGCAAAAGGTAATCGCTAAAATTAGACAATACACAGCTGCGCGTGTCATCCACGTTTGATAGGGAAGATTTCCTGGCTAGAATAAAAGTCAAATGGACCGATGCAGAAACGCTTTTGAGGTGGCTTCGTCCAATTGCTTAGCTTTATATCGGCAACACCCGAAAGCCACGGAACCCGAAGCGAGAAAACAATATATGTTTTATATCTTTAACTAGGTACTTAAAAGTCTATTTCCACATAGCATATGGTGCTCCTGTGGCATGCATGTCCACAGTCCACATAACCAACTGTGTAGTCAAGTGTTACCAGTGATCACATGAATATCAGATTTTAACATTCGTTTAGGGTTGCCAGGCGTCACGCATTAGGCGTGATTGTCACGATTTTTTAATGGTTATCACACATCACGCCTGAGTATGTGCGTGTCACGCTTTTCCAGAATTTTATGTAAACGCCTACTAAATAAATTATTTAGCAGTTAAAACTAGGATTGCCTCTTGCTTCCAACATTATTATTATAACAACATTATTATTGTTTTATGTTGGTTGAGCCCCTGTGTTTTTATATCAACATATATGTTCTTTTTTAAATATGTGTTATTTATTTATTTATTCCCTCAGAAAATCATTTTTGTGATCCTGGTCCTGGGAGAACCGATATATCGCTATAACCCCCCCCCCCCCCCCCCCCGGTCAACTAACTACCCACCCGGATTTCACACCGTCACGCTTTTCTAAAATTGAAATCTGGCAACCCTACATTCGTTTTCGTAGCGTTCAGACCCTTTCGTGTTGTCGTCTTTCTGTCTTGTCTCTCTGGTCATGAATCGCCCTTGAAACAGCGCAGTAGAAGTACGGTCGAAACACGAAAAGTCATGTGGGAATAAGCATTTGCATTACCCATGCGCGATGAAAGTGTGACGTCAGAATTTGGTAACCATGGCAACTGTTTCAACACAATTTTTTTCTTATAGGAGATTAACATGGGAAAATTTTCAAGCAGCTGATAACCTACGTAAACAAAATTTCTTAACTATCAGCTGTGAAAAATAAGAAACATTGGAGTATGTAGTTTTCTTGTATATAAACGAATACATGATTGGTTATGGAGGAAGGAAGAAAAAAGTGATTTATTTCGGAGGTGGCACCTCAATTTAATTCAAATTTGACGCCATCTGTCAGAAAATATGACAAAGACAGTTTGTGAACCAATCAGAAGCACAAAAATAAGAGGCGTGGTCGTGAAAGCCTGAGAGAAGGGAAAATCAAGGTTAACCTGTTATGTCGTAGTCGCTTCTGATTGGTTAACAAATTGTCAATTTCGTATTTTAACAAGTGGCACCAAATTTGAATTAGAGTGAAATGTCACCTCTGTAATAAATCACGTTTTTTTTCTTTCCTCCATACCGTATCATGTATTCTTTTGTATACAAGAAAAGTACATACTTCAGTGTTTCTTATTTTTCACATGTGATAGTTAAGAAATTTCGTTTATGTACTTTACCAGTCACTTGAAAATTTTCCCATGTTAATCGCCCATAAGAAAAAAATTGTGTTGAAACAATTGCTATCAGTTGTCATGGTTACCATCCCCACTCCCACATGTTCTACGTCATTACTTTCCTCGCGTATTGAAAATACATGTAACATATTATTTTTTGTTTCCGTAGCAAACGACACAGTCGGGTAGGTTACGTTAGACTTAAACTTTTGTTCTAAGCTTTCCTAGTCCTACTTTCACTTTGAAAACTGTCTTTATACGTTACTCGTTACTCAGTTTCCCAAAACGGCTTATTAGGCGTTGCGGGAAACAAAAATGTCACTTATGGGTCGCTGCGCAATAAATAGGTCGATGTAAAAATTAAGATCATTACAATAAAATGCCATGGCATCAGGCCATTGCATAAGGTAACCCAATGAGAACAAGTACTTTGACTGGTCAAGGCATCCAACTGACTGGACGAAAACTAAACCATTTGGGCCAGTGATATGTTAAAGAGGGGATATGACCCGAAGAGGTTGTGCACGGGCATAGGTCGGCCATATTGCTCACTGCGCTCTGTCAAATTTTTATTGTCACTGGATTGTGATATTTTTCGGAGTTTTTGGTGTTTATGTTAACTTCTACACTGCGTTTACATTTACAAGTAATGGCTTCATGTGTGATACGACGTAGCTGTACGAGCAACGGACGCATAGACAAGAAGGATCTCACTGGAAATACTGGAATCACTTTTCATAGGTTAGTTTCAACATTGTACAGAGTTGTATTCAAGAAAATTTACTTGTACATTTCTGACTGCATTTAGTTTTGAAAAATTACTTTTTAAATACACCTTTCATGTATTATATTGTCTTTATTATAATTGTGAAGAAATGATTTACAAATAATATTGTATTAATGAAATAAATCTGTTTGAGAATGAAAGTTGTATTATTATGATTTTTAATTTAAATCCGGACCTGACATTTCGCCATATTGGAACTAGCGAAAGACACGCCTACCGGGCCCACTTTCTTATGTTAAAACTAGCCATTGTGTCATATCCCTAACCTAACATATCACTGATTTGGGCGAATGGCGGAAGACGCTATCGAGAAAAGCTGTCATTTCATGATTAAGCCGTACTTCTACCACGTGGCGGCAAGGCAAGGAATCTTGCTATTCGAGGCATTGGTATCACTCACTTAATGGCAAAGTTCCTGTGCATTCCATCAAAGTCGATCATTTCCCTAGTGATAAAAGGCTACGATGGAGGGGAACTTGTTTATCAGTAAAGTTGGTGGTAGTGGCAAATGTATTGGAAATTGTTGTTTTAAAGAAACAATGTCTCCTGCTTTGTGCTACATTTCTCCACATGAAAATGTAATGCAGAGTACCCTACTAACCCTCCTTTGCCTATATCAAGTTATTGTCTTTGGAAACGGTGGTAACCAGGGAGGACAAGTATGGTTAAGCACAAAACCGATACAGAAAATGCGTAATCGACAACCTACTAAGGATACAGCTGAGAGGATATGGAACGTGACGGGGTGTTTAAGCTTTGGGGTTTCTCTAGTGATAGATAATTGAGGTTGTGTTAGATTGTATGGTTTTGTTTATGTTTGTGCGGATCATACTGCTACCGTGAATTATTATGCGGTCCACAAATGTTCACCTCCTGATCAAATTACTTGCATCAATATGAATTGAACATATGTAATCCTTATTAAAACATGGAAAACAAAAGGCAACAGGCCATAATCCGATATTTACGCAAATTTTATTGCTTAGTACTAAAAATGGGAAAGTTTAATAAATTCTTAATTGCAGGTCGTATACACTCCGCCATTGTTGCGTCCATCAACGCGGAATTAAGGAGTGCGACAGTGGAATGGTACGAACAAGGGGAGACAAAAGGCAAAGAAGTGGATCTGAATGCAATAGAAAATCTCAATCCAAATGTCATAATTATGTTATCTGTAGAGAATCCCGTGGAGAGGCTCTCGATTCATAAATCAGTGATAAATCCTCCAGAGATGCACGCCTTACAACGGGTAAGTCTTTTTTTGTTTTGATTCCATTTACGGTAACTTAAATTTTAACGTTTTTAAACTAAACGAAACGTATTCCAATATTTTCGAACATAAATATGTCACGCATGTTACAATTGCAGTGGAAATTAGATAAATACCTGCATTACTTTATCTAAGAACTGTATACCAAACTGTCTAATAACCATGTGCTATTTTTGAATTAATAGTGATGAAAAACGCCGTTTTAAATGTTCCATTATTATCATTACTTTTTTTTTCTATAGGAGAGTAGAATTCGAGGGCAAAGTTTTAAAAAGGTATTTAGCAGTTACTTTTTGAGCTTAACCAAAGAGAAAATGAGTCCACATTCTTACTTTTCACGAATGTATTCATCTGTTGTGGGTGATATTCCTCCTCTTTAGGACTGGATAAAATGATTCACTCAAAAAAGTATTCAGAACGACAAATAATCCAAGGACCACTTCTTCGAGAGTATTTTTGCCTTATTTGGTCGTTACTGGTTACAGAGTGGCTTTCGTGAACAATATTTTTTTGATTAGGGGAATTTTTAACTTAAAATGGTAACTAGTGATTGTTTGCATTGAAGTTATACCTGTGATACATAATTTGTATTAGTAATTCGTTATTATCTTTGTCCTTTCAAATATCTCCACTTTTTCCAATATTGCACAGTATTTTGATCGACTTCTAATTTCTTTAAGGGTGTGGATTCTACGCCATTCTCTTTGGTTCAATACAGTTTTGTCGCCATTAACTTTTTCTGTAAATGCGCTTAACACTCCCAACAAGTCCAACAACAAAACATTAACACTGGATATATGTATACTTGAAGTGGTGAATTTGACATTTACATTTTCTTTTCAGATTTTTTACATGTTTTTGATTTTTTTGTGTTATTCTTTAAGGCCAATTACACAAACACTGCTCAGTTTTAATAAAGCGCCAAATCGTCGAATAAACATGTCGTTTAAAATGATAAACTGGCTCTAATTATACTAAGAACAAGATTTTTGCATATAGTATCACGAAGGACCACATGACTAAAAAAGGAACATGAGGTTGCTCTGTAATATTTTATTGATTAAAAGTATTCTTATGGTGAGGGTATTAGTCATACCATTTCTTTAGGTAACACAACTTATTTCGTATTTGTAGTTTTTGTAATGCAAGAAATATTTTAAGGTGTAGTATGTTCAGCAAACATCCCCTTTATACGTACAACAATAAACTACTCATATGTGTAATAATGGATGAACGACTTGTCAAGAAACTAGTTTTTGTACATATAAAGTAATAATTATTGGTCAGAGCGAAAGTACTTTTGTACGAGGTTCTACTTACAAGAATACTTGTGATAATTGGTGACACATAAAGTACACTTCATTGGTTAAGTCAGAATGATGTCTCGAATAGTGTTGAATCGTTTACATATTTTCGTAATTGCAGAGCGACTTCGATACCAATGAACTCATCTAACCCGAAACCTCATGGGAATTTAATCTGTCGTGAACATTGAGATAATACGGTTTTTTGTAGAATGACTCATTTGTAAGAATTACAATCATAACTAGCAAAATAGACAACGTGTTTTTAAATAAAATTATGGAAATGTTCATACATACATACATAAAACGCAGTTTACCAGTAAAACCTAACAAATATAGCACCGTTAACTCGGTATCACAAATACCCTCACAAAAGTGTGATAATATACAGAGTGTCCTATTTAACACGTTGACCGGAAGTGTCAAGTCGAAACAAAGTTCCCTTATACTCGCTAAAAAGGCTTTCCAGTATTTAAAATCGTCCATTTTCAAAATTACAATTCAATTTTCGAGATATCGACTGACTTCTTATGACCGCTTTGTTTATTGCTAAGATTTACTTGCTGATCATTTTTACCGGGCGGAAGAAGTTTCGACGGGACCAGGTGTTTTACGATGGGTTGATGCGGATTTTCGACGGCATGACCGGAAAGGTGATTTTATTGTACGGGTATTTTCGACGGTAAAGATGGTTGAATTAGGAATAAAAATAAAGGGATAGATACATTAAAACAATTTATTTGTCACTACGGGTCAAGAGGGCAAGGAAAATCTCCGGGGAAATCCCATCTTTATCACGAAAATACACAAAGGGCAAGGAAAATGGGTAAGGGCAAGGGAATATGAAAATTACGGGAAATCCCATCTTTATCACGAAAATATTAAAGGGGCTTGAATTTGAACCGTTCCTACCGATACACTTCCTACCTACCTGCCTTAAGCCGACCGTCGAAATTTCTTGTAAGATTATTTGACCCTTCGATTAAAGCAGATACCCTCACTATTTGCAGTCGAAAGTTCGCCCGCCGTTTTTACCTATTTAAATGTCGCGCTAATAAATTTTACAACTCCATGTGTGCCTCAGATGTGCATTTCAAATACCCATAGGTGAAAATATTCTATTTTCAAAATATTTTGTCACTTTTCCGTCCATATTCCGTAACCATCGCTTCATAGCAATTGTTACACGACAGAAAGAGGTAATCTTTCTACGAGGAACACAAATAGTGCCCACCGATATCTCTCTCATTCCGAACGCGATTGGTCGGTGCGCGCGTGTCGAGAGAGAGGGAGTGAGCAGGTAAGCTCCTTCTCCTTCTGCCCTCGAATTATTTTCTGGTATTATCTCACCCCTGCGGATACTACTGAGCTTTTTGGAATGTGTGTGTTCTCTTGTACCTAATACCTACTCCTCTGCCTCAGATACCTAGTTAATCGATCATTTGACAAACATGTAATTTTAGTGATCGATTCTAGGTTCGCATGACACCCACGAAGTAATAAGGATCACGTGATGTGTGTGAGGTACGGCGCTTTCGCGGCAAAAAGTGAATTCATCGTGATATGGTTGCTATGTCAATTGACCTAACGTCATAACTACCAGTAGAGTTATAACTAAGCTTGTTTTCAAATAATTGCTTGTCGATTGTATGAAACAATTGCAAGGGCGCTTTATTGATTACAAGCCATTTTCGACCCTACTTCGACCGGTTATTTCATGGACAGTAGAGGTATATCATTTGACGGCTCATAGGATGTATTGTATTGCACCTTACAATTAGAAAAAAATCAATGTTATATGATTTCATTTTCAGATCTAATGGAAATTATAAACTGAAAAGATATGGACATTGTAATTAGTCAAAGTTTAATGGAACTACTATCGGAAAACGTACTCTCAAGATTCGCATCAATCATAAATAACTATGTAAGATATTGACAAATTTTTCGGGCATTATTTGCAAGAAATGTTTTCCTATTTTCACTGTAGTTTCCCCTACTTCTATGAATTCATTTTTTATTGTAGTGCATTCCTTTTATATATATTATACTCCTCTCAGTAGTAGGGAGTCTGATGCTGTTGTGGATTAGTTCCGCAAGTTTTCTAAATGGTCAGTATTACCTATCGTTAATGGTCCTCGTAGTGTAATAAATGGTTCGTAATTAAAGTCTAGATTTTCCGTAATTCGTCATTCTGTCTCTCTCCTCGTGCGGTGTTTGCAGCTTTTAATGGTCTCTTAAATAATGTGGAGTATCTAACCACTACTTTTAAGCTAAAATTGTGTTTCTGTTTCAAAAGTGCCTGGTCTGTGCGCGTATATTGTGGGTATTTCGATGTGGCAAACTGTGCGGCAGGTGAAAATTGACAGTCCACAGACCCCAGTGACGTTCTTCTTCTAACAAATATCGTAACGCCAAAGAATGTAATGATAATTTTATGATTACCTACATAGTTGTAGTGTAATAATATACATACCATTTACATGGTGTGTAGACGAAAACCAATGAGGAGTCTCGATTATTTTGTAATTATCGAAGAAAAAAGCTAAGAAACACACCAGAAGTCAAAACACGAGATACACCACATCAAAGTTGAGTGATACATATGAATTTTCAGAAGAGGAAGATTGATATTTATTAGCTAGGTTATCGATTTTCATTTGCAGTTATTGTCCATATGGAGAATCACAATTGGACTATAATAGCCATAGCTCTATCCATTATTTCATAATTTTCCATCTTCTGTCTCTATTTCCATGAAACAGGTCTACATTTTTGTGTCTTACACGGTTATGACTTATTATAATAATAATGACGCTAGAAAGGTTTGAATTGACCCTAACCCCCTCTAATCCGAATTGCAGTAACAATTTCGATCGTCTCCTACTTGCACACATAATAATTGGTTTATAAGGTTCTATGCAGTCTTCCCACTCTTTCCGCTACTTCTAATCCATACGTGTGTAATTCAAATCAACTAGTACATTTTTTAAAGTGAATAGGTAACCAGATTCTTTATATGCATACTTTAAATAAGTTCTTATTCCAACTTTGTCTTTTGGAAAAATTGAATATATTCACAGATTCATCGTGTATAAAATACGAATCAAATTTTAAAACAAATCGATGGTGAACGCATGAAACGCCTAAAATACTCATCGAATTTAGTTTCGCAGTCCCAAAGAAGTTACGCAACGTATACTTGAATTGGCACCTTCAGTGTTAGTAACGTAGTGTCACAAGTACTCCCCACGGTATTTTTAGATGAAGAATCTATACAAGTAGTTAGAGATGCGTTGTTTGTATTCCTTTGAAACGCTTTGGGACAATGAAGAAGTGCCCGAAATAGGACAAAACGGCGAAAACACCGCAATTAGGGCAGAATTCGTAATGGGTTGTATTATCGATCAATTATTTCTATTATTCATGCGGCGATGCACAAATATTAAGTGGCCTAGTTGCATTTGCTTTTGTTGGTTTAATTTTTATTTTGTTAATTTAAATTAGTTTATAAAGAGATGTGATGAGTTTCACTTTGTTTCGTAAAACAAGGAAAAAAATCATTACCCTCTAAATACGGCGTTTTGTAATGGCATTAATCATTTGTTTGACCATCGATGTCTATGTTTATAGGATAAACTATTTCGTTTTTGCAACTTTTGTTGGGGAGTTATGAACAAATACAAACAGTGGCATGCAATTAGCATCCCTTAATAGAAATGTAACAATTTTTTCTATAGAAATTGTTTCTGTAGAAAATGTTTTTTTAAACATTTGCTAAAAATAAAAACTATTAGATAATTAATAAACACACAAATGCCTTAATTATTGATTTTACATTAATATCTTTGGTGGTTAACTTCACTAGCTTTGTAGAACAGTTTCTTTCCTTCAAAATGATAACTGACAAATGCACATCTTTCATTAATTTAATAAGAAATTTTAAATTAGTTTGTATGTAAATATTACCACAATTTGTTATGCTTTGCTTATGTTGTCGTTTAAAGAAATGCAGTCAATCTTTGTTATATTTGTTGAGGCAAATATTTTAGCTATTCAAATAAATTTTAGAATAGAATGAAATAATACATAATATTTTTAATAATTACATATATGTACTTTCAAATTCTTCTCGAAAGAAATACTTAGCTGATTGATCTTTCATATAGTGACATAAGTGTAAATGACAAAAAAAAAATCGATTTACAATCATCTTCTAAGCTTCAGCCCTGAATGGTTTAAAACTGTCATCTGTCGAATATTAGTCAAATTACTTGTTGCTAGGGACAAGTTTAAATAAGCGCATAAAAACAAACTAAATTTTTGAACAAATGAAGTAGTTTATTGCGAAACTGTATTTAATATTAAGATATATATAACGAAATTTAAATTTTCAGGAAAATAGACCAAATGTAACAAATATCCGTAAAATTTCGTCGAACTAGTTTTACTTATGAAGATGAAGATGAAAACACTTTCCTCTTAAACAAAATAATTTAAATTTTGTAATAAAATATATATCTGACAAAAATTGTATAGTAGCCTGATTTTTTTTTCTAATTTCCAATCATTTCATTAATTGTTGTTGAACTTTTGCCTTTCTAAAAGGTAAAAGCATTTAAATAATATTTTCTCTAAATTTTCCGAAAATATATGGATTATTAGTATTTTAAACTTGAATGAAGTTTATTTGTATTTGAAGTTCGTCAGATGATCGAAAACACACTGAAATTGGTTGAAATGCTTGTATACAAGGGAGGATTTTCATATTCGACAACAAATTTCACGCGATTTCTGGTTTTTAGTGCCGATTAGTTATTCATTATCAAATATATTGTATTGAATCAAAGAAGTATATAATGAAGAGGCTATTTTGTGAAAGCAGACGGTAACAACCTACCTAAAATAAATGTACTTATGTAAAATTACACCTGTCATTTTCGCTTCAATAAACTTATTGAAAACAGCAGTTTTCTCACAACATGGATAATAACTCTATTAATTTATTTTATCGATCTGATTCTGAAGATGTTTACTACATAGATCTTGCGCATCGAAGGTTTTCGGCTATGCCAACATCCGAGGGAATTGCTTGAACCAATTTCATTATGGCAGCGACCAAAACAATAACATAAAACGCATCATTGCTTAAAACTAATAAGGATATATAAGTTGACTTTCACTATCGAGATATGAAAATCATTAGAGGGAATATGTACAGCAGTTTATGTGTTACAATTTTACTCTAAAAGTCTAAACCGAGTAGCATCAATATGCTCAGCTCTCAAAACGTAAGCAGTATGCAGGTTCGGACTGAAATATTTCTTTACGGCTATGAGTACATCATTACAAGGTTTTCATTAAATTTGTAGACTACAAAAAAGCAGCTTTATATTTGTATATAACGTATTTATATTTTCAAATTTAAAATGCCTCTAACTACATTGCTGGTCGTTGATCGGACGATTTCGAAGTGCATTACGTGCAGTACGGTCCTGGTCAGTCCAAGAAATTACTCCAGTTGTTTTCACACGAGAAGTATAGGCAATGCGCAATCCATATACTGTAAGGTCTATGGTTTACTGGCATGTGACGTTACGAAGTCGTGACTCCCGTATGAGTAAACTGAGTACAGTTTTTAAGGCGTCTTGAAGATTAAAAAGATACCATTTCAAATTTAAAAGTTATTTACACGTATTTGTATGTCATCCAGGACACATTGTACGTATGTGTGTACTAGTTAAAAATCGAAACTCATTTTTCATTCCAAAATATTTATTATACATATATGATTTGCCTATATTGGTCTCTGGCCTAAATCATGCGGTGAAAAACTATCTAGTCCGGAAAATCAATGTAACGTTGAAAAAGCAGTTTGTGGTCCAATTCATGTTAGTGTGTGACAACAACCTCTGATAGCTTTTGTACATTTCGTACCAGGCACCTTACACCTTGAGTGAATAATTATCCTTTTCAAAGGTAATATTGATTCGGGTAATTTTTGCAATAACACTTTTCACACTTTAAGAAGTCGTTCGTCGGAATTGAGGTAGCCGGTCGCGTTATGATACATAAATTCGGAATATTTAGACAAGTTGCTGATTAATCGTAAGTGTCACGCATGAAAAATTTTTATATGTGCGGTCTATTCTCGATATGATCTTTACTTTAAAACTTTTTTTATTGATTTTGTTTTATTTACACGGTAACCTTTTTGTGTGGCTTTGAGCAGTCTCGTAGTTCCGAGTATGAAATTTTTGTGTAGGTATGGCACGGCTGTGATAAAATTGTTGATAAATTCAGAGTTGAGAAATTCCATTTTTAGGATTTGTACTGGTGATGTGTAATTTTTGTAAATTATTGTAAATATTACGGTGTACGTATGCCCCTGTAAATTAAATCTTTCATTTTAATATTATATCTAAAATTGATACAAATTTAAATTGACTTTCAATACAAAAACTTTAAAGTGCAATTTACTAAGATATATCTAAATAACAGATGTTCTCATTAAGTATTGACCTGGTGATCACAAATTATTTAACTTGAGTTAAATATTCTATTTTCACATTCTATTTTATTTTACTTAGTTTTCTTAATGGTGTACTGATGAAAAAACATTCTTAAACTGTATCAATATGTACGTAATAACAAATGGGTAGGTAGTAGTCGCGCTACTCCCGCAAGACTTTTCCGAGAATACGTTTTGCGTGGGACATTGAAACGACATCATGTATCAATTTGCAAGTGTACCTTTTAAGAAATGGCTCGTGTAACGTTATATTCAGAATAAGGCACACATTGAAAGCAAATTCATTTTAAAGGTCCTACAACGTTTGATATAAAATTGTAAAAATAAAAATAGGAAGCTAGAAATGTACTTGTTCAATTATATTGAATATCACGTTTTTATCTTCAGGTTTTAACTAAAGAAAAAAATATTCATTCCTCAACTGCCGAGAAAGTACTTTACTAAAACGATTACAACTATAATTGATTTTTTATAAACAGCCTATTGGACAATGAGAGGATGAGTACCTAGTTTCGCATCAAGCCAGTATTATCATGTCACATGATTTTTTCCCAAAATTACTGATAGCATTACGAATTTCGCGACTCCTCAACTTGCCTGAAATATATTGATCAATATTTATTGATTAATAATTTAATATGAATAGTCTTCCCTGTGATGAGAGATTGCTATCTCACAAGACAAGAGAGTAGGATGTCGACATGTTTGGTCTTCTGGAGGCATTCCGAGACGTACATAATTGTGCATCCCCTTTGACGTCTAAAAATGTAGATTTAAGTAGTTTTAAAATTTGCCTTCTTAAACGGAAGTTAGAGTATACTGATAATTTTGTAAGAAGCAGTCCTGGATACCTATAATTGTGAAAATAAACAACTTTCTTACTAGTGGAACACTATACTATTTACTTTCCAGCCATACTACAACGAAAGCCCCCCGCCTACCTCTTTCAGTAGCCAAAATGTTGCAAAAGATCTCCAGATTGACTACAACTTTAGTTTGTGAGGGAGTAAAGGGAAGAAAGCGAGCCCAAATTTTGTAACTTCTACATTACAATTCAGTTAATCCTTCATACATCTCACTTCTCACTTCAACTCCTAGACACAATCTCCAACAGACTAACCTGAACATCACTATAGAAAATTGCCTATCTTATAGCTTAATGTATATTATTCAGCAATGTTGATTGAACTTTCTTGTAGAGTAAATGTTACTTTTAAGCTGTAAAATTTCTGTGCTATGTTAAATAGAATACATTATCCTACTTGGAACAAAGTGAATCGAGTCTAATTTCGAATTCTCTTTTTCGTGCTGCTTTAATAAAAGGATTCATCGGGTTCCTCGGAAGAAGAGACCAGTGCAGCAATGGCTCAGTCCGGTCGCTATAATCAAAAAATTGACGAAAGTGACGATGACTATAATAGTAATCAGTTTTCGTTGGAAACCGCTACTTTATCGGTATTGTGTAGAATTTTGTCATTGTGTCTTAAGCTTTATATGTTTCTATTTTGAGATTTTTTGCTTGTTTTGTTATTGATGTTACATTATAGTCTAAGGATGTGCTATTTAATGTGAATGATTCGTTTCATATAATCAGTTTAATACTTTACATATATTTTTTTTTCAGAACCCCACAAGACAGTCCATAGCCTCTTTTAAAAACAATGGTGAGTTTTACATGATGGATTTATTAAACATAATTTATGACGTTGTGTTCTTATAGGAATTTCAATAGCATCTTCAATGGCAAACAATGGCCATGCTACAAGTGTCTTGTCTAAAGAAAGTAATGCTAGTAGGCCAGAAAAGGTTTGTAATAATTATATTTTTTTTTTTGCAATAACATTAAAATATTTTGTAACAGAATACACGAAGAACAAACGTAGTGAAGGAAGTAGAAAAATTAAAGAAGAATAGAGAAGAGAGGCGGCAGCGGCAAGCGGAAGAAAGAGCTGAAAAGGAAGCATTTTTACAAATGGCGCCTGGTAATCCTCATTGGGAGTTACTAAATATGATAAAGTAAGATTTTATGTATTTACAGTGAACCATCTTAATGGTGGGGCAAATAAAACTCCACTTCACAAGTTGGAAAGAAAAGTTTGATGTACTGATCTTAGAGTAATGCACTTTTTTCAGAAGATCAGTGTACTGGTATTAGAGCAAAATTAGTGATTTTATATTGATTTCTCCCCGATCAAGTCCAGTCTAATTGTATCAAAATTTAATCTCATTGGGCCATCTCTAATTGGCTGTGGTTAATGGGAAATAGTAACTCTGAAGATTTGAGTTGATGTTTAACTCGGTGACCGGCATATGTCTTTCAACAAGGAATTGTGCCTTCTTCTCACCAATACCTTCACATTTTCTTGGAATGTCCTTGTCTATGATTAACCAGAAAATGTACTTTTACCCTCTAATAATATGTGCTCTCCCTATGGTAATTTCCTCTCTTTGATAATTGTCATGAGCTTTTTATTCTGCATCTTTGTGAATACTTCCGCATTCGTTTTCTTCTTGGTGCAAGATGCATGTAGCATTTCCCTATATGTAAGTACATTTTGAAATCAATGTAAGCTTCTATGCATGGGCTATGAATTCCTCAAATTGGGTCTATGTTCTTGTAAGAATTTTGTGGCACCTGACTACAAAAATGGCTACAGCAGGCTTAATTTGCAGGATGACATGGGGCAGTCATCAATTTAACATTGCTGCTCATTTCCGGTTGTTTAATTGCTAAGTACATATGGCTTTGATAGATCGAAAATGACTATTGGATAACAAATTTTACATAGAAATACTACAATGTGTTTCAAAATGATTGTCATCTAGTCGGCTGTGGAATTCCCATGTAAAATAAAAAAAACCGCCTTGCGAAAATAGGAGTTTCTACTAACTATACATAACCTCAAAATAACCTACTTAACCTCTTTCGACTTCTGGTTTTTCTCTGTCAAAAGAAAACGAATTCTGAGTATTTGTCTATTTTTAGTATTTGTTTTGGCCCTGAAAACGGTCGTTAATTACCAGCAGTACTGATTGCCAGTTTCACAATAAATGTTCGAAGTGTCACTTGTTGTCAGAATTTGATAGGTTCAAATCGATAGAGCGCGGCACATCAAAAATTACATGCACAGAAATTCCAACGCCAATTAGATGACAATCATTTTGAAACACATTGTATATCCGCGAATAACAAGAATGCTTCCTTCACTCCATAATCATGTAATTATGCAAATTTCATTGACTGATAGTACATAACTTCTTGTATTATTGCTAATTTCTTTCCTCCAGTCTGATTGATTTCATTGAGCTGAAATGTTTTTGAGAAAGTCTTAATTATGACAAAATATTTTTAAAATTGTTAAACGGGAAAGTTAATTCAGACAACAAAAATAACAAATGAATTCCTGTTCAGTCCTTAAAGTTTTGTTATTTGTTGTATGAATTAATATTCTTTAAATCAAAGAACTTAAAAACGTTAATGTGTTTCAAATATACAATTGTAAATACCATCTCTTAATAATATTTCAATTTTGTTAAAATTGAAGGAGCCCTCGGAAAAATAAATTTTAAACTGGCATATCTATAGAAAACGACGTGTAAAATTAATTGAAGCCATGGTTTTGGGGGTTTTAAATTTATATGGTATTTAGGACGACAAAGCTTAGAGAAAAACAAAATATCTGACTCGAAATTATTTGTATATGAGCTGTTAGACAGAGTTGATCCCTTTTGTTATTAAAAATATTTCCTTTATTAGCGAATACCGAAGAGGTTTAGACATCAAACCATTAACAGAAAATGATGCCATCGAAGATCATCTGATCACAGTTTGTGTGAGGAAGCGACCATTAAACAAAAAGGAGCGATCAAGAAAGGAAGTTGATGTGATTACTGTACCTAGCAAAAATCAATTAATTGTACATGAACCAAAAAACAAAGTGGATTTAACCAAATATTTGGAAAATCAATTGTTCCGCTTTGATTATGCATTTGATGAAACGTGCTCAAATGAAATGGTGTACAGGTAAATATTTAAAGATAATTTTAAGTTATTTTTTTAATTCGATATTTATTTCAGGTATACAGCTCAACCTTTAATAAAGACAATTTTTGAAGGTGGTTTTGCGACTTGTTTCGCCTATGGCCAGACTGGCTCTGGTAAAACCCATACTATGGGTGGCGATTTCAAGGGCAAAGATCAAGAATGTCAAAAGGGTATTTATGCAATGGCTGCAGCAGATGTATTTCGCTTGGTCAACTCTTCTAGATATCACCACCTTAACCTTGTAGTTTCATCTAGCTTCTTTGAGATTTACTCGGGCAAAGTGTTTGATTTACTAAATAATAAAGCCAAATTAAGGATACTTGAGGATGGTAAACAACAAGTCCAAGTCGTAGGGCTTACAGAAACAATTGTTCGTAATACCGATGATGTGCTGAAGTTGATACAAAAAGGAAGTCAAGCACGTACCTCAGGGCAAACATTTGCCAACAATAATTCATCACGATCACATGCTATTTTTCAAATTTATCTGAGGTCAGATAAGTATATGAGTAAAATACATGGCAAGTTTTCACTTATCGATCTGGCTGGTAATGAAAGGGGAGCAGATACTTCTTCAGCAAATAGGCAAACCAGTAAGTATATTAAATTCACCTAAGTGAGACAAAAACAATGAGACATAATTTTTTTATAATCCTGAACATGTTGTAAATTAACATTCCAAGACAAAGCGTCTATTTATAAAAAATGAAAGAATTTAGAGTGCATGATAAACTTAAGGGAAAAGGTAGCATTGTTAGCACTAAAAGTATATAATTGTATAGCACGTTTTCCGTTTATTTTACTAATTTCAACATTATTTAAAGTCTTTATTTTGTGAAATTATTGTTTATGCAATTTATGCACATATTTTCTGCTTGTAAGTATTTCAATAAATTTTGTTCTGCTTAAAAAGAAATGTATACTTCAAATCGTTTCTTGTACATATTTTATCCAGATAATTGAGTTCTTAAACTAATTTTGAAAACCTTAGTAATCGGAGTTTTCCATTAAAAAATAATGACGTACTTTTAGGAATGGAAGGTGCGGAAATTAACAAATCCCTTCTTGCTCTCAAAGAATGCATTCGAGCCTTAGGTCGCAAGGGATCTCACTTACCATTCAGAGTGAGTAAACTTACTCAGGTGCTTCGAGATTCGTTCGTAGGATCGAATTCGCGCACTTGCATGATAGCCATGATATCACCTGGTGTTAATTCCTGTGAACACAGCTTGAACACGTTACGATACGCTGATCGAGTTAAAGAACTTGGAGGAGGAGATTTACAGACTAACACAGGATCAGATAATGAACCGAATGATAGTGAAGATCTCCTACAACTTAAGTCACTCAATGTAAGTGCTCTAACTGTAAAATGGGTAGGTTTTTAACAATTTCTTGTAGGAACATGATATGACTCCGGAGATGTTGGATTTACATCAGTGCATATCTCAACTGGAAATTGCAGAGGAAAATATGTTGGAAAATCAGCGGCAACTAATAGACCAAACCCAAGCTTTTTTGCAGCGAGCCATTGAGTTACGCAGAACAGCCGATACTGTGGCTTATGATCAGGAGGGTAAGATGAAACACGTATTACGTGCATATTATTCATACGTGCAAATTTTCTGTAAGATTTAAACTTTTTCTTTTTGTTAATACCTTAATGTAACTCTTTCATTTTCTGTACTTACATCACTTGAACCAATTAGTAGATTTTATTGCTCTATAACTAGCATATTACTGGAATATAAACTGAATTTATATATGTATTTGTACATACTTGTACATAATTCAGTAAATGATACAATTTACTACCCTCTAAATTCAATCTAGTATTACATTTTAAGTGCAAGGTATTGATATAGACATTGAATTGTAAATCCTTATACGTTTTTCCAGCATATTGCCGGAGTTGGAGCGAATGGATCGATAACTTCATTATGTCCTTGGGGCACTCAAGGGAAATAGTGGAAGATTACAAGGCTAAACTGGCAGACGAAGAACAACTAAGTCGCAAAACAACCAAATAAAAATCATAATTTGTTTATTTGTATAATTTACGTTTTGTTAGTGGTTATATCCTACAAGTGTAGTCACTGACGTGAATAAAGCTTTCTAATTCAACATACGTTTGTAACATTATATGCAAATGAATTCTATTCGCGTTAGTGAAATTTGTATACTAAAATTGTTTAATTTAAGTATTGTTATTTATTACTTTTTATACTTGCAATCATTAATTTATTTGTAGGCCTCTAAAATTAGATGTGATGTGTTAATAACTTAATATTTACATTCCTTTTTACCATTTTGAAATAAATTTTGTTTTAGCCTGCATTTTTTTAGACAATATTTTCACTATTCAAAACATTAGGCTGTGCTATTTTTTTGAAAACAGATGCTGGCTAGTTTAGTACTTGATAACAATTTGTGAATATTTAAAGACATGTTTAAAAGATTTTGAAGCACCTGTTGTCCTAAAGTTTAAGGTTTCAAGTTAATTGTTAAACAAGTTTTACTTGGTGCTATTTCACACGAGGAGAAATGGAGAGCCAAAATAATTTTTTTAGAATATGATATGGTTTAACAGTGGGCGTGTGTGGTTGTGCTAATTTTTTTTGATTGCATAAATGGAAACCCAAAACGAAAGTTTCATTAGATTGAAAATATTTTTGTATATAACGAATTATGTAGTGTTTTGTCTCAACACTTTTGCAACTTTCACTAATGTAATTAAAAAAAAGTGCGCAATTGAAATGTGGTCCACTTTTATTTGTAAAGAATATTTCTAAAATTTGTAAGGGTCTTGTTTCTCTGTACTTGAATAACTTCAATAAAATTTTTTAGAGAGGCCCACAAAGCAAAAAGTTTGAGTTACTATCATCATTTACTGATTAGTTTGTTTACCTTAAAACTGCAACATGTATAACAGGCTTGATTGAACATTCATTATATTTCTGAAATAAAACGCATTTTAATTTCGGTTTTTGTCTTTGGTGATATTTAGAATTTAAATATAGTACAAATTTATTCGTTTTAATATCAAACACATTAAAATGTAGTTTCAACACACTACTATTTATTAGTTAACATTTATTGTCCTTCTTTACGTTTTTAAAGATTTTGCTTCATTAAACTTAAATAGTAATGTTGAAGCAAAAAAAAAACAATTTTAAAGGATACCAACTGATAGCTGCTGAATAGCACTTGGGTTAATAAGGTTAAAGAGGGAATTTCAAAACAATACTCAGTCACATTACGAGTATAATAAATTAATAATAAATAAACAACACTAATTGAAGTACCTTGGTAACATGCCATATTACCTACTTTAAAACCAAGTAATTATTAATTTACCAAGAAATATCACTTTTATATTTAATTGCTGTTGGTCTATATTTTGTTTCTTTGGCTCTTACATACTGGCTGGTGGGAGCGTGAATGTATGGTGTGGCTGTAAATCTATGTCCAGCTATATCAATCTGATATTTTGCATCTTTGGAGAGTATGTAATCAGTTGTTATGATTTTATTATCATAACATTTTGGTTTGCGGATGTAACCAAGACATATGAGCTTATCTGCATTGAATCCATACCTAGAAGAATGAAATAGATTAAAAGCATAAAGGCAATAACGAGTTTGTTACCCAGCAGAGGTTACTGTACCGACAAATTCATTATTTCTATACAATGGTTCACCACCCCATGGCCAAATGTCTACATCTGGATCAACATCATCTAAATGGAAATACACTAATTGCTTAGTCCACCCTTTGTTTTTCTGTCTTTCCAGTGCTGGCTTTCCGATGAAATTTTCTTTCTAGAAATAAACGTTATAGTAATAATGTACACTGAGTTCACATCAAGGTAACCTTATCAAGACGAACGCTATAACCGTTCCCTGCTTCAAAAGGTGTGGTGAAACTGTTAAGCTCTTCAGCCCAGAAAGGAATAAATCTTTCAATTCGCATGAATCTTTGAGTTAAAGTTCCAACATCTCTCACTCCATAATCTACACCCACCTAGAAGTTATTAAATTAATAAACATAGAAACGATATTTAACTGGTAACTAACAGTCATAAGTTTGTAATATATATGAAGAGCGTATTCTGAAGGAACATATAAACAATACCCTGGTTCCCCTGTATGAGTAAATGACATGACCATAACATCTGAAGCATAGCCTACATTGAGCTTCTTGTATGAAAAAGGTGCAAATTTCATATCATTGTTAGACAGTTCACTTAGAAGAGCGCTAGCTTTTGGACCGACTACGTTGATAACAGTGTACATCGAAGTGACATCATTCAAATCTATGGTAGTATTAGCAGTTAGGTTGCGGGATACCCATTCAAATATTCGGGTCTGTTGACTAGTTGGCGAAACAATAAAGTAACTAAAAATAAAATTTAGAGTAATAATTTCATCAATAAACAAGAACTGCATCAATAATACTCAAGAACTGCGTTAATAATACTCCCTTTTATTTGTTGTTAAATGAATGTGGAGGGATACTATAACAACCTCAGATCACAATAAATGCAAAGATAACACATGAAGCAAACACAAATTCCATTTCTGTGGTATTTGTTAAATAGTTTGCTTCACTTGTTATCCAAATGGCCAACTTTGAGTTATCTCAAAACATAGAGAAGCTTATTCACACCAAGAACAGTACAGATAAACACAAAGACAACCTAATGCGTAATGCTACAAATCTCTCTATTACATGCACCAGATTGTACTTATTAGTGTTCAAATGTATGTAGACTCTTTTTATAAACTTTTAAACAAAAGCCTTAATACCAAGTATTGGCTTTGTTTTAGCTCATTTAGCCGCAAGAGTTATAAAATACAGTGGGAAAATGGTAGTAGAAAAGATCAAATCGATCAGGTAACTCAAAAAGCGTTTTGCTGCAAAGAAATAAAAAAATTCAAATATTAAGCCTAAAAGATATTCATTTGTGATATGTTCAAGCAACTCATCAAATTAGTAAATATTTGGATCTGAAGACAGTAGTGATAAATGAACAGGGATAGAATTGTATAGCTGATATAATTATCTGGGATAATCAGCTAAACAGCAATTTCCTTTTGCATCTGATCTGATCTGATCTTTGTGTCTGATCAGAATACATTCAGTTTTTATTGGTCGATAGTAATTAATACACTCTCATTCCTTTAAATAAATTGTATTCTCATTTTTTGAGTGCATTTAAAAATGACGTGTCATTGTAAAAAAAGCTTAGGAATTACCCATTGGATTTCTTCCTTATTGAAGCGTTAAGATAAGGTACCCATACTTGAATCGCGCCTTGCCTGGTTTCTAAGTACAGAATCCTTTATTAAGAATTTCACATTCATGATCGCACATTATCTTCTTTACCATCAATCATCTCCATTAATGACTTGATTCATCATTTATCATGTTTTGTTTTTGTTATATTGCGTTTAATTTACTCATTTCTTACTTGAAGATATGAATACTTTAATGGACAAATGATTACTTACCAATTTTCCAGCTGTCGAACCAACATACAATCGTTTTCATAGCCACCACTTTCGTTTTGCATTCCTGTATGGACAATACTGCCCACAGGAATATCAATATCATTTGAACATAATCTCTGAAGGTACCGTACCACTTCGAGACCGCCAGACTGCAAGTATTATTCCATTAGTCTTATATTATCTAAATATCATGATATGGAAATGCAAAGGTTGATTATTAATCAAAAAGGGGTTAGAAAGAAAAGATTTCCTAGTATAAATATCTTACTTTTATCTCAATTTTAGAAAACGATGACATGTCAATAATCCCCACACCTTCTCGACATGCTAAAAATTCTTCTTTCATGAAGTCAAAGAATTTTGGTTTGAAAAACGTTCCTGGGGGCATTTCTGTCTTTTTGTCACCCTCTAAAATCATCCCATTAATGTTACTTAATTTTTTTTCCCTCACTTACTTTTATAATTTGAATCGAAATACAAAGCTCGTTCATATGCCATTTTAATACCAAAAACTGCACCTCTGGTCTCTAAAACACTATAAAGTGGTGAAGAACGAAGGTTTCTGGCATATTTGTACTCGCACTGATGTGGATATAAGATTGCATAATGCCTAAAACAAAATTGTAAAATACATGTTCCATCTTAGCAGTGAATACAGGGAATACCTTCCGACCACTTCTTTAGTTCTCTGTTTTAAATAATGCCTACTGTTATGCACACTAAGGAATCTTTGCACATTGAAGGGTAAGAGATCTTGTTTGGGTTTTCCTTCGATGATCCAATCTGCAACTGCCTTCCCGATTCCACCTGCGCCCTAATTCACAAATAATTTACTAGCATGTTTTTTCACTCTAAAATTCTGTTACGCATTGAGAACAGATAGCAAACTGACTCAGATGGTAAGTGCACTTAACAATAAACTGACATCTGTAGCATAAACAGATTTGATTTTATAACTAATTCAAAAAATGTAGAACCAAAAAAGGGAACTTTTCTTTCGAACCGTATTATGAGATGACATGGCCTAACCCAGTAACAGTTACAAATTACTATTGTTTGTTTTCTGTTCACTAATTAGATATTCAAATTTAAATGTTTTAATCTAAATAAGTACGTGCATTTCTTCACACATGCTCACTGAACAATAATGAACGATTTGGTGGCACTCAATTCGTAACTTTTGAAAATTCACGTTCAAGTCACCAAAGACGTTTACCAAGAATATTACCAGACACAATAGAGCAATTCATGTTTTGTATGGAAAAACAATTTAAATTTTTACCTGAAGAGAATTACCATTCATTCCGCATGCCACAAAATAATTCTTTACTTCTGGAGCCTCTCCAAGAATCCATCGACCATCAGGGGTAAAATTATCAGGAGAGTTAGTTAAATCTGGATTCGTGCAAGACTTTAACATTGGTACGCGATTTACAGCTTTTTCCCAGAGGGGACCTGAGGAAACATGAATGACATTTTAAACCTTTTGGCAAATGATAAACTTACGAAAATGATTAAAATCTTTTGTCAAATGTTTTTTCCAGTCCACTGGTACATTATTGCTTTCAAAAGCTGGTTTAGCTTCCTTCTCAAACCAACCAACCATAAAGCCATTCTGGTATTGCCTGACGTACGTATGTGCATCAAAATCTCTGACAATAGGAAGGAAGTCATTACCACCTGCAAGTTAAATTTATATAGAACTCGTTTCATGTGTATGAAATTTAACTATACCTTCTAGCAGTGGTTCAGTTGTAGCATAGAAATGTTGAGCAGGATACGCGGGGATACTGATTTTTGGATTGCATTGTTGCCCTAATTCTCTAGCCCACATACCAGCACAATTAACAAAATAATCACAGAAAATATTGCCTCTGTTAGTTTCCACAGCATATACTGTTTTATTCTTAGTAAGTACTCGATTGACAGTCGTATGTTCAATGTATCGAGCGCCTCCTTGTTGAGCTAATGTAGCCAATACTTTACAAATTGATTTGGGATCAATTACAGCATCTTCTGGTACCCAAACAGCTCCTTCCAAGTCATCTATCCGTATATATGGATGAAGGTCTTGCAATTTTTTACCAGTGACAAATTCACAATGAAGACCTGTAGGAATATTATAAGCCATCCTTCTTTTAAGTGCAATCATACGATCCTTTGTTTGGGCCAGGTTGATACTTCCGCATTGCTTCAGTTGAACGTCATAACCCATTTGCTGAAGTTCTTGATACAACTTGATGCTGTACCAAATAATATTACGATGAGCGATTGGCTTGAATAAACCCAAAGTGCCAGAGCCGAAGTTAGATGTACCGCTGCCTATTTTCCCCTGTTCCACCACAAGTATGTCATTCCAACCATTTTGAACTAAATGGTAGGCTACGGAATTCGCTACTACACCTGCTCCTGCTATTACAATTTGGGACTGAGTAGATATATTTGAAGAATAACAAAAAATTGAGGTTAAGAAGTATTTTGAATTGCTTTTAAGTAACCTGCCGGAGATGTTGACCAACATTGTTAACACAATTGTTAATGATTTTTAAAAAAAGTATTTTAAATTACATTTTAAGTACGTAATGCAGTTATTTTGGGTCATTTTCTTTCACATAACCTACATTTTTTTAATTACATACCGACCACAGATCATCCTAGAATTCCTAGATTGTCAAATATCATTCTTTGATCTTCGGCTCGCGCCCGAAGTTAGGCCAAGGTAGTTAAAACGGCATGCTCAGGCTCACAGAAGAGCGAGAGAGACAATCCAAGTGAGTATTTATCTCTGTCTAAGGCGTTTGACGGACGATGCATGCGTCAGACAAAGATAGACGTTCACTTGGAGTCTTTCTCGCTTCCAGTTATTGGCATTGGTAGGCACGCTCCCACTTAAACGCTGTCTTGCCTCCTCTTACACATATTTTTTACTCTATGCTCGCACCTCGCATAATTCTAGGAAGGTTAATGATCTCCGTGACCTTTCAAACGCCTGCAATGGAAACGTGATTATTAAAAAAAGTCCTAAGAATGATCCTTAAAACCTGCTGCTTTGCCGGGAAGATAGCTGGTTTTATTGGGTTAGCAATTAGTACATCGGTATTTATTTGGAAAAAGTGAATTTGTAAGAAAGATATTGGGGTTCAACACACACCTTTTTAAAATAGTGTACATAGGTACGGAATATTGATTGGTGACTATAAAAAGGCTGCCTTGAGTCATCTTAGAATATTTAGGTTTCATACGTGTAGATATGGGGCCACTCCTACGGGAAAAGCCTCAAATGTCCAAAATGTTCGATAAGCTTATATAAGTTTTAATTATTAAACTAATTAATTAAAGATGTCTCATGCAATAACTGTATTACATCGAATACATCGCAAAACCTTTAGTGTAGACGTACATAAAATAATAAAATAGTCGTAATCAAACAGAAGAATGACCGACCGTTCGCAGAGAACAGAAAATGTCTATATATAAGGAAATGTAGATTTTTTGAATTGTTAATTCGCCCTAAGAGAAACCCAAAAATGAAAATTTTTAAACAGCTACTTTTCTTTCTTTGTTTAATGAATTTACGTTTACAAAAAGTGAAAAAACATATTAAGAAAATTTAAAAAAGCTTCAGGATCAGAGATCTCGCCGTTTAAACTATAGTAGATGTCAAGATGTCAGCATCTAGGTAAGCTGAACACGAATTAGCTTTGGATTTTATAAAGAAAGCTTTTAGCACAGCGGTTGACTTATTTGAATCATAGAACATCTTAACTGAACCAGTGTTCTGATCGCATATGCGCACTACAATAATTTGAAACATAACGTAAATATATTAAAGATTCATCGCTTCTACAAGCTTATTAACTTTATATTACAACGATATATGTAATATGTATGTACATACTACTTTAGATTTTTATTAAATACGAGTCGCTCTCTACGTTAGCGTTCTGATCTAGCATTCTACGACCATCGGTTAATTCTACATTTGTCGTTTTGCGATTCTTCATGTTTTACATTTACATTTCATGCTAACTATTGTGAGTCGAAGTATGCGTGTGCGTGATGTTTAAAATAACTAATTCGGTAACATGTAAATTGTAGAGATATTAAGAAATGGGTCGATCAAAGTTTCCTGGTAGACCCTCGAAGCACATTCTTCGTAAAAGAGTGAACGTCCTGCCTCCCGCCGAGGAAATAACGAAGGATGAATTCAGTGGCCTGGTGACAGTTGAATCTCTTGTTGAAAACAAACAGGTAAATATTCTTCATCGAGTTTATTGTTATGCCTTTTCCAGGAAATTAATTCTGTAATGGGTTCAAGTTTTATTTATTTACGTTTGTTGTAGGATGAAGAGACCAAGGAAGAGAATGCTGGAAATATGTTTATGCAAAATGTAAACAAAAAGAAGTCCATAAAGAGAAGACTGAGTAGAAAAATGAAGTCTCTGATAAACAACAATAGGAATCAGAGGAATTTACTTTCGAGATTACGTGTCACCTCCATGAAGACCAAGCTAAGCAATGGGCTAAAGACCAGCATAATTCACAAAATGGTACAGAACAAAGCTGTTAAGGAAACTGCCAGTTTAGTGGGGACATTTGTATTACCTACAAGAAGTGTTCATTCTTCTCGGGTAATAAAACCTAACAAGCGGTTCGTTAGTGATTTGAATGAGAGCATATCGAAGAAGAAGGTTATCATTAAAAGGCAGTGCATTAAACAGGAGGACAATCAATCGAGTACGATAAACAAACCAGAAGAGTGTAAAGATGACAAAATGAGTTGTACGAGTGGATACAGGGTTATTCTTCGCCAGGCCAGGCTAAAATTACCAAGTCAAAGTGGAGTCCATGGTCCTTTCACAAAAGTGAGTACCTCACCCACAACAACGGTAACTTGTGGTGTTTGTGGCGCTGTCAAGTTTGATCAGGTAGTGAAACACACCAGGAAATATAACATTTACAGTTGTGAGCTATGTAAGAAGTTTATAGCGAAAATGATAAAAATTCAGGCTTGTCGAAGGCAAACATCCTTAGTATGTAGTAGGGGACAAGGTACTTGTTGTGTATCACCAATCAGTAAAAATCAGCAGTGGAAAGTAATTAAGTACCCGAGTAGAACTCGTTGTTCGGCATGTTGGCTAAAAATGTGTCTTAGAGCATTTCAGTTGCCTTCAGCACTTAAGCAGAGCCTCTCTTTACTGTTGCCCAAAAATATGCAGAATTTCGACCTCTTTAACAGTACTTTGCCACCATTACTTTGGCAAGCGATGACCGATTCTAGCCCTGCGTTATTAGAGCAGTCACATAATAAAGTGACGGAATCAGTGGCCACAAAACAAAGGCCATTGAGGTTTAGAAATATAAAAACTTCAACGATGAGTAGCTCTCCGATAGCCAATCCCGAGGTAAAGCGGCAGAAGAGTGATCTAAAAGGGCCCCGTGTAAAACATGTATGCCGTACTGCTTCTATAGTATTAGGGCAACCTATTGCCACATTTACAGATAGTGATAAGAAATACAGTGCTCAAAGTCAATCGAAAAGTGCTGACGATAAGACAGGATGTCTAGAGAGCAAAAACGAGTTGCCTTGTGGTGAGAGTGAAATTAATATTCGTGATAAACTGCCTCCTCCATTGATTGAAATACCAGAACCATGCCTTAAACGTGACAGGCCATTCAGAAATTTATCTCTACCGACTCAGAATTCTTTAAAGGTATTTATTTATCATTTATAATGTACTGTTTATATTGTTAATGATGAGATATTTTAGATGTTTGAAGAAACAATGAATCTCGATCCCCAACTGGGAATATCCATAAATTTTTGGGATGGTTATGATTTAGGAAACATATACCAAAACGGTTTTTGTTTGATTGGATCTGAGCAATTTCCTGCCATAGCAGTATGTTTTTTGTGTGGTAGTGCCGGCAGAGATCAGATATATTATTGTTCACTTTGTTGCGAACCTTATCATTCTTTCTGTTTAGAACAGGATAGTATTACAATGACTTTACAAATTAGAAAAGAACATAACTGGATATGCCCAAAGTGTATTACTTGTAGTAGGTGCAATACATCTGACAGATTAAAAGTGAACTGTTTAAAATGCTTGAAACCCTATCATCTTGAATGCCTTAACTTAGAATCTGAATTTGATCGAAATATTTTGGTAAGTGTATTCTTTAATAATTGAAAATGAAAAAATACCTGTTAAATATTTTAGGTTTGTTCAGAATGTTTGAAGTGCAGTAAATGTAGTTCGGCCAGAGATACATATTTTACAGGAAGTTGTATGATATGTACAACATGCTTTAAAAGAAAAAAGGAAGAAAAGACTTGCCCAGTTTGCCAAAATCCATACAGAAACAAGGATATTGTCCCAAAAGTAAGTGTCTTTCAAAATATATTGTTCTGTTTGTTACTTACATCATTTTTAGATGATGGAATGTACAAAATGTGTGGAATGGATACATGCTAAATGTGAAAATTTAACTGAAGATCAGTATCAAATACTGTGCCTTCTTCCAGAGTCTATAGAGTATGTATGCAGTTCATGCAGTAAGAATTCATTGTGGAAAATCTCTGTTAACAATGAATTAAAACGTCGTTTCAAGAGAGCACTAAGAATTCTCATGAAAAATAAAACAGCTAAAAGTTTGTTAAGAATTAAGTTAGACAAAACGAAACAAGCAACCATATTTGAAAAAGTACAATTTTCTGAAGAAGCAGATTTCGATAATAACAATTCCAACAAGGAAATTTCTGATTTTTCAAAAGAAAATGACAAATTTGACTTTTCATTTGGTAAAGACAAAAATACTCTCTCCATTACTGACATACAAAATAAATTAAACTCTAATGAATACATACCTGTACAAAAGTTTTATAGAGATATTGAAGAGTGTCTAAAAAACTTGAAATGTGATGAATTACTTAAAAATTTTCAAGTCATATTCGATGAAGTTTTTCCATGGTACAAATCTTCTAAAAATCAAGGCAACGAAATTGACATTTTTCAGGAATCTCTATATTATTGTAGTGTGAATGAGGAGTTATTAACTGAAGGAATGTATTTTGCATATGACTCGAGGGTATGCGAGTTTTGTAGAGGTGTAGGAGATGGTTCTCTCAAAAAGGAATCGAGATTGTTGTATTGTGGACAAAACAAGTGGGTACATGCTAACTGCGCTTTATGGTCCTCAGATGTATATGAAGAAATTGACGGTTACCTTCAAAATGTTCAGGAAGCTTTAAAACGAGCTCGTCTTACAAGGTGTTCTCATTGTAAACAAAGAGGTGCTAGTGTCGGTTGTTGTTACAAAGGTTGTCACGAATTTTACCATTTCACATGCGCAAGAGCTGCCAAGTTAAAATTTTCACATGATAAATCTGTATTTTGTGCAACTCACGAAATACAAGGGAAGAATCAACAACTTATACTCAAAGAAGACAACTTCATTATTCGAAGGCCTATGTTTGTACAACTGGATGACATAAAAGAAAAATTTGTAGACATTGATAAAGTGAACTTGATGATTGGATCATTATGTGTTAAAAATTTGGGAAAAATTGATATAGTTGCTTCTGATCATATGGAATTTATAGTCCCGATGGGCTTTGTTTGCACGAGAATGTTTTGGTCTACCACAGAACCTTGGAAAATTATCCCCTACACTATTACTACTTCCATGAAAAACACTAATAGCAATGCTTTGAACATAGATAAAAATTTTACGATCAATCACAGTTTAGATAAAATAACAGTTGACAAACTTATAAAAGAAATGAATGTCTGGCAAAAGGATTTTGATAAGAAAATATATGGCACCGAGTCAGAAGATGAAGAGCAACAAAATGGAGCAGATCTATTGTCACCAGAATTAACAGATGCCATTTTGGAAGAACTACCACATGGTTTGCTCGATGGAATATGGCAACAGCAAGATATTTTCCCAAAATTTTCAAGTGATGACAGTATTAACATTGATTATAAAAGTGATACAACTCACATGGAAGGAACTCTGGATACCTACAAAAAAATTGATCTTGAAGATTCAATCCAAGATGATGAAATTAATCAACAAAAATCAATCAGTCCAGATAAATCTTCAACAAATGAACTATCGAATTCAAGAACTTCACAGAGATCTTGCAATTTTTCTATAAAATGTAAAATAGACAGCTCTTTATCTCCAATAATTAAAAAACGTCGAATTACGAATTCAAGAGAAAACAATATGGTTTATCAGTTGCTTCAGGTAGATGGTAATTGTGATGACAGCTCTAGTGAATGTGATTCTCCTTCAGGCCATTTGGAACAAGAAACATGGAATGATTATGTTTTAGAAGAACCAGTTACTTGCGAGAAATGCCACTGTACTTATCGTACTCAAGCTAGTTATAAAAGACATTTAGATTCTTGTGAAGTTCTCTGCACAAGTGAAAGTGACTCAGAAGTAATTCCTGATCAAGATATTACCACTGTGTCTGCAGTACCTAACAGTTCTATACAAGCTCATGATGTTACAGAACCTGTGCTGATATCATCTTATGAATCCTATCAGAGCGAAATTCACACTTCAGTTCTTAATACTCAAAGTTATTTAGTATCTAAATCTACCACAGAGTTGTTGGCAGCTCCACAGATTTCTGAAGTAGCCATTCAGCAATCGCTGGCTCCAGTAATTGAACAGAATCTGATAACAAAAACAGTGCCTCTGAGTACCATCCCTCCAGTAAGCATAGAGAGTTCAAATGCAGAGCAAAATTTTACCTTTAACGAACCAACATTTCCTGTAAATAGTAATGCAACATTGTCGATTCCTACGAATCAAACTCAATTTTGTAATCTTAACCAAACAGTGCCTTTATGTGTGAGTCAGCCTATTACACTAGAACAAAATGATATTCAAAGTAGTTTTACAGAAAATCTATTACTAAATCCGACTAGTACAATATCCATTCCTTCAACTAGCTCATTGTCGGATAATCAAATTAATGCACCTACAGATTTTCAAACCCAATCAGTATCTATCGAACAAGTTCCATCCATTGTAAATAGTGAACCTCAAAGTCAGTATTCTCTAAATGGGAAATTAGTTGTGAACCCAGTGATACAAACAGTCAGTGTACCTGAAAGTCCATGGATGAAACCGGTAAATAGTAAACCGGCAGGTGTACATAAACCAGTCAAATCGAAAGCACAGTGCAGGACTATAGCAGCAAAAAAGCCTCATTTTGAAGAGAACAATTCAGTTTTACCAACACAGAATTCTACTGGGCAATTAATTGTTCAACAGTTCCCATCTGCAAATTACGTTCCTACATTTGTAGATGCTTTTCAACAGCAAAATCCAAATGTACAGTATGTCGCTACCATTGCACCACAAACTATACCTACTCAACAGCTGGTGCAAATTCCCTCCTACAATAACATAATTGGATTAGTGCCGGGCCTGCAGCGTGCTATGTATATTCAGCAACCAAGGATGTTGGAGAATCAATTGATTGTTGACAGTAGTGGCGCCATTGGCTGGTCCCCACAACAAGCAATACAACCGATTTTTTATGGATTCGAAACAATTGTTCAAAATACAGTAATGCAGTCCCAACAGTTTCTTCCTACGACTATGCCAGGCGTTTTAACTGCAAATAGTAGTTATTCTACAACAACCCAAGTTTTTCAGACTAGTAAATTGGAACCAGTCTTAGATGTCGCAACAAACAGTTTCATTTTACTTAATCCAGGAACTTTGGTGAATTCACAACCTATAGTTAATCCGCAGCCTATTTTAAATACACAATCGCTTACTAATCCTCAGTTAATAACAAATCCACAGCAGATGGTTAACAGACAACCATTGAATAGTTCTCAACAAATGATTAATTTACAACCGTTGGTTACCACTCAACCTTTGATGAATGCCAACCCTCAGTCAGTAGTAAATCCCCGATCAAATCCAAATCCGCAAACTATTATTAATTCTCAACCTATCGTGGTTGCACAGCCCATATTGAAACCTCAAGAAATTAAGCCACCGCAATATAATGCAACAGAACCATTAGTGTTAGAAAACAAAAAATTGATGAAAGTAGATGTCAATAAGTCAGCTATTCCTCAGTCCCATGTAGAAGTTAAACAACCGCAAATTATCTATAGCAGTCCTGTTAATTCTCAAGTGGAAGTGAAAATTCCACAACCGCAAAATAAAGTTAAACCTATGCCATCACAATTTAAAGTAAATTCATCACATTCGCAAGAAGTAAAATCACAGCTTCAACCAAAATTAGATGCGAATCTATCGCAACCAAGTCCACAAAATACAAAACACTCAGCAAATTCACTTAACAAACCTGTTAATTCATCGTCTAGTAATATTACCTTACCTACATCATTTATTTCTGACCAAGGAATACCCACGAATATAGTTGCACCAATCCCAAAACCAGCTCCAACTCGACCAATGAGTAGAGTTCTTCCCATGCCAACGAGTGTTGTCAAAGAATCTGAGAAATTTTCACCATTCGATGAAAACGTTTCTTTGAGTAAGCAGAAATATCCAAATGAAACAGATCATGAGGAACTTAAACGGTCACCAGAACTTATAATTGATACAATATCTGAAGAGCTCAAACTAAAAGTGGCTATGGAAGAATTCAAAGCATCAATGGAAGAACTTACAACTTCAACAGATAATGTTAAGCATAAAACATCAGTGGAAGAACTTAAACTTAAAACGACACCAGTTCCTGAGGTTGATCCTAAAAATATTTATCCCAATGTTTCAAAAATTAAATTGGTTAATTCATTACTTAAACCGAGTACAGCTGTCGATGAAACAAAGGAAGATGATTTGAAAGGGGACAAGATTGAAGAAGGATCTCAAGAAGCGGAAAAAATACCACCTACAGAACCTGTTCAAAAAGTTGTAGAAATATCTATATCTGAGGATACCAAAGTGCATGCTTCTTTAAAATTAGTGTTTCAAAAACAAGGTGAAGACGGATTATACACCATAAGCAACAACTTCAAACAACCAATACAAATAGCAACTTTGAAACCTATAAAATCATTCAATTATTCCAATAGTGATGCACAACAAGTATGTAGCAAAGAGGAGCACTTGAAGGAAAAAATGGAAAAATCTAATTCAGAAGGTTCGTCAAAGTCACAAACTAAAAAGGAAAGTAATTCAATGATGTTGTACTCCATTGAAACACAAGATGGCTTTAAATATTCATCCTCTTCAATAACAAATTTGTGGTCGATGGTTATTGATTCAGTTCAATCTGCTAGGGCAGCTCATAATATGCCACCTTTACCTATTGATAGTGGCATTTTAGATCCAGTCCACATACTAGGACTTAAATCAGACGGTTTGAAATATTTAATCGAGCAGTTGCCTGGCATTACAAAATGTTCCAAATATAAATCACTCTTCAAATTCCCACCCCATTCAAGCGAAATTGATGATGACTTCAGTCATCACTCATATGGATCGGTCAGGTGTTATCCACACGAAGGAAAGAATATAGGCCATTATGACATTTTTGGATGGTTATCTTCAAAACATCGACAACCCGAACAGATTTCTTTGGATACTTTGGAACTACTGCCGAGGTATTTGTAATACTTTTTTTAAACTTGTTTCTTGGATTAACTTAGTATTTTATAGGCGAATTGTTAACTTACCAATGACTATGAAATTTCGGCAGTTAAAATTGACATCCAAGTTTTCCGTGGGCGTGTACAGATCTTGTATTCATGGACGTGGACTATTCTGCCTTCGAGATATTGAAGCTGGAGAGATGGTTATTGAATATGCAGGGGAGGTATGTTCTAGATGTATGTACTCCTATCATTAAACTTTTTTAAATTGTCTGTTTCAGGTAATAAGATCTATTTTAACAGATAAGAGAGAAAAGCACTATAACTCCAAGGGCATTGGATGTTACATGTTTCGGGTCGATGACAATTTTGTTGTAGATGCAACAATGAAAGGCAATGCGGCCAGATTTATTAATCATTCATGTGAAGTAAGTTTGAAGAGTTTCATTTGATCACTCTATTCAATTTAATCATTTTAGCCAAACTGTTACTCTAGAGTGGTAGAAATTTTGGGCCACAAACATATAATAATATTCGCTTTGAGGAGAATATTAAGTGGAGAGGAACTCACTTACGATTATAAATTTCCCTTTGAGGAAGACAAAATACCCTGTACTTGTGGATCTCGCAAATGTCGGAAATTCTTAAACTGATTGCCGGTTTGGGTAATGATTCAGATTCACCATGTAATTTTCTTTATGTATGTACGAAATTTAATTAATGTATTTTTCTTCCTAATATAGCACCTATAATGACAGGTAATGAATATATTTTTAAAACAATTGGATTTTTTGTGTAGTCAGTATTCAAAATTTTGTAGATATTTGGCTGTGAGAATATATTTCATGCATTTGTGCCATTGGCTTCATAGGTGCTATACAATTTTAGGAACAACATTTTTATAATGTGATATGTTGTGTATAATTTGGAAAAAATATTTCTTCAAGTTTATATTATATATAAAAATTTTGTAAATATACTATTAAAACGAAGTCCTTTCCTACATTTATTTTAAGGAGTGTGATAATGCTTTAGAATCCCAAATGATTAGAAAGTATTAAATAATAATTTTTAGGAAACTTGTGAGAATGTAGATTTTGTACCATTTTTTTATTTGATCCGTTTCGTTCTTGTTTTAATACACCTGATTATTAGATATCTAGATTTAAGTAAAATTCAGAGCGATAAGATAGAGCAACATTAATGATAAATGTGACAAATTTGAAAATAATCGATACACTATATGAAAGTTATAATTCTGATGTTCTGCGACTACATTACTTTCGAATTATCCGAAATATGTTAGAACTTCGGGGATATTAATGAATTACTCTTACTCATCAAATTCCCCACTCCTTAGGTATGGATTGCATAATAATAATAATAATAATGATGAGTTCCGCAAGAACGAGTTCGATGAGCAGTTAGGCAACTAATTATGCTCGATTTATTGCAACACGGGTTCATGCCATCATGTGGCAATAGTGCCAAAAGCTTATCAAATTTTTTGTCCCCCCCTCCACCTAGGAAATTGAATGTGTTCTTGGCTCACCTAAATGGCAACGTAGCAGTAATGAATTGTTCCGTCATAGTCCCATCAGCTTACATAGCAGTTCTTATAAAATACATTTCGTAGATTCGTAGGTTATTCAGCTTGGCAACCTGGCATTAAGAACTTGTCAGTGAGTGCGGTGTGCTGTAACTTCACGTGATCGTTCAAGTTGTCCAGGTTTTATATTTTACTAAAATAATAGCAACTTTTTCCGCAAAATGCGTCTAATTAGAACTGCATTCTTATGCCTGGGTTTACTTTTTACCGTCAGTTTAGTAAAATGCACAGAATTCGTACCCTGTTATATGTGGTCCAGCCAAAGGTAAGGAATACTTTTAATCACATTTGTTCCTCTAATATTTTATTTCACCAATTCTATTTTATAAAAAAAAATACATGTAACACGGTCTATTTGGAGAGTTTACTACCCCTGGCTTGAGTCAATACAATTGTTAATTGTTTGTGTACAAAATGGGTGTAGCAATTTTAGTCATATGATCATCAAAATAATTGTAAAACCCAATTTTATGACTGGAAATGGGTAGTCACTATTTAATACTTTTGCAGATCCAACGAAAAAGTTCCAGCACTACGAAAAATTGGCCAAGACACATTCAAAGATGATATTTTGGAGCAATTTAAATTATACGACTATATTGTAGTTTTTGCTGAAGAAACTGTAAGTGTTAATTAACCCTTAATTTTTCATTACAATTATTCAGACTTGGGGGGATATATTATTTTTTTTAGGTGGTGAATCGGGGACTATTTATCCTTGTGAATATAGCTCCAAAATTATCCCTATTTCCGATTTAAATATATCCTGGCATATAATATAAAAGATAGGCATGTACACTATATTTAACAGCTGAAATGAAGTCCATGGACAAACATTTATGGGAGCCCATTGATACATTCAACTTGCCACTTTTATGACATATTTTTACGGATTTACTTATTTGTTTTCAAATGCCTCCAATCAATGAAAACATTAGAAACTTTGAACGTAATTCATGCATGTATGCATTTACTGCTGAACACTCCCATTCATCTTCTAATTTCCTGAAATTAAAAAAAATATACAATGTGCGTTCCTGTTTAAAAACTTTTTTGTGCTATTTGTTACATGGATTTGTGCCCATATAATCAAAGTAAATTCTCCTTTAGTGGTAATGATTATTATTGAAAGACCTGTGTACTTATTCTAGATGGCTTGTCGTTTTTAACTTCTAACTTCAGAATAAGTTCCAAGATACAGAACATTGTATTCTGTTATGTTACTGAGCGCTGTGGTGCACTCAGCCATATCAATTATGAGTTCCTTCCTTCTCAAGGTTTACTTTAGCCTTTTTTTTTCGATTTTGTGTTACTTCTGATGACTATTGAGTAGAAAAACTTATACTTTATTGAACGAGCATTGCTAATATTTAGAGTAAGTGCACATTAAAATTGTTTTAAAATGTATTAAAATAAATGTAGCGGTACTCATTATTTTTAATTTCCTAGATGCAGCATTTGTTATAGTTGTGGAAACTATTAAACAATAACTGTTCTTATCAGTAGTAAACAATTGTGATTATTTGTTTTGTTTAACATTCAAATCATATTATCAAAGTAAACCGAAGACTTAAAGAACATATTTTTTCTCCGATGAAGTTTTTGGGTCATCATATCTATTGGGAATTAATACTGGAATGTATTTTATATTCAAATTAAATAAATTCAAAATGAAAAGAATCAATATGTATGAGACTATAATAGGTTTACTTACGTCTTAACTCATAGTCTTTTTCACTTATAAGGATTACCTTGTTATTCTCTACTCCCTTTGGGTCTTTTTTGAGTCCAATTCTAGCATCAAATATTGTAGATAATCTTGTTATATCTACAGCATTAATGTTGCTGTTATCTGAAACAGACATTTTGTCGCATTTAGGAAACAATTTTATTGCTTAGATCATGGGGAACTTTTTGTGATAATGTAGGTCTATGCCCAGAAAACATAATTATTTCGTAGTATAAAATTTTGCAACCACTCTTTATTAGTATTTACTCATGTACTTGCCATGAAGTTGAACAACTCTTACGGTTTTTTAATTGAAAACTTCTTTTATTCTTTATTATTGTTTTATCCACCGAAACAGTCAATAAGCGATTATTTTCTGCAAGCAGTTTTGCGGGGTTGGTATTGAATAAAATAAAAAACTAATAATCTACACCCTTATAAGTTCGTCACGCAACTTTCGAATTATTTTTTTGTATACAGAACATTTCCTTTCATAGACCCCATGAGAACTATTATTTGCTTCTTGAACAAGTTTTATTTTAAAGATAGGTCATAGGTACCGCCAATGATTGAATATTGGAGTATGACTTTTATTGAGGAGCACAGCATCCATGTAAAAATGTCCTCGAAGTCGTAACCCTTTTATTCGAATAAATATGGTCATTAAAATGCTATTCTAAGGATAAATTGTCTTTTCTTTAGGTTTTTCAAAATGTGTTGTGACCTAGATTGAGCACCACTTACTGGGTAAATATGCTAGCCTACCTTGATCCATATCCTTTTTATGACATCCCCTCGTGCTCATAAATTTCTTATCTGCCAACTAAGGATAATAGAAATTTGAGCAGAAGCGTTGATGTTTAGGGTATACTTAACAATTATAGAAGTTTATATTTTGGATTACCATAGTATTGCCACACATCTTATAAATCTTCAATCAGTGGTTAAATACTCCTTGCAGTTAAGCAAAGGTATTATAGATGAAATACAAGTAAATGTATTATAGTCAAAACGGCGTTATGTAAAATGTCATGTCAAATAATAATACTACAAGTTAGATTTCAAAAATATTTTCGATATACAAACCTTTTTACTAAGAATGGGGCAAAATTTCAAATTGAATTGGTCAGATGGTGACGCTGGGAATGCTGTATCTGATTATTATCCACATGAATCTATTCATGAGATTTATAGATCTCACAAATTAAATTGAGGTTTGGTATGTTCGGCTGAGTATGAACTAAGGAAAATGTTTACTTATTCCATAAAAATGAACTTACGTCAAACGTCCATTTGTCCTAAGTTGAATTACCGCAGCTTATAATGTCAAATTTCGTCAACTGCCTTTATGTGAATATAAACAATTCCAATTTAAACAAATATAAAAGCGGTACAACAAACGACTATATTTTAGCTAAGTCCAGAAGACTTTGCTCAACGAGACCAAACAGGTGGTACAGTATACCCTCATCTGGCAAAGTTCAGAAAAACATCAAAAGCAACGTATTTACCATATGTACAGAATCCTATCAATGCCTTGAAGCACTTGGGAGCCTCATTTTCCGAACTACCAGCCAGTAGAATAAGTGAAGATTTTGAAATACCGACTGAAATACTTATTGTTACCTTGAACGATGCTAAAGATTCTGAAAATCGAGCAGAGATGTTGAAACGTCACGGTAAATAATTATATTTGGTTTAAAATTGTTCACCTTCATTTTGTAAATTTCTTTTAGATTCATTAATTGGTCAGATATATTCCAAGTTTGAGAGTGAAGAAAAGAACATTATGGCGATTTATACTGCTCATCATGAGTCATGGGTAAGTTACAAAACTTTTGTTTTACACTTCATGAATGATGTTTGTACAGTATATGCAAAGTACCATTTATATTATATTAATGAAATGACATATATGTTCACATTTATTTAGAATAGTTAAAAAATATGTCTCATTTAAGTTACTTTTGATGAAACATTCAAATCATTTGCCTTGTCTTTTTAGTTACCATTATTTACCTATTGACTTAATACATTATAGGTTGCATCCGAAGATATTATCAACGCGAGAAAAGTTCGCTCTTTATTAGCAGCTGAGGGAGAAGCTTCCCCAAATTTCTACAACAGTTCGCTTCTGTTCTTATACCTTTCTCAAGCTCAAGTGTACGAAAACAGGTAACTAATTTTCAACTGTTTGCTATTTAGCACCCTAAATATATTTTTTTTTATTTCAGTGAAGTGCCATCCAATTTAACCTTTACTTATACAGCTACAAATGTATCTGAATACGATATTCAGTTAGATTTGACAGCAGATCCGAGTATAACTGTTAGGTAAATGAATTTAACAGGATAAATATGATTTCAGTTTATTAACCGAATTAAACCATGTTTCGTATGCAAACTTCATATTTGGACCCTACACTTTGTTTTATTATAAAAAAAAAATACATAAAGTAAATTCCTCCCCATAACTAGAGTTGTTAGTAATTGGTAATATTTAGAATATTTACTTTTATGGTAAACCTTACATCGCCAATATTTCTTATTTCAGTCTAGTGTTTTCTACGAATACTTCCCAAGGATACTGGGAACTCGCTAAAGTATCCTTAACAAATTTGAGTTCATCTAAAACTTCTGAACTCAACTCGTCCAATTCCGTTTATGCCCTACAAACATTTTCTTACCATTGCGGAGACCAAATATTTGTAGGGGAAAATAATTTTAAACTTCTGCTAAAGGATTTTCAGGTAAATCACAGATTGTATCCTATACACACATAGACATTTGTATCCTACAAATAATAAATTCGCCACTCAAAGTTGAGATATTTTCCGCTTTAACAAATTTAAATGTTTCTTTGGATTGATTTACATAACCGAATTGAACAGCTAAAATTATAGAAAGTAAATTTGAACTCATAGATAATTGTTCTTTTGTATTTTAAGATTCAACTTTTCTTTAATGGGGCTACTAATGACAGCAAATTCTCTGATGCCTACGATTGTGTTGGATTCACTTCAGTTCCTATCTGGTCTGGCATATTTGTCACTGCAATCCTGTTGATGATCCTATCATTTGGTATTACCATGATGATGGATATAAGAACAATGGACCGATTTGATGATAGCAAAGGCAAAACCATTACTATCAATGCTGCTGAATAAATAGGACTAATAATATAGCTTGATAGCTTCACTGCTTGTTTGCTAAGCTCGAATTCAGATGGTAACTATGCTCTTCGAGGTATTTTAAACAGTTCAATGCTGTGATAAAATTTTAATATTGTTTATTCAGATTTTAACTTTTAAGTTGTTTTTGAATGATAACTATTTATTTATGGAATCAATGCTTTCTTGTTATTGTTAATTTCGGTTTAGTGAAAAGCGCACAATTTTCAAGCTTAGCATTCTTAAGCTCTAAGCATTTCATTATCGGAAATGATTCAGCCTTCCCCAAACTAGCTCAGTATTACACCTGATAAGATATACTTAAGGATGACAGGCTATTGTGATACTAAGCTTCTAATCTTTGTCATCCTGAGTTTTTTCTTATTCAGGTTTTTTACTGTAGGCCTAACTGCCTGAACTTTCTTCTACTTCCCTTGGACCCAAAGATAAATTACCTGTCTATATATTTTAAGTTAACTGTGTATAAATTCGGACAAGCCACTAATTTTAAAGTATTAAATGATGTCAGGTTCAGTATTTTTCCCTTTAATACCTCTAAAGAGCTTGTAGTGTTAATTGCTAGTTTCATAATACATGCACTTATGGGGAATCTACATGTTAATGTTGCCTTTAATGTTATTATGAAACTGGCTTTAAGACTCTTTTTAAGTAATTCTTAAGACTGAGTCGGTTAAAATACTTGATGTTACCTGATGATCTTGCTCATTACTATTTTGAAAACGAACACCAATTTAATTCAATCGTGTTTTTTATATCAAACAGACAAAATCAACAAATTTTCGAAATATTTAGGGAATAAAAACAAATTGGTGGTTTGGTTGAAGTTTGTTGAACATCGTGTTAAAAATGTGAAAGTGAAGAATTTGTCCACGAGATTTAGAAAATACTTTACCTATATACACAATTTATATAAGACAATAGTATTTTTATTATCTTTTTGGATTTATATAAACATAGTGACTTGTTGTTCAAGTAGTAGTACAATAATTGTTAAAAGTGTAGCCTTGACGTTAAAAAATAGGGTAATTTAAAGCTTCTGGCCTATATTGAGTGTTAGGTCTGCACTATTAAAAAAACACTCATTTTGTAGAAATGTATGATGTTTGTTAAAAATGTAATTTGTATATAAAGATACCATTTAACCCTGTTACCATATATTGTTGTATGTTCAAAGTGCCCTTCTTTATAAGTTCATTCCATTATATTAGTCACTTACTGACATTAAATAGTCACTATTGGTGATGGGTTTATCATTATATTTATATGTATAATTTGTATATATGAAATTTTATTTAAACATTATTTACACCCTTTATTTGTTGCCAAACTATAAACTACATGTCATCAGAATAAATTATACATTATATATAGAATTTTATTTGTTCGGCTCATCTAAGCTGACCAATTCACCTTATTTTTTTAAATAAAGGAGTAGAAGTTTGCTTTGTAATAAGAAATAAGAAAACGATATTACAATTAGTAATGTTATAATACATGTACTACTCACTTTGTAAGGAAATTCATAGAGGAATTTATTCAGATAAAGTAGAGGTGTAGAGGTAGGTGTATCACTATAGTAGAAACACCTTACTACATATAAGGATTAATATATATGTGATGACTGTACAAGACTGTTGTACACATACTCCTGAGGTGAAAACATAATGATTTAACCCAACATAACTATTCAGAAGAGTGCGTTATTACTCCACTATTCGACGGCAAAGATTTAATTAAAAAAATCTTATCACCAAAAATGACTTTAAGACTTCTTTTAAGTGCAGTAATGGTTTGATGGTATAAATGCAGGATATATCTTTCTCTATAGACTCTAATATATTCTCTTCCATTACCTTGACAGAAACCAAATGCCAGTAACACGTTGGTCACTTCTGCATTGGAATAAAGAATCACCTTCATAAATTATAAGAGTTATTGGTCTAATCTAATTTATTAGAAGTCTTGTCAACTTAAATTGGTACATTGAATGGCTCGTTATTGAAAACCATCCACTTGAATATGGCTTCTTTATTAGATGTGGATGGGCGCCGTAGGTATTTACAAACACTTGTTTTTTTTTTGGAGAACTTTTTATAATTGAAATGTTCGACGTGGAGTATTTTCAGTGGCGTATTTTTGGATATACATAGTTGGGTTAAATCTTCATATTTTGGCATTAGAGTATGTGGTATCGTTTTGTACAGTCATCACATAGACACCCTGTATAAGTTCATTGACAATTGATATTGAACAGAACTTGCGATCTGTTGTAAATTGGAGGCCGAAAATATAGAATAGAGTAATTATGAATTATAGGAGTTGAATGAACAGTGATAAGAATGTGACATTATTATAACAGAATCAAGAACGAAAAGTAGTTTTCGTATTTTTACCTACAGGATTCAAGAATATAATTCTTATTTGGAAAATTGCTCAATATATTAGCGAATACTGTGCTCCTTAAGTTTTATTTTTAATACCATTTCCGTTTAACCTGCCACTGTTAACTTACCCAATAAAAAACTGGAACCAATAGGAAGTTCGACTAGCAACTCTTTTAAAAATATTTCTGGCGACCTATGTATATGCATTCTCTTGAAGTTTTTTAATTTACTTTCTTTTCAAAACTTTTTACTCAGATATTTGCTGGTTAAAATGCCAATGTTTTAAGCAAACTTGGTACTGCAATGGTGTTTCATTTCTGATAATTTTCCGTGTTTGCGTCAGAAACCAACATACAGGAAGTAACGGTCATATAATGTAATGTACATTACAAGTTTTGAGCGCCACTCCAGAGAAGTATGACATGATGGCATGTTTATTTTTGATTGACACCCTTTGAACTATACAAAAATCAATCACTTGAACTCATTAAAGAATTTCCAACCTAACCTAATCTAGGGTGATCTGTGTTTCTAACTCGTTGCGAATAATCCATGAAATGCCTTCATTAGGCATGTTCTCGCGACTCTACAAACCATTTTCGAACATGATTATGGGGACGATCAGACTCGGCTTAGCCAACAGTGCATTGTTGGTTGCAGGACACTCATATACTATTTTATTGACAGTTTCGCCACAACAATCAACACGAAGTTTCAAGTTTCGCCACCGTCACTGAATAGCCTAGCAAATCCACCAGTGTTTATTTCTCTTGAGCGTTTCGTAGGAAATTGTTGGTATTAGTGAGAAATGTAATAAAGTGAAGTGATCAACAATTCGTCGCGTATCCGCCAAAGTAACGTACAAATAAATCATTAAAGAATGAACGTGAATCGCTGAGAATGCTCCTAATAACATTAGAAGAGTGTTAAGTGATGGTGACAGTAGAAGTTACCAGTTATTAGAAGCTGACCGGGGCCGTTTCGTGCGAAACGGATTTTTTTTTTGAAAATTTATTGTCAGTACAACATGCCCACGTTAATAAGCGTGTCCGATTTCGTTCGAGAGACCAGAGATGACTACAATTCGCCCATCACATCCACATTCGTATCTCGAATGCCACAATGTAGAAATACCATTACAACATTAGAGGAGGTAATATAACAAAATCATATTCGTCAATCGATAACTTTCTCTTTTTCCTCAATGCTTTTTCTCTTGCCCTTAGTACTTACTGCTCGCTAATACATATTTTATTTATTAACAATCGATTTCCCCTTTTACTCACTCTTGGCCGCCATTCAACATTTATGTTTACCCGAAATCAAACAATTATTTTTAGATGTTTTACTCATATTTTTCTTTATCACAGGATACATGAATATACTTATAGGTATGTGTACTTCCATCAGGAAGTGATATGTTTATTAATTACCTATGTATATAAGGTATATAGTGGTTGCATTCTTATTTTAAAATCCACATAAGTTTTTTTCACAACTGATAATAGATTTACAGTAAATTTAATTTTTAATTTCACGCATCACTTAAGCGACAAATACAAGCTGAAAGTCATTTTGGAAATATTGTCATAAATATGCCATATATTTCCATGCATAAACTACCTAGAAAATGGAAACAATTTTTGACTTCATGGGGTTTTACAAAGTAAACAGATCAACAGTTATTTGCCATGAAACCCTCAAGTTTTGGAAGATTTTTGAGTTACCATTAAAAATTCCATTAAAAAAATTGGGTACTTGAAGTAGATACTTATGTCACTTAAAATATTCCAGCGTGTAATTGAATAAAGTGTCTGAATTTCTATCCTTCACTCATGCTGACTATGAACCGTCTATGAACATTTGGGTGGGTTTCAAAAACAAATTCAATCCGCAATAATTTTATACATTTAATTTCTAGGTTCTTATAAATACTTAGGTCATATGTATGCCACAGTATATCAATGGTTTGTTGTTAAATTTATCTTTATAGTGTGAATCCTATTGAAGTCGATATAATCCATAAAAAATTCGTAAGGCAAGAACAGTATTTAACTACTATATATTTTTCAATGGCATATTTTCTTCTTTACGTCGAATAAAATTAAATTCAATAGTACTATAATATAGTAGTGATAGATTATCACCTTAAACTGAAATTGTTCATCCTGCTGTTATGATATTTTTTCCTGTTTTTGTTTTTATGTTTTTTTTTGCTTTTGTTTTCAGATTTATTTACCTACTAATCACTCAATTAATTGATATTTTTAATTTTCCGCAATCCACCCCAAAACTTACACATACTACGACTTCCTAGTTCGCATATCACAACACCTGTCAGAGTTCAGTGTTGCCAGACGTGTTTCCTAAAATTTTTTATAAATGGCTTCTGTTGAGATAGAAACGTTTTACTTTTAAATTTTAGGTTTGAAATTGGCACGTTTCCATAAAAGACAATTTCCTTCTCTCGGTTAGAGTGAAGCCGTTACTTTGTATATATGTATTGTACATATTTACGATATTTAACACTATCTAATTAGGAGGATATAGCCTTTTTCGATAATATTTTATCAAACTAATAAAATTTTCCCGGCTTTCGTAATGATAAACAAACCAAGATATAGAGTGAAATACAAATTTTTAGAATCAAAAATTTCGAGGTCTAGTGGGTTGTTTGGATTAGATGTCAGTGACCAAAATGGTTACGGAAACGGTGAATTTCGCCTATGTAATTTTGTAGTATTTATGGTACCTGTATTTGTAGTATGTGTGTGAATGTTCGTCGGTGTGTTGTAACTTTTTCTAAAATGAGTCCAATGTCTCCTAAATCACGTATAATTAAACAAAATTGCACTATTACTCATTATTTATGTTCGTGAGACGAGTATGGAAACAAGTTCTATTAAAGTAGATCTGCTAACCATTCTCCTCTAATGCATTCTAAAAATATATAGCGATTAGCTTTTGTCCAAGAGATCTTGGCGATCTTCGAATTATTGACGCACATTTCTGCAGATTTATTAGAAATACTTGTTTAGATGTTTATATCTAGGCTATAAAGTTTTAATAGAACACTTTTAATATTTGACCATAAAACTCGATAAGTACATAACAAACATTAACTTTCATTTTCGTCTTAGCGACTACCTTGATGATTAAATTTCTGACTAATACACCTTGTTTACACCAGCTTAGTAATCATTAGTAACTATTACTATGTTGGCCAAAAACTGTGTAGAGTAATATAATTATATCATAGATGATAGAAGAATTTGAAAAAGAATATAAAAAATGGCGATGTGTCAGCGGACTACTTAGTAGTAAAGTAATGAACAAAGTGCTCTAAACTAAAAGACTCGTATTTTTAGCTCGGGGTGATATCGCAGTTTATCACGTCTCTTCGACGTATCAAAGCCAGCTTTGTTCAACCCATAGTTAACAAATATTACGTGGCAAAAACGAATCTACACACACATAGGTTCACTAGCCAATCCAAATTGTCTCTAAACATTTTGACGTGGGTCGGTTACACGACTCTGCTAGCGACAAGTACTTAGTTGAATTGTGGTGGGGGTAGTACTTGTCGCTAAGTAAATAGACTTCTATACACTCGCATTGGCAGTTTAGCCCAGTTACCAGGAAAAATAGTGCAGTTTCGTGAAAAAAGTTTAACAGCATTTTGACACATTTTTCTTTTGGGAGATTCCGTATGTCAACTGATCAGGGAGTGAATGGGGTGGTTTTTAAATCGCTACCGGAAGTATCTAGTCGTCTTTAGGGTATAAAAATACGTCCGATCCTACATTTTCAGCTCCTAATTTTGCGCCATTTTGGATTTGTGACCTATTTTGTGTTTTGTTCATTTTTTTGCGGGCCATGACAAATTTTCGTTTTTAGACTGCCGATGCGAGAATTTGAGTTTAAAAAAATTCTGAAAACAGTGGGTCGATGTAAAATATTCCCAGGAATCCATTTCCAGCCTCAGAATTAGGATTGGATGCTCCCCCGAGCGAGAAATTCGAAGAATTTTTTTTTTTTCAAAGTGCGATATCTAAAAAGTTTATTTTTTTTTAAATATTTGGAAGCTGCCAAAATCTTCCTTTTTACATATAATTTAAGGTCAAAACAAATTATCGGTGTGTAATTCGGTTTTAAGTAATAAAACACGCAAAAAACTGTTTTTTTTTTGTGGAAAAATGAAATATTTGTCTCTAACCCTGTGAAAACTCATTCAAACATTCAATTTTACATTTTTTGACGTTCCAGTATTATTCCTTAATAATAAAGAAACATTTTCGGTTCATTCCATAGCCTTTAATATTGATCTTAGCTTTTTTTGCAATTTTTGAAATCAACAAATTGTTCTAACTCACCAATTGGCCTATTCAATTTTTTTCACCGGAGGGAGGAGCTCTAGAAAATATACAAATTGATGGGAAAACACGTAAAAATACATTGTAAAAACCCAGAAATATATATTTTATTCATCCAATCTAACTGGTACAGAGAATTTCAGGAATCAAGATCTTCAATGCTAAATTTGTTGATATGTGTTTGAATTTTGTGTGCCTGAGCCTGAGTCGAAAACCAATGCCCAATTCTCGTTTTTACATTTAACGATTTGCTTATTGTGTACACAAAACTGATGAAAACTTCTAGCGCCTGGAATGGTTTTTGCTTCCTTTTTATCACTGTTTTCATGAAAAGATTTAAGAGTTCGTCCACTGTCATGGTTTGGTTTTCATAGGGACATTTCAAACTCGCAATAGCATCTTGACGCTTGATCTCGATGAAGGTTTAAAAATTTTATCTCTTTCACTAGAACGTCGAAACTTAAATTTTGTCATGAAAACAGTGACAAAAAGGAAGCAAAAATTATTCCAGGCACTAAAATTTTCCATCAGTTTTGTGTTCACAATAAGCAAATCGTCAAACGTAAAAACACCAGTATGGATGAGAACTGGGCATTGGTTTTTGATTTAAAAGGTAAAGTTGTGAAACTTTGGGGCGAGAATTTGGATGTTGCTTTTCTATTCAATAACAACTGGCATTTGGGTCGCATAATTCACAGCAACGAAGATGATCTTGTTGCAGAGACGTTAGTGTTTAGCTATAATTCTGTCTCAAAAGTTTACTTCTTTACTGACTCACCTATTTGGCTAACTGTATCTCTTCCCCATGTTATTTGTGAGGTTAAGCTCACTGAAAAAAAGAAATCACCGAAAACGTTCACTTTGAACAAAGCTCAGGCACACAAAATTCAAACACATTTCAACAAATTTAGCATTGAAGAGCTTGATTCATGAAATTTTCTGTACCAGTTAGATTGGACGAATAAAGTATAAATTTCGGGGTTTTTACAATGTATTTTTTACGTGTTTTCGCATCAATTTGTATATTTTCTAGAGCTCCTCCCTGTGGTGAAAAAAATTGAATATGGCAACTAGTGAGTTAGAGCACCTTGTTGGTTCCAAAATTGCAAAAAGCGAGGATCAAGATTATAGGTTTTGGAATGAAGGTATAACACTGGAACGTCAAAAAATGTTAAATTGAATGTTTGCATTAGTTTTCACAGGGTTAGAGACAGAAATATTTAATTTTTCCACAAAAAAATCAGTTCTTTGCGTGTTTTATTACTTAAAACCAAAATACACACCGATAATTTGTTTTGACCTTAAATTATATGTAAAAAGGAAGATTTTGGCAGCTTCCAAATATTAAAAAAAATAAACTTTTTAGATATCGCACTTTAAAAAAAAACTGTTTTTTCGAATTTCTCGCTCGGGGGAGCATCTAATCCTAATTCTGGCGCCGGAAATGGATTCCTGGGAATATTCTACATCGACCCACTATTTTCAGAATTTTTTTAAACTCAAATTCTCGCATCGGCAGTCTAAAAACGAAAATTTGTCATGGTTCGCAGAAAAATGAACAAAACACAAAATAGGTCACAAATCCAAAATGGTAAAAAATTAGGGGCTGGAAATGTAGTATCGGACGTATTTTTATATCCTAAAGACTACTAGATACTTCCGGTAGCGATTTAAAAACCACCCCATTCACTCCCTGATCAGTTGACATACGGAATCTCCCTTTTACTAACTGAAGATAGCTGCATCCAAAGATACAGCTAATTTTGCGTCCTCCACAAATACACAAAGTTTATAAGTGAAAAATTCAGTTTTTCGCTGGTAAAAGTTTTCGCTTTCATCCTAATTGAAAAATTCTAATGAGGAAGTTGTCTTTATTTTGTGTTGCTGAGACTATATGGACTGACTATACGGCATGAATATTTAGACTAGAGACGTTTGGAAAATGTAGTAAATATCATCTCAGCTGATTTATTCAATAATTATTGCATTTTAAGTAATTGCACAAATGAAGGGTTTTTTATAAGTATCTCGGTAAATAATTGACCGATTTTAATAAACGGCAATTAAAAATAAGGATCCTTCCATTGCCTACAACTTTCTTCCATAACTTTTTCATCTAAGATGAGCACGGAATATTTTACAAGTGAAAAACTAAATTTTTCACTTTAAACATTGTTTAAATTAGCTGTATATTTTAATGCAGCAAGTTTTAGTTAAACACCCCCATGCATGAATAAGATGTCAAAACGCTGTTCTACTTTTTATACCAGCTGTAGCCTATACAACTGTTATGTGAAGTTTCAAATTCGCGCGCATATTTTATGTTGGCAATACGGAGTAGTGTTGCTTTGACTGTCCTAGAATCGGTCGTGACTTCGACGAAACATTATCATTCGTCAATTTTAGCTTTATAGTTTGCATTAAATACAATCGGAAAACCTGTTAGGCTTACTAACTATTCTTTTAACAACATTTGTGGATTGATTACCGAATATGTGTGCATTTATTTCCATGTGAAAAGTAAGGTTAACAGGTTATTTAATATTCGATCTCATTTTTATTTAAAAACTTTAGGAAACAGTGTCTGTCTCTTCATTGATAATGTGCATCGAAAGTTGTTTTAGGTACTTGACATAACTGTCACTGTTACTGTAACTAAGCTCGTGTAAACAAGGCATTATTGACAAACAAAGTAAAGTGAGTTCCTAACAAGTTTTAAATAAGAGACTGCAATGTAAAAAAGCCTTACAAATTTAACTTTTTATGAATACGCGCAGTTATGAAATTCAAATCAGCCCAACCATTTTTCAATTGAATAAAAATCGCTGCATTATGTTATGGTGCGCTGTAAAGAAGAAAAAAAAACTTTCTAAGCTATATTTTTAAGCGAATGTGTCAGTTTTAGATTGAAGTTAACAGTCATTTTTATGTTTTCTCTTTCTTTATTCCACATTATAGCACATTACAGCACTTTCAAAAGTAATTCCATGAGGTTGTTTTGTAAACTTTTTGTTGGTTTTACGATACATTACACCGCATGTTGAATACATTGCAGCTAACCTTTATTTCTTAAAACTAACGAAACGACTGAACAAACTTTAATTGGCGCATGCTTATAAAAAGAATTTTTCTTTGAGAACTGATTAAACTAGCTTTATTGACATATGTTCGACGTATCCACATTGACCAACCTTATGGAAAAATTTGCTGAAAAACGTTTTCGCGTTACATGGCGCTCGTTTGGATGCGACCCAAGTAAGTTCACATTACGTTATTTGCTGCATTATACCTGTGTAGGCGCGGCTAGACCGGATGCCCATAGACCAGGCAGAACGGCAAAAATGTTGGGTGTTTTAAAACATACTTTGTGTTGTCTTTTTAACATAAACTCAGTGAATTGGGCCATACTAAACATTTACGTGATATATGTTACTTGTGAGCAAGAAGAAAGGATTGCTTACTTAATTAGTGGCCTAAAAATGGCTTATAACCTACGAAAAATACACTTAAACAGCATTAGCCAGTTAACCACAATCAGTTCGTTACGTTAGTCACGATTAGTTTCAGTGTTTTTTAAAATTTTCGTTTAAAATGTAGAATAGTATTAAAAAACGTGTAGAACTTCAAAATGGTGCCCCAATTTTTAACGAAATCATATTGAATTACCATGTTTGATTTTTAAATTATCCATTGAATTTAATGTTAAATATATTCAAGAAGAATCCTTAGTGTTTATCCACTATTATTATCATTCCCAAAACGTAATAACAATGGAATATTGCCTTGATAACTTGCGAGTAACTTCGCTATACTAGCAATGATTTGATGGAATGAAATGGAAAACTTGTTAGCCGCCCAGCCCTGAATTCCCGAATAAAAATCGAAATGGCGCAAATAAACCCGAATATTTAAATTATGTCCCAAAATTCAACGGTGAGTCAGTTGACCTATATAGATTTTTATCTGTTAGCAATTCACTAATTACATAATTTTATGACATTTAAAACACGAATGGTTCCCAAAACAACTATGCCCATTAATTTCGATCATCTCTCTATTAAAAGATAGTAGAACGCGTGGTTCAGTGCAAGGTGCTAAATTCTAAAATAAAACATACACCAATTTCTAAAAGTGGCTTCTATCAGAGTTAAGAATCAATAAAAAACTAAATTACAATCTATGTGTTTGAGGGGGTATAACTTTAACAAAAGAGTTTGTGGGATTTAGTTTTTAGTTTGGGAAATCCTCACCCAAGGGATACATAGTAATATTGAAATGTGGTTGAATTTGGGTTATTAACATTTTTAAACGTTTGAGGTCCCCAGAATCCAAAAATTTATTTATTTATTTATTACCAACTAAATTTATTTGATGGTGGTGAAGACTTTCTTTTCCTCGTATAAATAATGAGTCGCCACTTCAAGAAGGAATTAGAGGATATATCCAAATTAGAAGATTTATCTAATAAGCTTCATATTTATTAAAATCCACTGGGATAATGGATTAGATTACTCGTCATTTCTCTATTTTTTTAAAATTTTTGTCTAAATCTGCTTTAAGATATTTTTTTTTAAATTTTATATTATTCTGTCGCCGAATATTTGTAATAAAATGAGACAGTAGATCGATGAGCACATAGTCAATTTTTGAAGTAATACATTTCTCACCATAAAAAGATACAATTACATCCATTTAATTTGCAATTTTCAACGTCTCCCAAGGATAACATATCACTAGAAATTTTGTGTAGGGAAAGCCTATGAAGACGTAAAGAATGTCTTAAATTTCAGTTTTAAATCTTAACTAATACACAAACACCCCCCCCCACCCCTTAAAAGTTTTTCGATGTTAGCTAACCCCCCGTTAAGCTTGTCAAGAAATCGCCTTTCAAAATTTTTCGCGATGTAAAAGGAACACCCTGTATGTAGTTACAATATTATCAGACATCAAACCGCACGATTTTAAGGTTTCTGCCTTTTCATTACTGATAATTAAATAGTTCGACGGAATTTTTAATTTCATCATTCTCATATTCTGCTCACCCTCAAAATTTCGCTCTCTGGATCCTATCGCCCATTACCTTTAATGAACCGTTTCGGGAAACGACCCAATTCTGGCCGAAATCTTGAATTTACTTAATTTACATTTGCCCGTTCCCACCCGTCTTTTCCTTGTTTTATTCGAGAGTTTTGGCCAACACTAAAGGAATAGAAAAATTCGGTTGATTCTTCGGCATGTTTATTGAACTAGCTCAAACCACTGAAGCAAAATGTTCTCTTTTCTTATAAAATGAAACAACTGAGTCAGCACACTGTGTTAGCACATGGGAACAGAGAAATACATGAGTACGTGCTTTCAGTGAAATTGGCACAGATTTATCGCTGATAATGGGCGAATCATAAGAAGATGGATCTGTAGTATGTAATTCGATTTTTGTTTGCGAACAGAGAGAATAAAATATTACAAAACAACTTCATTTTTTTTCTCGAGAACAATTGCAGTAATATCGTTTAAAAACAGAGAAGTTTTGACTAAAATTGTTTTGCTGTTTCTGTGATGCATTCGGCTTTGATAATACGACCGACCCTTCTTGGCTCGCCGCTTTCGAAGCATAAATTTCTCTCTCATTGAACGAATTCGCTTTTATTTGTGACCGGAAGTAAAACGTGCGTATTGTGTATGTCAAATTACCCAGGTCTTCTCCGTGGATTCTCTGTAGAAGAACGTAGGTACTGTTTAACGACTAGAAAATTAAGTTGTCATCTCGGGGAATTACGTTAATGAGTTTATTGCGGTACTGATAAATGCTGACCTTTTTTATTTCGGCCTACCTACATAATGCTGTTTACGACACCTAATGACAAATTTTTAATAAGCCGACAACGCTTTAATCGATCTCATTAAAATCACAATCTTGTTATCTTGTTAGGAGGTCATATAATATTTATATGCTGTCAATCAACTATTGACATGATTGTGTATAATTTAATATAAAACAGAACGCGAACGAGTAAACAAAATCTTCAGAGCAATGTCATTAAAGTAGATAGAGACCCGGTGTCATTACAAACATACTATGTACATACATCTAAATTACAAATATAGTCAATATAGTCTTTTTTTTTTTTTTTTTTTTTTTTTTTTCTAGAGGGAAAAACCCGTTTATGGGGGAATGATGAGGTGAAAAATCCTTTGTTGAGAGGTAAACGGTGTGGGGGTGAACATGTATTAGTGTCAGTATAAATGGCTAGTATGAAGAGTGTTGTTGCTCAATCATAAAGTATTTTCCAGCGCATCAGACACTGTGGGGGTCCACGGAGGTTACCCACTAAAAAAACCCTCTCTTATGATGGGACCGATGTTTCTTCTGGCTTGGAAATTAAAAATTTCCGTATCTTCAGAAGAAAAATGGGTAATCATTTTTACAGTTGTTATTGAATATATGGATAATTAATTGGTAATAGTATAAGGAAAAGAATGGAAATAATATTAACTATAGAAATAAATACGCATTACATAACCTAGAAAAAAAAATTATAAAATGTGCAGTATTTTACAATAAATGAAAAAGGTTATGATTTGTATTAACTACGTTGTAAATTTTGAAATTTTATTTCATCTGAAGATTTTTCTGAAATTATACATGTTATGAATTTAAAAATGTCGTCAAAATTTTTCTTCGAGGATAGCATCACGTTCATGACATTGTCACTACGAATTTCTATTTTGAGTTTTTGGTTTATTTCTAGCCTTTCTGCTGCCCATTTCCAGCATTCAAAAATTGTATGGTTAGCATCATCAAATTCATGGCAGTAGAAACATTCATCTGTCAAACTTTTCTTGATTTTGAATGTAAATTTACCAAAGCAACCGTGTCCAGAAAGGAACTGGGAGAAGAAGTAATTTGTTTGTTTGAATCTACAATTTATCCATGGTTCGAGGGTTGGTATAAGTGTTTTAGTCCATTGGGCTTTATCGTGTAAATTGGACCAGGAGCTTTGCCATTCAGCTAAGATAGAATCATAATTTTGTTTTTTATTACTTGGGTTCATAAAGTTTAGAACTCTCTCTTTTATTAAAAGAAGTATAGGGGGTGATGAAGAAATAATCTGTAGGGCTTCATTAGAGACAGTACGGTAACTAGAAGTTGTGCGTAGCAAACACTTACGTTGGACGCTATTATATAGTTTAGCATATTTTTTTAATTTTCATGCTGTTATGCCAGACCGGACATGCATAAAGTAGGCTGGAATATATTGTATTGGTATATAGAAGTCTTTTAGAGTTATTGGGACCACCGATATTTGGTAGAAGACGGCTGAGTTCTGTGAATTTGATTGTGGTAGTTTTAGAGGTAATATTTAAATGGTCACGGAATTTTAATTTTTCGTCAATAGTGACGCCTAAATATTTCAATGTTTTACTTGGTTGGAAAGAACAGTTTCCAATTTTAAATTGAATGAGATGCTTCAAACTGTAACCTTTCAATACTATGCTTTCAGGTTTATGTGGGGCAATTTTTAGTTCTATATTATGCATAGCAGTAATGATTTTATTTAATGTTTTGTTAATTAAATCGTTTAATACACAAGGAGTATTAGCTGAGAATATATTAGACTATATCAATATAGTCTGGAATTGTGTTATAGAGTTGAGTAGAGTTCTATCATTTACGTTGGTAATGCGAAAAATTTTAATTCTGATTCAAAATAATATATTTTTGTTTAGACTATTTTCACAAACTTTATATTTAGAATATTAATTGTCCTATTACGAAAAAGGCAAACCGATTATTTCTTGTTTTAGACCGATTTGTAGAGAGCTAAACTTTCCGAATTGATATTTCATTGAGGATATCCATCTAATAATACTCTACAAGGTCATTCTTGATTAAGTTGATCAACTGTTTTTATTAATGCAGTTCCTTAGAGAACTTCACAATTATATGTTACAGTAAGGCCAATTTTTTTCGACAGTAGGCAATGATTTAAATTTAATTTGATTTGATTCTGCTTGAATTTAATTAAGTATTAATTAGTTTTAACATAGTCGCGCCTGCAGGTGCAAATTCTAGGGGACTGAGCGAATCCCACTCTTGTGTTGTGGTATAGCAATTTATGATTAAAGGGATAATTCAGTTTATCAACTGAATTATTATTATATCATTATAACGGTACATTTTATTAAATATATTTATCTACTTTGCGTTACTAATTATCTAATTATTACACCAAAGTAGTGTAATAATATTCATATTATTACACTACTTTTGGTAACTTTTTAGTTTTGTTAAATTGGTATGTCAGCCTGTCACGGAGACGTGTGTAGACGCCAAGGTAAAAGTATTAGTATTTCAATAAACATAACCTTTAAAATTTCATGAATCTACATTTTTGTCTTCCATTTCGCTCACGTAAGTAAGTAGTTATTGAATTTGTCCTAGCGCTACTAGGTTTTCAAATTCAAATACGAACGTCAATATCAGTGACGAAAGGTAACCAACCCACGCAAAATTCCCTAGAGCAATACGAAAACTTGAACAGCCAAAATTTAATAAATTAGTAAAGCAAAGTAGATAAAATAGTATATTACACTCGTTTAATAAGACGTATTGTCACACTCGTTCTATTAAAGCACTCCTCGTTTCGCTCGTCGTGCTTTAAAACTGTCTTGTGACAATACTCCGTCTTATTAAACTAGTATAATAATATACTATTATTATGTTGACTATGGAGAGAGTGTATAAATGTAAGTAATCCTCACACAGCAATAATTTAGTTATGGTCTTTTCTTCTGCGAACTGTCGCTCGATTCAGATATCAGATAGGTACTCTTTGATAGTCTTTATTTGTGAAATGTTTTGTTTCACTTTCCATAACCATTGGATTTCATTGTAGTTTCTTATTGTTTAAATGTTTTTTTATCGTCCTTATAATGCTTTCAATATTTGTTATTACTCCTATCCACATGTTTCTAGTTTTGT